>JALPQD010000122.1:1568330-2305830 GCA_023101885.1 Typhlomys cinereus | reverse complement strand
ACGAAACCTGTGGTAAAGGACTAAAGGAATTGAGCCACCCAAGGAAGAGACAACTAACCATCCAGAAGAGGTGAAAAGAACTATAGTGGCACCAATCCTAATCCCTAAACCACATTGGCAACACTGCAGTTCCAACAGTGGAATCCAAAGTCCAAATTCCCTGAAGCCTGAATACCCATAAACTCACAATCCCTTAAGATTAAAATCACACATGTGTGAAATCCTGAAGACTGAAATCCCCCAAACCAAAATTCCCACGGAAAGGAATAGACAAAAGTCTATAAAACGAAAGATTCTGTAAGAGACTAGAAGAAGGATTCTGTAGGCGGGATTATCATGTTTTCATCTGTAAGAAGACTTGCTGAATCATGCCAGATAGAATGAAACTGGTAAGGCATTGTTTTCCTATGTCTGTGAGGGTGTTCCAGAAGGATTTACTATGAGCTAGGTGGAGAAGATCTGTAAGACAGAACAGAAATGTGAAAATACACATGAGGCCAGACAGGCCTGAAAAAAAAAAGAGCAGCTATGCATTATGGTATAAGACTTGAAGACTCAATAATCCTGAAAGTGAACTTTATTTGGACTGTATTGATGCAACTACCCATGATTTTTTGTTACAATATTCTTTTATGCAAATTGAATTTCCTTTCATATTTTTCTTACTAATTTAAGTTGCCAATACTTGTGCATAATATACTACATTTTTAATTATTTCATTGTATCATTTTCAATAGTAAAAGAATGAATTATGAAATTCTAAATTTATTTCATTCACTTTTTTGCAAATTTGACTCTGAATGTGAATTAACCCAATGTTGGCTTTATGTGTAAGTTTTGTGGGCATATTTAAAAATATGAATATTCTTTAGCCAAGTGACACATGTCTGCCATACATCATAAAATTTCTCTGTCCTTTGGGCAACTACCAATACAGTAGTGATCTGCTACTTTCTTCTGTGGATTTGATCAAAAGATTTTGACCCTTCTCACTGCTGTGTCCTACTCCTATTCTTCCATCTACTTTTAAGCCTCTTATGATCTTTGTTTAAGCAGTTTTTTATCTTTGGTTAGGCCATGATCTCAACAACCAAACAAGATGCAACCAAGGGCAGTGCAGGAACAGCAAACTTTAAAACAATAACAAGCCACAATTCAGAACACCGAAGACCCTACAATATTCACCTGGAACCAAACCAGCCAAATCTCTCTTCATCCTAAAACTCAGGGATCCTTTCGGAAAAAGAGGTGGCAAGATTGTAAAAGCCTAAAGATAGAGAGGACCAACGATATGCAAGATACAACACACAAGTCAGCGCTGCAGTGGCCAGGATGTAGTCACAGTGAGATTGGACCTTGCCTAACCTGCATAATAGCTGACATGTCAACAACTCACCAAAGTCTAGCAGGTATCACAGGAGAGAAGGTTTCAGGCAGCAGAATCCTTAAAGGCAAGGAGTTAAACAGTCATACTAGAGTTCCAATACTAGCAGACAGCCCAAGAAGGGGCCCCAAGCTATGCTGCTGAGTCCTAAACCCTCACTAGTATAGACGACTTAGAGGGAAATTCAATGCCCACATAAACAGATGTTGTGGAGGATGGGAGGGAGAAGGCAGGAAGCACCAAGAGAGGAAGAAGGAAGGAAAAGGGATGAGAGTAGAGTGGGAAGAGGGGGAGAGTGGAGTGGGGGGTACAAAAGAGGGGGAGAGTAGGGGGAGGGAAAGGAAGGGGTGCCACCTATTGAGCTTGCATCAAACTAGGCAAAAATTTTTTTAGAAAGAGTTCTGTCATGTTACAGTTTCCCAGTAGATGATGAAAAGAAAGAATAAATAAAAGATGTAAAAAGTTTGAAAAATGAAATGAAGGAAGTAAATAAGGGATAGATAACCAAGAATAGATTTTTGTTGTATTATGGTAGCTATATGTTGTAAATTCCAAGATATCAATTCACTGGAATTTCAAGATGTGATACATTTCAGTCTACACATAGGAATAGGGAGTAAATGTCAGGGCTGGAATAAGATATACACATGTTTGCTAAGGGAGATGCACAGATCTATAGTTGAAAGTAGTCTAGAAAGGGAGGTAAAACTGCTCAACAAATATTTTGAATAAAAATTATGTCACCTGCCAATAATTGCAATCAATCTGGTTTATAAACCTATAATAGCAGGAGTTTAATGGGTATCAGGCAAAGTCAGATACTGAAAAGAGTAGTTAGCATCCAGTAATATGGTATCACCAAGGAGCAAAAGACTGAAGTGTTCATGTCAATAGGTGAATAATTCTTTTTTTATATTTTTTTTTCCAATCATACAAACTTGATAGGTATCCCATTCCCCTCCCTCCCTCCATCCCTCTATGGATCCCGTTGCTCCCTCCCCCCTTTTCCCCTTCCTTTCCCTTCCCCTCCCTTTCTCCTATTGTTCCCCCTCCCCAATTCCTGGAGCATCCTTTAGTGTGCATGTCAAATTGCTTCCCTCTGGGTCCTCCTCTCTGATGAGGTATAAGGACTCAGTAGCATTGCCTAGAGCTCTTTTTTTGTGCTCCCTTTTAGTATAAGAACACTATTGTGGCTGTTAATCCCTTGTTTCTAAGGATCCTAGTGCCTGTGATCCATGCTAGACTTGGGGGTTCAATGATATGTTCATCATTGAGCAGGTCGTGCAAAATCCTATTATGATTACTTCGGCCCTAACTTGTTGCATATCGTTGCTCCTCCCCATCTTTAGGCTCTTACAATCTTACTGCTCCCTCTTCTGCAAATTTCCCTGAGCTTTAGGATGGGGAGAGATTAGGCTGGCCTAGTTCCAGGTGGTTGATATAGAGTATCTGATGTTCTGAATTATGGTTTGTTGATTTTTTTTCAGTTTTGCTGCTCCTGCACCACCCTTAACTCCATCCTGATGGGTATTGGATGTCACCCCCTGGCCAGAGATAAAAGGCTGTTAAAATACAGTCTTATTATAAGAGTAGATTCAAAGGTAGATGGAACAAGAGTAGGAGACCGTGGTGTGTGTGGGGGGGTTAGTCTCCCATCTGCAAAGTGGTTAATAGGTGAATAATTCTTGATCTAGTCTTGTGATTCAAGTCAGATATCTGTAAGGAAATCATGTGTTCAATCATCATGATTAACATTAGAATAAGCATTGCATAATAGTGATCTCTGAAAAAATTAAACTTCAGATAACTATTATTATAGCATATATTTTATGACTTTGGTTAAAATATATGTAATGTCAACAGATATATTTTTCATAATGATAACAAAACATACAACATTCTATTCAAATTAAATCAATTTCTACAGTATGTGTCTAATAGTAATACTTAAAAAATTTATACTATAATTTTCTGGGCTAGATTTTTGATTAAAATGAAAATGTCTAAATACCAGGGCTTTTTTCTTTTGTTCCATTTTATATTTTATGTACAGGGTATGTATTGATGTGTTGTGCTTATATGTTTGTGTGTCCATCCATGTGCTGGTGTACATATATGTGAGGATGCAGCTGTACGTGGGTGTACAAGAGAGAGATCAGAAATCATCTCTCTTCCACATTGGTCTTTGGACCTGCCTCTCTAATTCAACCCAGAGCTCACTATAGTGCTAGTCTAACTAGCCAGCTTCCTGTCAAGGTTTTCAAGCTGTAATCTCCAGAACTGGAATTAGAGGTGCATTTTAAATGGGATACTTTAGTATTTTTACTTGTGTGGTAAGTACATTAGCTGCCAAGCCATCTGCCCAGCCAGAATATTAAGCATTTTTGATCATTCATCTTATTTTGAGATATATTTAATAGGTACAACTTTAGCATTTCTTTTCTTCTCATTCAGTATGTTTACCCAATTTTATAGACTTAGAGACAAGTCTAACAGATTCACAGCAGTTAGTTACATAAAATTGATAAAACTCCATCCATTTAAAATAAGTTATCTAAAGAATTTTTCAAAAAGCACCTGAACCACTCTTACTGTTATATCATTGAGAAAACTTAGAAAGTAACTGCTCCTTCAGAAGTTTAAATGGAAGGTATATCCAGATATACTATGAAGTTAAAATGAAAACAGACAACATAATACAGAAACAATTACATTTCCATTTGCAATAATCTCTCCAAGCCTTTTTTTTTTTTGTAACCTAAGATGGCTTTGTACTGGTCTCAGTTGTGAGGACAATAAGTATATATCGTGGATATCATCTGTCCTTAAATGAGGGGACTTTCCATTTCTTTTTTTTTTCTTTTTAGTTTTGCACATGTTTTATACAAAACATACCTATAAAAAGATGAAGAAAAAGTAACTACCAGTACTAAAATGCTTAGTTAAATTAAAAGGGACCTTGTTATGTTCATCAAGTGAAGGTCAACTAGCGAACAGTCAAGGCTAATTCTGTGGCTTCCTCTACAAGGCATTTATGAAATGAATAATAATAACAATGATATCCAGGAGTCAAAGGTGGAGTGAGAATTTTCATGAAATAGTCTATATGAACTGAGTATTAACTCGAGAGGGTAAAAGAAAACAGAACAACTTTATGCAACCCAGATGAAAAAAGGCCCTTTTCTGTGTATAGGAAGATACGTCTTGTTGATGGTCAAGAATTGAGAGGTTATCTTTCTCCCCTAAGTGTATAAACTGCTTGCTGTCTGGATAAAGAGATCATTCTTAAAAGAATCCTGGTAGTCTTAAATCTCTTGAGAATGGGTTATATTTTATTCATCTGCACATTCCTCAAGTGCTTTTTGAGAATAAATACTCCAAACTTCTTCCTTTACATTGAGGACTGGTTCAGAATTCTAGCTCTGGTATGTACATTCATCAATTTAATAAATTTAACTTGCATCAAGAAAACAGTCACTTTTCAAAGTTGACTTGTCCGAGTTTAGCAGAAGTCTTACACATCCCATTGGAAATCTTCTCTCTCCTTAACTGTCTAGGGACTCCTGGGTGGACCCTTGGCCGGTCTGGATCAGAGTTCATGCAAATCATTATAGTGATCGGTGGGCTTAATAACTATGTACATCCCTGTCATATTATATATCTTTTCAAAATTCCTTTGTACTGCGTTGCTGTGGTGATGTTTTGTTTTGTAACTCCCTCCCTGCTGTAAAACCATTACACACTTGAGGCTCAATAGTCCGGACATTTTGGTTCATGTTTCCATAATCAGTGCACTACTATAGAGAGACAGCCCACTGGGTTTGATAACTTTTGAATACAAGATACCTCTTTTTTTTTACATTTTTTTAATTTTCTTTTATATTATTATTATTATTATTATTTATTCAACTGTGTGCATATGCGTGTGTATGTGCGTGTGTGTGTGTGTGTCTGTGTATGTGTGTGTGTAGAACCACGGACGAATTCAGGAATCACCATGGACTGCTTCCACCTCCTCCTTGTTTACTCTGCCCTAGGATTCACAGGCTCCTCCCTACCAGGACCAGAAACGCAGGCCGCTCCTGCTTCTGCCTGGCGTCTATATGTGGGATCTAGGATCCGAACTAAGGACCTTCCGCCTGCAAGGCAGAGGCTTAACTCCTGAGCCACCTCTCCAGCCCCAAGCTTCCTCTTTTTAACCAACAAACTTTAAGCTTAGCATTGCTTTCCGTCACATGAGGACACTATGGGCTCTTTTCCATTTCAGTGACGGCGGTCTTCTGGAATGTCTAGGATTGTTGAAATCCAAACAGGTTTGGGTCAGGTTCTGTCCTCCCAAGAGGGTTCTTATTTTGTCCAAATCTGACCATTTTCGCCACAGAAAATGTAAACATGCCAAATCAATATGTGCTGTAAGGAACCAACTTTGACAGTGTATGCAGTCTTTCAGAAGAGCATATCAATAGCTTTTCAGTTTCACAACTAGGGGGCACCATGCATGCATTTCATTCTTCCTCAAAGAAATTCTTTTAAACCACCGTGCTATTCAGAAACCTCCATTGTTCAGACTTCTCCTTGCAACTCTTTGAGATTAATCAGGTAATTTTCTAAAATTTCATAAGGCCAGGATGAAAGCAGTCTCTGAAATACTCTTTCGATTACAGTGTTATGGAAAATTTAGGGTATCTTTAAAAATTGTGGATCCTTTGCAGTATTTGGGCCCAGAACAACATCTATTTCAACCAGGCGGTATTTCTCGGGTGAAAAATTTGCAGATGAGTGGGCAGAAAGTGAAAGAGAATAGCTGACTTCTGGATGAGGCATCTACATTCCTCAGATTGCCTTTCTGAAACACATTTTACCCTCTAAGCTGCCTTTGGACCTTGTTCTGGAACCAGACCTATATGAAGAGAAGTTGGTTATATCACAATATTTTATGAAAGTTTTTAGTATGTGGACATAAAAACAGAGAAGAAATATAAAAGTCTCAATTAGATAGACATTATAGATTCACATTAATGCATACACATATACATGTACACACACACACAATCACAACTGCATAATTAGCCAATTCTTAGTGTGAACTTGATTGGCTAGGGCACCAACAGCACCTGATGCCCCCTGGTGGTCACTGAATTATTATGGTTCTCCCTGACACATATCCACTGGGCTAACACAGGGGTACTATGAAAGCATAGGTAAATAATTTGTATAATCTGACCACATCTACTTATGTATAATGGTAATTCACATTACAATTATTATAATTATTGGATAGTAAGAATTTCCCGAGCCCAAAAAAAACTTTTGAAAAATATCTTATTTTTAAGAATAATAACCCATAGAAAATTATTTGATATAGCAAAATCATGGCCTTGTTTAGAGCTTTTAATAATAGTCAAATAATGCTACCTAATTATTTTGAGTTATTAGAAAAATTTGGTGACTTCTCAGCAATATTAAGTGAACTAGACAATTTAGATGTTACTTCTTTATCAGTTAATCTCTCTTAACTTAATTTGGCAATTGCAGTTGAAATGTTATGACTATAATCTTTTGGACTTCTCCAAACTGTCTAGTCTTCTAATAGTGGGTGGAATTTCAAGGTGCTAAGTATAACCTTGACCCTTGGTTTAATTTCTGACCTCTGAATTCTTGTACTGTTAGCGCAGTATGTCACTGAGGTAAGTGAAATTAATTTCATGTTTTATAAATTACATTAGGCTGCAGATTAAAAAATATCTTCATATGAGCATTGATCAGGCTAATGTAATTATGCAAGTGTTTTTCCAAGTTCATGGAAGCATTGTTTGCATTTTGACTAAAAGCCAAGTAGAGAACTTGATTTCCCATGATTCCTATTAGTACTAAAATGCTTCTTTTTTCTTAAACTGTGACTTCTACACAGTAATTTTTGTAATTTAGTTTAAGTAATACTTTTTTCTTATGATGAGCTTGCATTTTCATGTTTACCAACAATTGTGAGTGTAATTGGACAGCAAGTACTAAAGGTAATAGTCCAGAAGTTATTGGTGGCAAGATTTAGTGTAACAGCTTAGTCTTTGTAACTGGCTGGAATCTCCAGTTGTACCTCTGAAGACCCAATTATGATAACACACATTCACACACACACACATTTTTGAAAAATATCTTATTTTTAAGAATAATAACCCGTAGAAAATTATTTGATATAGCAAAATCATGGCCTTGTTTATAGAGCTTTTAATAATAGTCACACACACACACACACACACACACATGCACACACACTTTCTGTCATAGAATATTGAAAAAGCTTACTCCCTAAATTAAGCAACAAATACACTCTTATAATCAGAGGATATTTTTTAGAGGTAAATGTTGAGGTAAATATTACTATTGCAGAAGGTTAAAAAAGAATAACATGTTTTTCCAGTTAAGAACATTTACTTGAACTTGTGCATTTGTTTTTATGTACATATTCGTGAATGTATGGTTACGTGTGAGTAGCAGAAATTGTAATGGTTAAATCAAAGAAAACATAAAAATTGGAGATATCTTCTTTATATCTGAATTCAAGTCTTTTTCATCCACCTACTGTGCCTCTATGCTGAAGGTTTCTAAAGAGATGATATAAAAATTAAGGTTTTAGTATCTTTTCTGCTTATTTAAAATGTATAATTAGGCATAGACTATTTTATCAATAATATTGCCTGATAAATAGATAAAAACTAAACTATAGTTTTCAAGATTTCAGCTTTTAAGTCAAACAGGTTTATACATCATTTAGCATTGCTCTGGAAAAATGAATTCATTTCTAATTCATCTGGGAAAGTAATGTGCATATAGAAAATGAACTCATTTCTATATGCACAAAATTACTTTCTGAAAATTTTTTCTGCAGATAATATGCATAAAACATAGGTGTCCAACTGAAATTAACTATTTTAAAGTTCTGTGAAATTTTTCATTATTATGTTATTTTAAAACATGCAAGTTTTGATTTTTTCTTTCAGTGGCTTCATGTAGAAATAGAATTCTATATGCTTTACTGTTAGTCAAATACATTCTAATGTGAATATGAATATTAAGAATGCTGCAAAATACTGTATATTGCACATTCTCTTCTTGACTGTCATTTATTTCCATTTAAATGGCAAGACTTCCTTATCAACATACCTAGATATTGCAAGAGAAAGAAGGCTGGTGAAGCTGGAAATGAGAATCTTTGTGTGGGTCTGCAGGGGCAGTGTCAGCGACCTGGAGTAAGTGCAGTTAAAGGGAAGCTTTTGGAGTTTAGAAATAAAGGTGAGGCTGTAGCCCTGTCTGTGTCTTACAGCTAGAAAGACACAGCCAGTGGGTCTCCACAGCACCTGGACTGATCACAGACAAGCATGCTACTTCTGAGGATTTCTACTTTAATGGGAATGCATTTGCTTTCGTACACTGAGTACGAAAGGATTGTTTTAACTGCAAAGGCTACGTTGGTGGCATTCTAAGCAATGAGGATGCAACCTCAGGAAAGAGTGGAAATCCTGGTTAATTTATTTCTGCTGTTAGAGGTATATTAGCATTTGTTAATTTGTGATGCTATGAGTTTAAAACCTTAGGGTGGAGACATTTACATTTTTAATTCTATAATTTTAGCTTATGACTTTTACTTTTGAAGCATCTGGGTCAATTCAGTTGGTTCTTCTCCATAACTATTATCCTCTGCCTAAACTATCCTGTCTCCTTTCAGCCTAATCTATTAAGCAGTTTACGTTTTGTATGTTTCCTTTGAAAGGCACTTAGAGTGCTTTTAGACATAATTTCTAAAATATTTAATAAGCATTACGGCTAGGAATGTGTAACATTTAAGAAATAAAGTACACAATCAAAAAGGTTAGTAAAGAAGAAATTTCCATTTCTCTTCTCAGTATGATCATATTTGGCAGTAAAAGCTGCAGGAGACAACAATAAAAATAAAAAAAAATGTGTGGGGACTGTTACCTTTTAGACTCTAAAGTATGCATACCCAAAAGAACACAGGGCACATTTCCAGATAGGTGAAATGGGAAGTTTGCAGTCCTAGGACAAATCAGAATTTTTGTCTAGAAAGAGTCAAGGTAGATTCATAAATCGGCTCCTTTTTAATTCCTTTAAAGACGAAATATAGAATAATAAGAAAAAGATGCTCATTTTAAATATGTAATGTCTCTACTCAGCATGACCCTTGAAATTGATGATTTGGCAATTAACTTTTTAAAGTTCTTGTTTTTACACCACCACCTACTTCTTGCGTGTGAAGTGTTCAAAACTGTCTAATGGAAAACAGATTTCTCCACGCAGTTACGCTGCTGCTGTTCGGGTTAGATGAATTCAACTGGAAATGTTGGTTACGTTTTTATTCTTAGTCCCCCTCCTCCTTGAAAGGCAATTACAGAGTAATTGTAGGATAACTACAAAAGTACTAAACATTTGCCAAAATGGAAGGTCTTGCGTGGTGAATTTAATACCTGGCAGCTTTCTTTTAAATGAAGTGCTATTTATAAACCCGAATGAGAAAGGATCGAAGTGGGGCGATCCAAGTAAACCCTCAAGAAAATGAAGAACGTATCAGAAAATGATAGGGAGCCTTTAGAGGCTCTTTCCAGCGTCCCATTTAACCGGAGAACTCCAGCGAAGATGTGGCGGGGGCAGAGGAGAGCTACAACAAAAGACTTCCTCTCTCCACTCCCCCTTTCTGTGTTTCTTTTGTTGGAGGTTGTTGTAAACTCTGAAAAACACTGTTTAGAAAAAAAGAAATACGTTTGGTTAGTTTTTATTCTTCAAGAGATCGAGGCGGGGTGGTGCTGGCCAAAAATGACTGCCCTGGGAGTTACCGAAATTGAAAGGCAGAAACTTAGCCAGAAAAAGAAAATCCACGAAGGGGCGAAAACGCAAAGTTACCCCGACCCACAGAGCTTCCAACAGCAATAAAAGTAGGGGCTTGGAAGGTTGTGCGATTGGTAGGTGTGAGCTGCTGGCTTCGCCTCTGGTTTACAAAAGACAGCGAAGAGACCAGCTATAAACAGTTTAGGGGGAGCGAGAGTCTCCGGTTCCCTAGAAGCTGCCGCAGCTAAATGCCGAGCGCTCGCCGTCTCCCCGGGTCCTCGCTGTCCTGGCTCCCAGAGCATCCACCAGGAGCCTGAGCTCGGAGGCGGGAGGGAATCCTGGACCCGCAACCTGACTCCGCTCCGCGCCGATTGGCTCGGGCTTCGGACCCCGCCCCCTAGACCTAGGCGGTGGTTTCGCCGGGCTCCGCCCCTCGGCCCTGGGAATCGCCGCCTGGCAGGCCGGCTGCGTCTGCCACTCAGTGAGAGTGGCGGAGGCTCTGGGCTCCGAGCTCCGCCTCCTCCCCCCTAATTGATATTATTGGAGTGTGGAGCAAGCGGCCGGTCTGCAGTCGGAGACTTGCAGGCAGCAAACACGGTGCAAACGAACTGGAGGGGGGGAGAGAAAAATAAAATAATAATCAAAAAGCCAATCGCGGAGCAGCCGGCCTGGGACCGAGAACGGGAATCAATGCGAAGAGAGCGATTCTAAGAACAACAATCATAACCCACTTCGGAGCAAACGACATCTCCAAAGCTGCGAGTCAACTGAAACCTAAAATAAAACCTGCTTGTGCACCATGGTTTTGCAAACTCGGTACCCTTCATGGATTATTTTCTGTTACATCTGGCTGCTCCGCTTTGCACACACGGGGGAGGCGCAGGCTGCGAAGGAAGGTAAGGCGATGGGAAGGCAAAGTTTGTTCTGACTTATTTATTTAGCTGTCTACCTGCACGAGCCGGCTCGTCCGCGCCGCTGCCGGCCGCGCCTCCGGCGACCCTCCCCCGCGGCTCCCCGCCCCCTCCGCGCCCGCAGCGGCGGGCGGACTGGCAAGCGGCGAGCCGCGACCGCGGAGCCCTGCGCCCAGCCTCGTCCTCCGAGGGGAGCCCGCTTTGTAGCCCGGGCGGTGTGGATGCAGGCGCCGCGTCGGGGGTGGAGGGCTGCGGTGGAGGGGACGCTGAGGATCGCGGTCCTCGGCCCGGGGGCGGGCGGGTCCGATCGCCCGCTTCTCCAGCCCTTGGCGCCCCTCTCAAGCTCTTCGGGTTGACCTCCGGTGGGAGCTGCGGCCGGAGTGGGGGCGGACGCTGGGAAGAGCCTCCTGGGCTTTTTGCAGCCGCTCTGGCGGGCGGTGGAGTGAGATCCTCCCAGATGGGGCCGAGACTCCCGGAGCTCGGAGCACTCGGGTTACTAATGAAGTGCTCACCGCGTCCGTGGCGGCGGCACCGGCCTGCGCTGGGCGCTCGGCCGCGGGCGTGGAACAATACCGCCCGCGAGGTGCAGCCCATCGGCGCCCTGAGCCGCACGGCTCTGCGCGCGCGGATCCTGCGGGCTGCCACCTTCGGGACATCGCGCCGCGCTGCCTCTGGGCACTTCGGAAGCAGATGCCGCCCAGGCAGTGACAAGTCTCCTTCACTTGGTCTCCAGGCCGGGAGGTTCTGGAGGCCAAGGGGCCAAGCACGGCCAAAGCCTGGCACTCCGGGTCAGTTCTGGTCTTTCTTTCGGCTAGCTGGTTACGCCTGTATTACAGTTGTTTTCTCTTCGTCTCCTTTGAACCATTCACAAAAGATAAAATACCTTTCCGTGCCTGTAGTTGGAGCTGGGGAAAAATAAATCCCATCAAAGGAAGTGGCTTGCTTCCCAGTGCCCGCATCCCATCTCCCAGCTGCTTGTGTCTGGCTGCATTTTGGACATTTTAAAAGCAAGACAGCAACAATGACTTGATCCTGAGGTGTAGAGCGATTGCTAGATTTTTAGGTCACGGTGGTTAGACGTGGGGACTTACAGGTCTTTTCTTCCTTTCGCCCTAAAACTTGGCGATTGAGCACTACGTTTCTTTATTCTCTCTAATGGCCTCTCTTAGCTCACTCAACATATCCCCTCCCCCAGAACCATATTCTGTTTTGGAACAGCCTGACCTCCTGACCCCACATTGCACATCTGCAATCTGTGTTGATGCTGAACCTATTCAGAGAGCCGCGACCTAGAGCTAAAGATTAGTTACGTCTGCTAAGAAACACCCTCACTCTCTTGCACAACCTAGCATCGCTTTTCCACATTCTTGATCTTAGCGATCAGACTCATTCAGCCTTGCCACCTTGTCCTGATTCCTCCGGAATAGCGGGCTGCAGGAAAAGTTTGTACAGAGGGGCGAAGCGGTGCGCGAGCTCTCGCAGTGACTAGGGCAGGAGTTGGAGCTATAAATCAGTGCATCACTAGGGGGAGAGGCTCCAGCCGACCGAGCGCCTCGCTTGCTTTCTTGGCTCTTTGGGGGTACTACGTGAGCGGATTCTGATTCCAGGAGCTCAAATTCTTGACGTGCAGAAGAGATGCTTAAGAGACAGGTGGAGGAACTTGGTGGGCGCCAGGAGGGCGGGGAAGGCGCCTCACTTCTCGGTGGCGCTGCTTCCCGCGCTCCGCAAGGACCTGGAGCCAGCTTTCCTCCGTGCGCGGTGGCCGGGAGGTGGCCGGCGGCGTCCCGACACCCAGGGGCCAGCACCGAGCGGCGCCTGGAGCAGGTGCGGGGCATCTGGGATGACGGCGGGTGGTGACAGGAAGTTGTGGCTCTTTCCCCTTCCTTTACTTCTCCCGAACACGCTCCCCCTCTTTTTCTCCCTCCCCAGGGAGGTCAGTTCCCGCTAGTGGCTGCTGGGGCGGGGGGGGGGGGACGATGAGTGCATCTGAAGCTTAACGGCTAATGGCAAGGGCTGATTTTCCCTCCCCGTAAATGCAGCCTTCACCGCTCTCTCTAAGGACCCGCTTCTCGAAAACCCTCCTCTTCCTCCCGGCTTCTCCAGGAGCGCGGGCGCCACCGCCTCCCTGGAGTGGCCAGGTCTGAACGGAAGCGTAATGGATGCTCACGCGCGGCCAGCCTGGCCATCTGGCAGCCCCCGCCCCGCCCCGCCGCCGCCCGGCCACGCCCCGCTACGCCCCGCCGCTGCCCACGGCCCTCGTGGTCACCTCGCGGCTCACCCCACGCGCGCGGGTCCTCTGCCGGCGCCAGGCAGGTCGGCTCCGGGTGCCCTGAGCCCATGCCGAGAGCGCGCTGGAGCCACAGCCAGCCCGCTGCCGGGGGCCTGGGAGCAGCTCGAGATTAACTGCTCTCAGGCCGCTGCTCCAGCGGTCTTGGTTAGTTGGTTTCTGTTAACTTGCTCGTCGCCGGCAGTTTGGGTCGCCCTGTCGGGTAGCTGAGCCGGGAAGTCACAGCAGGATGTTCTCAGGGTCCCTTTTATGCTCAAATGCAGCCCCCGAAGACCACCTGGTTTTCAGATCCACGTGGTGTAGTCAGTAGAGAAGTCAAAAAAGAAAAGCAAAATTCTCCAAAAAGGCAATTGTTGGGCTGCCCTTTGGTACCCCATACTTCATCTCTCGTTTGTTGAAGATTAAAAGAAAACTTTAAATAATTGCTTTTTAATTGACCAATCCAGCAATTTCAGTGGTCTGACTTAAAACACAAATTGAAAATTTGTAAGTGCTGCATCCTTCTCGAATAGGGAGTCTTTTGCTTCCCCTCCTGACTTATCCTCTCTGACAATCTTTATCTTAAATGTAAAACTGTATCAACCAACAAACCTCAAGTCTTTGTTTCAATTTTGAGTCACTGAGAAAAACTGAGTCCAGTCAGTGAAGGAGTTGAACACCAAGTTAATCGTTCCTTTGTTTGCTTAGTGTGATGCTTTTTTATTACCTTTAGAAGAGTATACAGTTTTTCCTAACGGGTGAGAACTACTCAGTATAAAGAAGGTTATGTCAGCACATATTTTCAAGTCACATTTAAACATTTTATGGGGATCGATGTTCAGCGTATTTATGTATGTAAAGTATATTCATAATTATTTCCAGACAAATGGATGCATTTATCAAAATACTTTAAAGTCAGGTAAATATTTTTAAAAGCATAAAAGCTTATGCAAACTCTGAAACCAGTTCAATCATGAAGTACATTAGAAGAGTTTTTTTAAAACAAAATCAGATATCCAATCGGAAGCATAATATGCATTAATATATAACATTGTAATGCACACTCAATATTATCAAGAACATTTTAGTTACCCATCATAAAACTTCATTTTTATTATACTTTTTGAAAGCCTAAACATGGAATGCAGTTGTTTTTAGAAGTTGATTAGAATTTAAGCCATTTTGAAAATTACCTAATTGATTGACATGTTCAGAAATTTATAAAAAGACATATGTATGAAAGCTGGTGATATTGTAAATGATTTTTTAATAATAGCATTGCTTAACATGATTTTTAGCATTTATACTTTTATATAAAACAAACACAAAATTCTCCTTGTAAAAGAACATTAAACTACAATTCTAAAGAGGTCATAAAACTGCAGATAGTCAGTCTAGTACAAAACAGTGACATGACTAACAGTGATATGGGATCCCCACCTTGGAACCAATTGTGTGATACTACATAATTACTGTATAATCACTCTGTTTCTTTTCAGTTTTTTTATACCCACTTTCATGGTAACATTTCACTGAAATTTTATTTTAATTTTTGTCTTGAAAGATAAGCAAGTATATTGATTTCCATTACAATATTTTCCCTTTCAGAAAGTGTAATATACTTGCACAATGTATATTGTGCTTATGATACCATTTATTGATAAAAATATGTGTGTTCTAAATCATAAAGCAGTGATTATGAAACAGCTAGATTTGCCTTAAAATGTTAGAAATGTGTTTAAATTTTTTTCATGTAACATTTGCAAATACACTTTCTTTTTCAGTACTACTACTGGATTCTAAAGCACAACAGACAGAATTGGAATGGATTTCCTCTCCTCCCAATGGGGTATGTACATACTTCTCATAAAATGTCACCATATGTGTTTTAAAGCAAGAAACAAAAGCTTTCCCTTCAAGAGCTGTTCACATTCATACATTAAACTGTTTAATTTTAAGTATATTGTTCAATAGTTGTTTTATTATGAGGCATTGAATTCTCAAAGTATAGAACTCATACTTAGAA
Organism: Typhlomys cinereus; assembly: GCA_023101885.1. Classification (NCBI taxonomy): domain Eukaryota; kingdom Metazoa; phylum Chordata; class Mammalia; order Rodentia; family Platacanthomyidae; genus Typhlomys; species Typhlomys cinereus. Next base: position 2,290,405 of record JALPQD010000122.1, on the reverse strand, counting down.
CTTTGGGAAATGGAACAAAAATACCCCATACTCACTTCTTATTGTGAATGGATTCATACCTGTGGGTTCAGAGTATAAATGCTCACTAATTACAGGGAACATTTCTTTCACAATCTCACTTAAACCTCTTTAGTTGCTTTATGGTTCTGTAGTATAATCACCAGGTAGGATCTGTGCAAGTCTTTAAAACAGTATGCAATCTGTTTCCTTTTTTAAAAATAGTTTTCACATCATTCAAAATGTGCTCCAAAAGGAAAGTTAAATGTAACAAGTTCACTGTTAAGACAAAGTTTACTGTATAGTACATCATATGCTGTCTCTTATTATTAATTAACAGCGACAGCAAAAGTATACCCATATTTCAGGACAAATCTTACAGTAAATGTGAGTGAATGTTGTGTAATTAAAACCCATCAACATGAAAGTAAACCCTACAGTTTGGACCATTATGTTTTATGTAGTCAAAAAGATATATTACTAGACATAGCTCAGTATTTGTATCTTTGTGTTTTCTTTATGTCCAGATGATAAGACTTACTTTTCATTCCTGGTTAAGGAGGAAAGCTGTGAAAAAAGAGAAAAATCAACAACATTATTCATTAACTTTATCTTTAAGACATGACAAAATCAGTGTTCAAAGGAACATGTAATGTAAATGAGTGTTATAAAAACTGCAGCAGATTTTTACAAAAAAGAAAGTCGAGAGGATTGTGAGTCCAAGGACAAAATTATAAAATCAATATATCATGAACTGAAAGTCAATTTAGGAATGTAAAATGAGGAAACTTAAATGTGCTTAAAATATTCAGACATTTCAGTAGGTTATGTATGAGGAATTTCCTCAGCGGTCATATTTTGGAAATCTACATTGGTCGTAAGAAATGATGACGAACATATGATAGATAATTTACCAATTATGTATATAACCGTACATCAAACTAGAGGAATAAGAGTCTTATTTTTCCTAGCATGAGAAAGGTTTCCATATCAAAAAACGAAATAACTTTCTTGTCCATGACAGATGTAGCCTATTTTCTACCATCCATCAATTAAAACAGATAGACATAGAGGATAGTTTTATCTCCTAGGAGAAGTAAACTGATATATGATTGTTGTATTTCATCCGTGCGATCCACAACATGATAAATTATGACTGTCGGGTTGTCTTAAGCTCAAATGGGCATTTCATCAGTTCATAGAATCTGGAGGTAAAGGTTAACCTTTAAGAGAGGAATCAACAGTTAATGTGAGAAAATGCAATCTGGAACATTATAACAGGTTTATTATTCACATGCTACTTAACTAGAATGATATTGTTATAAAGAAGTAAGTATTAAGACATTTTTTATAATCACGCTGTGTAGTGTTTGAATTAAGTCATTTGCAGTATGTCCTCAGTCTTAGAAAGTATAATAGTAAAACAAAATTTTCACCTAATGCATTTCAATACCCTCACTTACATAAGTCATCATACCTTGATGACTTACGTCTCATCTTTCTTGAAAATTTCCCCTCCAGAATAGAAGTTTTAAATAAAGATTAAAATTCACTAGAATTCATGGGTAGTAAAACTGATTTTTTTAATACATGGAATGAAATAATTACTCCAGAAGTTAGATAAAGGAATTATGTAAGTATATCCCCTCATTACAATTTGCCTTCATTTCCTTAAACCGAAACATTGTCAGAAATAGCACATTTTGCATTGGAGTTTTGTTTTCTGATAAATATCATTGTTATTTTTGCTTCTTTACATAACTTCAGTCAATTAAGAAATTTAAAAAATCTATTCATCAGTGGATGAATTTAGGCTATTTACCTGATCTCCACTGAAATAAAAAAAACACCAAAAATGAAGCAAAGAGAATATTTGCACAGTGTTTGCTACTTAAAAAATAGTCATTAAGTAAAAGCAGAACATGAAACCAATTGCTGAAGTCATTATTATTATTATCATTATTATTATTCAGGCTGTTTAACTGAATTGATACTTTGATCTCATTTTACAATGAAATACATTTGAAAACATTTATCATTTTATTTTCCCATCTGCCTTCTGCAATTGTATGAAACATCAGTTACTATTAGATTGTGGACTTGAAATGTACAATATTTCTATATCTGGCATTTCTAATTGAGAAAATAAACAAAGTAGGCAACAGTTACCCGATTAAGATATCATAAATATAAAGTGTGAAACTTTGCAATAGTAAGAGAATATAAATGACTGTAATTTCATGCTTTTAAAGCTATTAGGTATCCTGAAATTGATTGCCGTATGTAGTAAGTTATATTACATAAGGTTCAGTCATTTTTGAAATTGTTGCTAAACTACCTATATTTCTTACCTTTTTGTGAAAAATATATAATATAGATTTTCTTGTAGTATATATTCTATCTGCTATGAAAGAATGTTTGAAAGCATCTGCTTTCCCACATGCTAATTTGCCGAGTATAGTTTGTATGAAAGGATGGATTATTCTTTCAAAAGTACCTGATTCTTTTTTATATAGCTTTGCGTGCAATTTAAAGTAAGGTATTAGGACAAATACATAGCTCTGTGAAATATTATTTCCTTATAACTTGTTTTGGAAAAATGGTAATCTGTTTCACATTATCAACAGCAACATGTTCAATGTGTCTATATTTCAGCAGCCTTGGCATCTTCTTCTCCAGATTCCAAGTCCATCTCTGTGCTTCAATAGCATATAGACATGTCTAATGTCAACTGAGTTATCAGCAGTGCTGCCTTGCATCATAGGTATTTTAAATGGCGATTTTAGTAATTGTGAGCCTTGACCTATAAAAGTTGGAACCTTGCTGGGGAATGTAGACATAAGCAAACCTGTGGAGGAAATGTTAGTGGCAGTGCACGCAGACACCAAGCGAAAGAACTGTGTGCCGTACATCTAGACATTCAGACAACTAAGCAGTGCTTCCCCACTGGCTGAAGCAGGCATGTTGTCCCCCCTCTGCTATCTTAACAGTGGTCGACTCCTGGGATATTGAGAATGTTCCTCATGTGCTTGGGAAGGTATGATGTTATTTTTTGCTGAAAAACTAACAAATTTATTTCCTTCGAATTGCAGTGGGAAGAAATTAGTGGTTTGGATGAGAACTATACTCCGATAAGAACGTACCAGGTGTGCCAGGTCATGGAACCCAACCAAAACAACTGGCTGCGGACTAACTGGATTTCCAAAGGCAATGCACAAAGGATTTTTGTAGAATTGAAATTTACCCTGAGGGATTGTAATAGTCTTCCTGGAGTACTGGGAACTTGCAAAGAAACCTTTAATTTGTATTATTATGAGACAGACTACGACACTGGCAGGAATATAAGAGAGAACCTCTATGTCAAAATAGACACCATTGCTGCAGATGAAAGTTTCACACAAGGTGACCTTGGTGAAAGAAAGATGAAGCTTAACACAGAGGTGAGAGAGATTGGACCTTTGTCCAAAAAGGGATTCTACCTTGCCTTTCAGGATGTAGGTGCTTGCATAGCGCTGGTTTCTGTCAAAGTGTACTACAAGAAGTGCTGGTCCATTATTGAGAACTTAGCTGTCTTTCCAGATACGGTGACTGGCTCAGAGTTTTCCTCCTTAGTGGAGGTGCGAGGCACATGTGTGAGCAGCGCCGAGGAAGAGGCCGAAAACTCACCTAGGATGCACTGCAGCGCAGAAGGAGAGTGGTTAGTACCCATTGGGAAGTGCATCTGCCGAGCAGGCTACCAGCAGAAAGGGGACACTTGTGAACGTAAGTAATGCTTGCTATTCAAATTCCACTTCGTAATTTTTTTCTTTAAATGTTACCATTTTATATAGTAATAATTAGTAAAGCAAGGGAAATTTTTCTTGCAGCTGACTAGGTTGTCAGATCTCAGTATTAAACCTTAAGATTACCTATAGTGGAAACTACGTAAAGGATGAGCTATAAATATTGGTGTCAGCTGTAATTGTTAAGCATGCTGCTATTTGTGCTGTGTAGCATATTACAATCTGGAAGGTAACCTCTGCCTGTGGGCCAGATAGGATTTGATGAGATGAAGTTATTTCTATTTAAGTCCTACTGGTTTGAATCTTTGAGACCATGACATAGAAACTCAGGAACTTCTAAGAGGATCCCTGCTGGTATGTAGGGCATAAACAAACAGATTACCAATGTTTTGAATTATCTTTTAGAAATAAGGAATTTCTCTATGAGTGTATCAGCATTTGTTTAATAAATCACTGTAGTTGTTTTGCCAAGAATGGAATTCTTTGAGAGGGACTAAAGAATAAGAGGCACTCTTCCAATAAATCATGATTCAGTGGACCATACTTCTGTGAACAGTCCAAAGTAAAGTTTTCCTTGTCACAGGACATTACTCTGTCTGGACCTGTTTATTGAAAAGCTAAGTCAATGAATCCTGCAGACTTTCTCTTTGTTATAAAATGAGATGTTCCTTTTGATTTTTGTTATTATTTTGTGGTCAAATATTTGACAGGTATTATTACACTAAGTAATATCATATCCCTCTTTGAGTGTACAGATGCTTTTGCATTTAGGGGTCCTGAGTAATGTTTACAGTTATACTTCTTATAGTACCTTTAGTTAAAATTTATAAAGCAAAATATATGACTAAATTGACATGTTTTCTTTGTACTGGTAAGATGGCAGGAATTTCTAATTAAGCTGCAGATGATTGTAGCTGGTAATAACTAATGTAACTACATTTTCTTGGTAACTTACTATGCACAGACATTGTTCCTTACATTTTACATGCATTAGCTCATCCAATAAGGCAGCTATCCTTATCAAGTGTTTTATACTGTAGAAAACTGAGTTTAAGAAATGCATATAAATTGCTCTTGCTCTTTGTATTTTAATAATATTTATATTAGCCTAGCTTCCATTTGTACACTTTCTCAGACCCAACTTTTGGCAACAAGGACTTAGTTACTATCATTGAGCAAATTGAATCCCAGCAAATATTATTATTTCTCATTGTTGAACTTAAAATGTTTTTGAGTACTAGTATATAGCCCAAAATTATGTATAAATATCATTATTTCACCCTTCAAAGTTCTCATTCTAGTTGAACATTTAAAGGATAAATAGTAATATGAGAATATCTAGATATGTGTTAATCAGTTTAGTTACACGTAGTTCTTTGTTTTCTTTTTAAAAAATTATAAAATGAAATTGATACATTATAAATTTGAGACATCTAAGTAAATGATTGCATGTGTTATTTCAAATACATGAAGAATTACACACACACAATTAGTAATTATCATTATTTTAGATATAGAAGTTAAATTTAACATTGTATTAAAAATTAATTTCAAACAGAGTGTGGTGGTATATGCCTGTTATCCCTCAAGCCAAGAGGTGTTAAATACATAATAGGGATTATATGAGACTCTAAATACTCATGGGCAAGACTGCCCAGTTATTATTAGACAGCACAGTACAGTGAATGTTGAACCAACAAAGGGGCGGCACAGCTGTGGGTCCCACAAGCAAAGACGGCATTGTGTATCCTTGCTCCATCTCTCATGGCTAGTGTGTACAGTCAAGTAGAGAATCCTGCAGGGAACTGGGAAGTAATAAAGATCTACCACCACTTCCAAGCAGGTTGTAGTCTCGCTTTTTAAGTAAAGTGATAGTCCTAGTAGGCTAATAGAACATGATGTGAAAGGCAGTGCTGCTATTGAGTAGCTGGTGTCAACTTCTACCAGAAGGTGAAGGTGCCTCCAAGTTTAAAATTGTTTAAAATTGTTGAGAGCACTGGCTCACATTAACTGCATAAACACTGGGCACCAATAATATTCACGCCTAAATGAATGTGAGCAAATTTGTGAGTTGCTCAATTAAATATAGGAAAAAAGAAACAGCTCAAACACATATGTAGCAGTGCATGAGAAAAAACTAGGAAATAACATTAACAATCCTGCTTGGTTAAGATTTAAGCATTGTGATGAAAAGGACAGGATTTTACTTCATCTTGAGGAATTTTATAGTTAATGTTGGAGATTTATGCATTTAAAGTAAAGAGGTCTATGAGAAAAAAAGCCTTAAACCATGTACACGGGTATATATACCATGAAGAAAAAGCCCGAGAGTTTCTTTAAAATGATCAAAATCATTCTGCTGAACATGGTGCTTCTGCAAATAATTACTTTGGTTGCAAGAACTGAGTACCACATTTGAGAACCAAAATTACCGTCACCTGCAAACTATATAACAGAACCTAAAAATAAAGTGAAATCACTCCACTGTCAGGTACATTAAATCCTGTCTTGTGATGGGTGGACTTAGGTACTAATCGTAAGCATTTAGTTTTTAAAAAATACATAATTAAAGGAGGCAAGTTGCTTCTTTATGTTCTTATTCATGCATTGTGTAAATCAAGTATATTGTTTATGACATAAATTTCTTAATTTTTAGCTTTGGGGAAGCTAGCAAAGTAATTGAATACCTTATGCTTAACGAAGGGACTGTGTTCATTTGCAAAAACACTTCTCTCCTTGGCATAATTCCAGTGCATTGCTGTAAGAGTCCTTGCCTCTGGATTCCTTCCAGGCTTGCCTTTATAATATTCCTCCTGTTTCCTTTCAATGATCCTGTTAAGAGTTGGAAAACAAATCCAGTCCCATATTGAGGAACACTAATGTTTTGAGAGGGGCTGCTTGTGAGTCCCCAGCCAAATGTGAATGGTTAGCCACTTAAAGGCAAGTTTATCTGGGCACTGTCTACAGAAGTAGCTTATTGTGGTGTTTGTTGCAGGTTAATGTGAAATAGGAATACCTGTGAAAACTCATGGTTTCAGCACTTGATGTAAGAGCTTGGTTTTATGATCTTGAAAAGAGTGGTTCCATTTCCAAAGCCCAATATTTCTAATGTCTACTCATAAATGAGGAGTTTCTAATAATGAAATGTATTTTTTCAAAACAAATCTTTACAAGTATTTTAAAATACATAATTCTAGTTAGGCTTTTACTAAAATATCCTTTTGTAATTTTATCTAGTAATTGCAACTTCTATGCATACTTACTAGCATATTTTCTTAAAGAATGCATTTATTTTAAAAATTGACAATACATTGTATTATGGTTTACATATTTATATATTATTGGACTATTAATAACATTACGGCTAAAATGTAATTTTTGATTTTGGTATAATTTTATTCTACTTAGAAGAATAAATAGTATTTGCAAAATGCGGAACTGGGATTTCCATAGGTAATTTGTAGTATAAGCTGAAAAATCATGCTGCCTTTCTCTTTTAATCCTCACCACTTGGCTGAGACATGGAACATGCAGTCTGCCACCCTGCCTTAAGATTCTGAAGCTAGGCTTGTTAAGAAGTAACAAAGTTGAAACAGAAAGCAGCATCTCTCTCACCACCTTCCTTTCCTCCCAGCTCCACTGCCCAGCTTTCCTAAAATCTGTTCTGGAGTTCAGCCAGTAGACTTTCAGTACTCGAAGACTATTCATATTTTGCTTCAACCAGGAGAGCTAAACAATTGTTTCACTCAATGATACCTTCCTTTGCTTTCAAAAGCATCCTTTCTGGTTTGAAGAATAGAATGTATATCACTGAAACTGTAAAATCTTCAGGATATAATGCAGGTTTTGTGTCACAAATGGAGATATGTTCCCCATATTTACTTTGCTCTATTTAAATTTTCTAAAAGGAAAAATTTAGAATTTTGCTTTCAATTACTTGAAAAGGGAATTCAAATACTAGATTTGTAACTTTCATTGCCAGGGATTTTATTCCCTTTATTTTTTTATTGATGAATTTGTATGTAATTTTTGTAATATATAATTTATTGTAACATTCAATTGACTTAATAGCACTAATAATTTTTAAGACCCATTTCTTACATTTTTGGAAATAATTTATTTTCCTAGAGAAGATGTAATTTGCACTACTAGTTTTCATTTAATAGTAAAAGACTGTTTAGTAATGACAATAAATGACTCTAAAGCCTATCATATTGTTAAATGAATACTGAGAGAAATATAAGATAAACTAAATAAGAAATATTTGAGGCAAAAGAATCACAATTTAAAAATTCTGGATCCGCACCTTCCTAGCTACTTAAAGTAGGACATTCTCTCTAACCACTAATTTCCTTTAGTATAAAATGGGGCTAATAAAAATAGTACTTCCCTCATAGGGGTCTTTTCAGAATGGAATGAAATAATACATGTTGAACCCTAAGAATAGTATCTGGGACACAGAAAACAATCAATGAATGTTTAGTGTTTTTAATAATACAAGACAAGTAAAGAAATCTAAATGCAGAGAATGAGTGAACATACGTCTCAATCAAAAAAGTTAATTTTCTTTGGAACCAATGATCCATCTCAGCTGATTTATTAGAGAGGACAATTAAATAACATAAACTAGCTTGTCAGGAGCCTTTCTTCTTTCGTGCATTGTATACAGTTTGAGATACTGGAAATACCCTGAATGTCCAAAGTCAGTACTTATCACCTTGGTCGAAGTTAATTTTTGCATTAGCAGTTCTGCGAGGCAATTTTAAATTGTCTTATTGACAATTATGAACAAAGGTGCAAATAAAAGTTTGCATACATGTATTTAGAATTGTGCAAAATTAATTCAGGGAACACTTAAGTAGGATCATAAAATGTAACAGTGGCAGCTATACTAGTGGAATGTGGGTGATCTTTTGGTTTTGCTTTTTAAAAATATCTAGAAAATTAACCTACACATATAATTATATTTAATAAATAATGCATTCACTAGTTATAAGTATTATTTATAAGTAACATTGCAGTTTATGCAGAGAGCATAAATTGTGTCTTCAAAATAAAAGATTATAAATTTTTCTGCTTAAAATATTGGACTCATAAAATAGTAGTGGTTGATAACAAGAATATTTTGTATGATGTACATGGGGAGAGATTCGAGGCATTATTGTCTCATAGCGTTACTTATTTTTTGTTTAAAATGTTTATTGTTGCTATCAGTAGGTCACATATGCTAATTTATTCCTACAAAATTGTGTCACTAAGTTATTCAACCTACTAGACTCTCTTACTTACTCTAAAGAAGAAAAATGAATAAATATTATTAAAGTGATTTAGTACAATGTGGGAAGTCATGGATGTTTGACATATGTATGGTGTACCTATGTGTTTTTAATGAAAGGAAACAGGAGCACAGGATATAGGAGGTACCTGCTGTCACAGAGAGGGGTGGGGGTCAGTGTCCACTGACTGAGAGGGTGGGGGATAGTGCCCACTGTCTGAGAAGGTGGAGGGTAGTGCCTACTGACAGAGACATTGGGGACAATGCCCACTGACTGTGAAGGTGGGGACAGCACCCACTATCAAGGAGATTGCAGGGGGGGGCAGTGCCCACATCACAGAGGGAGGGCTACACTTCTTTTTGCTTAGTTAGGTCCAGCTCAGGATCCTCTGAGTACCGTGAGTCTATGCAGACAGCCATCATATCTACTGCAAACTATTAGAATATTTTCAAACATGATGAAAATGTAAACATTTTCTTTCATTTACAAATGTCAAAATATCTCTGTCATTGTGAACAGTCACAATATTCCATGCATCTCTGTTTCTCTGTCCTGTACTTGGTCAAAAGTAGTATGACTGTGGTTTATGAAGCAATAAGTATATATATATGAATATATGTATATATATCTTCATTAGTTCATTATTTAGAAGATTTATGTTCTTCATTACCCATAAAAAATTTTCAGGCTACTTTTAAGTCTGTTTTCCTAACCATGAACTGACTCTGTTCAGAGTTTATTATTGCTGATACTGGCCTCATTATATCTTGAGCACACACATCCCACACTCTTCCTCTCTGCGTTGCACCTTTATTTAAGGTTTGATCTCAAAAGAGCTGTAGTTCTATGTGGTATGTCCTTCAGTTACCTGGATGATCCCAGTGGTCATCCACTGCAGCCAACTCATTCCTGGAGACATGACCATACTTTCCTCCAAGTACCAATGGTGGCTACTGGAAGTACCATTCTAGAAGTTACCAGAATGTCTACTCTATCTAGAACTACACTTTCTCCCATATTTTCCCATAATATCTGTAGGTTAGCTGATGCTCTGAAAGTTTTCTTTTCTTTACCCCTTTAAATGTTTCTCTGCTTACACCCTGCATAATGTTCTCTCCTTTTGGGCATATATATACTTGTCCTTGCTGTGGAGATTTATCACATGCTTTCTGAATTTTGGACATAGGTGTTTTCAGGTTGCACATTTAAGGATGGGAACGATCGCTCTTCATAGTATTTGAAGGTGTACCATGGCACCCAGGGTAGAACCTTGTAACATCTCAGTCATCATTCAGTAATTACGTGTCAGATTTCTTAAATACTGACTCATAAACCACCAGCTGCTTAGATCAATGTTTTTATTCTAATTCACATCACTATTTACTTTTTTTAAAAAAATGAATGTGGCTAATTTCTAGGAATGTCTTAAACCTTCTATTTGTTGTTCTCATTTTCTTTATAACACATAGTCAAAGCTCTGTTAACAATTAGCAAACCTGGAAAGGACTTTGTTCTGACCTGAGAATCTTATTTCTGCAATGTCGATGTAGCTATTCAGATTTTCATTGTGGCAGCTCCATTCTCTATCAGTTTCTAGAGTCTTTCTTCTCAGCAGTTCATCTCTTTCCTCTAGTGAGATGAAAGATATTTTACCATTATTATTGTCTTCAGAAGCAGGAGAATGAGAATCTGCCAGTATTTTCTAAATAAAGGAGCTCTAAAGCCTTCTGCTTTTATTTACCTTATATGGAGAAATAACTTTTGTTCAAAAATTGCATTGCTCTGTCTTCACATTATATGTTGTAAATATTAGTTTGAATTGCAAAGCAAACAAAAATTGAGATAAAAATCTGAAAATCATTTCCCCAACCTTCTGTATATGTCCATGTCCTGTCAAAACATATTTTTCATATTTTAATTCATACATGTGTTATCTTGAAATATTTTATACTAGTCAAAGTAATCTCATTAAGACACTCATAAAACTCGATTTAAGACATTTGTAAATAAACACATGACAACTCCATGGTTGAGGTCGTAGTCCTTTTATTCTAGAAGCAACTACCTATGTTAATTTCTTTGTGCCTTTCAGAGATATCTCCTACTTTTTTCTTTAAAAAGTGAAGAAGTATCATCGTGAGACATAAAATTAAAATCATGTCACAATTTCAAATTAGAATATTATAGGTATTATTTAGAATTGTACTGCTTTATAGTCACCTTCAGGCATCTTTGCTTTTCCTAAGTACATCTGACATGGTAGTTATTCTGCAAACAAAGAGGAAGGAGAAGAAGGTGAGCTGGTTGCAGGGGAAAAATGTACAACAGAAAGAAATAGAAGGTTAATATCTGTGACTTTGTTTTACATGACTTACATGTTTAGCCTAGGACCTCAGAGCAATTCTAATAAAGCTAGTTTAGCAAGTGTATGGCACTCAGATATTTCTGGTACAAGTGTAAATTAGCAGGGACTTTTGGCAGGCGGTGTCATATTATAAGTCAGTGATCTTGCTTTTAATATGATGTTCCAGCCATTTCCTCTAATGTAATTGTCGCAAATCCTCAAAATGGTTTGTTTGCAATGATTTTATGTTTGATAGAGCCATTTTTTACAATGTTTTCATGAAAGATATTTGACATAGGTGTACATCCTATGTACTTTTTCTTAATAGATGTAAAATAAAATGTATGGTTTGGTAAATTTTAGGAAATTTTTATTTTAAATTAGCATGTCAGCTGTGAAGTATTTCCTTCATTCAGTTTTATAGACTTAGATGATACTAATGTAAGTTTATATATGAGAAAAGCAGAAGTTCATATATATATAATTTCAAATTTTATTTTTTAATCTTATGACAAAAACATCAGTTAAACTAATGATCTGTACATAGATTTTTTTTTAAAATTTCCTACTTCTGGTAAGATTTGATCAAATATGCACACGTCTACTCTAATCTCAAGTAACAGCAATTCCCAGCAACTAGAATAGTGTTCATTTGATATATGATTTACTCTTGATGATGACATAATCTCTGGCTCTGGACGTCTTGGAAAATCAGGCACCTTTGAATGGACGCATGCTATGCTATTTATTCTGCTTCATAGATCACACAGTTAACACCTAGTTTGGCCTCTCTCCTAAGGTACTGCAAACCTTGATCTTGTACTGGAGTCAAAAACATGGAATTATGGCCATTTTTAGAAATTCTAGATTTCTAGAAAGGAACCCGTAGTGATCTTATTAGTAAAGTGCACATATTGATCAGTTATAATTATTAACTAAATACTTATACTTAGTAATATTTTAAAGTTGTATAATTAACATCTATGTGATAATATCCCCTGCTTTTATATCTCAATCTTGCTAAAAGGAAGGGAAATAAGTGTCAGAGAGGAATTAATGTAGATGTGACTATGTTTATAAAAGTATAATGTATCTACTTTCATATTATTTATGTGAGTGAGTGATACTTTTCTGAAGAAAAGTAGATGAATGTCTAGGTTAGTTCATTACATTCTTCACTACTTTAAGTTCTTATTTTAATAGTAGTTTACTGTGATTATCCAAACTACTTCCAATGTAGACAATTATGTCTAATGATGCTAATGACCGTCATTTAAACTAGGCATGGGTTAAATAAATAAACTAAAAGAGTCTTTGAATAGTACTTCTGCATATCTTTTATATTTAACAAAGTTCAACAGTTTATATTTACATACATTTGCCTGTTTTTGTATTTCCCTGGATCTTATTTTAGCAAAGAGATATGAGGGTCAAAACACCTGAAACTCAAGAAGCACATTATTTTGATCCCTTGTACTCTGCAGCAGAAGAATCTTTTACAAGAGAGTTATATTAATAAAGTTCTGGACTTTAAGCATGTTCTAAAGATCATCAAATAAAAATTATGGGTAGTTTTTGGAGGTTGGAGAGATGGCTCAGAGATGACCTCTGCCTCCCAAACAGAAGGACCTGAGTTCTGATTCCAGACCCCACATAACAATGTCAGGTGGAAAGGGCTTGCACTTCAGTCCTGGAAGGCAGAACCTAGGGAAAACCCAGAACGAAGCAATAATGAGGTAGAGCAATAAAGGATAATTCTAAAAGTCATCCTTGGATCTATACCTGCACGCACAATGCCTTCACACACACACACACACACACACACACACACACACACACACACACACACACAAACTGACCTGTAAGAAATATTAGAGCTTTTTTTTTTTTTTACTAAAAAGGGAACGTACGGCCCTCACATATTGTTCTGACAGTTCATTGACAAGAGTTTCTAAAGTGAAATCACAGCTCTTTCAATTTAAACTTATGTCATGAACACATGGTATGTGCATAGTGTACACTTGCACATATATAAGCATCCATAACACACATGCAAATAAACACATACACACACACACATATATATATGTGTGTGTGTGTATCCATATAAATATTATATTCACATGGCCCTTTCCTAACCCAGTAAGAAAAAATAAAAACTTAACTAAATATGATAAAATGAAAATATTTTTCTCCTTGACTCATTTTTAGATTTCTAAATTAGTCTTTATGAATCCCTGAATTTATCAGTGCAAAATAGTTAAGATTTTGTTCTCTGTGTGAGTCACAAGTAATCACAAAGAAGCTGAAAATTTCCTGTAAGATATTTTTGAATTATTACACATTTTAAAAAGAAAAAAAATAAAACTTGTTCAAAAATGTTTCCTCAAGATGAAAACCAATAAAACCAACTTTTCCCTTCATGTGTGTATTGTTTCCTCTGCCATACATTAGAAAGCTATGCATGTCTTGCAAGATAAGAGATATTAAATTTTGTTTTACTTACCATGAGTTTTGATAGTTTTTGATATAAAGGATGATGATTTTTACTCATTAACAAAAATATTTTGATTATGTGGCAATGGCTTGCAAATGTGCTTTAAAACCAGAATGGTATGCATCTCTTAAATAGCAGATCCTGAGTCTTGGAGTCTTGGAGAAACCCATAGACCGCTATTCTCTGCAAAAACTTCAGACTTTGACCTCAGCACTGCAGAAACGCAGTTAGACATGTGTAAAACATATTCCTCGACACTGAGCTTTAAAAAAGTGCTTGGGGGACTGGAGAGGTGGCTCAGGATTTAAGCCTCTGCCTTGCAGGCAGAAGGTCCTGAGATGGGATTCTAGACCCCACCTATTGATGCCTGGCGTCATGGTGGTTCCTGAATTCGTCCGTGGTTCTACACACACACACACACACACACACACACACACACACACACACACACAGAGACACACATGCAAAATTGAGTAAATAAAACAAAATAAAAAGTAAATAAAAAAGGCTTGGGCATTAAGGCCCAGGAAAGCATGTAAACTGGGTGGGTATGGATAGGTTCGTGTGATCTGCGAAGAATAACTCCCATGTGCACACACAGCCCACTCCAAATCTCCAACATTTTAATTTACTATAGGCCGTTAGACACAGTATCATTCTAACATTTATTCTGTAATGTTATAAAATAATATTTATAATAGTATATTTATAAAAAATATAAAATAATTCCTGTAAATATTATGTACATGATAGCAGTTTTTTACAGGGATGGGTATAATGCCTCAACAATCATATCTTATTTTGTATTTTTTTCCAGCAAAACTGACACTCTGAATTCATGCAACTTCTCACTGATTTTCAAAGTAATGTATCTAGGCATTCATGCATGTCTCTGTTCCATGTATCTTACAATGTTGCAGAGTGTTCTCTTGGATGCGTGTCTTTGATTTCTTTTTCTTTCTATTATATTCCTTTATATAATTCAGACTTTAGCAAAAGCTTTTCATTTCCATATACTCTTGCTTTCTAGAAAACATATCTTCTCATCAGGTGGTGTGTGTGCATGTGTGTGTGTGTGTGTGTTGTGTGTGTGTGTGAGTGTGTATGTGAGAGAGAGAGAGAGAGAGAGAGAAGTTTTGGTTTTGGAGCCAAGGTCTCCTTGTGCAGCTCAGGTTTTCTGGTAACTTATTTTGTAGCTCAACCTTACCTTGAATTGAGACTGTCCTCTCTCATTTCCAGCCCTTTCCGTTTACTAAAAGGGTGGGAATAATGAAACTACTCCCTTTTTCTTTGTGTCTTCATAAAAATATGTATATGTGAATATGGTGACATTCTAACCTTTTGTTTTCCTTTTTTGATAGCAATTTTAAGTTTTGTAATTCAATCTTGTTTACATTACTCTAGCTTTCATATAAAATGATGATCTTATTCACCAACATTACTGTCTTCATCCTGAAATTTTGATCTCAGGATTGTTTTTGTTTGCTTTGAATTGCTGGAGACTGCACTCTGGGCTTTGCATATCCTGGGCAAACATACTACCACTGAGCTGTGTTGACCTTGGCCTTGGTCATATGGATCAGGTCTTATGAAACACGACAGACTGATTTCAGAATAACAGTTTATTTCCTATGCTTCTTCCTTGCTGGGATAATGAGTTTGTACACTGTGCTTTTCTCTTTTGACATGTAATCATTCTAGCCTCTACTCAAGTGATGTATAAGGAATCACGTACCTTTACCTCTTTAAATTACTGATAGTATACATTGTTTACATTAAAAAACTTGCCATATTTGGCTGGGGAGATGGCTCAATGGTTAAAACTCTTCTTTGCAAATCAAAACACTTCTTTGAATCCTTAGATCCCAAGGAAAAATGCTGGGTAATCTAGCCCTGGAAAGCAGAGCCCAGGAATCCCAGGGCAAGCTGGTTAGCTATACTAGCCGTAATAGAACACTCAGGTTTAATTTAAGACCTAGACTCTCAACAATAAAGCAATAAGGTAGAAAAGCAATTCAGACACACACACATACACCCATCCAGATGAAAACACGTATGTTCTGTGGTGCGCGCGCGCACACACACACACACACACACACACACACACACACATACACACAAAACATCATCTTAATAAAAGGAAAAATAAAGAGATTTTGATGCTGACTTCATTGTTTTATTTTGCTGCCAAGAAGGCAGAATCAGGTGGGTATGAAGACGGGTCAAGGTTAGCATACAGGACACAAGACTCTGATCGTACCTTTGGAAGCAGTTCCGATCATCATGTACTCTTTCTGAGACTCCAGGCTGTGCTGAATTCTGTAAAGTGTCAGTATTCAGGAGCCGGTAAACACAGCTCATTTAAATGCATGTAGGCTGAGACTGGGCTTCCCGGCTGAAAAGGAAAAGCTCGTATGCTCCAGAACTTACTCAAAGCACTGCTTCCTAATTTCTGCCATTTCTTTCCCTCTCCTTGTCTTTCTCTTCATCCTCACGCTCCTTTTCCTCTTCTTTCTAATTAACTAATTATCTCCTAATGTATAAGAGAAAAATAAATAAGTAAAAAACAAACAAGTCAGCTTTCATACATGGGTAATTGACACTCCACATAGGGTACATTGTACTCATGCAGTCCTACGGGGCACAGTTATTCATTATTCATTAATGTCATAGATAACAGACTGACAAGTAAGTGCCATTCAGACTGCAATCTGATAGAAGGTTGACATTGACTGATGGATGTGTCCATGACTCTACGTGTTGGCAGATTGCTTAGGTCAGTTGAAAGCATAGCATCCTGTGTCCAAATTTGGGGATAAGGAGTTATTTTTTTCTTTGCAAAAATATCATGTATAATCTATAACTCACTTGAATTCACAGGATTAATTTTGGATTTTTAAAAATGTCTACTTTTATTATCTAAATCCCATTTTATAGTGAGGAATGGCATATTAATATATGTATAGCCTTACTTATTGCCTTTTTATACTAAGTTGAGATTCATATAAAATATTTCAATTATGACATTAGTGTTTTAGTGCTTCAGAATTATTAGCATATCCTAATTAAAAATAACCATTTGTGTAAACTATGCACACATGAATCCTTTTGTAAGCATTTTTCATCATTTTAGTAACTTTTTAATTTTTTGATTAAACAGTTTGAGGCTGTATAATTTCTTCATTTTATTCAAGTGTCAGTAACAAATCTCCAACACATGAAATAGTTCATAAACAGATTCTTCAAATAGCATGCAATTTATGATACTGCTATAGCACCTTTGTTACATATTACATATTTTTATATGTTTTTTATCTTAGACTGCTGATTGTCACAGGGTTACCATGTAGGAAAAGCAAAAACACATTCTAGAATTGGTGTAGACTATGCTTTAGGCACATTCATAGCTGTTTATATGAAATGACTGTGAAGCTTTTTTTTGCCTAACAAATAATTCCTTATGTTAGTTCTTCTCTTAGGAGTCCCCTCTTCAAATCATTATGATTTTCCATTTAGATTTTTTCTGTAAGATTAGGTAAATGTTAATTTTAGCCTATAAATGACATTCCTTTCATTAAAGGGACATTTGGAAGAAAAATGCAGAGTTCAGCCTTTTTCTGGGATGACATGATATTTGACTATCTGACCACATCCTTTCCAAAGGACAGTAGATTTCATTAAAAAAAAAAGCCAAGAAGACATCTGTGCCCAGGTTTAGCTAGCCAAGAAGGGCAAGATCTTATGTTTAAAAGGGAGAGAGTCCAGTCGATAGAAATGTCTGGACCTGTTAGTACCAATAAAGCTGAAGGCCAGTGCAAGGCTCAGAAGAAGGTCTTTTGTTATGGAGACAAAAAGAGACTCAAACTATGACATGTTGGGAGCACTGGGTCAGCAAGAAAGATCATCTATCTTCTTCCTTGGCAGCTTTCTGTCAGATCCTTGCTCTGTTCCATGGAAGGGCTAAGCTTCTCCTGTTAACACCAGCTGATTTCCAGCCAAGTGTAAATGAAGCTAATAGTCAATGACCTTAGGCATAGCAAAGAAAGCCCTGTTTGTCATTTAGAAATAATATTATCTGACACTTCGAAAAGTGAGTGATGGGAGAGACAGAATCAAATAAGTACAGTTGTATCTTTCTATTACTCCATAGTTTTTGTGAATGTTCATTGTAGTCACAGATTTACCATTTTTCCACAAATTTAGCTGCTCCTTTTAGCTGCTCCTTTTTCATATATGTATCATGGCATTCTGCAGAATAAAGTCTGGTGTGACTTCCTTCAATTTCTGCATACAATATTTTGTCACATAATGGAGGATTCAGGTTCTGCTAATAAAAATTCTAGATTTTAAAGACAATTGTGATTTTTTTTAGTTCACATTCAAAACACATTGAAGCATATATAAAAGGAAGGAGAATTTTTAGCATTGAAGAAATGTGCATTCTCCATAGAGAAGTTAGTAGAAACTGCATCTTATTCCACAGTCACAAGGAATTATCCAAAAGAACTTTCTTTTTCAATAATGTCAATTAGCATTTGATATTACTTTATTTTTTGAATCAAGATTTTTCATTTTTTATTGTCTGAAAATTATATTTTAGATTGCAAATGAAATTTTTATGCTGAAGAAAATTTCACTAGTATTTTTAAAAAACAATTTTCTACAAATGAGTGTTGACACGTGGCAGCATCCACTGATATCCGTCACACCAACACTGTAAGATAGCGGGTGAATTTTCAAAGCGACACTACCACTGGCAAGAGGGAGAAATAGTTGTTGTAATATAGCTATTTCCAAAAATGAGAGGAATCTGAGGTTGGAGGGAAGTTAAGTCAGAGCATTGTGCTGAATTTTCCCTTTCATGGAAGGTGACTTTTCTGCCATGGTGGATTTCATGAGATTCACCAGGACAGATCTGCTTCTAATTGACTCCAATCATGTTTGAACTGAACATAAACAGTCGTATAATTGTTGGAATCTGTGTATTGATTTTTGTTCACCTCATCAGTCCTGTTTATTTGTAGTTATTAAAGGAGTGGACGTGCTTTTTGTTCAACAGAACTTAAAAAGACGGCATCTGATCAGCAAGATGTTTCCTAGCTCTTTTTTGACAAGTAACTAAAATCAGATGAAGTACTGCACAATTTCCTGCTGACAGTGACCCTGAGCCAGTTCATATAAAGACACTAAACATGTGCCCAGTAAGGTCTTCTAACATTTTCTCCTTCCAGTTTTCTAAATGTAAGCACTCCTCTAAGTGATAAGATTCACAGTGGCCAAAATGTCTTTACCTGTTTGCTTGGTCACTTGACTGAGTGCTGACATTTCTCTCTTCTTAGTTATCGTTTGGCACTACAGAACTTAACATCATGTGCATACACCTGATAGTCATGCACATATGGCAAGTGTAAGACTGTTGTGGTTTTGTTTATAAGCCGCATGTCATATCTGCACATAAAGATATTAGATTCATTTATTGAACCTCTTATTTTCCCACAAACCAGGACAAAGAAGAATGTAAATGTTTTTGTTAGTGTTGATAATGGTGGTTTGGGGTAAATGGAGCTGACTTTCAAACACTGTAAATTATAATACTCAGTAACTACATACAATCAAACAGCTACTCCTAAAATGACAGGAGCCTCTGTTCTGGAGATAATTTTGGGGAACTGATCTAAAATGGTACCTGACTCTCTTCCTGAACATTGATGTAAAAGCAATATGAAATTCCTGTGTGTATTTGTATAAATTTTATATTGCTGCATATGGTTTTTCTTGAGTTCTTCAGAAATCTTTCAGAAAGATTTTATAGTAGAAAAAGGGAAGGATTGGTTAAAGGCTGAAGATTTTCCAACGTGGAATCACAGGTTAATATATTAGCCATGTATTTGAATTTGATTTGAAAGGCCAATTGTACGTTATGTTTGATGCTATATTAGCATCACTGAGGTTTAGAAACTGCACCTCAAGTTCTGTCAGTTCAGAGGTTGTTAAGTTGGCAACTCCTTTGCCCTCAGGTCTTCCATTCCTGCACTGCTGACTCAGGGCAGGGTTGTTTTCTTATGCAAATCAGTATGGAATGGTGTGTCCTAAATGATTCCAGTAACTTTCATAAATTATTCCTTGTTGACCCAGTGGTGTCCTCTCACAGGAACTCTGGGTTTATTCTTAGATGTGTTGTTTGGATGAAAACTTCCAGGACTGCTTCTGATTCATGTCTTATTGTAACAGTCACGAATGCTTCTCTTGGAGTTGTTAGGCCTGGTCACATGCTTCACTGGGTGATGTTTCAGCATTTTGTGCATCAGGTTCAGTGAAACTGACTCTCTGGGCTTTTGGTCAGTCTGACATCACGGTTTTACCAAAAGGTGTCAGTAGGTTACTAAGGATGCTTACGCAAATCCTGCAACTTAGACAGGACCATTACTTGCTAGAACGGTTCTGAACATGCAGATCACAGATTTTTAAACCTGGTTAGACTGTAGAAACAAAGCATCCTTGTTCAGTTACTTGCAATCACATCTAATACGAGGCACCGTTATATTTTAACTAGTGTTAATTTTAAGAGGCTGTTCAAATATATTTAGTAAGTAAATGAATGTAAATATTAAACAACAGTATAACAACAGCTTTTAATTTTTTTGAAATTTAAATTAAAAATAATTGAAGTAACCCAATCTTTATTTTATCTTTCATATTTTTAAGTTATCACCTGTGAAGTTTATGCTATCAAACTGGACATCATGAATCTGAGAGATGTGTAGGTCAATAACAGAAGCCTTATTTTGCTGGTTAGCATGAGTGAGCAGGGCCTTTGATTCAATCCCAGAGTACTGGGGCACAGTGGGAGGGGGGAAGAACTGAAAACTGAGAAGCGAGAGGCTTGGCTGGCTTATATAGTTAAATATGAAAAGCAAAAATGCGTTTAAGCCACAAAGAAAAAAGTAGCCAGAGTATTCCTTCAAAGAGAATTTTCCAAGCTTCACCAGTGTAAACTAATTTTTCCTTTATGTTTGAAGGCCTATTTATAGATAAATAATGTAAATGCATAGTATTCAGTTTCAAACATGTTTTGACTTTCCTATTTCAAGTGAAGGCAATTTTGTGCAAAGGTGTAACTTGATCGAAAGGAATGGTGACATCTCTGCCCCAGAGGCTTAGAAGCCCCTGGGTGTTCTTTTGTGTCGGTCTGGAGGGGAGAGTAAACAGCACCCACATTTGCTAAGAGAGCCTCCCTTTTGCTTCTCAGAAGCCAGGCAAAGGGTACCTCATGACTGCAAAGGTATCCCTTCCTTTGAGGCAGGGTTGATTTTACTTCTGATTCTTACTTCAATGCAGGGTTCAATGATCCCTGGAGAAAGGTAACCCACTTGCTGAGAGGAGAAGCAGGAGGATGGTCCTGCGGTACCCCAGATGCGTGAAGCTGTGTGTGTGGTGGAATTTCCTCCTCACGATCTCTCTGCATGTCTGTGGCCTCTCCTGCTGTCGGAGAAGATTCTTGAGCTGCAAGAACAGAGTAGAGAAATTGATAGTGATTCAGGGAGGAGTGGACTGTGCCATATAATTCTTTAAAATTTAGATTGTGCCACGTAGATAGCTAAATTTAGTTCATGCATTTTTATATTTAAGGAAATGAAGTCTAACACTGTCTGTTAGGCTCCCAAAAAAATCAGCATTAGAAAGAATTTGATTCAGATCCTAGAGGCTCAGCTACCAGTGTTCTATCTCCTGAAGCTAACTTTTATTTTAAAGTGTACTTTTTTATTCCTAAAGAACTGGAAAGTAAATTACTAGGTATTACCTGGTAGTACATATAAAAAGCCAATTATTTTGCTGTATATTCTTACCCTGTAGCTACTTTACAAAGAGACTCCTCCGTTCTTGTCTCCTATCCCTTGCTTTCCCTCATTTCTTTCTATTCCGTATTTAAACATAAATAGAAACAGGTAGTGCATAAACACATTGGTGTATTTATAACTGTGCAAAACATTTCCACAGACTGTCGAAGCTGCAGTGAATCCTTTCTGATCCATGTTGTTTTTCTTTGTGTTTTGCCTGCTCGGTTTCGTTCCTCAGGCTCTCTGCTCTCTTTTCTGGAAGCACAAAGCCAAGCTAAGAACTGAGCATAAGGTTGCAGTTTAACTCCATGAAATGGAATAGCCAGATTTCACTGCTTGACCAGGGTGAGGTGGAGTCTCTGCTCCTCTTCTGCCTGTTGCCTGGTTTTCCTGGTTTCTTACATAGTGGCAACATGCAAGTTTTTTTCCGTGATAATGATACAGAAGTTTCCATTCACACTTTTAACGACCTTTCTCTTTCTCAAGGTGGATATACATGTTTTGGAATCTGCTTCAGTCTCTGGGGAGATTGTGCTTGGTGAAAAATTCTGAAGGGATTGCTCTCATTAGACTGTATTCTTGAGAACTAGATTTAAATATTAGTTGACAATTTAAATGACTTCCAAAATTTCACAGATTTTACTGGGGAAAAATGAGCTAAACCTTAAGATTATAGTATACAGGGGACTTGGGTTTCCTCCTTATTACACAGAGAATTGATTATACTTTGCAAAAATACTAGTTTCGGATATTTTTGCAACAGAACACTTTTTGATTATAGAAAGCCGTAATGTATTAAAGATAGGCAAAGTTACATATGAGTTTGTAAAATTCCCCAGATGTGTAAAATCGATGTTTAAAAAATGAGTAGTATATTTTAATACGGAGAAATTAGATTTTACCTTACGAATTTTGCCCTTACAGTGCCAAGCATACAAACTAGAAAGAACAGGTTAATGAACATTGTAATATCTCCAGACTCTCTAGCATTAAAACTTGGAGACATTTTGGAAGTCAGTTTTCTCCTTCCACCATGAGGGTTTCCGGGGATCAAACTGACGTCTCTGTGTGTGCAAGCTGGCGCCTTACCCATCGAACTATCTTGCCAGCTCAAATTTTGACATATTTTAATTCAAACCTGCCAGCCCTCCATGTGAGAATGTCTGTGGCTTCACCATCTGACACTAAGTTGCAGGCATAGCAGTTAATTCCCAAAGATTCTACTTCCACTGTAAGCACATACTACATTTAAAACCCAAGCAATTTTATACGCTTTGAACTTTTTTCTTTTCTTTTTTTTTTAATTCAACTGTGCGCGTGTGCGTATGTATGCGCGCGCTTGTGTGTGTGTGTGTGTGTGTGTGTGTGTGTGTGTGTGTGTGTGTGTATGTGTGTAGAACCACGGACAAATTCGGGAACCACCGTGGACGCCTCCACCTCCACCTTTTTTACTCTGCCCCGGGATTCACAGGCTCCATCCTACCAGGACCAGAAATGCAGGCCGCCCCCGCTTCCGCCCGGCGTCTATACGTGGGATCTGGGGGCCTGCAAGGCGGAGGCTTAACCCCTGAGCCACCTTTCCAGCCCAAGAACTTTTTTCTTAATATATAGTCCAGTGGCTATTTTACAGTTGCTTGAACTCTCTTTATATCCACTATCAATCAGTTAAGGATCACGTAAGTTGTTGGAAAGTTTTAAAACTTTTCTAATAAAATCATGTGAGTGTATGTTTGAGTGTGTGTGTGCGTGCTTTTGTGCATTTTTAACACTACACATGTCAGAAGACTGTTCAGGGGTCAGTCTTCTCCTTCCATCTTGTGAATTGTGGGGACTGAGCTCAGGTTGTCAGGTTTGAACCTGTTACTTCCAAGGAATTCCACATTGTAAATTTGCCTGGTTGTTTTCTTTACTCTTTCCTTATTGGATTCAAGTTGCATTTTAAAGTTCTTTTTACTTTTTTAAGAATTTCATATATAAATGTAGCAAAATTATATTCGTACTTTAATTTCCAATCCCACCCCATTCCCTTTCCCCTTACAACAGTTTTTCTTCTCTGTCAGTCTCCCTCCTGTTTTCATGTCTTTTCATGTGTAGTCCACTGACTTTCATCTGCTGTGCCTTAGCTGGCATGTTCCTGAGCACTTGCTGAAGCATGAATTATATACAGGTAATATACATATCATTAAGGACAGTATCTGCTTTCCCTCTCATCAGCATTAACCCTCATCAGCCTCTCAGGGTAGTATGGGGCCTCTGGAGATCTTTCCTCTTTCATGGTGATCTGTTGATAGGACAAATTCTGTGCTGACCTTGGGGAAGTACATGTAATTTCAGTGATTTCTTGGATGTGACTGTTCTGACAAGTATAGAAAGTTCTTAACATCTGACTGCCTCCTCTTCAGTAACATTCACTGACCAACTGAATTTTTGTTTTGTAGGGATACAGTGCATATTGTTGATGTAGATTGCTTGTCTTTGCATCATATCCTGTACTTAGTCTCCTGATGGTAATGCTAAATTAGATGACTTGGCTTAGGCTATATGCATCAGATTCAATGTACATTAACCATTTTTTTTTGTGTGTGTGTGTGTCATTGTTGCAGTTTTCCTGCAAGGATGGGTTAAAGGAACAAGGGATTTATTTTCTTATCATAGTCTGGTTACAGTCTATAATCCAGCCTGACTGGAAAGCATGCACCAATACCAGGGCCAAGGGAATTGGCCACAACATCTCTACGTAATGGCTGAGAGACGGACGATCCTTATTTGCCAGACCACCATGTCTGGCCAAGTATATGCAAGGATGCCTACTCTCTCAACCAGCTCTCTGTATTTTATTCCGGGTCTGATGCCATCCACCATGGGCTGGGACTTCCCTATCAGCTGGCCAGCCTCCTGCAGGTTTGCTCTGGGCTTAATTCAATTATTAATTCTCTACGAATGTGCCCAGAGCTCAAACCCTCACTGTCAAGTTCACGCCAGTGCTTAACCATGGCATTCACAGATGAAAACTCTATGTTTTTACCATATCTTGAAAAATATTTATTTTAAAAACTTTATTTATTAAAGAGAAAGAAAAGAGGGAGGAAGGAAAAGGAGTGAAGAGAGAGAGAGGGAGAGAGAGAGAGAACACCACAGAATGTATGGAACTCTCAGAAGTTGCTCTCTCCTTTTACAATGTTGGCTGTAGCAACTGAAGATTGAATCAAGTCTCCAGGTTGGCTGCCAGACCCAGATCATGATAATCTTTACCAGTGATCTAGCATCCATTGGTCATGTCAAGTGGAATAATTAGTTCCGTGGATAGTTGCATATTCCTTCTCACTATACATTTATCTTTTAGTCTCAGGCTTTGCTGTTTGGGTGTTGCCAAATAGGCTGTGGACTCAGATTTTCAGCAGAGCAACTTTTTTTTTTTTTAAAAAGCACTCAAGTAGTTCATTTTGAACTTGGAAATGAGAGAAAACCACTTAATTATTTGTGTGATGAGCAAGCTCCTTAGTCTCTGCCTGATGTCATGTCCTGTATTCAGAGTGTTCTTGTCTACAAGTTCAGTGTAGATCAAATCTAATATACATATACCAGTAGTGCATAGGAAGTGGACAATAAGTTGCATAAACATGAGATGATGCTTGTAAAGTGTTTAATGTGGTGTTGAGCACATGGTAAGCAATCAATAAGTGTGAGCTACAATTGTTATTACTCTAAGAATTGCTTTCTGAATTGGTATTTTAGTAAATGTGTCTGGACCTGTTCCAGAAATCTTATTGATTTTCCCTCTATAAAACCTCTACCAGCATTCCTGCTGATTTCTCTCCATCCTCCTGTCACCATTTTATTTCAAGTCTTTGTTCTGTCTTAGAGAATTACCAGCATCCTTTTCATTTTATTTGTCCAAATGTGTTCTGCTCTCTTTTGATACCTTTTCTACTGGAATCCTTTCAGTGCAAGTTAAAAGGTCTTTTAATTTAAAATGGCTTTTTCTTGTGTAATTTCTGAAATTTTCCTTAATATCTAATTGACAACAACCTTTTATTTTCTCTGCCTACTCACTGTCTGAAGACACTGAGAAATCCTAGTCATCTCAGTGCTACGGTTCCTACTTGTGACTTTCACACTTCATTTCTGTTAGGACTGCTGTCTGTTTCTTGAAGGTTTTTCTGATTCCGTGCCTTCCCTTCTCTAGGTATTTCTCAAAAAGTCCACAGTGTGCTCCTCAGAGAGTTTCCTTTACAACCACATTCATTCGATTATAGATTATTGTGAGCGATATTATTTCCTTCTAGTTTATGAATTTTCATTCTTTCTGAGTTCCTAACAGAGAAGGAATGATTTAACATTTGAATTAACTTATTTATTTATCTTCTGTAAGGAAAGAAAAAGAGATTACATTTTCTTATCCAAAATAAAGTGCAGGACATATAAAAAATTCAATGATGATAATTCAGATGACAATTTAAAAAAATGCCATTTGAGTCACAAAGAAGAAATCTCAATGTATATGTCTAAGCACAAATGCTTAAGCTTCTTAGGAATCTCTATCATTAGATGTTTCTATACTGTCATTAAATTAATATAAATTAATAATATAATAAGTATTATAATAAATATAATGTCATATAAGAAAACTACCTAAATATTAACTGACATCAAGAGGAATTTTCAAAGTTACGTGATATACTTTTAAGAAAAGACGTGCATATACAAATGTTATTAAGATGGACATGGATAGCTGGTTGCTGTGTTGATTCATGCATATTCTTTTTAATTTCTTCATGGATGCCACATTGCATTATATATGAATGTATATCATAAACTTTTGCATCTTAGTGAGGCTGCAATGCCACCTTTAATGTGAAAAACTGGATCCTGTGTGAATGAAAGAGGACGTGAATAAAGCATAATAGAATTCACCCCATCCTTTACCTATTTTTCAGTTCAATAAACACAAAGGGTACAAGGACCATTTGCCTTGTCAAATGCAGTGGGTGATATTACTACAAGCAATAAATATAGTATCATTTATCTTCAGGAGTATTTTACTATAACTTAAAATATAATCTCGGAAAGTTACCATTGTATTATTACACTGTAAGAGGGGTTAAAAGTAGGAAATATCTAGTTTTGTTAATATATTTCTCAGGATACTTTTCTGACTGCTGGACATGAAAGGGTGAGTTATTTAAACATTTTGATATGTAAAATATACAAATATTAACATTTAAAATGTACAAATATTAACAAATATTACATACATTCATTTTTATATTGCTAATCTTTGAAGTTTAATAATAAGCTAACTTTGTCGGGGCTGGAGAGGTGGCTCTGGGGTTAAGCCTCTGCCTTGCAGGCAGAAGGTTCTGAGTTCAGATCCTAGACCCCACGTATAGAAGCGGGGGCGGCCTGCGCTTCTGGTCCTGGTAGGGCGGAGCCTGTGAATCCCGGGGCAGAGTAAACAAGGAGGAGGTGGAGGTGTCCATGGTGGTTCCCGAATTTGTCCGTGGTTCTACACACACACATACACACACACGCGCATGCACACACACACACACACACACACATGCACAATTGAATAAATAATAAATAAAAAAATAATAAGCTAACTTTGTCATAAACTACAATGTATGGCAGAGAATATCATTTGTGTATAAACTGAAAATGGATTGCATGCTTTATATAATATTTCTTCAAAGATATTTTTCTTTAAACAAAAAACTGATATGCCATTGAATATTACTTATGAAAATAAAGCAAAGTAAATTATATCTTATAAGTATACATTAAATGACTATGTTCTTGAAATCCTCTTTGTTACATATCTAATTTGTAACACAATTAATTTATCATCAGAAACCAAACATCTTCAATACCCATACCTCATTCCAAATACAGTTTTTAGCTTTTTGCTAGATTTAATTTAAGAAATTCACATTAATTTCCAGATTAGAGTGAATAAAATATTTTAGAGCAACATACCAGTTTCGAGTTGCACAAAGGAAGCAAATTTGTGATTTTTTTAAAAAAATTAAAGAATATAAAATGTGGCCTCTACCCTGTTTAGTGCTAGTAACTTTTGGTTGATCATCTTTCTGTACTTAAATACTTGTGACATGGATGTTGTTTCACAATCCAAAACTTAGAAGCTTCTGTAAGCACTAGGAAACTTGCAATTAGGAGAAGAGATGGTCCACAGCTTGTGTTTTGCCATCACAGCAGCTGCTGCACAACATCAGGAAATCTCTGGCTCCTCCTGTTGCTCATTGCCTCACAAATATATTTCTGTCCATTCCATGAAAAATAAACGAGATAGGAAGTGCCATGTCATCCATACATTCTGTATATTTCTGAGAGTTTATATTGTTATCAAAGCATAAGAGCTTAAATCACTAAATATAAGATATTTCAGAAACGATGAATTGTATACGAAATTTAATTATCACTAGAAGAGAATAATAAGGCCTTTCAGAAGATTTTGTATTTTTTCATTGACAGATGTGAAAGTCTGCAAAGATGTTTCTAGGTGTGATGATCATTGCAGACAGGGTTGTGAGATAGATGAAGTTTACAGAAAAGCACTGGGAAAGTAGATATTGGAGTCAGTTCTGCAGCTTTTCCTAAGCTGGAGACAGGAGTTTGTCCTGCAATTCATAGCTTTGGAGGAATCACTAAGGATTTTTAACGAATGACATATAAACAAAGTTGAGCTGCAGCAGTAATTTAAAGAGGCATTAAAAAAAAAAAGAAGCATTAGAGATTCCTTTAGGAAAGGGAGCTCTGGAACGTTTAAACCTTCTGAAAACTCTAGGCAAACATTAAAAATAGAATGGAGGGTTTCAATGTAGTCATGCTGTGGAGATGAAGTATGACCGAGAGAAACAGGAATAAACGTGGCCTATGGATTAGAGTTCCTCATCTGCTATCCTCTTTAAACTTGCCAGTTTAACCAAAATGATTTAGTCAATAATGTTAATATTGTTTGATGGTCTCTTTGTGTAATATTCATATCTTATGTGTTATTTAATGCTCAAGTTCCAATTCCATCTCAGTAGTCTCAAAATATCCCATTACAAAATCCTGTGACATGTTATAACTTATTAGAATATAATAGATGGTAAGACATAAGACCCAAGGATGGAACTCTGTCATTCTGCAGTCCTGATCTTGAACAAGTTGCCTGATCTTACATAACATCAGTTCTTTGTCTAATTGAGGAATCAGGACAGAATCCATTCCTTCTGAGAGGATTCCTAATATTACTATCATGTATTATTAATATCAATATCATATAATATTAATAATTCCTTGTAAATGCTTGTATGTTTATTGGGTTGTATATAAGATGATATTTAGATTCTGCAGAAAACTGAAAGCATTAGGGAATGCCACTGTCCTTTCAATTGATGGGCCAGAGAAATCAGTATTTTGTGATAATCTCAGTGTGTGATAAAGGTGTCTTGATTCAGTGCAGTGGCAAAGAGGAACGGATTCATCCAAATATCTGTATTCAATAAGCTTAGCATTAGCCAGGTATATGTGAGGAGTCCCAGTTTCTCTCCTTGGAGAAATGTGTCTGTAAATAATGATGATGTACAATACTGGTGAATCTGCTTGTATATGACTTGAGGGCACTGCAGCATTCTATGGACAATTTTGAAAATAGTAACAGTAGAAGTAAGCTGGAATGGAAGTAAGTCATAGTAAGTTTCTTGGGAGAGCTTCGTGGGACAAGACGGTTACATCCCAGTGCCTGAGGAAGGAGCGATAAGTCATGTTCCACGTAATGAGGGCTTTATGCCCCTTTGTGAGGTTTAAGATTTGACACAAAATATTTGAGACATATGAGTCTTAAACAGTTTTTCTGAAGATCACTGATAGAATGTCAATGAGAAAGATCTTTTTTTAAATAAAACATAATTTCTAGAATTATTTAAAGAAGCTTTTGTAAAAACATTTGGGGGAAGTGATGCTATTCCCCAAAGGATGGAGTAGAAGACAGTTTTTAAGTGAAAGAAGAATATGCTTCGGGATGGAAATAAATGCCAGGGATTTTAGAGTTTCTGACTAGGAAGTGAAGATTCCCACGTCAGATGGGAGTTTAAGTTATGCTGCACTTTTGGAGGGATAGATATTCTATCAATTTATTTCTGTCAAACACTGAACACAGACATTTTGCTATGAGTTATAAGAAAAAGAAAATAAAGAATTTTGGTCAAAGAATATTTGTTTCCCCTAATGTTTTAGATCACTGGTTGCAATAGCCAAAATTTATGCTGAAAGTGTCTAAGCATTTAATTTGTAATAAATTTTGATTAATTTATGAATTTTAGCTGTTCAATTTAGTTGATTAAAAAATACATGCTAGCAATAGCAGTACCAAAAGAAGAAATTTATTTGCTGTACAGAATAACACAATGGTCTCATTACTTATGATTTATTTTGAAATAAAGTTCTTCTAACATCTTTGCATTTGTTTTGCAGACAGTAATGAAATATAATATGATCTTAGAAAAACTGTGTCATAGAAATTACTGTTTGTTGTCAGTTCTTGATTAATTAAAATTAACATTAAATAACTTTCTGTGACTATTTTCCTTTTTAAGTTAAATTTTTGTCACATTATTTTCTCAGTTTCGAATTGTGTTGTCAAGGAACTATGCATTTGACACTGAAAATGGGCTCATATTTCAGTAGCAGTTGATCTGTTGAAATGAATATATACCTGTGATAGCATCGAAATACTTCTAGAAACGTCCACCAGATATGGTTCCCAAATTTTGTTCCCCAAGACTCCTTTCTGAAGATGTTTGGGAGGTATTGCTTTGGCAACTACTCTTAATTGGGAGGAGATGAGGAAGGCAGTTACCTTCTACAGAACATCTGATAGCTCTGCTGAAAAATTGGGACCACCTGCCATGTTGAGTTTTATAAGTATGAGCGATACAGAGGTGCTTGCCAGTGCAGTCATGAATAAGTGGGAAAAAAAGAGGAGCTTTATATAGTAACCCAGACCTTCAAGTGCAGGGAAAAGAAAAGCTCTTCTTTACTGGGTGAAAGTTACCTGCTCTATAGAAATGCCTCCTGAATGAAGCATTTGTCCTCAGATTCCTTTTAACCTGCACTGTGGTTCTGCCTGCAACCTCACTTGGAATAATGTGCCAGTTTTTTGAGAGAATTTTATCCTGTTTGTTTTTTTCACTTCTGCAAGCAGCATTTCCTTGAGTTTCACAGTGCCTGTCTGGGTTAGCAGTTCAGATTTCAGACGATCACTTTCTTGAACTAACGTGTAAGAACTGATACACTCATCTACCTGATAGAGAATATTCCAGAAATGCAATCCCAGTAAGATTACCTCTTGGTATGGATGTTTCTTTCTCCAGGCATCTTAAAGAATTCTGTTACAATGTTTCAACTCTGCAATACTTCTTATTCTTAAAAGAAATAGCTTAGAGCTGCTCAAAGATTGCTTGTGTGATAATGTATTGCTTGTGTCTTGGTAGTGTTGCTGTTCACATCTCCTGCTTTTGATAATTTGCTTTAACTCTTTTCCTCCCCACTACCGAAATACAACTTTTTTTTCTGCAAAAGCTTGGAACTTGAGGACCAAGGATCACAAAAAATTACAGACTTTGCTCTTGACTATACTAAGTTAAATTTGAAAAGATTTAGTTAGAATTAATATATGTTCAAATGTTACCAAGAGTTTAACTTTATCTTATAACTGAGGCAAGGACATTATGCCTTAAGCTAAAGAGCTTCAGATAGTGTGGAGGATGCTAAACCCAATTGAACAAAAATCTTGTCAAATTTTAAATTCAATTTTAACTGAGTTTACTGCTAAACAGAGTTAACTGTTTAAAGTAACTATTGTCCTGTCCCCCTTTCTTTTTATTTCTTTATACTGATTAAAGTGACAGGCAAGTGTTGTTATGCATATCTACTCCTTCACCTTTGAAAGGTGAGGTAAATTACATAAGGACTTCCCACATGAATTGTTTACGAAGTAGTTGCTTTTCTAAATATCTTCTTGCATGTTTTAGGTTTTAAATATGATACAATACTATTAGCTTTCTTATCACAAATCCTGTGTGTGATGAATGGGTAATTGTCCCCAGTAACAAAAATTCTTAAAGTAAAACTTGGTGTTCATATTTCATGATTGCAGATGAGTAATTACAATGTTTGCATCAAATTTAGAAATCCAAAGGAACAATACAAATTGTTTGACAAATTGAACTAAATCGAAAGGAAAAAAAAGCATGTTTCAAAGGAAAAGATAATTAGTTTCTTTCTTTTTTGGACTATGGAATTGGCATGTGCTTAGTATAAATCTGTGTTGATAAAAATTAGATTTCGTGTTACATAGTTTTATTCTGACTATACTTCCAGTTTACCCAATAGTAGCATAACTTTAATCTGACAATGCTAGGAGAGTTCACTGACCTTTGTGCATCATATTATTATGGTTTGGGTACTGGTGATCAATGTCAGGGCTTGTGTGTGCTCAACAAACTCTTTACGACTGAGTCACACCCTGCCCTTCTTGCATTATTTAAACTAACCTCAATATTTAATAAGGATTTAATATCAACTATATATGTTTTTAATATCCAGTTCTCTGTGCAGTGACTGATCAGTAAGCATATACATTTCTAAAATGGCTTGAACATTATGCTAACAATAACTAGGCACTGGATTGCTCAATTAACACTGAGCAGCACAGGAATTTAGCAGATGTCTAAAAGTAGAATCCAGAATCCAGTATTCTAGCTCCATAATCAGCATAACTTACTAGGAACATAACTAAATTCAGTAAAAACAATGGTTAGATTTTAAACTCCTATCTACTACCAATTAATGTTTCAAAACTGTCTAAGCACCATTGTTCTGTTCAGTCTCCACTCATGTGTCCTTAAGGGACTGTGACAGAGAACTGGCCATTGTATGTGTGTGTTTATGTGGTGTGCACATGTCTGTTTGTGAATGGGGACATGTGTATATGCATGATTGTGCATGTATGTGTTTGTGCACATAGGTGTGAAAGTGCAAGAGTAGTATTGGAAAGCATCTTCGATCACTCTTCTACTGTATTGTCTTGAGGTTTTGTCTCAAATTAA
The DNA here is from genome assembly GCA_023101885.1 of Typhlomys cinereus. NCBI lineage: Eukaryota > Metazoa > Chordata > Mammalia > Rodentia > Platacanthomyidae > Typhlomys > Typhlomys cinereus. The sequence continues at coordinate 2,257,557 of JALPQD010000122.1, read as the reverse complement.
ACCCACATCTTACAGTAGGGTTTGTTTAGCCAACCAGCTTTTCCTAAGGATTTCTAGATTCTGCCAGGCTGGAGTTACAGGTAGACAGCCACCTGCATGTGTGGGATTCCTTAGAAGTTTGGTTCTTTTGTTTGTGTGACAAGAGTTTTAACCTCTGAGTTCTTTCAGGTCCCTGAGTTCCAATGTCTTTAATTTGAATCAAATTGTGTAATTGGAAATTTTATACACAGGAACAGAGTACCCTGCCTCAGGCTTCCGTGTATTTCCCACTCTGTATGAAAGCCCCATGTGTTGTTTCAGGGACTGTCCGCTTCTGCAAGAGTTGAACCAATTGGTTGTGGCTTTCTCTTTCTTTTTGGATACACTACAGAACATAACACTTTCCTGTGGCTCCTTTCTCAGCCTTGTCTCTTGCTCTTCTACTTGCATTCAGTGCCTCTGTCTGTGATCATGGCCATAAATGTGCTAAGGTTTTGCTTCTGGCTATTTCTTTGCTTCTAGTTTCTGTGTCTCTTTCCTGCCTTGAACATCTTTTAGTCATTTTATGATCTCCTTCTGTTAGAGGAAAGACAACAACCATGCCCCTACTGTTTTCTAAGCACATAGTACTTAATTTCAACAGCTTCTTTGACTTTGTAATCTGAGAACTAAGAGTGGTCCAGACTGCTCCTGTGTTCTCATAATGTGAGAATGCATTACAGTATTAGTGGATGGATTAGTGAATAACTGAAACAGTAGACGAATTTATAATGGCAGGTGAAATGTGAATTTTAGACCCAAATACATAATGTGAATTTCAAAGGAATAAGGGGCAGGAATAGAGCATAAATTCTCCGCTATTGAATAGTTAATTCATTTAAGGTTATTATTTTCTTTTTCCATTAGCATAAGGGCAAAGAAAGAGGAATTAATAATAATTAATTAAGGTGGTAGCACCACTTAGTTGGTGAAAAACTTGCCCTGGAAACATGAGGACTTGGTTCCATACCCAGAACCCAGATAGAAAAACTGTTTGACATGTCCCAAAAATTTGGAAGCCAAGAGAGGCAGATTCCCGACCACTGGCCAGATGGCATAGCCTAATTAGTGAGTTCTACCACAGAGAGAGACCCCATCTCACAAAAAAGGGGGATAGCATTTAAAAAATGATTCCTGAGCTTGTCTTGGGTGTGGAATGACCATGCACATAAGTGTACCCAGACACTAGTGTGCAGGTGGACATGCATAAACACATGTAAATTAAATAAAAACTTCTGATCAAATTAAAAGTGTAGAACACTTTTCTAGATTGTCACAATTTATTTGTAGTGGTTGTTTTCAAGTTAGGTTAATATACATGCAAGTGATTTGGAGAACTTTGAAGAAAAACTCAACTTTTAGAATAAAATTAATACTTTTAACAAAATTCTGTTTTATTTGGTGTAAATTTTTTTTAATCAGGTGTAGAGTGGACTTCATTCATAAGGAGCTTTTGTGGCTTTGAAGTGAAGAGCCTCAAGCTTACAAAAGCCCTATGTATTTCAGTTCTCACTGACAGGTTGGGCAGGATAATTCTTTGTGGTGCAAAGTATGTAAAATATTGTCTACTAGGTTCCAGTAACAGCCCCATCCCAACACAAGTCAATGTGGACTACCAAACTTATCTCAGGTTGTTGCCAAATGTTTCGTGGTGATGTAAAAATTAACCTACATGGAGAAACTGTCACAGTGGAGGATTAAAAGAATCTAATCCCTAGTTTCATATGATCTGCACTCTCTTTGTAATTTCCATGTAATTGTTGCATATTTCATGGTAATTATTAGAATGTGAAATTTGAAGGTAATTACTCAACAATGTTGGCAGGAATTCGGAAGTGTCAGTATGCAGAGATAGCTAAAGGCCAGGGAGATACTGGGTACATGTACAAAGAGAGGTCATTGGCTTGTGTTTAGAGTGAGCCTCAAAGATGGGAGATGACTTCCACAAGACTCCTGAACTCCTGACCAAGGGGGTCAGTACCACAGAATTAAGGAGTTCTTGCATTCTTTGAAATGTGGAATGCACTTAACAGTGCATTTTCCTGTCCCATCCAGCTTCATTTTGTTTTGCTCAAATCCACTGGGATGAGAATCTTTTTATATTCATTTTGTAATGAGGGGGTCTATAATTTTCCAGAAACGCACTGTAGTTAGGAAAAGCCCTCTTTGACTTTTGTTCTTATACATTATGTCAACAAGCGTTCTTGTCAATTGATTGGTGGTAAAATACTAGTACTCAGTTTCTAAAAGTGAAACCCAAAGTCTTGTCATTTCCTGATTCAGCATGGTGATAGTATTTTCTCTTGCTCCAAGGCATATCTTTTCATGTGCAGTCCATAAGGACATGAGGCATTGCTGCCCAAGTTTTTCTGTTCTCTCCATACCCATTTATACCAAATTTTTGTAAACATTCTACCAGCTAAGAGAAATATCAATGACTAAAACTTGAAAGTGTATGTGTGTGTGTGTGTGTGTGTGTTTATTTCTTTTTACTGTTTTTATTTGAAAGAATAAAATAGAAACTCATTTTCCTTAGTTGTCTGAACTGTCAATTTCTGAAAGCATGGATGGGAAGTTGAGTGATTCTAAAACTGCACCAGCACCACTCTTTTATTTTACTTTATTTTTTTTATTTTTTATTTATTTCTTCCACTCATGCAAAGTTGATAAATACCCCATTCCCCTCCCTCCCTTCTCCCCTCCCTGGATCCCCTTGCTCCCTCCTCCCTTTTCCCTTTCCTTTCCTCCTCTCCTTCCTTTCTCCCAGTGCTCCCCCCCCCATTCCTGGAGCTTCCTTTAGTGTGCATGTCAAAATTCCCTCGGGGTTCTTCTCTCTGATTAGGTGTAAGGACTCAGTGGCATTACCTAGGGCTCTTTTTTGTGTTCTCCTTTAGTGTAGGAACACTATTGTGCCTGTTAATCCCTTGCCTCTAAGGATCCTAGTGCCTGTGATCCATGCTAAACTTTGGGGGTTCAATGACATGTTGGTAATTGTGCAGGTCATGTAAAGTTCTATTATGATTACTTTGGCCCTAACTTGTATGGAGTATCTTTCATATTGTTGTTTCTCCCCATCTTTAGGCTCTCATAATCTTACTGCCCCCTCTTCCACAAATTTCCCTGAGCTTTAGGATGGGGAAAGATTAGGCTGGCCTGGTTCCAGATGGTTGATGTAGAGTCTCTGATTTTCTGAATTATGGTTTGCTGATTTTTTTTTCAGTTTTCCAGCATCACTTTTTAAGGATGGTGCAACATGAACTAAGCTGAAACAGAAACTGTGACATCATGAAAATGTACTCTTATCTTTGAATGTTTGCTTATACTAGTTGCCTACAAGATTCTAGAATGTTTCTTGGGCCTTCTACATCTGATTTTTTTTCTAGAATTTGTTATGTTTATTTGTGCATTATATAGACGTTGCATAAATCTAAACATATCTTTGGCATATTTCTTGCATTTTAGAATAAAGGTAGATTTGGCAGCTGGAGAGATGGCTCAGGGGTTAAGACACTGCCTCCCAAGCAGAATGCCCTGAGTTCAGATCCCAGGTCCTACGTAAAAGTGACAGGTAGAAACTGAAGTGGCCTGCATTTCTGGCCATGGTGGGCAGAGCTTGGGAAATCCCGGAGGGAAACAAAAAGGCGGTAGAAGCAATTAAGGATGATTCCCAAAGTTATCCTTGGTCCTCTATAGGGATATACAATGATCTTTTTACACATGCACACATACGCACACACACACACTTAAAAAAAAGATAAACTTGGATTTCTACCAATATAAAGTATTGGACATAATTAGATAGAAGGAAAAAACTAGTTAATTTTCACATAACTTTCAAAAGATTGCTATTATTAAAATATTTGATATGTATTATTTTCTTAATTGGACAAATAGTTTTTTAATTTAAACTGTACATTAAGCTAGGCATATAATTCATTTAACAAAATAATTAAGAAGTTTGCAAAAATACTGGAGAATTTTTGTCTTTGAAGAAGCAATATTATTTTAAGATGAAAATATGGAGACTTTGATGAAAACTGATATAGATAATGTCCTAACTATGTATAGAAAGGAAATTCTCAAATTTAAGTTCTCCTAGCAATGCTAATTGCAAGGTACTTCATTGGACCTCTGTTCTATGTTAGGAAATCAAAGCAGTATTCTGTTGGTGTCCTCCTGATAGTTTTGGAATAAGTCCTGTACTTCAGAGTCTTCATCCTATTTTGGGGTGCAAAAATTTGCCAATAATACTCTGCATGAGGAAGGATTCAAAGTGTTAAAATCCAGTGGAAAAAAATAAAGAAAGTATAGAAAGAGATGATGGCTCATGACTCTAAGCCTAGTATTTGGGAGACTTAGGAAAGAATGTCACTACATGTTCAAGGTCATCCTGTATGTAACACAAAACAAACAAGAAAACCTGAGGTACACAGTCAGATCTTAGAGAGAGAGAGAGAGAGAGACAGAGAGAGAGAGAATGTTTAACATTTTTAATATGTGAAATATAAGCATTGTTTTGGTGCTGTTGTGATGAATGATTAAGCATTTACTGCATGGTCGGTAGAAAAGAAGATGATAAATAGCTTCTTTCTATATTCTTCTCAACACTGTTGAATTGAAAAAATAGAAAATCAGAAGAAAGACTGGTGCCTTACTCAGTTAGGAATTTAGTAATCCATGTAGCTTTCTTGTTCATATGGTCATGAAAGATTTTAGATAATATATATGTTGTGTACACACACACACACACACACACGTCTTTAGAAATGCTTTCTTGAGTATCTTTGTGGTGTTTCATATTATTTTGTTTCTTTCTGTTGGTAGAGATTTACTTTCTACTTTTTCTGTACTTCTGATATTTGATAAATTCTTCTTATGCTGTCTTTCTGTGAAATTGGTAAGAGTGCTTACGAGACACTGAATTACATTTTGAAAGATTTATTTCTTCTATTAATCTGATAAGTAAAGTAAGTTTGGAATATTTTTTTCATCCCTGCAGCAGTATATTAATCCATGACTATGGGATTGTTATGTTATGATTCTTTAGAAGGGAATTCACCAGAGTAATGACAGATATAGCATCAGCTTTGTCAGTATCCAGAAACAAAGCCTCTTTGAGATGTCGGTGAAACCCAAGATCTGAACATACCACTAATTTTCACACGATCATTAAACTATCTAATTATCGCACAAAATGCTATGTGAAAATTCAATGCGAGAAGCAGCTGGCAAATTAGTAAAATATCAAATACCAGAGACACAGTCACATAAGTTAGTGGTACAATTGAGAGACTGTTCCATGCTATTTGCAAGAAACTTTGATTAACAGAAATGTGATTTAAATATACTTGAGTAAAGCAAAACTTCCTGCTTTGGAAAAGTACTGCTAAAAGAAATGTGTAGCTGAGGCTCACCGTTTCTGAGGAGGCATGTGCTGTGTTTTATTATATACTTAACGCAAATTTGTTTTTCAGTGGACCAACTTTTTACATGAAATATTTTAAATTGACAAAAAGATTTAAAGTAATTGCTCTTTGCAATTTCTGTTCCTTTAGTTCTATGGCTTTTGATACTAAAGTAACAATTTAGTGATTTCTGTTATATTAGTGAGATTAAGCAAAATGTAAACCATAGAGAAAATAAATATGATTTTATTGGCCAAGATAAAAATACTAAAAAAATACTTGAGTATTGACACTTAAGTATATATATCTTTTATTGTAAGTTTATATACTATTAAAAGTTTAGGAGAATACATATAATTTATTTACACATATCTACAGTTTTTAATAAGTTCATTCCTTCAAGTAAGACAGTATAATTCAGAAATGAAAAACAAAGTTTGAAAATTTGCTGTTGGGTTGGGAATATTGCCTTATTTCATAGGACAAAGGAAAAACATAAAAAGTCAATTTTATAATGCAGATATAGACCAAGATCATTGTAAGAGTTTATCCAAGTGTTGCATTTTCTGTGAGTAAAGGAGAATGTCTAGCAAAGCATAATCAGAAGCACTAAGTTTGGTAGTGCTGCAAGCAAGTTCTCAAGCTGCACAAACACAACGCATTCCACGAATGAAAAGACAGCTGTATTAAGATGGGGTAAACTACATGCCATTTGAATATGTGACTTAGTTGAAAATTTCTTAAAGCCTAGTTTATAAGTGGTAACATGAACAATGCATTCTATTTTTATAAATTTTTTCCTATTCTGAATTCTAATTTTGTGAAGTATTTTGTAATACTAACACTATTTGTGTAGAGAGGAATTTGAGTCTGGGAAAAAAATCAAAGTGCTTTAAAACCTTTATTGACATCATGTCTAGACATATTCCTTTATCATCTATAGCTTGAAAAGATTCACCCTTTAGCCTTTTCTTAAGAAGTTCCTTTAAAAACTGCTAATTTAAAGTACAAAATAATCATGATAAAGAGCAGCAGAGGGAACATTTGTTCTCCTATAGTCTAGATCCTGCTTCTCTGTTTTGAGCTGGATTTCCATTTGTCTTTCTTACCTTAGTTGTCATCCCCACTTAGAATAAAAGCACCATCAGAGAGGTCTGCGTCAGCACCTTCATTTTCCTAGTAGCACTCAATCAGTCACAGTGTATCTGCATCAGGAATTACTATACAAGGTACAGCTTTACCGATTATAAATCACACAGTACCAAATCATTTGCCCTTGTCACTTGTTCTGTTCGCTTTTATATTTCTTAGGGTTATACTTAGTTATTTTAGTTATTGTTTGAATTTACCCCCAGAAGATAATTCAATTTTAATGTCTTAAAAATACATTTAAAAATATTTGTCAGACGCATTCCCTTAGTACTCACCCAGTATGATGAGTCTCTGTTCCCCCTCTACTTGCTTATCACAGTGAATCTTCATCTATGTCATTAGCTTTGCTTCCTGACCTCCTCATTTGGGTGTTACACTTTTACTGCTTTTCTCCATTTTGTGGCTGGATAGTAAATAATTAAGATAATTGAATGCATTCTCCTCTCTCTTTGTATAACATTATTTTATAGAGCCATTCAAGCTGATATAAGTATTATATACTTGCTATATGGCAACTCTAGATAATTTATAGTTAAAATATCCTTGTTTCTTTCTTGGTTTAGATAGATCTTAAGTTTATGGAGACACTGCTTTTTTATGAATCCATAGCCTAGGACTACTATTACTTACTATTTAACTGTTGGTTTGAACAAAATACTGAGGTTTTTTTTGTTGTAACCTAAAATTTATAACTTGACTGATTTCTTTGTTCTCTTTCTTCAATATTCAAAGGAAGTGTTCCACCTATACTAATAAAATATTGTCCAAGTTTCATTCATGCCAAGTCATGGTTATGAAGTTAAGAGATCAATCACTGAAGTACTGGGTAAAGTGTGGCTGTGCCTGCCTGGATGAGTGGCAGGGAGCTCCCATGGGAATGGGGTGGTTTTGAGAGCTCCCCTGTCTCATGTAGCTAAACACTCATAGTCAGCAATCCATACCACCAGTCTCAGTGACCTGTTTTCGTGAAACAGTTGGTGAAAGAGGTCAATGAGTTAGTGCTCATCAAGTTCCCTGCATGTCAGATGCCTGGTTTTGTGGTATGAGTGCAGATTCTTTGTTCTTTCCTTCTGTAAGGACAGCAGTCAGACAGATTCTTCAAGAATCCATGGATACATATATCATGATCACCACCAAAGATGCTCACAGTAAGTTAGAAGAGGCACATGTGAAAAAACAATCATGTCAGACTGAATTCTGTAATTTTGTTATGTTACACAGACACAAATCAAACTGTCAGGAATTCTGGAAAAAAATTGAAGAAGTTACAGCTTTTAAGTCTTACAGGACAATTTTAGTTTGAAAAGAGGAAGCTGTATTGGGTACAATGTTCTGTATCTAACTTATGAAATGAAATTATAATCTCCCAGCATGCATGATTTCTTTTAGCAAAATGTTGTGAGCTACCAGTATAAAAAATTGGGTCAGATGGTTGACTAAGTATGGAGAAAAGAATTAGCAATTAATGCACTGGTTGTTTGTTACTTTGGGCTAGCAAGTATGGGAATCCAGTGAAAATATTGTTTTCTTTCTTTTTAAACATTAAGATTATCTCACGATTCTGTATGTGAAGGGTTTCCTTTCCTTTTTCCACTTTACTTGACTGTCGGGCTTTCTTGAAGGGACGTTCCTTTCCTTTCCTTGCCGGATTCTTGTCATGTGCGTTTCTTTGGAAGGGATGGATTTCCTTGCATCCTTTAATGGCCTTGTCCGTGTCCTTTTTCTTATTTCCTTTCCTGTTCTTTCCTTTCCTTTTCATTTCCTTTCCTTTCCTTTCCTTTCCTTTCCTTTCCTTTTTCCTTTCCTTCTTCCTTTCCTTTTTCCTTTCCTTTTTCCTTTTTCCTTTCCTTCTTTTTCCTTTTCCTTTCCTGTCCTGTCCTGTCCTGTCCTGTCCTGTCCTGTCCTGTCCTGTCCTGTCCTGTCCTTTCCTTTCCTTTCCTTTCCTTTCCTTTCCTTTCCTTTCCTTTCCTTTCCTTTCCTTTCCTTTCCTTTCCTTTCCTTTCCTTTCCTTTCCTTTCCTTTCCTTTCCTTTCCTTTCCTTTCCTTTCCTTTCCTTTCTCCTTTCCTTTCCTTTCATCTTTTCTTCTGTAGTTTGTCCATGTTGTGATGAAGAGTATTGAGCAGAGCAGAATCATTTTTCGTAAAGATTTATCCTGCCCATTATTTCCTTTTATTTCTAAGAATTAAGGCTGAGTGATTCTCTTCACTACCCTGCTCCATCATTTTAAAATGTCGTGCTTCAGGGTAAACTGATTTCTTTATGATCTCCAAAAGTATTCCAACACAGCTGAAGTAATCATTTCTCTCCACGTGTTCAGGCGACTTTAAATCATTTTAGGGTTACTTGCTTCATAAGAGTCGGTATTGATTCACATTTTATAACTGACTAAATAAGGCAATCACAGTCTCCTCTAAAGAGCCAGAAAGATTGGTATAACTGAGAATTTTGTTTTAGTCATTTTTGAAATTGTCATAGAAATCTGGGTGTGAGGCTGCTTTGTACCGAGGGCGGCTCATGTAGAAATTCACAAGGAGTTGCTTTTTATCCTCCTTTGGCTTAGGATTCTGTTTTCTATAAACATGTATGATGAGAAGATATTATGGGAGAAAAGTTCATCACAAAATCACTCACAAGAATAGTCTAATTTTAATTATTTCTATATTTTCATTAATGCAACAAAAATTTTTAAAAATGCATATTGCATACTTCTTTTGTTGAAATATTTGTGAACTTGATATATACTGCCTTACAAAGTTAGTGTTGTTTCCGGCCTCATTAATAAACAAGTCCGTAACTGTAGTGACAGCCCTCTCATTTAAGTTTAATTGGTCAGTACTATTTCCCTACATACCCTTCCTGCTGATCTTTCTGCAGTCCTTCTCTTCCTTTGCATTGATGAAGCCACAGGTTTAGCAGGAAAGGTGACTTACATGTAGTCTGTATTCCCCAATCAGGTAGAAGATAATTAACCAAGTGTAAAAGATGAACTGTCCTATGAATATCAGAAATTTAATCAGCTTAAACTCCTGTTCAGCACCTGTTTATACCATATAAAGCTAATGATCAATATGGTGATAGAATATTTTTGGTCGATCAACAGATTTGCTGCTTAGAAGATAGCTCTTTTCTCAGTTGCTTAGCACAGTGAGAGATGCACAGTTCACACACCATAACTTTTCAATCAGGGAGAAATCATTTGCTTATATGTGGTAAACAAAGTACATTTCTTACTATGTAATATATACATCTGGTTGGGAAACATACCTCAAATTTATCAAAGGCAAAATGTTAGGTGAGATCAGAATGAGTTTAGCAAATTATAAATTTATCACGGAATAATCATCATTGTTAATTGTATATTGAGTGCTTATTCTGTGTCAAACATGCTTTTTTCTTTACTTGGACTATTTCTACTATTTCATATTCTCAGGTTGTAGTTTTCTTATTTGTCCTTTAAAGGAAAGCTTGGTTGAAAGAACTTAATTTGTGTGGTTCATACAGGAAATTAATTGCAGAACAGAAAGCAATCATATTCAGGAGTCTAAAGGGTTAGTTATCTCTCCGGGGCTCATTCATACTAAGCAAGTCCAACCCTAAGTCCAAGCTTCTGTCTGTCTGTCTGTCTGTCTATCCACCTATCTATCCATCCATCCATCTATCTATCTATCTCTCTATCTATCTATCTATCTATCTATCTATCTATCTATCTATCTATCTATCTATCTATCTATCTATCTATCTCTATAGTCTGTCTGTCATACTGGCTATGTAAGCATGAAAGTGATGACTAATGTGGTCAAAGCAAAAACACCCATCACCCATCGTTGGAAAAACACACATTATCTTTTGAGAAGCATCTTTTAAAAAATGTTTATTTTGCATGTACTGATCTTTAGAAAAGAATCTTCACAGAGAAGTTAGAATTTTTTTGTATGTAGCAACTACGTAGTATGACCTCAAGATTTTTTATAAAGGGAATGAATGAATGAATTGTAAAACTGAATTTGTAAAACACATAGCATTGTAATGAATATATATGAAAGATCTGGAAGAAACTTGCTAAAGTCCATAAATGCAGATTGAAATTGCACCCTTGTCTGAAATCTTCATAATACAATCACATTGAATGAACCTCTTTATTGCAGACTATTGTTCATAATCACATGCAGTTTAGGAACTATTTCAATAGAGTGAAATAACATTGTGTCTCACATAGGCCTTACTTTTAGTTACTGCAAATAAATATATTTGGAATTTGTTAGACTAGTTACCATAATTTAAGTGTTATTAGATCATGAAAATATTACATTAACAGTTTCACTGTATACTTTTAGTGAGGGGAAGATTGCAGTCACTCAATCTTAAGATTTTTCCTGTGTATTCATTACATATATATATATATATATATATATACACACACATATGTATACAGTTGTACCCATCTAAGTATTTATATCTATATTGTATATGCATATGTCTATCTATATGTATATTTGTAGATAGATAGATAGATAGATAGATAGATAGATAGATAGATAGATAGATAGATACAGAGGTGTTTATCTATAGCATAAGCTGTCAGAGCAGGCTATACAGACAGTGTGGAGATACAGGAGGGTCAGAATCTCATCTTGAAGTTTTCTTGTAGAGCACTTAAGGATTTTTGTGTTGTTTCATTTTTAGCACTTTACATGATTTTAAAATCCATTTTAATTTTTGTCTGCATGAGCTGAGATGAACGCGCTGCTCTTTGAGAACCGGGCTTAAACTGCGGCTGCAGGCTATGGCTGTTAGCTGTGCAGACCGCACGGGCAGCGGTGTCCACAGAAGACCCAGTGCTTATGCAGCAGCTCTTCTAGAGGGCTCTTACACAGTGGAAGATGGAGTGAGTGCTCTGTACATTTGTGTACCATTGTGTGTGTGTGTTTGTGTGTGTGTGTGGTGTGTAATGTGTAATAAAAATACTCTTAGTTTTAAAGATAGCATTTGAAGCAGTTATTGGGTCATTTACCAGCTAGGTAAATGGTTACTGTGTTATTGAAAGAATTGTTTCTTTATATATATGTTAAACTGTAAAAATAAAACAAAATTACAAAAGCTATGAAAACCAACTGCGTTGTCCATAGCATCTGAGAGTGAATGAAGAGGAATCAAGTTAATTGAAACCAGATATGAAGCACCTCCTCCTCAGTTCTGAGCTTTCATGTGATATGGTAAAATGTGAACTTGGTTTTTTAGAATCAAGTTCAGCTCTGTCAGAACCTGTGCTCACAAAGAAGGCAGACAAAAATGAGCACACTTACTTGAGTCTTTCATTCTGATCTTGATAATGACAAGAGAACTAGGCTGATAATCTTTCAAAACAGAGTGTTTCAACACTTCAGCTCAACAAAATTCCTGTTCTGCCCAAACTGGCAACTTCATCTGACATAATTTTGCATAATGGTTATTTCATTTGGCATTATAAACTTTCAGTATGAAACTTCTAAATTTTATTTATTTCTTTTCAATGTGTATGGAAATGAAACTTTTAAAGATTACTTTTTTTCTGTTACATTTCCACTGTACAATATAAATACTTCCCTGAGGATACCATTAAATAACTAAAATAAATAAGCATACAAGCACATATTTAGAACTCCCTGCAATGAACTTTCCTTTTGTCTTCAAAGACCGCACAGCTTTGAGTACCTGCTTTCACAAGTGCTGCATTCTTCGGGATTTTTTTCCTCAACTTTTTCAAGCAAGTTGTAGGGTAACATGGCTGGTGCTTCACAAAATATGATATATTCATTACAGCATTTTTTTTCTTCCCTGCCCGCTGTTCATTCTCAATGTGAAAACCACAGCCTATCAGTGACAGGAGGTCTGGATTCCAGGCAGACTTTTGTAATTATTCCCACTGAGGCCCTGTCAATAGGATTAAAATACAGATTCTGGATCCGTCCAGTCCCCCGATGAGGTCAGCACTTTGAGCAGTGGGAGTACTATTTCTGCAAGCTGTGCTTCCCTGCTTGGTGGCAGCAGAGATATTAACATGATACAAATATTTGAAAGCTCCTATGGAAACAGACTGGCGTTGCTTGAATTAAGCACAATGTCCATCTGCAATAAATAAAATAATAGCATTCATTAGAATCCTAAACTATGTATGTATGTAGATTCTAAAATAATATTAAAGCCCAGCTAGTTTCAATTACACAACAATCCCTTTAGATCGTAATTAATAAACTCATTGCAGCTGTATAACTCTGGCCGGAAACATCTGCAAATCCTCATATTTTACACAGAGATGTACACAATGCCTTTAGAAAATGTTCAGTTGTGCTTAAAATCACAGGTCTGGAAAAAAGTAAGGCCCCAGGAAGGAGTTCTATTCCTTCGACCACTGGGAAGAATAGTAGCAAAGGTATAGTGGAGGGAGCTAGCCCTTGCCTGGCAGAGGAATAAGTGGGAAAAATAAGAATGTTCAAGATTATTCAGCTCTTCATACACAAGCAGCTATTATATGTGAGGAATCAAACACTTCTGCGGGCAGCCCTGTGCTAACCTGGGCAGCATGTGATCCCAACTCCAAACAAACTGAAATAAAAATTAAAAAATAAATCAAACAATCTCATAATTACAGGATTCGTGCTATGGTTCTTATTTCTCTTACATTATAAAATGAGTGCTTTGAAAAAGATAAGCTGTGAAACTATTATTCGGGATAAAATGATACCCCAAATGAACATATGGGTAAAACCCATGTAATGACACAAATTTTTCAGGAGTTCATATGTAATTTCTTATAGTTAAATATGACTTTTTAAAAATAATTGAATACAAGTAAATTTATACAAAACAGGTAAAACTGCATAAATTTTTAAATGGTTGCCTATTTGAACATTTATATTTGAAGTCACATAATTAATGAACTTTAGCTTGACAGCTATGTGTAATAAAATTCACATACCATAAAATGCAACCATTAAACTGCACTAAGTCATAGATTTTCACTGCAAATTGAACTTAGATGATTGACCCCCAAAATAAGGATTGCATCCACTTAGAGTTGTTGGCCATATCTCCTTAATGCATCTTGTATGGTCAATCAGGCATCTGTATTCTGTACTATAAAGCTATCTGTTTTGTATGTGACTTGTAAATGAATTCACATACTATGTAACCCTTTGTGGGTTTATTCCTTCATATAGCATGACGTCTTTGGCATCAGTATGATTACTATATAGTATTCTATCAATTTATTCCTTCATTTGTTGTTTGATATTTGGACTGCCTATCCTTTCTGAATATCAGGAATAATTTTGTGAATATTCATATATTAGTTTTGGTGTGGATACATGTTTCTATATCTCTTGGACATATACACCTAAGAGTGGAACCTAGGGTGGGTCTCATGGTCACCATATTTAGTCATCTTTTTTTGAGTTAGCCACCTCATTTTAGACTTTCACTGGCAGTGCAGAGATCCACTAGTCCTCTGGATTCTCTGTAAAACTTGTGATTGTCTTAGAGTCTGGCCATCCTATTCACTACACATGGTGCGTCATAGTTTTGATTTGCATTTCTGTGATGGCCAGTGATGTACATACTTTTGTGTGCTCATTGGGAATTCATGTATCTCTTGTGAAGAAACATTTATTTCTATATATTTAGGTATTTTTTGATCAGCACATATTTTCCAATTTTGTATTATTACTTAAGATTTTTGTTTGCTATGCTTGTTAATAGTATTTTATTTTATCTTATGACCTTGCAATTAAGATTCTTTAGTATTGTGCATTCTTTGCAGAGTTGGTATTTTTAAAAAAAGACTAGACATTTCCAGATGTTGTTATTGAACATTTGGAGATTTTGAAAAGCAGAAAATGAAGTACTTGCTAAATGTGACTCAAAATGCCATTTTGAAACCATCTTTTTTTTCTTCAATTTTGAGTGTGCATGTAGAGATTGGAGGTCAATGCCAGGTATCTTCATTTGTTGTTTACCACCTGATTTTTTTTTTTTTTTTTTGAGACAAAGCTTGTCACGATAGGCTGGCTCAGGGTCTTCTTATCTAGGCCCCAAGAGCTGGGATGTTAGCTGTTTACATGGCTGTGTGGGAATGAGCCAGTGTCTGACATCTCTGCAGTCCCTACAAACAGGAGAGTAATTTGAAAACAAAATAATATCTCTGCCCCTTTTCACAATATGATAACTGAGACTGAATGCAGACATTGGTGCTCATTGCCTAATGAGCAGCCACGGGCAGAGTCCGGCTAAGACATGGATTCCTCTGCTGATGTCCAAGGAGATGTCATGTTTGTCTGGGGTAAAAGGCTGACTTGCCCATTAACAACTCAGAAACCTTTTCTGCCAGTTGAAAACTTGCAGATAATCTAAAGCAAGACTGTGGGTAGGGAACACAGAGGTGTTCAATACCAGCCAGGGTTACCCCAAGTTTACTGTATAGGTTATAAACTCAAAGAACCAAAGCAAATTTTGATATCTGGACTTTCAGAAGGAAGGGATAATCCATTTTACCTTAGGCCTAAAGTTAATATTTCTTTGACATTTTTTTCCATGACCTCAGCTGCATGGCCAGGACTCATGATGCTCATACACTCAGTGGCTGTGAGAATAAGAACACAAGGCTTAGTGCCAGCCTCTTGAATAGTTTTGTGTTTAGAACTCACTTACATTATTGCTTCTCTTATGTAACTATTTTATGAATGGGAAATGTAATTGGCTTTTGTATGTTTTGCTAAGGATATTAAATGACAGATATGGCTTGAGTCCATTATATGAAACAAAATTTTTCATTTTAAAATAATTGAATATAGATGTAATAAAATTTATTTATTTTGGTAGCAAATATACAGGTCTTATTTCATAGAATACTTACATTTAGTGGCTATTTTATAATGCACAATATTGTTATTGTCTAAAATTTTAGTATCTCTCTCTTTTCTCTTTCTCTTTCTCTCACTCGCTTGCTCTCCATAAAGAGCGAAATAAGCAAAATTCTTTTAACATGTGAAATTCGACTTTAAGAAAATGAATTTATTAGTCAAGGTCCCAAGGCTTAAAAAACAATCACAAGAACTAGCCTCAGGGTTTGTGCTAACAGAAAACTACCATTATTAAAATCATAGGTGAGGGTTTATTGTTACAAAGACAATTAAGTATTCGAAAGGAGCTATCGCCATAGCTCATTCTTTGTCAGTGTAGCACTACATTAGATGTAAGCTGGTGTTTAATTAAAACAACAAAAACTTTGAAAGGCAGGACAATAAATGTATGTTTCTTATTGCCATTTACTTTCCCATGGGATGTAGAATATATCAATTAGTTTGCTTTGAGTTCAAGAACAGTTGAAAAAACTGAAACATAAACCAGGAAGTTTGCATTTCACAGTTCCTAGAAGTGATTCTTGAAACTTCCTACCTATGTATAAAAATAGCATTTCCTTGTACTTTGGGGAAGTACTTACCTCTAAAAGAATTTTCTTAGTACTTTCTAGAAAACTAGGTGCATTTGCAAAGTTGCCTAGATTTCTGTGCCGCTTTTTTAGAGTACCTAGAGAACTAATCTAATTCTGTCCTCTCTGTATTTCTAGCTGCTTCACCCATTTATCTCCCCCTTTATTTCACTTTAGCTATTTCAAAGAGATATGTTATCACAGTTTCTAATTTTAAGTGCATCTGTTAGTTCCTTCTCAAGATTTTTACCACCCAATTGCTCACTCTTGTCCCAGGAGATAAAGCTTTTGTCTTCACATGTTCTTGGCTTCCCTTTTAATAGCTTGTTCTGAAGAATTTGCACTTATTTTAATAACTCTAAATGGGTAGCTTCCTTAGAGGTTAAATGAAAATACACTTGTTGCAACTTATAATCTCCAATATTACCTTAACTTCCACAGAACACTACTTCAAAGAAAAAAAATAGGGAAACTTTTCTGGTGTTGCCTCTGTTTAATGACAGCCATGCATTTACTCTATAATTTTGGAATAATCAGTGCCAAAATTTATAGTGAGATTGATATGGTCTATTTAATTACTGTTATGAAGGTGTGCTATAATTTAATTTCATAGGATTTTAAGTTAAAGTAGTAATAGTAATTTAGTAGCACTGTATAATAAAATATAGTGAAGATTATTGAAAATTATGAAAATTACTTTTAGGGTTAGTGGATCTTGGGATCCACTAAACCAGAACCAAAATTTGGCTCCTTATGAGTGAACAACACACTGTTCATGTATGTGTGGATCTGTGTTATCAATTCAGTTTTAATCAAAGCAGGAGAATTGCTCAGAGAATTAAGGTTCCTTTTGTTTTAAATCTGTTTTCTCATCTGTTAAAAGAGAAACCAATTTAGCGTAATTTGAAAGATGTACAATAAGAAGTTAATTTTTTTCAGTATTACAGGTACATTGCAAAATTGTAATTTCATCAAGTTTTATTTTTAGTTTGGGGGGCATGGGATACATACTTTTATTAGAAACATATTTGAAAATGGCTGAAGGAATTTTGAAAGAGTCCGTGACTTAACCATACTTTGCTACCTAATTCTGGAAGCCTTAGCTGATAGTCTTTAGATCATAGAGCCGCTGCAGCCACCAGTCCCTGCTCCCTGCCCACCTGCTCCTATAAATATATATTTTTTACTTAAGTGAATGCTGTGTCTGATAAGGTGATAAGTATTAAACTCTCTCTCTTTCTCTCTCTCTCTCTCTCTCTCTCTCTCTCTCTCTCTCTCTCTCTCTCTCCTCTCTATGTCCCTTAACATTTCACAATTAAAATTGTAAGCCAAACATTTTCTTTTCTGTTTTCCCTTAGGTCATCTTTGATCTTTGCATACAGACAAATAACACATAAAGCAAGCACCAGTGGCTATTTAAAAAGTGATTTTTTTTTCATTCAGAGAAGTTTAAACTAGATTCTTCAACCTCCTGTTGAAGAAATGTAACTCCCATCAGGGTGTTACATTTGTGCTGTATTGAGCTCATTGTTTTCTGTACCTAGACATGCAGCATTTGTCACCAGAAGCATGGGAAGATACATTATGAATCTTCCTGCAATATCCCTGCTCCCGCTTTCCACTTGCATGAACTGGGAAGCCCCCAGAAGGCAACTTAGTGTGCTAGCTTCTAAAGGTAGCACCGGATCAGGCGTTTATAACAAAACTGATAACTTCTTCTTTCTGACTATCACAGCATGACACAACTTCAATTTTATTTATGCTATACACTGATCTTGTTCATGTAAACAGCCTTATTTTTTTAAGGACTAAATAGCAGTAATAAGATCTCAGATATATTAGAATTGTGCCTACCATACTCACCACATAAGCAAAAGGGAAGAGTGGCTCAGTGTATTCAGGAAAGGATGGTTCTTCTGTAAGACAAGAGTTTTCCTTCTTCCCACTAAGAAAAGAGTGAAAATGTAATTCCTATCTGAACAACCCCCAAATAGAGAGATTCAAATCTTCAATGAAAATTGAAATTTAAAGCTGAGTTTGTGTACAATATCCATTAACCTTTCTTTGTAGCTCTGACTTATTATTTTTAAGGAATTTGAAGAACAAGAATACTTAGATATTCACTTAATAACTATAAATGATGAATGGAGCAATTAAATATATACATTGTATTCTGTCATCCATTAATAACATTGCTGAAACAGTGAAAATAATTAACAATAAATTCCAGTTGAATATAGATGTGTGTGTAGAACACATCTAGTGGCTCCCAGTTACTTAACTTACCACCTGAGTCCACGTGAGTCACAGCAGCTTCTTTAGGAGCTGATGCCCCTCATCCTGTGCATTGCTTGGAGCAGTGGCTGAATCACTGCGGCTGACCCCTGCAGCTCCTTCAGCAGAGAAGAAACTGGGTGGTCATCTGCCTCCAGCAGATGCCTTTCCCTTTCCTCGAGTGATGCTGCCATCTCTGCTCTCATGGCAGATGTCATTACATTTATTAATACAAAACATAGCCACAATGTGGAAAGCAGCGTCCTTAGGCATTTCATGGGTTCAACTTATAATTTGGAGTGCGAAAAAATTGGGAGCAAAGTATTTCAGTTATAATAATGTAAAGATTTCTATATTGCTATTGCTAATCTAGTGGCTGAAGTGATTGAACATTTTAAACATTAAGCAAATTTTCTCCTACACTATATTAAGAAAATAGGACCTTAATGTGTTAAAGCAGACTGACAGACTACAAGTTACTGTTCAGTTCAAAGATAGTTTGACATTTCCTATGATTTTACCTCGATAAATTTTGCTGCTGTTCAGTTTTAGACTCAAGGTTGGACTGAAGCCAGCTTCAGGTACATGTTTTTTGTACTGTTTATTTATATTATTGTGCTCTAAAATGTATCATAACATTAAACTGCTGGAATATATTGGAACGAATATGTCATCGTGGAAAGTTTTTTTCACAAAGCAAATTTAATATTATCGTCTTGATGAATATTCTTAAGTTAAAAAAAGCTAATTATGTACTTTTCCTCATGTTCGTGTCTGATCTCTTCCTGTGTGCAGCCTGTGGCCGTAGGTTCTACAAATCTTCCTCTCAAGATCTTCAGTGCTCTCGGTGTCCAACGCACAGTTTTTCTGATAGAGAAGGTTCCTCAAGATGTGAATGTGAGGATGGCTATTACAGAGCTCCGTCTGATCCTCCATATGTTGCCTGCACAAGTAAGTTCAACTTGGGAAGGAACGGAGGTCTTTCAGATTCCTTCTGTGCATTCACACCATTCTTCTAAGCTGGCCATTAGCTTTGTGACCACATTTCCAAACATTCTTGCT
The DNA here is from genome assembly GCA_023101885.1 of Typhlomys cinereus. Lineage (NCBI taxonomy): Eukaryota > Metazoa > Chordata > Mammalia > Rodentia > Platacanthomyidae > Typhlomys > Typhlomys cinereus. The sequence continues at coordinate 2,238,182 of JALPQD010000122.1, read as the reverse complement.
GTTCTCCATGAGCAAATAACGTTATGCCACAATATAGCAGAGGTATATATATATATATATATATATATATATATATATATATATATATATATACATACATATATAAATACATATATATACATATATAAATTTTACAAAAAATGCTGATATATATATCATAAAATTTTCATGTAAAATTTTCATGTCTCAAAATTTCAGAAATCATTAAATGCTATTAAAGTCTTGCAATGTGTGAAATGTGATTAGGCAGTCATGTTTAAAACGTGATGTTTTCTGGAATAAAATCCCATGGATAAACAGAGCACATATGGGAGTTTCACTTCATGGGAGTTTTACTTCATGAGCGTTTCAGAGACCCCCAGTACAAAGCCACCTATGGAATCAAATATTCTCTAGTACATTAAGTATGAATAAAAATGCTCATTTTTATATGGTTTGAAAAGAAAACAACAGTTGCTTTTTTGGGAGTGCTAACTTTTCTTCTTTTATTTGCTTAGAAGAAAAATTACTAAAGAGTGGCAATAGTACAAAGGGAGTTGCTATTGAGCTTTTCTTAGATATAGTAAATGGAAAATAAGTAAAACCTCCTGCCAAGTGAATTTGAGGCAACTTTTAGGCAATTTCTTAGTGAAGGTGATGGAATGTCTGAGTATAAGGAAGCCTTTGGGCCAGCGTCCTCCTGGCTCTCGGGCACAGACTCAGTGTTTCCTAGATCATTGCTCTTTGGTTTGGTGCTTTCCTCCTTTCTCCTTTGCTTACTTACTAGCTTATTTTTGGATTCCAAAAGGGCCTCCTTCTGCACCGCAGAACCTCATCTTCAACATCAATCAAACCACAGTCAGTCTGGAATGGAGTCCTCCTGCGGACAATGGGGGCAGGAGCGATGTCACCTACAGAATCCTGTGCAAGCGCTGCAGCTGGGAGCAGGGCGAGTGTGTGCCCTGTGGCAGTAACATCGGGTACATGCCGCAGCAGACGGGGCTGGAGGACAACTTCGTCACCGTCATGGACCTGCTGGCCCATGCAAACTACACTTTTGAAGTGGAAGCTGTGAATGGGGTTTCCGACTTGAGCCGGTCCCAGAGGCTCTTCGCGGCTGTGAGTGTCACCACCGGCCAAGCAGGTATGGTGAGTGTGTGTCCACTGAGCACTTCCCAGTGCATGAGGGGTCTTGCTTATTTGTTGTTCATATATTAGACTTTGCTTAATTTCTGTTTTCGGTGGGACCACTGTGATTGTAAATATCCTGGAAGAAGACAGAGAAGGAATAAACTGTAAGGAGTTCACATTGCTCTACATCAGACAGCTTTGTGTGAAAACCAGAGAAACTTGTCAGTCAGGCAAAGGGGAGGTGAACCAACCTCCTACTTTGTGTCCCATGATACACACCCATGATGCAGAACTCATGATGGTTAACAGTAGGGAAGACCTGCCTGTGCTCTCGTACATGATTGACCTTAACTTTTTACTGCATGGCATATTATTTCTGTAAAGTGTGACAAGTGAATTTTTAAATTTGTTGGGGGGATTTAAAGTTCTTCTGCAGACGTGGCAGCCAATGACTGTCCATGGAGGATAAGTACTTGTAAAGCTGACGAACGTTTCTATAGAATTGACACTGTGAACTATGAACACAGTCTTAACCTGGCCTGTAATCATTTCTTCAGTGGTATTTGAGATTTCTTCTTTAATCATTTTTCTTGTTAGTATTGATTTGATTTGGAATATATCTCTGGGGAAGCCTAAGAGGTTGGACAACCTATACCTCCAGCAAAAAAAATCCTGAAGACTCAGAATATGAAGTATGTTCTTTGAGGCTGAGTGCATGGTAGAGGTGCCGAAGGACTAGTTCATAATCACCACTAGACCTGAGCTCCACAGTAGGCTGGTGTAGCTCACAGTGTATTTATCACACCAGTTAAAGTCTGTCTATAACAAAGACTGCATATGGATGTAAGCATACTTGCTGACTAGGTCAGTGTGTTCTACATCAATATTTTATTCACACCCTTTGTTAGAAAGTAATTTCTAAATCATATGTGACATGTGAAAATTGGTATCTGAGTAAAATAAAGAAATTTAAACTTTTATCATTAGACAAAAGAAGTAATTGAATTAAGTCTTATTTGACTTCATCTGTAATTGATATTTACATTAATAGTAATGTTAACTACTTTAATAATGTTCTTTCACATCACTTTTATCATTAGATATTTTCACTTATATTGCTTCCATTTGAATTTAGTCATTATGAATTAATAATGAAAGGGTTAATAGTGTTTTAGGATTTTAATTTTGACCTTCAGGCTATCTTTTGCAAGTGTTAATAAGAACTCAGTTATAGTGAGGTAAGATAATTTAATTCTTATGAAGACATGAGCTTTTTTATCATCTTTGAATGTTTTTAAAAATATTTATTAGACATAAATATAAAAATTTATTTACATAAATATAAAAATATTATTGACATAATTGGAACTCAAGTCCTTTTGCTATAAGATAAACATTTTTACCCTTGAGCTATTTCCTCAGCCTAGTAGTCACCGCTTTTACAGGCCTAGAGAAACTAAGTTCCCCATTTTACTAACAAAACATGTCATATCCCATTCTCGCCTATCTGCATTCTCTTCTGCCTCCTAACAGATAACAATGCCCTTTGCATTCAGGTTTGTTTCTTGCTAACGTGTTGCTAACGTGGTCTCATTTATCCCTGAATCCCATGTAAAAATGCCCTGTAGATATGTATGGCTGTGGTCTGAAATTCGTGCCTTGGAAAGCTAAGCCTGGGACACCCAAGAGCAAAGCTGTAAAGAGGCAGAGCCATCTAGGAGATTCCCGCAGTCACCCTCGGTCCTTGGCAGGCACACTCTCAAATGACCTCTTAACACACACACACACACACACACACACACACACACACACACACACACAATATGAAGTGTGTTGTGTATGTGTATGTGTGTGTGTGTGTGTGTGTGTGAAGCTGCCAGTAATCTGGAGTGAAATTCTCAGACTCGAGTGATTTTTAAGATGAAATCCATACAGTGATGCATGATATAAGAATTCTCCCATATTTTCTTTCTTACTGTTTTCAAACATTTGACACAAGTAAAATAGCTGAAACATGTATTTTTGATTTGAATGCTATTTGCCTGTATCACTGAAGTCACAGATATAGTGTGCATTGGCAGTATCTTCTTATATATGAGGAGTGAAAAATCATGTTTTGCATTTCAGCCTTGTGAATCTTACCTTCCTTATGGTGGAAGGTTATATTGAACAGATGCAGTCAGTAATTATTTAACATTTGGATAGCATTAAGGATTCCTTTCATTTGCTTTGTTTAGCTTGCTTGAGTGCAGTCTCATTCTGTTATCTAAACTACCTATCAGATTCCTGGGCTTAAGTCATCCTCCTGCCTCAGCCACCTGAGTAGCTATGAGTCCACATGTACGTGATTATCTCTGGCCAAATACTACTTTAAAATATGAATTTATCTAGCCGCGCCTAGGATCGGGTTTTTGGAACAGGAAGGTACAGAGCATTTCTCTCCTCATTCCATCTTGTAGCAGTTGCACTCTGAACTGCAGGAGCAGAGGAACTTGACTGTACTGTCACATAGAGGGTAGAGCAGGAAGGACAAAACACAGAGACCCTGACAGGGGCATGACTCAGTCCATCAGAAGAGATTCGTCAGCACAGGCTCACAGGGAGTGTGTGTTGCCAGGATCAGAGCAACTATATCATACCCCAGAACTTGGAGAGAGCCAAGCCATCTTCTCAGTGAAGTCGTCTTAATATCACTACATTCTTTAAGTACTGAAGCACAGAAGTGCTCTCCAGAAGCACAGAAGTTAATAAAATCATTTCGCCGGAAAATTACTACCTCCTTCAACAATGCTTGCATTAACTCTGAGATAATTCAAGTAAAACACTTCTAACTCCGCTAGTAAAGATACTAAAAATGGGCTGGAGAGGTGGCTCAGGGGTTAAGCCTGTGCCTTGCAGGCGGAAGGTCCTGAGTTCGGATCCTAGACCCCACGTATAGACTTCGGGAGGAAGCGGGGGCGGCCCCGTTTCTGGTCCTGGTAGGGCGGAGCCTGTGAATCCCGGAGCGGAGTAAACAAGGAAGAAGTGGAGGTGGTCCATGGTGGTTCCCGAATTCCCCCATGGTTCTATACACACACATTCACACGCGAACACATGCATACACGCACAATTGAATAAATAATAAAAAAATTTAAAAATTTAAAAAAAGATACTAGGGGCTGGAGAGGTGGCTCAGGGGTTAAGCCTCCGCCTTGCAGGCGGAAGGTCCTGAGTTCAGATTCCAGATCCCACGTATAGACGCCAGGCGGAAGCGGAGGCGACCTGCGCTTCTGGTCCTGGTAGGGCGGAGCCTGTGAATCCCGGGGCAGAAGGAGGTGGAGGCGTCCATGGTGGTTCACGAATTCGTCCGTGATTCTACACATACACAGACACACACACACGTGCACACACATACACACGCACATGCGCACAGTTGAATAAATAATAATAATAATAATAAAAGATACTAAAAAAATTAAGGTGGTCTCGCAAAGGGTTTAGGAGGTTCGGAAATTGTATTTCATGTCAGGAACCCTGCCATTGCTTGTGGCAACACCTACAGCCTGACAGCCTTTCCCATTTATAGATCAAAGACTGTTGTGGGATTAAGGCCAGTGAGAACATTAAGAGGAAAAGCATGTGGACATCCTTGTACATACATGATTTCGCACAGCAGGACAAGGTCACGTGATTAAAGACAAGCTGTTGTACCTCTTCCGACTTGCTTTTTCTCTGGAAGCAGTCCATGACACTTGAATCCACATGAAAAAGGATGCATTTATGGATTAATTCCTGTTAGATTTATTAGAGCAAAAATAGGTGTCATAATCTATAATGACAATAATAAAAGCAATAAAGAGTTGCTTTTCATTGAACACCTGCTTTATTCTTTTTTTAATTTTTTTTTATTTATTCAATTGTGTGTGTGTGTATGTGTGTGTGTGTAGACCCACGGACGAATTCAGGAACGACCATGGATCGCCTCCACCTCCTCCTTGTTTACTCTGCCCGGGGATTCACAGGCTCCGCCCTACCAGGACCGGAAACGCAGGCCGCCCCCGCTTCCGCCTGGCGTCTATACATGGGGCGCAGGATCAGAACTCAGGACCTTTCGCCTGCAAGGCAGAGGCTTAATCCCTGAGCCACCTCTCCAGCCCCCACCTGCTTTATTCTTAACACTTTTTTAACATAAAATGTACATTGGAAAGAGTATTAGAGTTTAGCCGCCTACCTTTCCTTGGGCTCATGTAGTGTCTTGGATGGCTAAAAGAATTAAGTCAAGATTAAAGCCCTTGTCTCACACCAGAACATTTGGACAAAGAAGCTATAATGTCAACTGCTTCTCTGTACATTTGTGGGTTATTAACAGCTGAAGAATATATGTCTTTTGCAATCTAATCTTAACGGCATGGATGTGTGGCTTGGGTAACACTTGAGAGGAATCAGGAAGAAAGCCAAAACTCCTGTTATTAGGGATGTCCTTGGGATCAGAAGAGAGAGACAGAAACAATGCCTAATAGAAGGGCACTCGAGTTGTGAAGGGGTCTCATTGGACTCTTCGTCCATCTCCATGGGGGGAGTGATCTTGAACTCTCATAAACTTTCATGTTTCTCCTGTTAAAATGAATTCTATACATTTGACCTATCTATATACCGACTATAGGCTTCATCAAGAAGGACTAAGGTATTATTTTTTATACACAAAATATTCCAAAGTGGGCAGGGTGGTGTGTTCTATTTCTTGACATCTCTCTGAGCACCCAGGTAAATAATTTCTTTGTCCTTTCCCAGGGGAATGTGGCCACCACGTCACAAAATCCATTAAACAAAATTAAATCAACAAACTAGGAGAGCAAAGTCAGTGTGTATTGAGACAATGACAATGAAGCACACTAAGTCAATAAAGATTTGTGTGCAGGACTAGGGGGCCGAGACAGCTTATTTTTAGATTGTTCTGACTCATTCATTTAAGAAGAACCAGAACTTTTGGAACAAGCAAGTCATGTGATTGAAGTTGCCTGAGTGTTAACTTTCATGTATCTGTCTCAATGCACTTGATGTGTTCATGGTAGAAGTGTATTTGCTTTGCTTTATAAACCAAAGTCTCCCAGACTATAAAATAAATAGTACATATGAGACACTTTCAGAAAATATGAGAGAGTACTGAGGTATCTGTTATTATGGTAAGAACCTCCCAATTCATAATTCCTTCAGAATTAATAATTCAGTGTCTATCAGATACTGAGAACTCTCTCTTTCCCTAAAAAACAAGACAAAGCAAAATACACTGTTTCTTTCATCAGTTTTTGCTGTACAAGAGTGAATAGCTTTTTGGCTTCTTCATACAGGATCATTAACATACGTGATAAATTTGTGAAGTTAAATCCACTTTTGATATGATAGTTAATAGGCAAGATACATAAGTAAATCATTGAGGGTGTCATATATGGACTTAGTAGGCTAACACTGTGAACTTACAAAACTAGGGTCATGCAGTGAATTGTGTAGACTGATTATCTCAGAATTATTAAAAGTGTTTCTGTAATCATGTCAAATATCATGTCTTAATAGTTTACTTCTAAATGCCTTATGTAGGAATTCTCCTTGACTCAGTAGTCAGTAATAAGAATTATTCAATGAAAAGAAACCTATTTGGAACTGTTGATTCTAGGAACATTGATAAATAAATGGTTTGTGAGTTAACACTGGTAAATATAATATTTGCCATTGGGTTACATTTTTATTCCTTTTCTTCAAGATGCTTTAAAAAGTGTCTTGCATATTTTATTTTGACTAATTTTCTTAGTTTGAAAATGCCTTTATCTGATTTCTCAACCCAAGATTGATTTCAGCATTCCATTTGCTTTGATTTGCAAAGTTTATGTAATGTTCCAAATGAAATATAGTGACAGTCATATGATATAGCATTATACACAAGCAGAATTATTCTGAAAAAGACAGGACTGAAAGTAAATTCTTTCCTTTTTCAGAAATGGCCTCATTCATATGAGTTAATGTGACTCAGCTGTGACTATTTCTCATACATTAACCCAAATCATCTCTTTCGAGTGATTTATGATGGACACAGATCAGCCTCTGTGTCCTGAGACAAAATGAATTAATCAGCTTAAGTTGGCATGTTTTTATATTCCATAGGAATTTACAAGTTTGGTTTATATTTTAAGGAAATATGATATAAAGAAAATATATTTTTCTCTGGGAGAACACTCACTGATTATGTAACACAATATTAAATTCAACAATTTCTGTAGGGCAAAACAAGATATAATTATATCACCACTAGGTTAAAAGATGACTGTAAATACAACAGTTAAAGTCTTTTTTTTGGGGGGGAGGAGAGTTAATTTTGTTAAACATTGTACCTAAGCACCCTAACCCATGTGCAGCAGAGATAGCTGAACTCCGTCCAGTGGTGCAGAGCTACTTTCCCATCGACTTGGAAAACTGACTCATCAGCATGTTTGGGTACAAGAGGGTCAGATCAGGATCATTTTGTGACCCTATTGTGAGAGGGGGGGGAAGGTAGGAAAGAAGGAATGAAGGAAGGAAGGAAGATAGAAAGGAATGAAGGAGGGAAAGAAGGAAGGAAAGGAGGGAAGGAAGGAAGGAGAGGAAGAAGGAAGAATGAAAGGGTGAAGAATGGAGGGCAGGAAGGAATGAAGGGAAGAAAGTAAGCTGGATGACATTCATAAGAGTAAGATTTTCTCTTTACAAATAGTAATTAATAAAAATTTCATGTGGGCAATGCAGTTATACTGGCATAAATACAAATAACTAAGATCTAGACACTCTTTTATTGACATACTAATACTCTGTATATTAACACATACACACATTCATAATTATAAATAACTTGTTACTGAACATTTTGATGAACTTCTTTCCTTAAAACACATACTAGTATGGGATTAATTCATAAGTAGGTAATTATGCCAAATGCATGCTTTATAGATTTTTAACTTTTGTCCCGATGATAATCTGTCCTCAAACCTTTGAATCATGAGAGTTTCTCTCGCAGTACTTGTTTTTGCTATGGAACACCAGTTTGGGTTTGAATATAAACATAAGATTTTCTTTTTGGGGAGAGCTGGGTGGTCCCATGGTTCCAGAGGGGCTGATGTACAGAGATGTTGCTGGATGCCACCAAGCAGTCATGTGGTCAGTATCATTTAAGGACATAGCTGTGGACTTCACCTAGCAGGAACAACAGATCCTGTATTATACTCAGAAGACCCTCATAGGTATGTGATGCTGGAGAACTACAGCAGCTTAATGTTCTTGGAACATTCTTTGACTACGCCTGAGCTGATCTTTGATTTGGAGCAGATGCCTCAGTCAGGAGCCTCTCAAGTCAGTGAATGAATACTGAACAAGGAATATCAACATTCCTTGAGAATCTAAAGATTGGACTTTTCTGTTTGTAGTCTTTTGTTTTGTCAAGTTTTTAGACCATGTCTCAAATATTCAATCCAGGACTGAAATTTATGATATAATTAAGAGAAGAGCTCATCTGGGAATGGAGAGATGGCCTTTGCTTCACAATAAAAGGACCTGAGTTCAGATCCTGGATCCCACATAAAATTGCCAGGGATAAATTGGTACCACTTGTAATTCCACCAATGGAAAGAGGAGTCTGGAAAATTCGAGAGCAAAGCAACAAGAGGTAGAAGCAATCCAGTATGATTTTTACAGTCATCCTTTGCCCTCCATAGGCACACAGTGCCCTCTGATATGCACACACACAGAAATATACAAGCATGCAGGCACATGGAAAGTAAATAACACTCAACAAACAAACAAACAAACAAAAAGCAAAACCTTATTTCGTATTTCAGATCCCAGTTAAAAATGCCAGGTGGAAATGGTAATTTCCTGCCCTAAAGAGGATCCTGGGAAAATGCTGAGTAAAGAAATAACGAATTAGAGCATGTAGGTTGATTCCGCAAATCACATTTTGGACATCCACAGGCACACATGGTGCCCTCATTTAAACATATGCTCATACCAATACCCGTACAAGCAAACATAAAATGAAGAGAGCTCACATGGAAATTGTCCTGGTGAGCTGTTTCCCCCAGTGTTTATCCAAACTATGTCTTGCAACACCGTGTATTGTAGATCAAATAATGATTTTTACTGGTTTTAAGAGAGAGAGAGACATTACTGTCATATAAGTACCACACGTTTAAAGACCGAACCACTGTATTGGTGAAATAAAGAAATGGAAGGGAATGGCAAATAGTTTCTTTTGTTTGTACGGTAAAAAATTCTTGATTAAAAAAAGAAAAAGAGAGGACCAAGTGTGTCATTGTATTCCTTGTTCTACAAGTATATTTTCTTAAGTTTTTGTCTCTTGTGTAAAACTTGTTAAATATACACTTTTTGGCTTTTTGAGAAACAGCCTTCTGTAGTCAATACTGGTTTGAACTTGCTATGTGTCTGAGCCTGGCTCTACATTCATGAGTCTCCCATGTTCAACTCCAATGCACGCTGTGTACAAACAGATCCCTTCATTCCCACCTGCCTAAACATTTTGATGAGTTTACAAAAATTTTTGTTTGTTCTGTTTTCCTTCCTATTTGTTATCATAGTTTATTTTTATTACCATTCTTTTTTGGTTATATTATTCTTTGACTTATGGGCAGTGGTTTGAAAATTGTGACGATACTAGTCAGTCACAAGGAACAATCCTTCTTAAAACAATTATATGTAATTTAATCCAAGAACACTGAAAGAAGTATGTATTGCCTCATGTAGAGACAAGTGTATAAAAATGTTAACATGGGGATAAAACCATGCACAATGAGTATATGAATAGGATATCAGTAGCTCTAGAAATAACTGCATGAGTTAATGAAGTCTTCATGGTCTGGTAGTGTATCCCTGAAATATCAATAATGAAAAGAAGTCAAGGGCATCCTTCACTGCAACTGAATTCAGAGTCAAACAAGCATAGATGAGACCATTTCTAAAACAAAAAGACTTTTACTACTATACATGAACATGTACTCCTAGGATTACTTCTATTTGAGGATGATAATATGACGTTTAAAATAAAAAGTAAATTTTAGAGATGAATTTAAGGTAAGCTGTCTTCTTTTTTTGGAAGGAATATGATGTAATTAAGAACAACCATTATGCTTTCTACTCTGTTTCTGAGGACAGAGTAAACAAATTACATACAGAGTAAGAGGGATGCTTTCCATAATGTGTTCTGTTTTATTTTTCAGATTGTCTAATCATGTATGCACCCTAAATATAGTCAGTTAAAGAAAACCTTACTTTTTACATGTGAAAGAGGTATGATTGAAGGTGGCATTGTATGTACAATTACTATAAGGAGAAAGAGAACCATAAAAAGTTTAAAATTACTGTACAGATATCTGCAGCAAAGAAATATTTGAATAATTTACCTTTCTAATCTAACATTAGCATTATGTCGTGTACTAATTTTCTTTATTCTGTTAAGTTGTGAATATCTAAAATGTTTACTTTCATGAATTGTATTAAATGTTACATAAGCATAGATAGACATACATGTAAAAAAAGATTCCTTTTCATCTACATGTTCTTTAGCTATAGCATTATTTAATGTATTGACATGTCACGCCAGGCCTTGCTTCAGTTATTTAGTCAATAAATGTATTAAGCTGAGGAAGATTATTTTCCAACAGCAAATGGAAATCATTTCTATATAATTGTGCATCTTCCAGTCCCAGCAGAGAAGGTAGGTGAAGCATTTGGGAATTGGTGGTCTTCATGTAGTAGAAAGGACTTTGGAAAAGATATTATAATGTAACTGTGTCAAAATACTGTCATTCTAAAATTACACAAGTAATACTAATTAGCATTGGCTCAATCGACAAGTTATATAGGTCTCTCAGTAATGTGGACCACACAATAATAATAAATTATTGGATATCCCTGAAACAAATATTACTGACATTTTAAAACTACTAGTTTCTGAATGAAAAGTGTCATAGTTCATATAGTTACAGGAATTAATAGGGGTTTGTTTGATAGAACTGAGTTCCCAAAATGAACTTTGATATCTTAATACACTTAATACACTTAGTTGAAGAAATTAATACTTTTTAAAACTAGCAGTTTTTAAAATAAAATAATAAAGTAATGGTAAGCATCCTTTTAACATTTTACTCTTGTGCAATTTATAATTAGATTGTTTGGTAAATGTCTGTTTCTTATGTTATAGTATGTAAATGTACACATACATGTATAACATTTAGCATTTATATAGTTGAACAGATAATTTATTAATCTCTTCAATATGTATGATAATATATCTAAGAACTTTTTTTCTACTTTTCCAGCATATTGGATATTCATCCCAGTTTCCCTCCCTCTTCTCCTCTATCCCTTCTCTTCCCTTCACCATTCTCTCTCACTCCCTCCCACCCTTTTGCCTGTGTGCTTCTGTGGACCCTAGGGTTCATTCTGACCTGTTTAATCCTGTGGGTAGACAGTCCTCTGTGGTATGTCAAATTACCTCTCTCTTCAGTCTACTCCACTGATATGTGCATTTCCTTTTACTAATCCAGCTTTAGATCCAAAGGTTTCCACTGTAAATGCCCATTCTATGGATATAATAATAAAGTGCTACCAACAGAGCACTTTGATGTACTGTCCTCTTCCTATAGATTATTGACTCTCTTCCCTATATCTAATAACATTTTGTCAACATAATATGAGAATACAGAAACTATTTGACTATTAAGGTCAATTCATAATTTTTTTAAAGATAAATGTAATATGATTCAAAGGTAATGATTTTATAGGTATAACATTTAAAAATTCTAAAGCTTGCAATCTGTATTTGCTATTTTAAAGAGATAATTTTACCTGCCTCTTTTAAACAGTATTATAATTAAAATCTGTCCTCTTTGGTTTTGTTAGGATTAAATACTCAGTTACAACTTTGAGAAAATTTAAAATTTGAATATTAAGCTGCCTTACCTAGACTGTGCATGAAAGAAAGTTTATTTTTAGGAGGAGTTTGGAAAAGTAGCTAGATTGTGACGACTCTGTGGCATAGGACAGGAAGCAGAACATTGTCAGAGACCAAAGGAGTGCTTGGGACAGGCTCTCATTGCATGCCCCGTTCCATTTATCAGAGATACTTTCACCTCCTAAGCTTATCATAGAAGACTGGAGGAAAATTACATCCAATATTATGATCCTACACCATGAGTTTATGCTGTTACCATTTATTGTATATTTATTTGCCTTTTCTGTTAGGAAGCAGCATATCCTTTGGAAATAGTGGTACTCATGTTCTTATTTTCCAGTGACCACACCGAAGCTGAATATTTTGGTAAATATCTGTTGAATGGATACATAAATCCTTTTCCATGTGAAGGCACTTTGTAAGATTATATTAACATAGACAATTGTTCAAATTATGATATTATTTGAATTATGTAGTCAGAATATAACAAAATAAATGTTGTAAAGTCATCCAGTAGTGAGATTGTGGATATCTAAGTTATTGCACCCATACATTGATACCTAATTAGAAATAATACCTATGAGAAACTAAAGGTGAAAATAAACTTCATGAAATCTTTTGCCCTGTTATATATTCTGAAACCTTGTGGAAAATAAAATTAACTTCCACTTTTTATTTAACACTGAATATAGCAGAAACATAAACAGAGATCAAGACTGAAGAGAGTCTTTAATCATGTAAATAATGACATCTTCTGTCAGTTTTTTGGCAGCTTTGTAGTGTTGGTACAGTCGTAGCTTTTAGAGGTGTTGCAGAGTCGTGGTGTAGCACACACCACACTGTTTGTTTTCCTGGTGAAGCACAAAGAAGCACCTCTGTATTTTCACTAATGTGGCAGATACCTGGAGGGAACAGTGAAAGATGTAGCTCCTGGATCCCAAGGTTCTGGTGGGATTTGTCCATTGTTTCTAGGTGGTGATGGGGTATGAGATGACACAAAGCTGCTGTGACTAGGGAACAGAACGAAAAAAGGAACTACTTCAAAATATCCAAGTGTGTTTTACTCTGCTGATAAAGGAAGCACCATTGTAATGCAGTCGCCTCTCAACAACTGTGTGAACTGAGGGCCAGGCTTCTACTCATGAGCCTTCTGAGAGAAAAATATTGTCCAATAATAACAGATTCTAAACACCTTCCTTTCTCCATTCTATTGCTCTTCCATAGTTCCAGTATTTAAAGTTCTGAAACATGTTCTTTTCCAAACCATAATTATATATACCATGACATATGTCTGCTTCTGTTTGAGTTAATAAATACATGATTCAATCTGCAATATTACTCAATGGAAAATACCTTTGTAAACCATGGGAGGAAATATAGAAGATATTTTTTAAATTTTTTTATTTATTCAATTGTGCGAGTGTATGTGTTGTGTGTGTGTGCATGTATGCGTGTATGTATGTGTAGAACCACGGACGAATTCGGGAACCACCCTCCTGTTTACTCTGCCCCTGGATTCACAGGCTCCGCCCTACCAGGACCAGAAACGCAGGCCGCCCCTGCTTCTGCCCGGCGTCTATACGTGGGGTCTAGGATCCGAACTCAGGACCTTTCGCCTGCAAGGCAGAGGCTTAACCCCTGAGCCACCTCTCCAGCCCCAGAAGATATTCTTAATAGCTACTCATTTTTCAATTCAATAATTCTTTTTATTTTTATAAATGATTTGAACTCAGAATTCCTCTTTTTTTGAATAATGATGGTTAAGTATTTAGGATCCACATGTTACTTTTTGATTAAATCCGGTTCATGATTATAAATAGGTTGTATCCCTCAAGTCTATTTGCTGAAACCCTGACCTTAGATCTGTCAGCAGTGGTTGATGGGATCTACAAGGAACTAATGGTAAATGAAGCCCCTGATTCAGATCCTCATCTTATAAGACTTGTGACCGTCCAAGAATACTCCCCAGACAACTGTCTATATATCCTTTACTTCACCTTTCTCTTCACACATTGAGAAAAGGGTCTGAAAACACACAGAAAGAAAACAATTACAAGCCAGGAAGCGAGGACTCGCTAAGAGCAGAACCTTTGACACTTTTTTCTGAGATTTGTAGCATCCAGAATAAAAAAAAAAAAAAAAAAAAAAAAAAAAAAAAAAAAAAAGCTTATTTTCCAGACATTGTTATAGCAGACCATGCTGATTACTGTAATTCTTTCTCATTGAAATAATTGAGTTCCACTTCATAGCGTAGAGGGACCATATTTTTACCATGTACAGGAAGTCAGTTTAGTAAGGAATATGCACTTTTGAATACTGGGTAAAGGGTGAGGAGTAGTAGACTTTTATGCCATCTACGATTTTCCTCAAATAGTATCAGTACAGAACATTAATAAGTTCCAGAATGGCCAGTAGTACTGTTTTACTTTCTGTACCCAAGACATTTTTTCCCCTTGAGTGAGCTGACTTATTATCTAATGAATTATGGAAAGCCAAACTCTCCTGTTAGCATAAATTTCAGTACAAACTAGTTAGGAATTTGTATCTCAATTTTCAAGCTTGTGCTAGTTTGTCATATTCTTGGCAATTTTAATCTAGCAATTTCTGCATGATTAAGATATAAGTGCTGTTTATAAGATTTTCTTGTGAAAACCTTTTTATAGTTCTGTATTTTGAAGACTTGAATTTGTAACTTGCTAAATTTAAGCCTCTATTTAGAAAAAAAAAAACCTAGATCATCTTACTGGAATAGTCCATAATGGTAAAATCACGTAAAGTGTTTTTACACTACATATTGCCCTTAATAGAAGATCTTTTATTTTGTTACTAAAAGTTATTAAGTGTAAATTAGAATGGACTGAAACACATTCTCTGAAATACTATCCATAAAGGAGTAAAAATTTCATTTTTATAGTAAAAAATTATTTCAAGTGCATTATAGATAATCTTTTGTCAGCAAAACCACTTGCTCTTTACTTTGGAGTATAATTTCAAAAAGCAAGTTCACAAGGCCCGAAATAAAAAATGCAAATTTTTACACAGTGCAACCTTAACTGAATTTATGTTGAATTTATTTTTTCCTTTCTAGAGATAGTAAATATTTTAAGTATTACAAGTTAAAGCCTGTTGCATAGGAAGATTCTCAAGCCAGTAATGCAGATAAACATGTCTAATGAAGGGTTTCATTGTGAGTTAACTGAAGGTAAAAATCCCAGTTAACCTTTTTTTGACCAGAATCAGGTATCCAAATTAATAAAGTTCAGGTCAAGTATGATTTGTTTGTTGTTTGGGATTCAATCATTCCCATCTTTCTCTTAAGAAACAGTTGGAGACAGACACAGTTTTAGAAAAATTTCATTGAAGAACAAGAAATGGGTAAGAAACCATATTTCAATGAAAGAAAGCCAGAGGACAGTGTAAAATGACTATGATTATACAAAAAAACCTTTGGCCCTTAAATTAGAAAGAATGGCTTCTCCCTCAATATGCCAGGGACTTCCTCAGCCAGCCTAGGGACATCACCTTGATAAGGATAGAAGTTAGGCTTTATTCTGATAAGTATTTAAGTTTGGCTCTGAACCAATGCACTGAATGAGAAGGTGTGTCGATTATTTTATTTTTTGTTTTCTTGGTGCTGCATTTAATCAATCAGATTAAGAAAATCTGGCGAAGTGACAGCCATCTAGAAGACATCTGCAGCAATCCAACAGTGGAGTAAACTAAATGTACAACTGTCATTGTCACCTTTCATCAATGCAGTCATGTACCAGGATAAAAAAGCGGCACTGTGTATATCTTGCTCTTCACATCTGCAGATTATGACGGAAAAACCTCACTGCTACCAGTTTCATTCTCTCTGTTTCTGTGACCCTGAGTTCACTTTCTTGCCTTAGAATCAAAGAAAATGATCAATTAAGAGGTGAAAGTGTTATGAGAAATTATCCAACATTCCTGCACTTCATTTGCAAAGAGATCAGTCATTAAGGGAGAGATAATTGCTGTGTCCCAACAGAATGAGTTGGGAACATGCAGAGCTGATTATGCATGTTCTGTGACAGAGTACATGACAGAGAAGTACACATAGACATGTAGCTGCTTGTCCTGCAGAAGACAAGGGCTACAGAAGGAAATGTGGGAAGAGCAATTAGAATAGATTTAAAACATGCAGTTCTCAGTTATCCATAGCAGGTTGACACCAGATAATTAGCATCCCAATTTTAATAGCATTTAGTCATCAACTTCATCATATATAAAGATGCAGCACGTTACTCACAGCATTCTGAAAGCAAATTTATATGTGATAATAAAAGCAAATAGCCAATTTAGTTATGCCTCTGCTGTATTAGTTATACATTGCTAATACTCTTCATGACAGCTATTTACCCTAGCTTCAAGCCATAACTTCAACAACATTGTAGTTATTGTACAGGCACGAAATAGATAGCAATAACTGTATACACTTGAAAAAATGTTTAGAGTATTACCATTGACAGAAGCTATTAGAATTCCACAGTCACTTGATAAATATCAAAATGAAGCTCCAGTCAAGTTAGGTAGTGTGGCTGCCACAGCATCTAAGAGAAGAGCTTTCTTTTTCAAATCAGATACTGATAGAATCAAATGTGTCAGGAGGTCACTAGGATGAAGGCAAAAGAAAATCCATTGGATTTGAACATTTGGAGCTATGAGAAACAGTTCTGTGGGAGAACTTGAAGTAAAAAATATCATAATCCTGTTTCCACAGTTGAAAACCAGCCCGTCACTATGGCATGTGTAGAGGGAGTGCTCAGTGTTGGCTGAGCTGAATTGTAATAGATTGCTTTTTATGCTGATTTCATGCGGCATTTATCAGACTGGTAAAGACTCTAAGACAGAAAATGAGTCTAAATTTTGTTTGGAAAAAACGACTGTCTGTGTTCTCTTCTAATACATCATTGGAATATTGTTTTCTCTTCCTTGTGACATTTTGTTCTATCATTTTTCATGTCTGGCATCACCATGAGCCCGATTTTAACCTTACATAAATTTCATTGTTGGATAGTAGCAGTATCAGAAATAAAGGTCATAAAAAGAAAAGATGTTAATTCTATAAAAGCTATATATTTACAGCTATCCTTCCAGTAATGTGTTGGCATTCTTATTGTAGGTTCTGTAAGTATGTATTTTACATATTTTACTTATAGTAAAAATGCAGTAACTATACACCTGACAGGCATATACCCATGTAGTTATAGCTTAGTCTTATATAGCATAATGCTGTTGTGCCTCTTTTTTCATCATTTACATGTTTTCCTTCTGTGTTCCCATGTATCATAAATTATCCCCCAAATTGTATGCCCACCTGTTTGAAAATGTGAAAGAACTGTATTGGACATGTGCCTATGTGATCATCTCACTTGGGTTCCTAGACTTTGACCTTTAGGAGTAAATGCACACAAACATACATAGATACATGCATAAACATACACAAATATGCTCGCTCACAAACTTACATACTCATTCACGCACACACACATACACACACATTCACACACACACACATGCACATACACACATGCCCACTAAAAATCAGAATTGCCTAAAAGTGTGGAAATTATCCTTGCTATTTTCAGTGTAGCCATAATACTGATAAAATTTTATTTTCTCTTTTAGTCACTGTTTTTATCTTTAAAATTTATGTAAACAAAGACCAGAAACTCTTGCCAGAAACCTTTGCTATTAGTATAATTTGTAAGTCACTCCTGCTGCACCTGCTTCATTAAATGCTGTGTTCTGCTGAAGAGATGCTAACTGACCCTCTTAGAGTGTTGGCCGACCACTTTGAAGTTTCATTTCTTTTGCAGTCCAGGTCAAAATGGATGAATGAGCTGCAATTACAGTTTCCTGGAGAGTTTTTTCAGTCCTTTTTTTTGTACAAGCTTTGGCTAATCTTACAAATCATGAGCAGTTTAGTTTATAGTTTGGTGGGATTAAGTTACTAACTGGAACCTACAGAAAGGGGAGGAAGGTTGTCTTCTGTTAAATGCATTGGGTGTTTGCTGTGCCTCTTTCAGCTGTAACGCAGAACCATCAGAAATGGAGAACTATAAACAGAAAGCTTTCTGACAGATGTGACTTCTACACTTACTATCCACAGTTCAGATATAAACTCTGGACCTCAAATCTCTGAATCTAAATATTGTATGGTCTGCTTGCCTATAAAATTTCTTACTCTCCTAAAGTTCTTTTATTTTTTTCCAAGAGGAGTCATATTACATTTTAGTTTTTTAAAAAATAAAACTTCATTAAAACTAGGTTAAAATTTTTGTAACTACTTTTTAAATTTTAAAAATTCAATACACTTTTTTATGCTCTATCTCTTCTAGAAAACAAACATTTTATGTGACTTTCGTTGGTGAGGGTATTTGAATTTAGATATTAAATTTAAACTTAGAAGTACAAATTTTGGAAATAGTGAGTTATTGACCTATAATAATGAATCAATATATTTTTAAAAGTTTTCTGAAGAACAATTCATTTGTAGTATCCATGTTAATTTTTTTTGGTGGAAGCTGTCTCTTTAATGATTCTTTTAATGTATTCCCCCAAATGCATAAGAAACCTGTGTGGTATAAAGTTTTTTTTTTTTTGTGCAGACAAGAAAACTGTTATAGCCATTCTTTACAGAGCTCAGAATGAACAAGATGTATTTATTCCTTAGAATTGGCTGATGAGTAGCATGCAAAGCCATATTTTTCAATAACCATCATTTAATTGGACATTTTGTTTTATCTATCTGCTCTTAGGTGTATAATAAACATATCTCAGAAAACTCAACTTGGAAATTAGATTTAGTGTTCCTCTGGGTAGATGAAATTACCCTGCCACTGTTCTAAAACATAATTTTTTTATTGTTCTTAGAGTGTAAATAAGTGTATTGACAGTAAAGAATTAACAGCACATCCAGGACAACTTTATTTAATAATGATGATGTGAAATAGTTCTTGTGCCATTCGATTTATCTAATTTATAGCTCTGTTTGATTACCACAGCATGCCTTTCATCTGCAAGAATTGCACCCTGGAGAGTAGTCAATGTATTAATTCATCACTTGCCAGCCTTTATGGTCCCCACCCCCATGTAGCTGAAGAGTGACACTCTTTCCTGAAAGCTGCCAGCCAACTGGTTCCAGTCTAGCTAACCTTCTGTTTGTCTTGGGATCCTAATGGTTTCCTATTGGCTTCTGTTTCTCAGAGATCACATTACAATCTACCCTTTTCTCTTAAGATATCCCAATGAGTAGACAACAGCAAGGGTGAATTCCACACCTTCAATTACAGAGCTTTGAAAGGAGGAGAGTCCTGCTTCAGGTTAACCTGTGGACTTTTCTAAAATGCCATTGGATTTATCTGTCATTTGATCCATCAGCAATGAATAATTTTCATGGAAGGTGAACTTTAATTACATTCCCATTTGACTTGCATTATCATCCACTATCTAGGTAATTAATCTCACCAAGTATCCAATTTCGGACTTTATTGCTGGCAGGCAGACCTCCTGAATTATGTGTGCTTGAATGGGTCTTGGGTCTTTTCACTAAACAGACCCTGAAAGAGATCTGAGGCTCTCTAGATCCTACAACTGAACCATAGAAATTTTTCTCATAGAAATTGTGAACGAATTATATTTAGCATCTCAAGCTTACATCCACAAAAAAGTTTATAGATTATCATGATCATGAAAGTGATATTAAAACTAAGCCACCTATTTGTGCCTTACTTTGTGTGTGTGTGCGTGTGTGTGTGTGTGTGTGTGTGTGTGTGAAGTGTATGTTTAATTAGTGAATAGCCCTAACATTTATCACCTGTGTGCTGCTGCTGTAGTTTTATTTCATCACCATCTAAACTTTAGCTGGTACCTTTACTAGGAGGCAAGGTTGGTATGGACTAATGTGAATATTTGATTTTTAAGATAAATAAAAATCAGAGGCACTTATAATTATCTTCATATTCAGTTATCTCCTGTTTCCTGTTTCCTCCAAGTTTCAAAGATGCCTGACCTTCATCTTGCCTTTGGACTTTGATTGCTAAATTTCAGCACTGATTAATGCCAAAGATTATTTATCTTATCAATTTAATTTACACACATGCCCTGCAAGTCTTCTGAAATATGTAACTCTACTTCTGTCTTTGTGTCTTGTAATTTAGTGAAAAAAATGCATGAAAGGTCATGACTTCCAGATGTGGGAATTATAAGTATAGTATTGTAGTGTTTGACATCTTCACTTGGGCATTACAGAATACGTGGAGATTTTCTTAGACATAAAATTAAAGTTGAAAGGAAAATAGATTGGCTATCTGTTTGAAAGTGTTCTACATACTCATTTATTTTAAGGGATTGATTGTATTTGTCTAATTTACAGAAGAGAAGGCTATTCATCTTTAGTAATCTGAATTAGTTTAAATGCTTACTCAATGAAATACCTAGGAAAATCGGCATTGATGATGCTGTGAAAAAAGATGAGTGTTTTTTTTTTGTTCCTTCAATACACATACACCTTTTATCTGAGGCTAGCTCTGCCTCTGCCTATGTTACCACAGAGCTAGGATTTATGATTATGTGTATAACAGCCAACTACTTATAGCTAAATTCTCACTTTAGTCTTTAATCTCTCAAAGCACAATGGTAGTTTCTCAACTACTTATAGCTAAATTCTCACTTTAGTCTTTAATCTCTCAAAGCACAATGGTAGTTTCTCCTTTTATTAAAGCAACTGTACACATGCTATTATAATTATGGATTTTTTAAAAGTTCAGTATCTCTTAATGAAATATCACATTTACTTCTTAGTTCTAGAATTAGTGTCCCTCTCATTTGAAATTAGTTTCCACTTCTTTGCTGTAGTTTAATGTAAAGGGTATTCAAAAATATTTTGCTACCCAAAATATTGTGGGAGTAAAGATTTAATAATGTAACAATGCTTTGATTAGATATGCTTATAAAAGTTATATAAAAGGTGTACATCACAGTAAATTGGAATTGAAATGGGTCATAATATTTTATTACTGAGCGTGAATTTCTCAGTAAACTGTGTTCACTTACATGTACTCACTCATGCATACACAGAGATTTATCTATAATACACAAATATAAATGAAATCATATATTTTGATGAAATTATATCTCTTACAATGCGTTATTATCATTTTCCTATTTGTATAATTATACAATTTTGCTATCTGTTTAATGTACTTTTAACTTCTGGCAAAAGGGTAAATCTATTATAAAACCTAAATCATTAGAGTATTCATCTCTCAGTAATTGTTTTTATTCTAGAGCACCACATTAAAGTGAAATATTCACTTTTGATTTTCTTTTCTTTTTCTGAGCATTTATTGACATGTCATGCCAAGTCTTGCTTGAGTCATTTACTCAATAAGTACATTAAGTTGAGAAGATTATTTTCATATAGCAAGTTAAAGTGATTTCTCTGTAATAGTGCATCTTAGAGACATGAAGGACAAGTTAGGTGAAGCAGTTAGAAGCTTGTGGTTATGATGCAGTAGGATGGACTTTTGAAAAGATGTCACAAATGCAACTGTGTCAAAATGCTGTCATTCTAAAATTATTATGATTATTATTATCAGAAATATACTAACTACTGCACAAGATTAAAATGACTTTACTAACACAATATGCAGGCCACCTAGTAACTTGGACAACAACAGAATAACAAATTATTGAATATTCTTGAAATACATGTTTGACATTTCTAAAATCTGATTTCTAGGTAAATTTTCATCATTCACATAATTACAGGAATTAATAGAGATTTATTAGATAGAATTCATTTCTAAAAATGAACCTTTAAATTTTGACATATTATCTGTCAAGAAATTAGAACCCTCTTTAACATTGCCAGTTTCTATAATATATTTTTTTAAAGATGATGCTACATGTCCATATTGCATTTGATTTGAGAGCAATTTGAAATTCACTTACTGGTAATGTTAGTTTCTTATAATAATATGTGTAAATGTACAAATAAGTGTGTAAAAGTTATCATTTATTCATTACAAGATGAATTATTATATTTCAGTAAAGATGTGCTAATTGTATAATAACACTATGAATACTTTTCTATCAGAATATGTGACCTGCTCCACTATAATGTCCAATTTATATTGAATTTTTAAGGATACAGAAAAATGCAATCCAAGGTAATAAATTTTGTATGAAAAAAAGATTCAAAAATTCTAAATATCAATGATCTCTAGTGTTTAGGTTTTAAGTCATCTAACTTGTCAATACGATATGGACCTTTAATTAAAACTCACTTTTCTTTGGTTTTATTAGTATTAAATATTTAAACAGCTGAGAAATTTTGAGAAATTTATATGCCTGAGAACATATTTGAATTTTGAGTTCACTTAGTCTGATCGTGTTTGTGAGCATCATTTACTGGAGTAGGAGTTTGGGGGAGAATTTCATTTTGATGACTCAGATTTGTCATAAGACCAGAAATACAACATTTACTTTTTAATTCTGTGTGGCTTTGTATAATGCTCTTTGCATGTAATGAACTAAAATTGTTTCTCCTGGTCTGTTAACTGTGTATGTACTGACCTCCAAATATACACATGTACATACATACAACTAGCACAGACTTTTTCACAGTGATAAGTAAAGTATGTGAAACATTAAAAAAAAATCCACATCCACTTCGGGTTGTGAAGGTACAAACAGAAGACAGGTCTTCTTTTACCTAGAAAACTATTTTTCTGCCTTTGACATTCTACACTCCTCCTTTGGTTGTGGTTTTCTTCAACTGTCAGATTCTTGGGCTGCTTGGCATCTGTTTTCCTGGTGTTGCTGCTCTCTAGCTGCCTTTCTTGCCCACTTTCTCTTTTTTTTTTCCTTCGCTTCTTCTATCCTCCCGTCCTATTCTTTCTTAGTTCATTGTATGTTTTGGTGGTCAGCAATTATGTGCAAGAGAAGGCCTCCTTACAATCTGAAGTCAGTATTTGATTCACTAATCCTGTGTTGGTGGATGGGGAGCAAGGTGTTCCGTAAGAATGTTTCTTACTATCTCCCTTTGCTTTCCCTAGGGAATTTACTTCTCCTTGTGAGGTGTGTCTATAAATAAGAGCTGTGCTTTGAGATCAGTTGTTAGGTGAATAATGGCCCATCTGTGGTGCTCTTACTGGTAGATTTGAAAAAAAAGAAGAAAACATTAGGATTTCTTTTATCAGTTTCCTGTGAGAAAATGCCTCACTTCTACATGTGAATATGTTTTTAAGTAACTTATTGAGATGCTCTGGATTAGGTTACCTTTCTTTTGACCCTTAAAGGATATATTTTTAAATGAAATGCAGCAACATGCCCAAATTCATCTTATATTTAGATAAGTTGCTATTTTCGTGGCTGGAACTGGTCAAAGAATTACACACAGAAAAGTAGGTCTTATCCCTAATCTATATTCCAAAGAATAAAAATAGTCTTTTGTTACAGCCTTGTTCAGTCAGTGCGTAAAATCATCCACTACTAAGAGAGCTTATGATTCCGACCTTTTTGAAATGGAGTGCGGCCATTGGAACCTTGCTTTTGACTCCCTGTAATCTTTGACATTATCGAGCAACCTTATCCTTGAAGATCTTTCTCTAGTGTTCTGCACAATCTCCCAGGAGCAAAAAGTGAGAGTCTGAACTGTGCATTTGAAGACAAGACAGCATTGCCAGTTCCTGTATTTTAAGGTTTATTCTGTGGAGATTTTTCACTGTAATCAATACAACACCAAACAAATGCAGTAAAATGACAACACTGGCCACTTTTACATACCCATTTATATATTTCACTTTTATGTCTTTGTTGTAACTACTGTAAACCCACATCCCTGTGCACTACATGCCACATAATATATGTTGGCTGATCTAACTAAGTTTATTAGTTTTATATTCTTTTGTAATATTGTTTTCTAAAAAGTATTCAATTCGTTTTACTATAAACATCCTAGTATATGTTCATGATGTTAAGACAGAAGAAAAAAATACTGTCGAAAAAATGAGATTGCTTTTGTCTATGTAGACTGTAGTTAGAAATTAGTACCAGTGCATGACTGACCTATTCTGCTCCTATAAGATGCAGAAAACCCAAGCAGCTGTGCATTCGACCTCTAGATTTTCAACATGGTGGACAACATATGTACAAGACATTTGTAACATATGGCCTATGAACAGAATGTGAAACATTCCTATATGTCTTTCCTGTGCTTGATTTTTGTCATGGTAAACTCATGGCAGGATCTGTAAGAAGTAATACTCTGGGAAATCTTGAAAATCAAGTGCAATGTTGCGTATAAAGTTATGCAACAGTTGTGCACTATTTTCTCTTTTTTATATTTTGAGGCTTTATAATAGCTGAGAGGCTTGAAGGTTTTGGCACTAATATTGGCATGAGCTTTTTTTTTAATTTCAGTATGTTATTGAAATTTTTTGTCCTATATTGTTTTTCTTTGTATGTATTTGTATGTGTGTGGGTAGGTATATTCATGTGGGTACACGTGTGTGTTTGTGTGTGTGTCCACGCGTGTATGCATGTGATGTGGAAGGCAGAGGTCACTATTGGGAGTCATTCCTGCACATCTATCTACCTTGTCTTTCGAGGTAGAGTCTCCTATTGTATTTTGCCAGTTAATCAGATGGCCTGAGGTTTCTACCAATGTACACTTCACTAAGTCTAGATTTACAGCTGTATACCATACCATCTGACAATTTTGTGTGGATTCTGGGGTTTGAACTCTCTGGTTCTCATGCCTGCCTAGCAAGCATTCTGCTAATCGAACTATCTCTGCAATCCTAATAAGTGAGTTAAAAAGAGCTCAGAAAGTGTATATCTTACAATTAAACTTATCAGTTTTTTAGCAAGGATAATATCTGTGCCTCATATATGATGATAGGAAGCATTCATGTGTATCTTTCTTACACAGCATGCATGTTTAGATCCTATTTATTCTTCTTTGTAGATAATCAAAAGAAAAATAATGGAGTTTCACTCCATTGTTTGAATGTAAGTAATCTATTTCATTGCTAAATAGAAAAAGGTAGTTTCTCGCCATTTAGATTCCATAAAATATTTTTTAAAAACTAATTTTCATTTATTCATATCTTGATAAAAAATAACATGTAAAAATAAAAAAAGACAGGTTTATTTTCATAATTTCATTAATGCTGCTTATAGTCTGGATTAAATATTAATTGACAAAACCTTTAAAATACATTATACTTTGGTGGCCTGTATTTTTAAGTTGGATAGTTAGAATTGTTTTAAGTGTTTTAAATCTTGAACTGTGACGATTACTGTAATGTTATCAATCATCACTGGTTAACGTGCATATCCTATGGCATTTTCCTTCCCTTTCCTTTTTCTTACTCTTCCATGTCCTTTGTGGAGTGCTCCCTTGCATAACACAGGTGCTTTTTTTAAAAAAAAAATTTTATTTTATTACATTTTGTTGTTAAGGTAATTCCTCTATCCTTAATGATGTCCATAGCTTTAACAGATCTTTTGAAGTTATAATGTAAGTTCCAAAGAAATTGTAAAATTTTAAAAAGCATTACTGCCCCAGTTTTGGTCTGGACAAAGCTTATTTTGTAAGGCAGACAGCAAATGGCATGTGTGGTCACTTAGACTGCACATTAAGAGAAAGACATTTCTTCTGATACTGCACACACAAGGAGGAGAATGCTTGGAACACTTCTCAAATTATCTGCATGCCTTTTGAAGGCAGTGATATTGAGACTACAGTCACAGAAAAGATCTCAGGATTCAGTCCTGACGGTTAACTCTTCAGTGACTCACTAGCAATCCAGTTCACAGCCGTTGTGTGAGAAATATGTTATGATACAAAATGCAGGCCAGAGTTAAGCAAACTGTGGAATGTAACAAGGCCTGTGATGTAGCTGAGTCACCCTGCCCACGAGGTCTCACAGGCTCTCCTACATAGCCCTGATTTCCCAAGTTATTTATCTTACAATTTTTGATATTTTTATGCTTCTATGTGTGCATGCATGCATGTGTAGTGTGTTTGTGTGTGTGTGTGTGTGTGTGTGTGTGTGTATGTGTATGTGTATTTGTATCATAGGTCATTGTATGTACCTGTAGAAGACCAAAGATAATTTTAGGAGTCATCCTGGATTATTTCTACCTCCCTTTTATTATGTACTGTATTTCCCAAGTTTTATCTTCCAGGGCTGGAAATGGAGGCTGCTGTCATTTCTGCCTGACTTTTTTACCTGGGATATGGGATCCTTACTCATGTGGTCTGTTTGTAAGACAGAGTCTTAACCCCTGAGTTGTTCTCCTGTCCTTGATTTTTTTTAGTTGTGTTCTTCCAAATCTGAAGAAAGAAAGAGTCAATCCTAATAAATGTGGTGCTAGTAATACTGAAAAAATAAATTAAATATGGGCTCCACATCACAACCTGTACTAGTTTTGAATGAAGTATAAAGGTGAAACATGCAAATATATTCATGACTATTAGGGAAGAAAATGAATTTGCATCGCACTTTTAACCTTGATATTTGTGATTTGATTCAAAACATCTTCCTTAGAATGCATAGAAAAACCATGAATGTACAGATTTCTGTTTAGATTTGAAAAAAATAATATCTTAAAGTGTTTCTTTGGATTTTTTTCTGCAATATCATAAGTTGTTAACTCTCTTTTAATCATATAGTGTTTCTAGTGGTAGGTGTTATATGTGGAGGCTAATAAATCATCTCTAGAAGAATAAAGTTACTTTGAATAAAAAATACAATAATAATTTTTATTTTTTCTTCATTTTATATTTAAATTAATACCGTGCACAATTTAGTTGCTGTAATTTTTTTCTATGTCACAATGATGATGATTAATATTTTTTGTAATTTTATATTATAAAGAATATCTTTATGTAATTGTATTTGAATCCTTAAGATATTTTGTGAAATATCTTTTGATTTTTTTCATTCAGAGTTTAAGATGTACTAATAGAAAGGGAACAAATTATAAACATAGTTATTTTTGAAGTGCACAAAAGCACAGATAATTCTGTAAAATAGAAATTGAGCTTTATTAATGTTCTGATACAGAAATATAATAAAAAGATATACAAAGAGAAATAAAAATTTCACATACATAAAATTTTCATTCTGTAGTTAACCATTTATTGCCTAAGGTGTGTTTACTATAGCATGGTACAATTAGTACAAATGTAAATTTCCAGAGAAAAGTTTAAAGTTATCATAAGCTAAAGATATAGATGCATGAGTGCTTACTAGAATTCATGAACCTTGGTTTTAGTTGGTCTCTAGCACTGCTTGTTATTTCCTTTATATTTACATCATCTTATTAATATTACTCATCCAATAATTTTGTAAATATTTGTTTGCATATTTATTTATTTAGTTAGTAATTTTATTTAGTTGGGATTCTTTGATTTATCTATTTTCAGCTTCCACTAGGTCCACTGCTCTGTGCTGTGATCCAGCTGGTCTTTAACTAAAGAGCACAAAGCAACTGAGCTTCACGATGAATATACTTGGAAACTAATTTTTCATTAATATACTTGAATAGGAGTCTTCATTAAATTATTTCATAATGAGTCTTCTAAAATTGTAGGTGAGAAATAGTTTCAAAATATAGACTCATGGGGAAAATGAATTAACTTATTTCTGATGAATTGAACTATGTGAAGAAATGCAATTCTGTTCTCTATTTGCCTTAAGATAAAGTTGTGTAATCACAGCATATTCATTTAATTTTGGTTCAGGATATAAAATAACACAAAGATTTACAGTAGCTGATAATGGGTATAAAGCAAAAACCTTTGAAAAAATAATCCATTGAACAGAGGGCATACTGTGGTACACTGTTGTTCGCTAGGACATTACTGGATGAGAAAGTACCATCAACTCAATACCTATTTCAGTTGAAATTATTGTTGTACTTGCTTATGTAACCTTGCTGTTTAACTTTCCATTCTCGTTTTCTGAATGAGGTTCATATGTTTATAATATTAGCATATATTAAAGTATATGATATATGTGTAGCTGTAGGAGAGAGAGGGATAGAAGAAAGTACAAGAAATGGAAGCCTGAAATTAGTGGGACTGTGAACTATATTTTAGCTTCTGACTCTCATTTTAAAAGTGTTACCATGTTGCTGTGTTAAGAATAGACTTGAGGGGTTCACAGTGGAAGCAGAATATTTCATTGCAATGTTTATCATGCATTAACATTTTATTGTTTCAAAAGGAATTGAATAACGATGTTTTTATAGAATAGTAGCAATTATTCCATTTACCTGTAATCGATTTGTCCCATTCCAGTGTGGCAGAATACAGACCTTCTCACTTACATAAAGTGATACTGTAGAAGAGAGTTTGCATTGCCAGTAATTTAATCTTTTAGTACCATTGTACTATTGCTCAGTAGCTTCTGTTCCAACTGTGCATCTTTATATTTTCTGAGTGTCACTTCAGCTGTCAGGAATTGTAGAAAGAAGACCCTGGAGCAAGATCCCGGGTTAACGTAGTTAAGCCACGTTTTCATTGCATGAAGGACACGATACTTAGAACAAAATGACTTCACATATTATCAAAATGATTAATATTTGAGAAAATTCACGAAGTCCCAAAGCTTATTTAAATTCAGTCATACTTTCTAATGGACAGAATGTCTTCTTTTGGAGATATGAATTTTTTCACAAATGTGCAAAGAATAGCTATTTTTGAAAATTATTTGAAATATCAAATATGTCAGTATTAATGGAACAATATTCATGGAATATCGCTCACTGATATTATTAGGTAAAATTGTTGAAGAATTCCTAGACCAATGTGTTCTCCTTGCATTTCTAAAAAAGACAGGTTTATTTTCATAATTTCATTAATGCTGCTTATAGTCTGGATTAAATATTAATTGACAAAACCTTTAAAATACATTTAAAGTCAAAACTGCTAATGATCAGCAATTAGAATGCCCATTGAAATTGCCTTGACAAGCTATGATGAACTCTTCCTGGCCACTATTTCTTTTCATATACTGTATCACATATTCTGCAGTCAAATACTCATTTAATCTAACACTAAAAATTTAAATTCCTAAGGAAATAGAAGTTAAAAGTAAACAGTAGTATTCACAAAAGAAAAGGCTAGGAGGTGGCTCAGCAGGTAAAAAAGATGTTTGCTGCACAAGGATGATGACCTGAGTTTCATCCTCAAAATGCACAGAAAAAGTCAGGTGCAGTGTGATGTGCATTGCATCTGTAATTGCAAAACTCCTGCAGCAAGATGGGGCCAGATAAAATTAGCCTGAAACTCTCAGAGAGGACACCTGCAGTATACTGGGCTGAAAGAGAAGCCAAAAGGAAGACCCTGTGCCAACAATGTTCAAGTCAAAAGCAAACTCCCAAGTTATCCTCTGCCCTCCACATGCACACTGTAGCATGCATATGACTTTATTCATACACACATGCTCAGATGTATACACACTAAATAATGTAATTTAAAACCACTGCATTACTTTATTCAATACTATGAGACATTAGTGGTTTCTCAGTATGTTACAGAATTGAAACTTTCTTATGATGTCTTTGTTAATTTTGCTTTTGTTAATGAGAGATGGACATGAAATCTTATATTTTAATTTTTGTTACCTTATTCCTCAAAGCCTGACCTAGACTTCATCTTGCTTCCTGTCCTGATGTTATCTTCCAACAAGAATCTAAGAACTTTGCTTATTTTGTTTTGTATTATATAATGATAGTATTGTTCTGCCCACTTAAGGAGACCACAGTGGATCTTTTTCGTTATTTGTTGAGTTGTATGGATAGACGAGCCGCATGCCTGAAAATTCTCAAGGAGACTTTATCATCACTTAAATGGAATAGTGACCCTTTGGGGGTTTAAAATTGTTGTATCTCAGGACCCAGTGCCCTAAAAGAAGCCTTTGTCCATAGATTAACAAGTCATGTCATCAGCCTACATGAGCAGATATTATGGTGACTACACCGGAGATAGTGCGGGCTACTTCCTATCAGAACACTCCCGTGTTGCACACTGTAAATCATTATTCATGCCTGTATTGCTAAAAATAATTACTCAGCATCTCAGAAGTTTTATAAATTTTTTCAAGGTTCTATAAAAGATACATGCTTTAATACAGTAGGAAATTATCATCTGTGTTCTTTTGAAGTTTATATTAGGGGAGACATGGAAAGGGAATAGACAACAAATGTTAAATGTACAGAATGATTTTTTAATTTTTAAAAAATTATTTTGTGTGTGTGTGTGTGTGTGTGTGTGTATCAGAGTGCACTGTGTTTTCCTATGGAGGACCAAATGTGACTTTGGGAATCATCCTGGATTGCTTCTACCTTCTTTTTTGCTTCACTCTAGGATTTCCTAGGCTCTGCCCAACAGGGCCAGATGAACAAGTTGCTACCATTTCCTTCTGACATTTTTACCTCAGTCTGCAGGGCCCATGTGAAGACAGGATTAATGATTCAACATAAGCATGGGCTTTAAGTTATGAAACTGAGGGAGATAAGATGAGAATGAATAAGAATAGACTCACAATAATTTATGTCAGAGTAACATGACTCAGGTTGTGAAACAACTAGAAAAGACAGACTGAATGGATTATTATACTCAACTGTAGACATAATGACTTAATAGCAATTCAGACAAATGTATATTTTTCATTCATATGAATGCGTGTATGGAGTTTCTTGTTCCGGCTCATGCACTCATGTATGTGTTTTGCATGTGGGTGGGCACATGTGGGCAGATGTATTTACAGAAGTGCACTTGAGTGTGTGTGCCTGTGAGTGCCAAGGGCAATATTGGGAGTCATCCTAGATTGCTCTTCCGCTTTACTGTCGTGAACTTGGGTTTCTAATTAAATCCAGTGCATGCAATTAGAGTTAGTCTGGATAGTGAGCTTGCTCTGGGGATTTCCCGGCTATACCTTCCAAGACTGTAATTGCAAACTTCTACCACACCCAACCAGCATTTTCATGGGTATCTGGGAATTCAGACTCAGCTCCCTTTGTTTATGAGATAAAGGTTTCAACTACTAAGCATTTTTGAGTGAGGTGAAATATGAAGAAATTTTCAGTTAATATAGCTGGAAACAGTTTGAAAGAGTTGAATTGACTAATTTGGAGTAAAGCAAATCTGCAGTTTTCTCTTTTAGAAAGCTACTAAATAGAGTTACAGTTGATCTCTTTGTTCTTTTGCCCATTTATTCTCATTTTCACAAGTATGTGTGTGTTGTCTTTGGTTGTTCATAGGTGCATGGGCTGATGTATGTAGGCATACATGCACTCACAATGTATTGGAAGGTTGATATCAGGAATCATCCTCAATTAACATTTCTATTTTCTTCTGTGAGGAAGGTTCTTTTATTCAATCCAGAGCTCATAGATACATCTAGTCTCACAACCAACCTGCTCTGGAAATTTCCTTTCTCCTCCTTTCTTAGGCTGAAGTGGTGGATTCTCGCCCCCACTCAGCATATACATGGGGTGTTGGGACCTGTACTCTGGTCCTTTTGCTTTTACAGTGAGCATTTTAGCTTCTGAGTCAACTTCCTACATCCGGATTGGTTCAATGAATTAGTAATAATTGATTTTTTGGTGTCTCATACATTCTGCTACTCGAAGGTTTGGGTACTTGTGTTCATATAGAAATTGTGATGTATGATTACGTCCCAGGTCTCTGAGCATCCTGAATTGACAGGAAAATCACATGCTGAATTTGTAAAGTGGGAAGGAGAGAATGCAGCTTTTTCTTTTTTTTAATATTTTTTATTATTTATTCAATTGTGTGTGTGAGGTGTGTGTGTGTAAAACCACGGACAAATTTGGAACCACCATGGACGCCTCCACCTCCTCCTTATTTACTCTGCCCCGGGATTCACAGGCTCCGCCCTACCAAGACCTGAAACGCAGGCCACCCCCGCTTCCGCCGGACGTCTATACGTGGCCGGACGTCTATACGTGGGGTATAGGATCGGAAATCAGGACCTTCTGCCTGCCAGGCAGAGGCTTAACCCCTGAGCTACCTCTCCAGCCCCGATTTTTCTTAAAAATTAAATGAAATTTGTTTTTAGTTTTAACTATTGCTTTCTATACGTGTTTCTTATAATTTTGCTTATAATTATTAGTAAATTCCTGGAATTTACTATACCTGGATGATTTTGTATCACAATTTAATCAGTCTTTCTTTTAAAATAAATTATAGTTATGCTTCAGTTATATGTCTAACATACATAAGAAACTACCCATATATTTCATGTAAATGGGGCATTTAAAATTATAACTTTCAAACGTTTAAGACTGCAAGAGGGGCTGGAGAAGTGGCTCAGGGGTTAAACCTCCGCCTTGCAGGCGGAAGGTCCTGAGTTCTGATCCCAGATCCCATGTATAGACGCCAGGCAGAAGCGGGGGCGCCTGCGTTTCTGGTCCTGGTAGGGCGGAGCCTGTGAATCCCGGGGCAGAGTAAACAAGGAGGTGGAGGCGGTCCATGGTGGTTCCCGAATTCGCCTGTGGTTCTGCACACGCACGCACACATACATACACACGCACACATGTACAATTGAATAAATAAATAAATATATTTAAAAAAAGACTGCAAGAGACAATGTGTAGTGATATATTACCAGTAGGTGTTGATTTTGTTCGTTTGATATTTATTGAGCCTGGTTTGTTAGGCTATTTGCTGAGGGAAGTAGACACCGTTGGAATCAGGGCCATTTAGTGATGCAGGTATCATTTTCTGTCCCTGTCACGTCTATTATTTCCCTGACATTGTTTTTGAATGTCTTGAAAGATTCGTGTTGTTGGATCTATAGTATGATCTATTCAGTATCATCTAACAGATAATCCTGTAGTATTTGTTATAGGACTTATTTCTGCTGGTATTCAATTTTAGGATGATCAGTCTAGAGTCTTTGGTAGAGCTTACTGGTGGGACAGACAGTATGCTGTGTTAGTAAACACAGGGAACAGTATTATATCTGTCTTAAGGTAGTGAAAAAATATGATTATTGATTACATATATTTGATGACAATTCTTTTTTGTCAAATGCTTGATTCAAACATGTTTTCTTCATTGATGCTTTCATAATATAGAGCACTTTTATATAGCCAGTTAGATAAAACTTGGTATATTAAACTGTGCCTGAGTACATATAAAACATAAATAAGTGGGGCTGGAGAGGTGGCTCAGGGGTTAAGCCTCTGCCTGGCAGGCAGAAGGTTCTGAGTTCGGATCCTAGACCCAACGTATAGACGCCGGGCGGAAGCGGGGACGGCCTGCGTTTTAGGTCCTGGTAGGGCGGAGCCTGTGAATCCCGGGGCAGAGTAAATAAGGAGGAGGTGGAGGCGTCCATGGTGGTTCCCGAATTCGTCCGTGGTTCTACACACACACACACACACACACACATGCACACATACATACGTGCACAATTGAATAAATAATAATAAAAAAACATAAATAAGTAACTTCAAAGCAATTCTATTGCTTTAGCCAGAAACAATTAAATATGCACTGATTGCTCATGTAGTAAGAACATTTTCCAAATTTATTTCATCTTTCATAACTTTTGTTTTTACATTGGTCTTCTACATAGACATTTTCAGCAAAATCAGAAATAACTGTGGAGAGTGAGAGACAATGAAGTATACTTGAAAACTTACATTTATTTCTATCAGTTAAGCAAAGTTTGAAATTATGGATAATATGATGTGGTTGATCTTAGTAATAATTATTCCTTCTGTGTCAATTCCTTTGGTTGAGTTTGCTGGCGTAGCCATCTGAACAAAGTAAGTCTGGCATAAAGGTGCACGTTCTCTTTTTAGAAGGATAAGGTGATTAGATTTTCATTTAATTAGTTTTAATTAATAAAAGTATTGGACAAATAGTGTGGAAATTTCTATTATATTAAACTCGCTTAGGTCTAATTCTTTGTAGATTCCATCATTTCTTTGAATTTAAAGTTAATATCGAGCAGCATCAAAGCAAGTAATTCCAGTAGATGCATATTTATGCATGTTTGAAGAAAATCTTTCCAAGTTAATTGCGCATTGTCTTAATAATCAATATTCCTCCCTTCTGAAAGAATAACCTGAATGAATATATTTGTGTACAGCCCCTCTCCTACCCCACCATAGACTCCCAGTGCTGGGTATTAAGCTGAGGGTATTATGGTACCTATGAAAGTGTTCTGCAGATAAGCTACATTTTCATCTTTTTTACACGCATTTTTAAGCGTGTCCCTCAATGTTCTCTACAGGTACCACATTTTGATAGGACCCACCTTTCTACATTGTCTGATACATTCAGCTTGATCTGATGTGTTATGTGTGCTCTGAAGCCCATACTTGGTTCATCTACCTGCCACCATACTGAAATGCTCCTTCCTTTTCATTTGCTTTGTAGCTTCCCAAAGGCAGATAGGGAATTCTTGGATGATTATTCCCCAATCTAAAAAAATTCAATAGCTACTAGATTTTATGAATGATATTTTAGTTACTTTAGAATAACTTGATTTTTAAGTAGAAATTTTATTTTTTCCATTACTTGATATTTTCTTTGTCAGTCCTTATTGTCAGAGTCTAACTCACAAGGTCAAGATAAATAATACAAAGGTTTACTTACAGGCCTGATACTACTGATACATCGTCTGTCAGCAAAGGAAAATATCTGAAATAAACATTAATTTTCTAACTTGTTCTTCCCATCACATTCATTTTCATTTTACTCTTCTGATCACACATAAAATAATAGTACTTTTTCTGTAGTAGTCAAAATATATCTAAATTATCTCCTATGTTCCAAAGAGTCATTCTCACCTTTCATCAGTGGTTTACAATGATCTTTGTCAACCTAAAACAGACCACTGATGCACTTGAAGGTAGATTTGGTTCATTTTGAAATGCACATGAAGGTTTAAGTGGAAAGACTCCTGGATTTAGGATTTTAATATTTCACTTGTAGAAAGCTCTCTTTGAAAACATAGCTTTTTATACAGATTTGGTGTGAAAATGTTTAGTGGAGCAGATGGTGATGCAGCTGGTAGAATATATGTTTGTCAGGGTATCTGGCATTTAACAACATCCAAAAATGAGATCAAATGAAAGAAGCTAAAGAGCATCCAGTGTGATCAGTTCAGGGCAGGCTTCTTCCATTTTTGATTTCCTAACCTTACAGAAGGACATTGTAACCAGATGGAATTTTCAACTTTAAAAATAAAATCTGAGAAAATGTCAATACAACTGTCAAATAGTTGCCTTTCCAATTCCTTTATTATAGTAAGCCAGAAAAACACTCCACTTTCTGTGTTGAAATTCACTACCTAATGAACAGTGTACATTTCTAAGTGCACAGCAAACATGCACATATCCCAGAACTATGTATTCTGTGTACTTGAAGTAATTTTTTGATTTTTGAACTGATGTCAAAGAAGCACTGGAAGAGGAAAAGGAAGCATTTGAAGAGTTCTGGAGCCATAAATATATGTGAAAACGTTGCATTGCATGGGGTGTTCCCACTATGACATTGAAATCAACAGAAAGCTCTGCTAATAAGAACACACTTCTGAAGTCTTAGAGCATGTGCATTTAGTTGACTAATGAAATATTTATTTCTTAAAAAATCAAATAGAAATCAACTGCTTCACTGAAATGATTATACACCTACAAATACACATATGTTCATACATGTACCTATATTCATGTATATATTTGTACATATTCAGATATACATATACATAAATTAGAACATGTGCATTACACATTTTGTGTAATAGTGTATAAAAATATGTACCACACATTTGTAATTGTTTGAATTGACAGCAGTTAGACAGAAGGAATTCTTCTCATGAATGCTTTGGGGTTTTTTCCCCCTATTTTGATGCACCATATCAACAAAACATACAAACCTTTAAATTGTAATGATTGGTTATTTTATTTTTTGTAATTCTGGGACTCAGTCTCAGAGGTGGGTATACTGGACATGAGCACTTGTACTGAGACAAGTACTATTGATACATCATAGATCAAAGTGCTGTTACTGCTGTTTTCTGAGTCTTAGAATAGGCTGATTATTTATTGTATAATCAACAAAGGTACATATATATGATGGTGATTGAAGTGTCACCCCCACCAAGATTTTGGAATTGTTTACAATAGTAAATAAAGCATTTGTAGTGGCTTTGGGAAATATTGTCTTAGGAACTTACTTCAGTTACTGTATTCAGATAATTTTTTTTAACTTGCTGTTATTCACAGACTTCTAGAGGGTTCTAAATTTTTGCAGGAGTAGTTAAAACAAGAATGTCACTAATATGATAGTGTAACTGTCACTGACACAGTCAGAGCTTTGTACACTGGTCACATAAGTCTTCACCCAAATAGGCTGAGAATCCTGTACCTTAGTAATCACACTGAATGAATGAAGGCTAAACATTAGTGAACAAAAAGTGTGGTTCCGAACACACTGGTGTATTTTTCATAAAAACACCTTTCTAGAAACAATCTTTCAGATTATGAGACAGAGTAAGTACATTTTATAGAATAAGATAAAACAGAATGTACAATAGGCTAGGAAAGATAATTGGTTTGGATTCTATGTGTGTCTTTATTAGAATATTGCCCCTTCTGAAGCAATCATATTTGGACTTTGCATGCCTTGCGCAATGTCCAACACACTATTGACCCCACAAAGTCTAGCGTTTGCTAAAGGCACTAGGATCCTTGGCGGCAAGGGATTGACAGCCACAGTAGTGTTCCTATGCTTAAAGGGAACACAGGAAATGGTTCTGGGAAATGCCACTAGGTCCTTGCACCTAATCAGAGAGGAAGACACAGAGAAGAGTTTGGCATGCACATTAAAGGATGTTCTGGGGATGGAAGGGGGAGGCACTGGGGGATGGGGAGGGAGAGAGGAGGGGATGGGGATACAGGGGGGTGGGGGGTGGAGGGAGGGAAGGGACCAGTGTACCTGTTAAGTTTGTATGAGTGGAAATAAAAAAAAAAGAAAAAAAAGTTAAACAGAAAAAAAAGAATATTGGCCCTTAAGTTTTAAAGTTATATTAACTTATTTCAGCTTCTTAAATATCTTTCTTAACCTTTTTTTAATACTTTCTTAAAATATAAATTGTATGTACTATATGTTAATTATGCATAATCTAAATTTCATATAGGCTAAGTTATGTATGACTGTATATATCTATATAAAATATTTGCATGTGCATTTGTGTGTAGTGTGAAAATCTGTGTTCATATCATACTGAGTCCATGTTATTTTTTTCATTCATTGTCTTAATGGATCATCATTAATTAAGGTTAATTTGCAATATTTGAGGTGCAGAAATGAAGACAGAGGCATTTCTAGTAGTTATGCTATTGTACAGAGGCAGCAATACAATTTTGTATTATGTTCTCAACCATTATTCCTCGCATCCTTTGCTATTTTCTAGTATTCAGAAGAAACAAAACTAAGTGGGCTTTAGAGATTGAACTCAAGTCAACAGATTTTCAGTCAGGTACCTTATCCACTGAAATATCTAATTATCTCTCACCCTGGTTTTACATATTCTTTATATCTTCATTGTGTCAACTACCAACTTATAGGAAGGAGCCAAGTAGTAACATTAGCCACTGCCACAATGAGTTCCAAGTGTAAAGAGATTCAGAGAGCGAGATTTGTAAGCAGGATTTTATATACTGTTCAAGGGATCAGACTTTTGTACTGTGTGTGTGTGTGTGTGTGTGTGTGTTTATATTGTCCTTTATTTACTGAATTTATAAAATTATATTCCCTAACTTCATACAAGATACACACTGCAAACATGAATTCTGGAAAAATTTGTTTTGTAGGTAAACTGAGTTGGAAAATTATGAGTGGGCTTCAATGTACACTCATGAGTCTTATCACTTAATATGCAGCTTAGATGTCAATGAGGCAATATGCAATATTGTGGCTTAAAAGAGAAATCCAGTGTACAAATTCTGAATGGCATACATAGTGTTTTATAGAATTCTTCTTTGTAATTTTCATGATGATATTATAATAAGTAAGTAAAACTTCCTGACACTATTTCTTTTATTTATCACCACATGTGAGCAAAATACATATGAATTATTTTAAAGCAAGTTGTATATTTATTAATAAAAATAATTTTTTACAATTTCTAGCTCATAGTTCATAGGATCCCATTGTTAGCACTTTAATGTTGCTTCCAGACTAGGCTATTTGTGTTTGGCTATCTTGTCTCTAAAGAATGAGTTATGCATAGAACAGTGTAAGCTACAAATATATTTTTCCCAGGTTATATTTCCCAACCAATGCTTAAAGTGCACTAAATTTCCTGAGTATAAAATGTAGATTTTTCCATTTCCTTGTCCTTTATGTGTATCTGACATATGTCTGCTAACATTATTTTTAAACCTTGAAAGACATTACTTTTATAGAATCTATTTGGCTGTCTGCATTCTTAAATATATTTGCTAAATTGTAAAATGAGGTATTTTTCTCCAAGTGAAGTACAATTACACTACAAATCATTTTGTTCCTATGATTGTATTCATTTAAAAAAGCCAAATACATTTGGTTTCTAAGTGTTTTGCTCATCATTGCTGTAATGTTAATTTAGAAGAATTCTCAATTGGAATACAAGACCCGATATACTGAATTTTTATTTTGTTTTGTGCTGTGCTTGTGAGATCCGGTGTCATTTCGTAGTCCAGGATGATCTTGAGCTTGTAAGCTACTTCCTATGCTTTTCCAGTACTGAAATTATAGTCATGAACAACTACATCTTGCTTGATCTAAATGTTTATTTGAATTTCACTTGTTAATCAAAATGTTTTTGATATACTTACTACATCTAGAGACTATTTCAAAATGCTGACACATATATTAGAATATGATTTTATTAAAGTATGTCTTTAGAGAGATAAAACTGTCATGAAAATATACTATCAGTTGGAGTTTTTCTCTGTTTCAGCCAGGTTAAGTAATCATTTGAAATGGGTCCATGATTTCTCTTCCTTGAATGAACAACTCATAAATACCCTAAGTATTTCAAAGTAGAGATTTCACCAGAGTCACATCTTTAAATGTCTGACATAGTTATTTTGTTAATTCAGCATGTTACACCATGTAATACTAAATATTTAACAAATACATCCAAGTAAGTGGCAGTCTCAACATAGAAAATAGGTATCTCAGTTTGTTACAGATGAAAAAATAAAATGAACTACTTTGATTTACAGATATTATTTGTAAGCATATTTGT
Organism: Typhlomys cinereus; assembly: GCA_023101885.1. Lineage (NCBI taxonomy): Eukaryota > Metazoa > Chordata > Mammalia > Rodentia > Platacanthomyidae > Typhlomys > Typhlomys cinereus. The sequence continues at coordinate 2,198,783 of JALPQD010000122.1, read as the reverse complement.
AACATGAGTTACTGGTTATAAGGTGATAATTATATGTGTGTGCATGTGGTGTATCCCGTGCATGTGCATGTGCAAGTGTGTGTGTGTGTGTGTGTGTGTGTGTGTGTGTGTGTGTGTGTGTGTGTCTGTGTGTCTGTGTGTGCATGAGCAAGGAGATCGGAAGGCAACATCAGGTGTCATTCCTCTGGCACCACTGAATTTTCGTAGAGAGGAGGTCTCTCATTGGCCAGTAGTCCACAGACCAGGCTAGGCTAATTCATGTGAAATCCTCATTCATAGCCCTGTTTCTACCCTTCAGCACTGAGATTAAGAAACATTTGGTCCTTGTGCTTTTAGGGCAAATATTTTACTGAACAAGATATCTTCCAATCCAGCAATATTCATAGTAGTATTTTACTATAAGTCTACACACTTTCTTAGTAAATACTGATGAATCTACCCTCATCATACTTATGACATTTTTGTACAGTCAGGCCACTTTCTTTTCTTCCATGGCTACCTACTTTCAACATTTCTTATTTTATTATTGCAATATTTTGTAATAGATCTCTGATATTCAGCCACTACGAATTCACTCTTACTATTGTCTCTGAATCATTCACAAAATGTGGACTCCTTGGTCCTCTGAGATGTATGTCCTTGTACTTTTCTGGCACTCAGAAGAAGAGGGTAGTCTTTGCTTCCTGCCCATCCAGCCCTCCTGCTACATCCCCTGCCCCAGTCATGTAGTCTACTACTTGTCTTTTCAGTGGTCCTAAACACAAGACCAAGTGCACCACTCTTTTTCTTTCCTATCACTCTTCCCTAGAGAATCAGCATCCCTATCTGCTACCTTCGGGAGCACCATTAGGACAGTGTGTTTTCTAGATCTCCTTTTCTTAACACTCAAGACTGCTGTGTGCACAAGCACTTGGTAAATATTTGTTGGACCAAATTGAATGATTATGTCTGTGTTATCAGAAAGAAAAGTTTTTAACTGCACATAATTTGTGCTTGAAGATGAAATTGGAATTTAAGTGACAGAAAAGATTGAAACCTAAGCACCAAGGAATTATTTTATGTATCACAGATCTCTGAGAAAGCACTGCTGTTTGTGGCTCACATCCATGGTCACCGTTTCCTAATTTGAAATTTTTAGTTAACTGTAAACTCAAAAAAAGTCTTAAAATAGTCCTCCTTTTCCAGTTTTTATTAAAACTGCAACTTTAACTAATGTCATGGTGCCATCAGTGTCATGATATGGACAAAAAAAGATAATTAAGTAAAGACAATGTTCTTTTATAGCCAGAGTGCATTACCATATGTTCAGAACATTCAGGATATCTTTCATATTAAATTCACTTATCTGCCTTTAAAAAAAAGGAAGTATCAATTTATCTGTGTTCTTCTGATGTTCTAGTGAAAGGCAAGGTAAGAAATGGTACTTGTGTATAAACCTGAACTCAGCCACTGCAAATTCACACCCTTTAGCTGTGAGATGCCTGGTGCCGAGGAGCATCTTTCTGTGCATATCTTTCAGTTTCTCAACAAGCAGATGGCTGTACGGTGGCAAGCGATGGAGACACGCAGGCCAATTTATTCTGCCATGTACTGAAAACTGTGCTAGAATTTGTGGGCAAAATACAAACAAGAGAAAGAAACTAACACTTTTTAAAGGAAGCCATATTACATGCTGAGCTGTGTTAGCATATATATGATATATAAATATGATTTTTTCAAGAAATTTTTGCAGTAGTAAGACTAGTATGTAACACATAGGAAGTAGAACAGTAAACCTTTTATGTGCAATTTTGTTTTAGGTACCATGGTGCAGTCTATGGATGTTTTGTCCTGACTACATGCAGGATACCATCTCAATGTAAAGTAGACTAGTGCAGATATACGAAGTGATCATGAACAAGCCTGGCCTTTGGAATGAATGTATAACTGTCCAGAGGGACGATGAAGGCTTCCAGCTCATTTGTATTTTTGCGACATGAGCTGCTTGCACTCTTTGTAGCAGGTGATTCACCCAGGGATTCCTGAGACAGCTGTGAAGGCAGCAGGAGCCAGTTTCTCACACTGTATGTGCTAGACACAGTCAGGGGTTTTTGCTTTACTGCAGTTGAAGAGTTTGTGGAGGGGCAGGCGACTGAGTTAATCTGGAGGGAGGATACGCTTAGCTTTGCTTTAATTCTGTTAAAATTGCATCTGCCCCAGCAGTTAATATTTAAATGTGTGATAATCCTGTGACCAAGTTTAAATGCAGCTTAAGACTAAATCTTCATAAGCAAGGCTTGGTTAAAAGAAGATTCATCCTTGAATTAATCAGTGACTCATGCTAAAAGGGAGTCACCTAAAATATGCCATTGCCCTGACTCATAATTTATATACGAAAGGAACTAAGACCATTGTGGTACTAGGTCCTAGAAATCACCTTCGCAAATTAGTGTACATTTACCTTGTGAAAATACATTCCCTGAAGATTACTTTCCCTTGCTGTTATCTATGCTTTCCCAGGGAATGCTTTCACCTATGAAGTACAGGAAATAAAAGTTCATTTTTTGTACATTTATATATTTATATATAAAACTTATCTAAAGTGTATTTTTCCTAGAAGTCTCTAATATATTTCAAAGCCACTAAATTGTGGAGTTTCTACAAGATTGTTGCACATCTGCCCAGGAAGCCCTTGAAAGTTTTTGTCACTTAGTAGCTGTCCTCACATTAGCAGGAAAAGGAAAAGAGCAAGAAAACAGAGAGAGAGAGAGAGAGAGAAACAGAGAGAGAGAGAAGTAGTGAGAAAGAGGAAGAGCCAGAAAAAAAGAGGAGTTCCTCCAGAATGTCTTTCCTGTTACTTCATATTCAGTGAAGAGCAGTCGAGCAGGGAGAACTTACCAGCAGGTACGTGTAGGAAGCATGCAGAATAGTTGCTGTATTCAAACTAAGGACTGTGGTTCTTTAATTTTCTTCTTAGCAAGACTAATTTTTATTCTCCATCTGGATTCCAAATGAACTTAGGGTTTGTTAGCCTAGATATACCTATTATACACACGGTCATCTTAGTTACACTCAGACACCCAGACATTATACATGTAGGAAATGCTTCTGGAGATTCTTAAAATGAATGCCATCAGTTTATATTGTAGATACTTAGTATCCACCTAACTTTCTCAGAAATATGTAATCCCTAAGGAAAATAACCAGGCTCAGGGAGAATGCATTGCTTAGCCTGTCTTACCTATCGGCACAACTATTGCTGATATTCTGTGTGTGAATTATTAATTGTACACATATCAGATATGCAGACAATTAAAATAGGAGACATTGCTTAGAAAATGGGGTGTTAGCACTATAATTGTGCTACATATGCTCTAGAATGTCCGTATTTGCAATACAAAGCTAAATACTAACAATTTTGGAGTTATTTTCAGTGTCTGAAAATGTTTAGTGCTCCATGCAGAAAAACCTAGGTGCTTTCCCCATAATTCTTTAAGCATAAAATCCTAACATTTTGTGTGAATTGGCATAGTCAGTTCAAGGGAAAAATCTGTGGTGCAATTTCAATATTATGCTATTAGTAAATTGAGAAGGGACTGTATGCAAAAATACTTGAATAAAAATGCAATTGCTAAGTTAAAAGATGTTTTGGGGGCTGGAGAGGTGGTTCAGTGGTTAAGCCTCTGCCTTGCACATGGAAGGTCCTGAGTTCGGATCCTAGACCCCACTTATAGACACCTGGCAGAAGCAGAGGCGGCCTGTGTTTCTGGTCCTGTAGGGCCAGAAACATGCACACACACACAATTGAATAAATAAATAAAAAAATTTAAAAAAAATTTTTGAAGGATGCCATATCAGTCCTGGTTTGAGAGTAAAGTGGATTCACTACTGTGTCTGGGTTATCCACTTGTAGCCTGTGGCAGAGTAGAACCGCTCTCAGACCTTCTCACTACCTTAAAAAAATCAGCAGTTTCTGCCCAGGACCAGGACCCATGCCAGGGCGGACTCTCGGCTCCTCAGGTAAGACCCCAGATCATCTGTTCACACCACTAGCCACTCTGCCTTTCTGCCCAGGACCAGGACCAGACCTGGACCAGAATAGATTCCCTGCTCCTAGGTCCTGAGGCAGACTCCTTGCTCCTTAGAATTCAACAGGGTCCAGAGAAAACCCAAGCAAAGCTCTAGGGAACCAACACTGAAGTCTTCTAAAATCATCCCATCATACAGGAGAGAAATTCACATCCAGCTATAAGATAAGAAAACCCTTTTTACCATCTTGTTCCTCTCAATTATTAGTCACTGTGGTTTAATATTTCCATATAGCCACCCAAAAACCCATACAACTTCAGGAACTACACCATTGACACTCTCATGTCACCAATGAAGTAAACCTTAAAAGTGCATTACCATACTAATCTTCAATCCCTGTTTACTAAAACTGCCTTGATCGATGTACTAACAGTCCAATAGTCTCATCTAGGAAATAACACCAACATCAGAAAGGCATACCCAATTCAAGGCAAACACTAGTAATAACTGCTCAAGTGTAGTAATACTGTCAAATTCAGCCAAAAACACACAGAAACAAAAAGATCATAAGAAATAAAACAAAAAGACCCAGGTCCTAGCACAAATCCGTGAGAAACAAAAACCAAGTCAACAAATTTCCTACAAAATGATTCAACTCCATGATGATGGAATCCAACCAGAACAAACTCACAGAAAAAAAACAAGAAAGCCATACATACCTAAGATAATGATTTTCAAGGCCTGATCTTTACTATGACCAAAACAAGGAAAGAGGAAATAAGGAAGGAATTAAATAACCGCATCAATCACTTTGAACAGGAACACAAAAGACACTTGGAGGAGATGAGAAAAGCAGTTATAGAAACAAAAATAAGCATAGAACAATTAAAACAATATTAAGCAGAGTTTAAACTGGAACTAAAAAACAAGCTATCTTCAACCCAGAACTCAACAGAGACTTATCAGTAGAAGTAATGAAGCAGAAAATAGAATATCATATTTTAATCAACCAGTTCAATCAAAGAAGTTGATAAAGCCAAAAAGATACTTGACAGAAATATTCAAGAGTTATAGGACACCATTATAACACTAAATGTCAATGGAATTAACTCACCAATCAAAATTTTGACACATGTTACAACATGGATTAGAAATCACAACCCATCCATCTGCTACCTTCAGGAAACACATCTCACCATAAAAGATAGGCACATTCTAAAAGTAAAAAGCTGCTCAAAAATTCGTCAAGCTAATGGAACCAGGAAACAAGCAGAGGACTGACAAAGTGGACTTCAAAGCAAAAAAAAATCATAAGACACACAGAAGGATATTATATTTTATTTTATTCAAGACTTCACAATACTGAACACAAACACACCTAATATGAGTTTCTCCAAATTCATTAAACAAATGCTACAACATCTAAAATAAGAAATCAATCCCAAAACAATAATACTTAGGGATTTCAATACTGCACTCTCAACAAGGGATAGATCAATAGGCCAGAATCTCAACAGAGACACATTGGAACTAAATCCAACCTAAAATGGAACTTACAGATCTGTATCAAACTTTCCATCCAAGCACCAAGAAATACACAGTCTTCTCAGCAGCCCATGGAACTTTCTCTAAGATAGAACTCATATTGGGCCACAAAGCCAATCTCTGCATATACAGAAAATTTTAAATTATACCCTGTACTCTGTCAGGCCAACATAGTCTAAAATTTGACATCCACAACACAACAAACAGGAGAAAATACACTAACTCTTCGAAACTAAACAGGATGATGCTGAATGAGAAATGGGTTCAGAAAGAAATTCATAAGGAAATTCAAGATTTCCTAGGACTAAACAGTAATGAAAATACAAAATAACAAAATCTCTGGGACACAGTGAAAGCAGTCCTAATAGGTAAGTTTATATCTCTTAATGCCTATATCAAAAAATGAAAACATCACAAGTAAATAACTTAAATATGAAGCTTAAAGATTTAGAGACATATAGCACTCCAATTCCAAAAGCAATAGAACACAGGAGATTTTCAAAATCAGGGGAGAAATATTGGAAATTGAGATAAAGAAAACCAAAAAAGAATCAACCAGAAGAAAAGCTGGTTCTTTGAAAAAAAATCAGTAAGTTTGGTACACCCCTAGCTAAATTAACAAAATCAAGAGAAAGAAAAACCAAATTAACAAAATTAGAAATGAATATGGAGTTATCACAACTGATACCCAAAAAATTCACAGAAAAATAGGTTCATATTTTAAAAACATATACTCATGAAATTTGATAACATGAAAGAAATGGATGAATTCCTGAGTAAGCAAAACTTATCTAAATTGAATCAGGAAGTTTTGAATTATTCAAATAGTCCTATAACAAATGAGGAAAATGATGAAGTAATCTCGAATCTTCTCACTAAAAAATATTCTAGACAAGATGGGTTCAGCACAGAATTGTACTAGACAGTTAAAGAAAAACTGATACCAATACTCCTTTTACTCCATAAATAGCAAAGGAAGGAACACTACCAAATTCCTTCTGTGAAGCTAATACTGTAATAATCCCTAAAATAAACTTACAAAGAAAACTATAGTCCAAACTCATTTATGAACACAGATGCAAAGATTCTCAAGGAAATCTTAGCAAATCTGATTCAAAAACAGTCAAGTAGACTTTATCTCAGGCATACAAGGTTGGTTCAACATATGCAAATTAATAAATGTAATCCATCATATACACCAATCCAAAGCCCAAGATCACATGATACTCATAATAGATGAAGACAAAGCTTTTGACAATATCCAACATCCTTTTATGATCAAAACCCTAGAGACAATTGGAATGGAATGAACTTATGTCAACATAATAAAAGCTGTATACAACAACCCAACAGAAGAATTATACTGAATAGGGAAAAAGTTGAAGCATTCCCACTTTGATACGGAACTAGACAACCTGTCCACTCTCATCACTTCTATTCAATAATGTACTTGAAGCAATAGCTAATGCCATAAGACAAGAGAGAGAGGTGAAAGAGACTCAAATCAGCAAGGAAGAAGTCAAGATATCTCTATTTGCAGATGACATAATCGATATCTGAGTGATCCTAAAAACTGCACAAGGATACTATTGGAATGAAGTGTCAGGTTACAAAAAAAAATCAGTGGTCTTCCTATACACCAAGGATTAAAAAAGTGAAAAAGTCTTTAAAAAGCAATTCAATTTGCCTTGGTATAAATCTAACCAAAGAATTGAGAGACCTTTATAATGAAAACTTTGAAACCTTAAAAAAAGAAATTACAGAAGACACCAGAAGTTGGAAAGACCTCCCATGCTCCTGGATTGGCAGAATCAACATCATAAAAATGACCATCCTACCACAAGCAACATACAGTTTCAATGCTATAACAATCAAAATCCCAAAGCAATTCCTTATTGAAATTGACCAAACAATCTCAAAATTCATATGGAAGCTCAAAAGACCCAGGGTAGCAAAAACAATGGTGAGTAACAAAGACACTGCTGGAGGTATCACCATACCAAACCTTAACCTTTACTACAAATCCATAGTGGTAAAAACAACCTGTTACTGGCTCCAAAATAGACATGTAGATAAGGAGATAAGGGTTGAAGATGCAGATATAAGTCCTCATGATTACAGCTTTTTGATATTTGACAAAGGGGCCCAAAAAATTCAATGGAAAAAGAACATCATCTTCAACAGATGGTGCTGGCAAAACTGGATGTCCATACGCAGATGAATAAAACTGGACCCGTACTTTTCACCATTCACAAAAATTAATTCAAAATGGATGAAGGACCTTAATATTAGACCAGAGACTATACCTTACTTGAAAGTGTGAGCAACTCCCTCTAGCTGATTGGATTAGACCAACAGTTCCTCAACAGAAATCCAATAACACAGTCACTAGAGCCAACATTCAACAAATGGAATCTTATGAAATTAAGAGCCTCTGCTCAGATAAAGAGATTGAAACTTGAGCACAAAGGCAACCCATAGAATGGGAGAAAATCTTCACTACCCAAAAATCTGATTGAGCTCTATTATCCAGAGTGAACAAAGAACTTAGTAAACTAAACACCAAGGAGATAAATGGCCCAATTAAAAAATGGGTGTCGGAACTCAAAAGAAACTTTTCCAGGGACAAAATCAAAATGTCTAACAAATAGCTTAAAAAATGGTCCCCTTCCCAAGAGGGCAGGAGGGAGGAAGGGAGGAGAGTGCAAGGGGGGGGGACTGGGGAGTGGAGGAGGGAGGAAGAAGGCAGGTTACCTATTGAGCTTGCATAATTGGGAAAAAAATAAAATGTGGAGGAAAAAAATTTAAATTTCAGCCATTTTTCATTCAAAGCAACTCTATATAGAGATTTCTATTTACATAGGCCGTTGTCTGTACTTTCCTTATAGTTACCTACATGTTTCTAATATTTTTAAACAGGTACATCAGGTACCATGACTGACTCTCTCTCTCTCTCTCTCATTCTCTTTCTCTCTTTCTTTCACTCTTTTTCTCTCACAAATAAATATGTAGATATATAGATAATAAATACTTAAAATTTCTTATTAGAAACTTTTTTGTTAGCTGTGAAATGTCAGTAGGAATGAGCACTTGCAGAGCAAACATGAATATCAGAAAGATAAACATGTTTTATTCTTCTTAGTTGTGCATATTGAATTTTCTTTGCATAAATCATTATCCCATGTAAGAAAATTTCTTTAGGTGGTGTTCTCACACACTAACATATCTTGCTTTAAACCATGTATAGATCATCTATTTGCTATTGAAAATAGGAAATCTAGATGCATTCAAATATTCTTAGGATTTCATCAATTTTCTTTGTGCTTGATGAATGCTGATTTTAGTTACTATTCAATGTTGTTTTTCATAAAATGATATAATTCTCTAAAACATGGCTTTTTGTATTTTTATGATATTCAAATAGTAGGGTATTTGGGATTTTTTTTTCCATTTTCAACAACTGCTGATCATCTCTTTCCATTTCTTAAAGGTGTACTTTTTGCAACTTTGGCTTCTATTTAAGATCCACTTACAGGAGTTTATTATTAAGTTGGATACTTGGTGCACAGTATTAAATGACTTTATAGTGAAGGTGGCTAAATGTATACTACAGTAAAGAGTATGGGGGAGAAACTCATGAAAGTTTTTTTTTTGCATTTTGAGACTATGAAATGAAAATATTGTATAAAACATGCTGTCTGTCATCCATTTGGAGATTTTTCTCAAAGCTTGTTTTCATTTAATCTTCAAAAACTGTCACAACGAAGCTGATAATTTGGTTCTAGTTGGGAGTTATTGCAACTTTCTCTACCGAGGCCATCAGTAAAATTTACATGCATTTTACTTGTAACAGAAGGCATATAATCTATTCCCAAGTTTTTCAGTTCCATGAAAATTTGAGTCAGTTAAATAATGTGCTGTTACTGGAGTTCAAACTGTAGCTAGCTCTTTAAATTCCAGTCTATTTTTACATATTTACTAGATGCATAATAAAGCAATAAAACAAGTATTAGTGTGGATTGTTAAGCAAATGAAAAGTAAGTAAAGTGATTAAAATCCATCTCTTAAGAAGCAGTTCCCCATTCCTCTCTCTCTGATTTGTCTCCTTTGTTCCTTTGTTCACCTTTTAAACTGAAAAAAAAAGAAGAATAAATGTTATTTATTGTGTTGGAAAGTGAACAAAACATTTGTCCATATTGCTTATTTAGTGTCCTTTAGTGTTGACAATTATGTTGACACTTTAATTGCTGCTCCTCACATGAGCATTTGTTGCTGTTCTTCACTTACCCTTATGCCAGAAAAATGCTCCATGAAGAACATATCATAGTAGTATTGAATTATGTAGCCAGGTGTTGTGTCCTTTTCACATAATTGTCTTTGATGCTACAAATTATATAGTTCTAGGCCTTATGAAAATTTAAAATAGCTTTGTTCTGCATCATTCATCTTCTGAGTAAAGGGATATTTAGTAATTTTTAAATAGAAATGATCATTGCTTTATAATTTTTATCTTATATACAGCTTAGTTTTTCAATTGATGAGTCATTGAGGTAAGCACTGGAAAAATTAAAGCAGAAAAATTTTAGAGCTTTGCTGACTATAATAAAATCAGCATTTCATATGCAATAATATAAATATATATGTATATATTATCATACAAAGAGTTATTCAGATAGCCTTCATTTATTTCATGGTGAATTTTTGAAATAGTCTTTTTTATGTATTACTTAACTTTCAAGGAAAAAGGTACCTGAAATTTAATTGAAAGTCATATGGATTATTTATAAATAGGTGCCAATTTTCATATGAAATTCAGATTTCGAGTGCACATTCTCAAACTGGTACTAGAATTTGCAGCGCATTGATTCTTAATGTAGCACATAAATGAGAACAGGCTTTTCGCTGTGTCACCCACTGGGACGTGTTCTGCGCAGTCTCAGCAGGTGTTGAAGCCTGTGCAGGCCCGTCATCAGGACACAGAAGACATGCTAGTGTCTCCAGCAGGAAGGAAAGGCCGTGGCAAGAGCCTTAGAATGCAAGACAGAATTTGGCTTATTCTGTAGCATATCACTCATTAGTGATTAAGCTACACAAGATTAAAAAATAGTTAGCATTTTATTAGATACAAAGAATATGCTTTCTTTTTGGGCTGTGTCAGATTGCTGTTATTGTGATATGCCTAGCCCACTCTGCTGGCAAGCGTTTCTCCACCCCCACACTCTCCTACAATCTCAGCAAATGAGAACCTTTGGGGTCACATTGTCTCTTGATTCAGGTGGTGGCACAGATTCACTGGACATACTATCACCATCCCAGACCTCAGCAGACCTTGTTGCTTCTTTCACTGTCACCAACGGTGGAAGAGACTCTGTACCTTGTAAATCTTATCTCATGGGGATTCCAGTAATGTGTGACTAGTGCTTGCCTCCAAGTGAAAAGGTCAGATCATGTCAGCGTCATCAGGAGGCAAAGAACCGACTTGTCTGCACTGATGGGTAGGGTAGGCTCTCCCACATTTACCTTCTTTATTGCATGCTGGTTGCTCATGATCCCTTGAAATTTCCTTTGTGTTGATCAGCTTAAGCAGAGTACACACATGAATGACTCAGAATTCTTTGTTTAAAATACCATGTTTGGAATCATGTTTGATTTTCCATTGAATGGATACAGTATCTCAAGGAGAAAATGGGTGTGGCTCAATGGGTTGCTGTTTTCATAGTATCTCTTTCTTTAGTGGGAATATTTAATAATGTTGCTCACAAAAAGCTGGAAGTGCTATATAATTTTGTTCACTGTAATTTTTATTTAGTAATTGGATAAACAAAAACTGGACATTTCTGATATCTTATTTAATGTATTACATCTGGGAAAACTAAATTCTTATGTTATTTTAGAATGAGAAAAACTAAATTTCTTACCTACACAGATGCAATGGTTTACTGCCTTTCATTTCTTTATTGCAAGTCATGTGAACAGAATTTTCTCAACACTTTTGTGTGATAGTCATTGTGGGGAATTCTCTTTTGCTTTTAATACTACATAATTTCACAAAAATAGATTTTATTTAACAGACAATGCAGAGCAGCTGACATCTGCTGATGCAATACTCTCATTTTTTAGCTGCTGTCTTTGTAACTACCTATATGAACTTGCTCATTAACCTGCCCATTGTTTCAGTTTGTACTATTCATGTTAGGTCTCAAATCCAAACGTCATACATAGTATAACCTTTCTGTCATTTTACATAGTGTTCTGTTAAGATGACATAAAGTGTGTGTGTCCATTCGGATACTTTTTGTTAAAGTAAGTAATAGTACCAATAATTCATTTATTTGGTCTGTCTTCAAAGACATTTTTGTTATCCTTTAAATAGAGTGCTTATTTTTCTCACACAGTGAACAAAACCTTGTGCTCCTACAGACATAAAATCCAACTTAAATTTTGTCTTAGCGGAAATTGTCCTGAGGACTAATGGGCTCATGTTCTGAAAGTATTTCTATTGTATTCCTACAGTGTAGATCCATATTCCATCCTAATTTATTTAAACTGAACATGGAATGTAAACTAAAAGTTAGAGTGAAAAAATATTTATCTAATGGTAGCATTATAGCTTGTTTGTCCCATTAAATGAGGATAAGATGTAAGGTCCTGAATAGATTGTCTATTATGTAAGAAAAGTAAAAGCTACTCAATGTGTGTTCCTGTTAGAATTTTTTCCATTAGGAAAAACATAATCTCCTTTAAAAATTTGACAGCTGAAACAGGTTTTTAAATTATCTATTTATTTGGAGGAGGGGACGTCAGGCAAGAGTGCATGTGTGCTGTGTGGAAGTCAGAGAATAACATGCAGAAATCAGTTTTCTTCTTCTATGAGTGGTTTCCAGAGAATGAACTCAGGTCTCCATATGTATGTGCAAGTACATTTACAGCTGAGGCATCTCACTATCCAGAAAATATATGTTTAAAAAATTTCAGAGATTTATTTTGACTCGTTTACTTTAAATAGGAGTGCCTTTCACAGTGATTTCCACCTATATAAAAATGTTCACACATACATTTTAAATTGAAAATACATTTGCAATACTACATAAGTACACCCTACAAACAATATTGTCAAATGCTGAGTTTTCTTGTAATACTCCACAATAACACCACACAAATAATATTTTTAAATGTGATTAAAACTGTGTGGCACAAAACATTTTGGAATGTTTTTATGTGCTGCTAAAGCATGAATTTGTAAAGATGGCACTCAGTGACTTTGACAAGAACAAGTAAGTTCTCTTCTTCTGGTTAATGAAGTCAGCAATTGTAGATTTTTATTTACATAGGAACTTAGTCTGTATTCTCTTTACAGTTACCTACATGTGTCTAATAAATCTAAACTAACTTTAAAATTTGTTAGCAAGTGGGAGGGAGCTACATTCAGAAGCACATGTTCACTTTACCATCTACATTGTCCAGTGCAGATTTGAAGGAAGGTTTTCTCTCTCACAAGAACCCTTTGAATTGAAATTACCTATGTATCTTTTAATGTTTATACAAAAGAAATGAAGGAGCAATGATCCTTTAAAGGAGGATTTGTACTAAATCCCCATGTTCATCAAAGTCTCTGGACTCTGTGTTACAGAGGTTCACCTTCATACCCCCAACTTGTCTTGATTAATTCTGCACTTCTATTTTTTCTCTGTATTCTGTTTTTTCTGTCTAATGAGATCTTTCTGCATTGGTTCATGTTCACACTTTTGGTAGTTCACTTCCATGAAAATTTCTGTTACTCATTGACACCTCTCTGTTTCAGACCAGAAAGTGCCAGGGAAACTACAGAAATAAGTGTGTGTAGGGGGAGATAGAATTAGCAGTAAAAACGTTTGCCATTCAAGCCTGGAGACAGGTCTTTGGATTCCTGGAACTTACATAAATGCTGGATTCACATGGTATCTCATTTCCAATTCCGACCTAGGAAGGTAAAGAAAGCAGAACTCCAGAGGAACCTGTGAAGGCTAGTGAAGCTAGACATATATGTGAGCTCTGGTTTTGATTAAAAGATCATACTTCAAAGAATAAGGTAGATTTGTAATAGAGGATGATTCCTGATATCAACCTCAGCACATACATATACACTGTCACTGGCATATTCACAGGAACCCACATACACGCAAACAAGCATATTCACATACCACTTACATACACATAAAAATGAATGAAGAAATGAATGAATAGTTGTGAAGAAAAAATGGAAAAAACAACTTGCTTTACTCCTGGAACTAACATTCTGTTGATTTTGGGTCACTGTCTACCACTGTAAAACTTAGTGAATTTTAGAAGGTGACAAACAAGTATAAGTGTAGGAATAAGGGGGAGAGGAAGGGGTAAGAGTTCATTAATGATTTTAAGCAGTAACTGATGGGTGGCATTTAATATGGAAAAGGAGAAAAATAAAGCCACGCGTACATACAAGAGAAGAATGTCTTGGAGGTAATCCCTGGGACTGCTTGATGAGTTCTTGCACAAGAAGTTAGACCATGTTAAAAAGAAGAGGGAGAGGCATACACATGAAACCAAGGGACGGTCTTGTGGACTGAGGAGGCTGGAAAGTCACCAGAGGGTTTCAGCGGATCAGTGGCGTGATCCGAATCCAGAGCCATGATATTAATGAAGGAGATCATTTTATGTGTTCTTAAAATATTTTATTATTTATTTATGAAGGAACGAATGAATAGAAAGGGAGGGAAAAAAGAGAAGAGAGAACAAGAAAGAGGAGGAACAAAGGGAGGGAAGGAGCAGAAAGGGAGGAAGAGAGAGAGGGAAAGAGGGAGGAAGGGAGAGATTTTGTCATAACACTGGTCGGTCAGAGAACAATTTTAGAAAATCAGTTCTCTCCTTCTATCATGTGTACTTCTAGGGATCAAACTTGGGTTACCAGGCTTGCAGTCAGGAATCTCACCTGCTGAGCTACCATGCCAGCCACCACTTTATCTATTTTATTACTTTCATGTCCTGGCTATGTGCTCCTTCCATTCAAGGATAAGACAATCGGTCCTTCTGTATTAGCTTGGAGAATCCAGGGTGAAATAGACACACTGCAAAAGCATCAGCGATTTGGTTTGGAAAGCTGAAATACATTATGCACTCAGCACTGTCAGATTTTGCAATGTATCTGAACAGAGTTATTAGTTTACCTGGTATATTATTCAAAATATCCAAGAAAATCTACCTTTGCACCAATCTAGAACAAAGAGCAGAAACTTCTCCATGTTCTTCAAAAATATGCAGTGTGAACATCATAATTCGGGCACAGGATTCCTCCAACTTGCTAGCCTCTCTCTTCTGTGTGGTTTGACTAAATATGATCTTCTATTGTCTACTTCATGTGAGTGCTGCAGAGGCTGTCTTACACAGCAGATGCAAAACCATCTCTCTCCTATTCACTTCTCGACATTTATGTCTTGCAGCGTGTGAGAAGCATATTAAGTGGGTTTCAGGTAATAGAAGCAACATTTCCACAGATAATGCTTGACAATTCAATCAAAGAAAATCAGGAGCAGCAATTCATGGAAAAATGCAGCTGACTGATTGTTGGGATCCTGTGGACATTTTCAGAATAAAGAGTGTCCCTTTGCTTTTTCTATGACTAGAATCATTAATCACCTATATATGGTTAAAATTGCAACATTAAACACACCAAGAGAAAGCTATTTAATTTCATTTTTAACCCAGAATAAATAATATCCTAATTTATATAATCATACTTGTGTCTTTTTTTCACCTTCCTACAGTGGAATTAAGGACACTCTATATATTACACCTTAAGGTGATCATGTTGTTTGATCTAAAATTGTAGTCTGCCAGCTTTCCCAGCTGTTCTTGTTCCCTCCAGCACTTCTACTGTTAACATAGGATGTATTACGTATCTATCTTGTCTCCCACCTATCTCTTCCCAGTTTTACTGGGATGTAACCATATGGATTCTAATGAGGAGAAACTAGACTGAGCACAAGTTGGAAATAAGGAAATACACCAGTAAGTCATGACAAGGAAATGATTTCAGCACTGTCTGTTACAGAAGGTAGAAGACGGCATCTAATCATAGGTTCCTGCAGGTGTCTCCGACAGAGAGGGATTCAGTGTAAACCCACATTTCTGATCCCAGCATTTGTGAAAATCATTCAGTACTAGTGGACACCAAAGCAGATTTGACAGTAGGCATCTGCAGTTATTATTTTATATACTATGAATTGCAGATAAGACTAAAAACCTGTAGACTTCATGACCTTGTAATTTCTCATCCTTTCTGTATGGCTTCCTTGCCGTGCATGTGAGGGGGAATCTCACCTGTGAAGCTAGTCTCAGTCAGTAGTTCTGTACCATCTAGAGTCTCTGGGAGGAGGGTTTCTGGGCATACCTGCGGGCTTTATCTTAATTTCCTTAACCCATGAGGGAGTGCCACCTTAATTGTGGGTAGGGCCATTCCCTTGGCAAGGGATCTAGAAGAGTAGAGTGATTGACAGAGCAGAGCAAGCAGTTCTCTTGAGTTCCTGCACTGTGACATTGGTGGCCTGGAACGTGGAACCATGAGCTTTATGAACCCTTTCTCCCTAAGGTACTTTGTTGGAGGGCTTTATCACCCCAACTGGAAGGGTAACTGGGGCACTCTCACTTCAGGGAATGTGTTTCATATTTGTTGGCTGGCTCCCGGCTACATGAAAACCATGTTACCATGGGTAGGACCTTATGATATAAAAGAGGGAGTTAATCTAAGTCTTTTTAGATGTCATCTCCATTAGGAACTCTTCTCTTCCAGAGCTCCAAGTTCCTCTGTGTAGGAGCTCTAGTTTCTTCTTTAAGTAATTTTGAGTTTTCCTTTTCTTCCAGTCTAAGAATGGTTAAA
Organism: Typhlomys cinereus; assembly: GCA_023101885.1. NCBI lineage: Eukaryota > Metazoa > Chordata > Mammalia > Rodentia > Platacanthomyidae > Typhlomys > Typhlomys cinereus. Next base: position 2,182,339 of record JALPQD010000122.1, on the reverse strand, counting down.
ACACTGACTTCATTAGGTTCTCTCTGTTTCAAATATATGTTTCATATTTCTCTTAAACATTGGATCCACTTTTATATAGTTCCCAAGTAGAGTTTTCAAGAGAAAGGTCTATCAGCCAGGACAGGTGAAGAATCATGAGGTTCTGGATGCTGGAGGGAATGAGACATAATGTTAGGAAGCTTTCAGAGAGACTCTGAGCACTGTGTACAAAGGAGTAAGGCTCCTAGAATAAGAAAGACCAACCCAGTGTTAGTGGATTCTACCAATTTAGGATAGATGTCCATAAGCTATTGATGTGCATATCGAGTGAGGTAAAAATTAATAAATAATCTGACTCCAAGGCTATGAAGAGAGACACTGGAACAAAGTTGTCCAACTCTAAGGCTCTGTGGTGAGAGAATAGTAGTCCTCCTAGAGGTGACGTCTCAAGAGACTATGTAAACCCAGAAAGACGCAAGGCCTCTCTGTGGAGGCAAAGATATTGCAATCATTAAAACAGAATGAGGAATTTAAATCTATTTCAAATTTATTATTCAGACATTATAAAACATTTATTTAATAATGGGCATTGATTTGTTTAATTGTACTCTGAAGATTAAATATATTCTCCCAAGAGTCAAAATAGAGTAGTAGGTTAAAAAAATGTGTTTAGACTCCAAAAGTTTCTTTCAGATGTCTAAATTCTAGAGCTCACTTCACAAATTTGAGAATGTGCCCAATTCCTCAAACCAAGAAATAAGGAGATCAAAACTCCAATTTAAGAAATTCCGCATATGTTTTTGAGTAAAATATTTAGATCAATTTGAAATGTTTGCTTAATATACTATTAAAATATGAAGTTCAGTAGAGAGTGATTTTCAGTTTTGATGATTCTGTCTTTTGCTTAATGGTTTGTGGTCATGATGTGCTGGGAAACCTTTATGAATAATAAGGTCAGGAAAATGCTTATTCCCTTGGTCTTTTCATTTATCTAGTGATTTAAATTTTTTCCTGAAAGTTTTAGTTTATCAAGATGTGGATAATGTGAAAGTGTCTCTGAATCCAGGCTTTTCAGTAATGTTTACTGTAAATTTCTCCTTAGCTCCATCTTTTGAAATGCTAATAGAAACTAACCCAATTTCTGGACTTTCTGAGCTTACTTAAGTCTCCATTATTTGTTTTGTTTACCAAATAACATGGTTATACTTATCAGATAAGGATGTGTGTATTTTATAGTTTATGTCACCTAATTATAACTGTCTGCATTTTATACATTTTCATGAATCATTTATCTTAACAGCTGTATTTTAAGCTTTTGTGCTGAGCATTTTAAATAATTTTCGAACCTATATTTAGTGCCATCTTATTAAAAATCATAGATTAATTTGAATATTATTAATTTTTGACCAACACCAAATTTCCTATCTAGAAAGAAACTGGGCTATTGCTCTGTTTGATTAGATATGCCCCTCCTCAGCTTAGCAAAAAGTCTATCATTTCTTTATACATATATTTCTTAGGTATCCTAGGAAATGTTTCTTAAAGACTTTATCTGTATAAGGAAAATAAGACAGCTGGTGACTTTCAGAACCTTGTCACCCAAATATGGAGCATGAAAGCACACTTCATAATTCATGAAATTTTCAGGTATGTGCTTGATTTTAGATATAACACATTTCACTACAGCCAGTTTATCTAGCTCAGAGTGTCTTTCACACTTTGTCAAGAGTTCATACGCAGGTCCAGGAACTCACCTTTGGATTCTCAGTAGGTACAGCATTCTTCCTGGTTCTATTCATGAATCCATTCATGGAACACAAGACAGTTTGACACACTGGAAAACCCTATGCTTACTACACAAGCAAAATTGAATTCTAGTTCATTGCTTCACTAAAGTTCTTTTGACCTTTGACAAGTCACATTATTTCTGAAGATGTCCTTCTGGTCTCTAAGAAAAAATTTATTGGGGAAAATCTTTAATTTATTGCTGCATTCCCACCATACACCACCTCCCAAGTCTCTGCTGGACAATCAGCAGTCAAAAAAGTGCTACTTCCTAAGATCCAGTCTTAACCCTGGGACTATATTAAAAGTTGTGAAGAAGTCTAGGGAAAACCAAACCTTGAGTTGTAATCAAGGAAACTACTATAATCAATGAGATGTAGGCTCAGTAGAGTCTGCCATGTATATTAAACCAAGAAACTAAAGTCATAGTTCATGTAATACACTAAGGTTTGTAACCCTACAAATTTTGACATTCTTTCATGTGTCCTTCTGTATGTGACATGGACTAGTTACTTGATTTTGTTGACCATAAAATGTTCCATGGTATCAATGTCTGTTCCTATCAAAAATGCTGGGCCCAAGAACCCAATGCAATGATGTTTATTTTCATTAGACCTCCATAATAGCTGGCCTATCAATAGTCTGCAGTAGAGGAGGGAAGATCCCATGTGATAAGAGACAGTAGTTTGTACAATGCCCTAGTTGAGACCCAGTGGATCACACATTCAAGGGGAGTGGAGAGGGAGGGAAGCTGAATAGAGGGGCAAATGGGTGGGGTGAGACAGATGGGTAGGGGTAGGTAGTGGTGATGAAAACATATAAATTCTATGTCAATATGATTAAAAATAAAATAATTACAAATAATTAAAAAATGTTACGACTAAACCACTTGTTTATTGTGAGAACTGAGATGTTTGAGAAAACACCAACAGAATCTGGACAGCCTTGCTCAATACATGATTATTTTTATCCCTATTCACCAAATCTTGTTGTTACCAAAATCAGAAATATTCTACTTCTGGGGCTGGAGAGGTGGCTCAGGGGTTAAGCCTCTGTCTTGCAGGGAGAAGGTCCTGAGTTCGCATCCTAGACATGTATAGACGCCAGGCGGAAGTTGAGGATGGCCTGAGTTTCTGGTTCTGGTAGGGCGGAGCCTGTGAATCCCAGGGCAGAGTAAACAAGGAGGAGGTAGAAGCGGTCCATGGTGGTTCCTGAATTTGCCCGTGGTTCTACACACACACACACACACACACACACACACACACACACACACACGCATGCATACACGCACAATTGAATAACTAATAATAAAAAATTTAAAAAAGAAATATTCTACTTCTGTGAATTATGTTAGTACATTGGAAAACAGCAGAAGCATAAGTAACGAGCAATGTGTGTCTAGCAGGATGCTTACCTACCAAAAGCACCCTTGAAATAGAATCTCTGCAGAAACAGGTCTGATGCTAAACTTCATTTTGTTGCAGACTAATTTTGTTCCTACTTTCTACAGATAATTCCTTCCTGAATCAGTCGGAAAGTACATGCAGAGTATTATCGTGACAGTGAGCGGTAGCTTGAATATTTTTGGCAGAAGCATATGCTGAAGTAGAAACTCCAGTGGCTTGAAAGGCAATTAGCTCAAGCTTTTGTAGTGTGGCTTGGTGTAGGCTGGGAGACACAGTATATATGATCCTCAATTACTGAGTTCCTGTTTTTAGTAAATAGCTGCCCTGTAGGTTACTAAGTGCTATAGCTGACAGCCTGTATATGAGAAAGCTTTTATTTTAATAACCAGTGGCAGCTTGCACTTATAAAGAACCTTCCATTTCTCAGAATCCTTCTTTGGTTCAAAACCGCTTTACAGAATTGCACTCTCTGAGAGATTTGAACTAAACCAGTTATTAACCAAGGAATAAATAGGACATCAAAGAAAAGGAGTGTATCTAAGTAGAGACAGGGTACCAAAACTTATTATAAAATTGATTTGGGGCCTTTATGTCTAAAAATATTTTTTATTTTAGATCAATTGCCCAATAACACAGAAATAAGTTAGCTCACTTTGCACAGAATGAAAAATATGCATAGTCTAGGAAGATAGTATGTTGCTGTTGTCAGCTTTTAAAAAATATTTTGATTATTTATTAGAGCAAGAGAAATTTAGAAAGAAAAGACATGAATATATATGTCATGTTAAAAGGATGGAGGGCAGAGAACAACTTTTCGGCTTTAGGGAATCAGTTCTCTGCTTCCTTGTGTGAGTTTCTGGGGACAGAACTTAGGCCTCAAGATTTGTGAGCAGGGACCTTCCCTGCTGAGATATCACATTTACTCCTGTTGTCAGCTCTTAATGGATGTTTAGTGAACTTTAGTTGTACTGTTTCATATGTGTAAATTGCTGAAAGTGACTTAGGATTGTTTGAATATATCAGTCAGGAAATTATTTTTTAGACACCTTCCTTAATGTACAGCATATGTAGAAGTTGAGAAACAAGCGAGATCTTATAAGAACATATTTTTGGAATAAGTTTACTTTTATTTTATAGCAAATCTAGATAACTTATGAGTTTCAGATGCATATTGGTTACCTATGTGAAGCAAATTAATACATGTGTAATCTTACATGGTAGAAGAAGTTAAAATTCTATTCATTCCCCAAGACTGCCAAATACAGTACAATTTTCCCTACCATCTGCATTACACATTACATATCTAGGCTTATTAATCCCTCATGTTTTGGAGATATGTCCAACCTTTGTCTCCTCCCACCCTCATAAGTTCTGGTCAATTGTATCTATATATTAGCATTTTTTATTTTGTTTTGAATCTACCAGCAGATACGATCATGCAGTGTTTTTCTTTGTGCCTGGCATAGTTTACATAGATTTTGTCCTCCATGTTCATGTAAATTGCAGTGAGTGTCAAACTGTGATATCTCATGTAGTATGTGCACTCTTACACACATGCACATATATCCACCAGCTGTGCAGTGACATGTCGGTTCAAGATGGGTCATGCCTATAGTTTTGATATAGTAAGATCATTATGAAACAAAAAAGTTCCTGCCACTTCATAGTTTATGAACCTTTTCTATACTTCAAGGTGCAAATACCTGTCACTCCATTGAAATTGCCTGCAGTATCTAGTATATTAACATTCTGCAGAGGTTCCTTGCCTATGTGGAATGTGCAGGTGGCACAATATGACCTCACAATAAGAGCCTCCAAAGTGGCAGGCATAGGCATGTGTAAGTTCACTTCATCATCTCATATATAAATCAATTACCTGCAACCCATTCTCATGGCATACCCCATCATGTAAGGAAGCATTCTTCTGCATATATATTGTGTTTATATCGGCTTAGTTCACTATGCATGCAGTCAAATTCATTAATCATCTTCTGAATTAAAGATAAAAAGAGAAACTGTCTCGGGATAGCTAAAACAATCTTGAATTTAAAAATATGTTCATATTTGATAGGTCGTGTTAGCTTCAAGAAGTATATTATGAGCAAAGCATATGTAACCTAATAGGACGAGAATCTCAAACATGCATGGAAAAATACAGTGGAGTAGCATGTATTCCACGGATATGCTATGCATTGGTTGCTATGTATACACAATGATCTCAAATCATTAAGGCAAGCCAACTGTGAAGGAAATGTAGGACTCTCTTTGTGACCCTTGATTTAATAATGAGTTTCTTTTAAACCTAGTCCCATGAAGAACTATTTGATGAAAATGACAATAAATTTGAAAATAGAAGTCAGTCATGTAGTTGGGAGGTGTCAAGTGCTGTTGAACAAGGAGGGGAATATATATTTTAAAAGGAATAATTACAAAATCATAAGGAAACCAAAATCAAATGTGGAGAACTGAACAAATATATGTAGCTAATAAGTCATAAATGAATGAATGGAAAAAATGTACAAAACTGAAAGGCCATTTTAAGGAAACTGAGATATGGCTCAGTCGGGAAGTGCTGCTGCACATACCGGACAGCCTACATTCCCATTGGACAATCCATGGAGAAAGCCAAGCGACCACACACATATGTGAGACTCTGGGACTGGATGTGAAGATAAGAAGTTTTCAGGGACTTACTAGCCATTCTGTCTGTCCATAACTGCAAAGTTTACATTCCTGTAAGTAAATAAATGGAAAATAATTCTGTCTCAAAAGTTAAGGTAAAAGACCCTTCTGTGTCTCATTAATAATTTTAAATGACTTGTAAACACAATAAAGCTTCCTTTAGTGCATTTGATTCAGAATTCACAGTTAAACCCCAGGCTCTATTGTCCTCCACATTCTGAATCATAGTGTATTAAGACTTTTGCTCAGCTATCATCCTTGAGGTTGACATCTTCTTGTGACTGAGTAGATAGCAACAAGAAATTCAATTACGGCAAGTCAGCTCTCTCTTCACACCTGTCGGCTTGCACGGAAAATGATTTGTAAATTGGGCTTTATCTTTCCCATCCCATAAATCTCCTGCCCATAATTGACACTTGTCAACAGAGATGAATAGTGGGGGAATGAAAGCAGAACCTAAATGAGTAGCCCACCTGGGAAAGCCCTGTCTCACTGCCTTTGGGAGTGGTTTTCAAATAGCAGTTCCCATGGGCCAGAGTTTTCATCCCGAAGCAGGTGCACACATTTAGCTCTTCTGAAATGCAGTACGGCACGGAATCCTAATAACGACACGATGAGGCAGTGATAATTAACACATAGCAATTTTTTCAGAGAGCATAAATATTACTGCCAAGAATATTTAAGCCTGTCTTTGCCATTTGTAGTACCTGTGTGCTGCCGCACATTTGTAAGCACCTGTTTGGCATCTGGCCTGTCAAGAAAGATCCACAAAGCATTTTGGCTGTCTGGGAGTTGATATTGTCACTTGTTACACAATTCAACATCAGTTCAAAGTAGTTTGATACCTGCGTTAACAGATTACTCCGTAAAAGACATAAAATGATGATATTTTCTTTCAGATGACAAAGAGACAAATAGAATTTTATAAAGAGGATCATAAGAGGAAATACCACCAAAACATGACAATAAACTCTGTATCTAATTTTTAAGTGTTTTATTTAACTTCATATGTTTTTGAAGTTTATCCCAAAACTCTCAATTTTAAACAAGTAGAAAATATTTCAGAATGCATTAGTAAGTTATACTTGAGAATACTTGATGTTCCTGAAAGATCATTCTTAAATCATCACAGTTTGTTTGCTTGAAGTAAGCTAAATTAACATGAGTGCAGTTTAAAATAATTAGATATGCACTCACAATTGTAGTATTTTCTATATTATTCCATGCCTGATTCTTTAAGTGTCTTATTTTATTTTCAATCGAACTGGCAATATCCAAATTTATTTTCATCTATTAATTTATTAACATACTATGGATTGAAAGCATAGCATCTTCTGTCTCCTCCTTTTTGACAGTCAGCATGCATATAAAGTTTTCTTTTATCTCCTCCAGAGAGATGAATCTAGGTTATGGAAACTGAAGTAGGTGAAGGAGACTTCACCCGCTGCCTTTAGCACAGTGGGTTTTTACACAGTTTTTAGCACAGTGTTTTGGGGAGTTCTAAGCAGTATTTTATAATATAATAAATCAAAGTTTGTTCAGTGATGTTCAGCTGCTTCTCTGTTGTGAAATACTGACATTATGGACATTGATAAAGTAGATAGATATTAATATAGTCACAGTGTGCAGATACTCCACCACCTTCTGACAATATCAGCTCGGTCATGTAGAAACGTAACAGAACTAAAGGGCATTGGGGCATTTTTTCAATACCAGTTACAGTGTCTCATTTTTAAACAAGTATCTATGCTAGAGTTCTTAACTAGTGTAAACCTTATAGAGATAGATATTTTAAAAACGTAGGAAAACCAGCATCACTGTGAGAGTTTGAGAATAGAGACATGAAGTCTTTTCTATTCATGGTTCAATACATTTTTTTTTTTTTTTTTTTTTGCAATAGCATGAGGTTTTATTTAACGACGCGCCGGGCGGCTCCAGCAACCTCTCACACAGGAGAGACTGAAGCGGCCCCGAGCAGCTCGGGCAAGGGTTTTTTAAGGGGTTTTGGGGTAGGGGGGTTGCTTAGCTGAGGAATTTTCTATGACTTTTACAGTCATTGGTCAGCAAGAGCTCGGGTGGAGTTGGCTCTTGGTGAGCGTTCCAGTCCACCTGCTTAACCGCAGGCTGTTCATTCTGGGTGACATTCATTGATGGAATTCCCTTTGGGCAAACTTGCTTTTCCAGAACTGAAGGGCTGGAGGTCTTAAGGGGTGGGGAAATACCTGTAAAAAGCTCAAGGCTGTACATAGTTTTAAGCAATGACTAACAATGGATGCTTGGATGGCTATAAACAATGGATGCCTGAATGACTACAAGCAAGGCCTATACTGTGGGCCTGAACCGGCCTGCTTTGTGAATTTTAGGGCGAGGGTCTCAGGGTCCAACATTCCCCCCTTTTCTGTAGGCACACTCCAATCATGGAGTGTTAGTCACAGTTCTTGCGGTAAATTTCTGGGAGGATTGGAGTCAGTTTTTCAGCAGGGGTGTTCCTTCCAGGCGACTCCAGCAGTAGGGGACGTCTCTTCAGAATTCCAAAGACTTTGAGAGACCCATCCCAGCATAGCTGCTCTAATCCTGCCTCACTTTCCCATAAACCTATTTGAGAATTCAGACTGCTCTGGGGATAAAGGGCGATGATTCGATCTGGCTGCTTCCTGCTGAATCGGGGCGAAGAAAATAAGAGCAGTCTGACATTCGCATCTATGAATTGCTGGGTTGGTCTAGAGGTCTTTGATAGATGGCTTTATTACCTCAAGGTTGGTCTAAAAGAGACAAAACACAGGCAAATTGAGTCTCTAGAATCTATAGAAGGACCAGATCATTGTAATTGGGAAGGTACATGAGATAAACCAAACAAGCTCAGCAGTCTTGCTGTGGGTAAGTGCCATTATCCTCAAGCAATGGGATAGGTTCTTGGTTCAATACATTTTTAAAGCTAATGTAGACAGATGTATTTCAGGTTCAAATGTTAAAGAATCTCTGAGTCTCATCCATCTACATAGTTGGGTGCTGCCTCTCACAGCCCAGTTACTATGTTTTTTTCATTTGCCCATCTTTACAACCTTTTGCAGCTTGGTAGTGTTTTGGGTAGTTGTTCATTGGAAAAATGGGGCAACTGAGGCAGCAGCAAAGTAATAGTATGTCTGAATCATGCAGCTCAAGGCCATAGAAGCTATAATTATTTTTTTGAGATACTGTTTCATTGAGCCCAAGGTGGTCTCTTATTTCTGATCTTCCTTCCTCTACGTTTCTGATGTTGGAATCACAGCCTATGCCACAATATCCAGTTTATACTGTAACAAATTATATACTTTAAAGCTTCTACATAATGAATCATGAAGTATTTTTCAAAAGGTTATCATAAGCATTAGAAAAGCATTTAGTATTGTGGTTTAATATCAGATAGCTAGCATAATGAATAAATCTTTCAAAGAAAAGTCACTATAATTGGGAAATATTATAGATTATAGTAAATATCCAAAGTGGATTATGCAATTTTAAGACAGTAAATATTATTCATACATTAGAACTTGATTTATGTGTGATTTGAAAATTTATAAAGCTTTTTACCAAATTATGTTCCATACTAACATACAAAGTGGAAAGAAATTGAGTATCATTATGAAACTTCAGTTTTCACTGGGATGAATCCATGCAAATTGACTGCTAAGTGCTGTATGCTATATTGTGAGGTCAGTTTTCCACATTTTTTCATTTCTTCATTTCTGGATAATTAAGTTATTGAAAGATCCTCAGCTGCTAAGCACTGTTGTTATTTATATTCCTTATCTTTTATATACATTACTGTCCTTGCTTTTATTTCCATTTTACATATAAAGTATATGTGCTTGAGATCATTTTATCTAGTGAGCAAGATGGCATAGCTATAAGAGGGAGCAAGACTGGAGAAGCACTTCTGCAATGCTATAGGCTACATACAAAAGCTTCTATTAACTCATGAATATTATGGAGCTATATCACATTTCAATGAATAAGGTTATAGCTGTACATGTGATTATGTGTGTGATCATATGTGTGTGTGTGTGTGTGTGTATTTATTCAGTGTTTTCCACTACATTTTATCTGAGAAGAAAGAGCTAAGAAACAGTTCTTCTTAATTAAAAAATAATCAACATTAAGTGACTGAGAAAAATGTGAACCAAAGTTCCCTCCCCCCAAAAAAAATCCACACCTGTGTTGAGCATTCAAAAATTTTGGGGGGCTGGAGAAGTGGCTCAGGGGTTAAGCCTCTGCCTTGCAGGCAGAAGGTCCTGAGTTCGGATCCTAGACCCCACGTATAGATGCCGGGTGGAAGCGGAGGCGGCCTGCTCTTCTAGTTCTGGTAGGGCGGAGCCTGTAAACAAGGTGGAGGTGGAGGTGGTCCATGGTGGTTCCCGAATTCGTCCGTGGTTCTACACACACACTCATACATACACACACATGCGTGCGCACATACACCCACAATTGAATTAATAATAATAAAAAAATTTTGACATTTGAAAAGTGCAAATATTTATGGAAGGCCACATGATGTTTTGATATGTCTATACGTTGGATAATGGCTTGAGCATTCTATCTGATCAAACAATGTCATTTTTAATGAGAACACTGGCTTCTAGCTATCTGGAAATATACAACAATTCCTTACATAGAATCACCATAGTTATTCTTTCTTAAAAATACAATCTAGAAACTTAGCAACAAAAAATATCTTTATTATTAACATGATCAAAGTAACCTTCAATTTCAAATGAATTCTTAATTATATGAGCCACTGAAAACATGCATTTCAGTTCTCATAGATATAAGCAGTTTCTAAATAGAATATTTTTACACAGTTGCTTTTGGTTGCCAAGTCAGACAGTTTAAATGACAAATGAGATGTGTTCATTACTCTAATGGGATTTTGCAGAGAATAAAACCCCTGGAAAAACCCTTTGAAAAAAAAAAAAGAGTGTTCTGTTGTTTTCTGTAATAGTTACTCTTAACTGTTGCTGTGAGAGAGCTGTGTAGGGTCAAGCAATGTAGGGTAGAAAGGGAGATTTATTCAGCATATGATTCCAGAGGGGAGAAACAGTCTTTCATGGTGGAGGCAACATGGCTGGTGGCTGAAGGTGGAGGCAGGCTAAGTCACTGCAAACATCCTACAGGCTCACAGCTACTCAGTCTAGTAGGTCAGTGAGTGATGGCTGAAGACTTGAGGATTCCTGGAGAGTCTAAGAAGCTGAGAGTTTCTATAAAGTCTTCTAGTCCATGGTTCCTTTTGTCTGATCTGCTACTGGGAGGTGAAAATCAGATCTAGGGCTGGTCTTTGTATTGTCAATGTATTGATCTGGATAATTTCTTCAGGTAGTCTGACAGTTGATCTTAGTTAATACTAGGTGTGGTCAAGTTGACATCCAGGATGAACTATCACATTTACTAAGTGAACATTTGTAGTGTAGAGGTACATCACAAAGTACTGGGGTCTCCTTAGAGTTGCAGTACTCCTGTGCTGTTGTGGGATGTATTGTGTGTTTCTGGTTTTTTTCCAATAATGCAATGAGGATCAAATTCACATTGTGCAGAATAGCCTCCTAAAGACAAACCATACTTGCCACTTGAGGCCAAAACTCTAACGATTTTCGTTTATGCTTCCTACATGAATGGCATGATCTTGTGACATTTTCATACTTTAATTTCCAATTTTATCCACTCTCTTTTTTTTTATCCTAAACTTTCTCCTCCTTTCCAGACTTCCTCCCATTTTCATGACTATTTGCATGTTTGGTCCACTGAGATGTCATGTGCCTGTATACTTGCTGAAACAACAGCCATGGATGAATGGATACACCATTGAGGAAAGCATCTTCCATTCTCCTCTCCTATCATTAACCCTCAGTATTCTCTCAGGGAGGTGTGAAGCCTGTTGGGATCTCTCTCATTCCATGGCATGATATTGATAGGACAGTTCTGTGTAGTTTTTGTGGAAATACACATGGGTATAATAAATTCCTGGATGCTACAGTCCCATTACAAACTTTTACAAGCATCCTCACTCTGTGGCTGAGCAGGGCAGAATGAGGTGTGAATGCTGAGGGAAGTTGTTCGCACTTGTCTCTCATTTCAGGGAGCAAACACTGTGAACCAAGCCTTGTTATAGTGTTTGGATTGTCTACCAATTTAAGGAAAAAGAGACATAATATAGAATGGTTTGCCTAAATTTAAAAAAAAATCTTTTATAGAGGAAAGTAGTACAGTACTGGAAATTGTCAGATTTTTGTAACAGAAATCCTTCAAATTTTTAGGGACTACTACTAAACCTCAGGAAATAGACTTGAAAAATTTCCTCACAGAACTCAATGGAGCATCTAGTGCAAACTCTCCTGAATTAATCATTGTTTCAATAGAGTTCAGAGAGATTGTCATTTCCATTCTTTTACTGTCCACAGAACTGATAGGAGCCACTGCTTTATGGGGTCATAGTTATAAAGAGATTAAGACTGAGAATACGTAAGACACTTATTTCTCAATCCTTTTATATAGTTACCATATATAGGCATTTAAAAGACATAGGATTTCAAAACTATGTTCGTCATCAGTTCCTTGACTCCAAATATACAAAGTTTTTTATAAATACAGTGTATTTGTATATAGGTCAGCATTTGCATATTTATGCTATGGTAAAATAAAGTCATAGTTTAGATATTATAAATGGAAAGTTTATGAACATCTAATTACCTGAAATTGCTTAGAATAAATATGAAGAAAAAATGTGATATGTAAAAATACACAGTGCACATGACTTGAAATGTAAATAGTACATACTTTGTAATTTGCATTTTGTTTTTCTGTCCAAAATAGTATTAAGATCAAGGGAATTGATAGCTCAGCGGGTAAAGCACCTGCTAGCACCTTGGCAGTGTGAGTTCCATATGCAGAAGTCCACATGGTAGCAGAGGGTATTGGAAATTGTATTTTGACCTGTACCCATTAATGTCATGTACATGAACTTGCTTGCTCTCTCTCAGTCTCTGTCTCTGCTTCAGTCTCTCTTTCTCTCTCTCTCTCTATCTCATAAATCAGTACATCAAATATTAAATGTAATCCTTTTAAAATTCCTCATTTAAATAAAAGATGATAAAGATTGAACCCATTATTGTTAATAAGCTTTTCTTCATTAAATGACCTTTCCAGACAACATTGTGATATTCTGTGTCTTAACTAAACTCTAAATCTGTACAAAATTTTATGGGAAATCTTAGTTGCTTTTTAAATTTCTCTGTGAAAGAGAAAATAATACATCTGAATTCCTGTTAGTAAATTATATTAGAAGCACGCCAAACCTGTCACTTTAAAAAGCAATGTGATTTACTAGTTTAAATTCATTGATATCAAAATATTATCTTTCTAATCTATCAAAAATCATCAAAATTTGATTGATGATTTTAAGTTATCATCCTATCTAATAATCACTAATCTCTCTTTTCTTCTTTGGGACATTATGATGTTTGTCTCTTAAAGAACTTCAACACCTCGCCAGACTTGTCAAAATATGAAGCTTCATCTTAAGACATGTGTTCAGTTCAACTTCATGAAATTCTACAAAACGTTTTATTGTAGAGCATAATTAACTTATAATCTTAATCCTTCTTATCTCCCAAGAAAATATGAATGAGAGCTGTTAGTCACCCTGTAAATCAAAATTTATTAACTACCTGGAGATGGGTGTGATGATAATAGTAGGAATATCCTACTCAGCCAGCAAAGCCAAACATGAGCCCCCTACGCTCCGCACATTTGCTGCAGTCTAATGAAAGAAACAGGATTTACTCACACAACGGACACATATAAGTTTAAAATTAGCATTCTGAAATATTCAATGAATTTTTACCACACAAGAATAAAAATTACTGCCAAAGGAAATCATCAGTACATGAGTCAATGTTTGACCCACCCAAAGAACTAAAGAAAGTCTCAGTGGTCATGAGAGAGAAAGATAAGGCTAGAAAGGTAAATGACTTAGAGAGTAAGTAATGGTAAGAATGTTGTTCCCAATTCTGAAACATAGAGAGGATCAGTGGAGGATCAATAAAATGCTTTCATAAGCTTCATTAGGTTTAATTTATATACCAAGAAACTTACATTTTTCAGTGTATAACTCAATGATTGTTTAGTAAACTTCCCAAGTTTACTTTCATTTTTCTAAAAGATTTTTCATTCTGCTGACCAGTTGCTGCCTATCCACCCTTAAATGCAGGCAATCAGGTACTTGCTTTCTGTTTAGAATTGCCATTTCCAGACATTCTAGCTAAATAGACTCCCACATGCTGATGATATATATGTAGCCTCTTTCAGTTAGAATAATGTCTTCTGAAGTACACCCCACTTTGTCACATACTGTGTACTTCATTTTATTTCCTTCAATGTATTCAGTTTTATCTGAGCATCAATTAATGAATTTTACATTGTTTCTATCTTTTTTCTGCTATATGTCATTGATGTGCTCATTAATTTTTCAGTGTGGACCCATACTTTCATTTCTTAATAGACAGAAAACTAAGACCCACACAGTAATTTTATATCTAACATTTTAGAAAACTGATTTTTTTCAAGAAGCTATACCATTTCAGAATATGAGTCCTGTTTTTCCACATCCTTGCTATGTCTCCTTGTGTCTTTATGTGAAATTTTCTTGTGTGGGTCAAGTAATATCTTGCTATGATTTCACTTTTCATTTCCCTAATGTCACATGGAGGTGAGCAGCTTACTATACAGCCTTGTAAAGGAAACATAAGTGTCATCTAGAAGGACAGCAGAAAATACAGAAAATATTACATTATGGACCTCTTGAACAAAAAGAGATTAATATTAGCATTTTCCATTCCTCTAGAAATCAAAGAAAGGGAGAGGTTGAAGACAGCACCTTGCTTCAGTGAGGTCAGATTATTGACACTGTTAGTATCCCCTTGCATGGGTTGAGGAAGAATAAACCCAGAATATAGAAGATTGAAGGACAAATGCATGTGTGGAAACAGATAAAGCTAATTTAGAGAGTCATCTTGATGGCACTCCATTAAATCTCATTTTTAGAGTCTGAGTTAAAAGTATTATGTGGAGCCAGTCTTTAAAAAATACAACTTTTTGGTCATATTTGTATTTGAGTTAAGGAGAAACTTTACCAGATATAGGTTTGAAAAACAGTTTTATTTTTATGCAAGATAATTGAGTTTGTATTTTAAAAGTTTTATATAGAAACTAACAGAAGAAACTTTTTATTTACACTGAAATCATATTGTATGTTTATCACATAAGACATTGCCTGAAAAGATGTTACTGAAAGCTGTCCTCTCAAAGGGTAGTGTATTCCCATTAGTTATCATATTATTCATGCCATGGAAGTCACCTGATGTGGCTGTTTTAGGTTTGATCTTTGCCCTGTTGGGGTTTTCTGTCACCAAGGAAGCTTAAAGGAGTATGATTACCTATAATTCCACACTTGGTAGAGGGAAAATATTTTTCTCTCTTATTTTTAACACTGACAGATAAAGGCTAAGTTGCATCATGAATCTCCTCCAAGTCTGTTAAAAACATTGAACATTTTCTGTGATCCCAGATCTGCAGTGAGGTGTTCTATGCCAATTCTCTTGGTTCTTGCTGTTTTGTATTCTAAAGGGAAATGACTGTCCTAGAGAGGGCTTGTCAAATAAGAGAGGAATTTTGTCATTGTCACAGAGAAGGTAAGATGTAGACATTAAAAGCTCTCTTCCTGTCACTAAGTCTTTTATTACTTATTTCCTGAGTATCTTGGGCAGCAGTACCCTGTGTGGTAGGAAGAATCCATTGAGGTAGATGAGGTATGAGCAGAATCCAGAAAGGTGGCTGGACGAGCGGCTTTCCTAGCACAGGTCCCAAGCATTGAAAGCCCTGCGTTCTTCTCCAGGCAGCAACATGAACACGATGGCTGAAACAGCAGTCCCAGCAATCCTATTCCACCAGGTAGACAGAGCATGGCCACTATCTGTTTAATCCTGAACTACTGAAAAAAGAATAGAAAACTGACTTTGCAATCTGATGAATATTTAGTGTGAAAAAACAAAAGATCTTAAGCAAGTGTTCATTTCTGTTTTTTTTTTTTTTTACAGGCAAACAAGTTCTATATCAGAGAAAGACATTTTCTAGAAAAGAACCAGTTTAGGTCACCTTGTCAGGTTAGGTCACCTTACCAGATTAGGTCAGCTCCTCCTATGCTAGCACAATAGGATTACCACACATGTGGAAAAGCTCAGGCTATTTTCTGGGAAACTCCACACCATGGCCCAGCTCATTCTTATCTGACAGCAAGTGGGACCTTCATTTTCCCTGTACTGATGTACTCCTTAGCTACTGAGGATTATATCTTGTTGTTGGGAGAGTATTTTTGGAGTTATGTGGCAAGGGAAGTGGCAGTCAACAAATGATCAACTTCTGTTTACAGTTAGAAGGCAGCAAGCTGTTGGAACTCAGTGAGAAGAACCCAGAGATGAAAATCAGTCAGGAGAACCTAACTGGAGGAGCCAAACATAGGATCCAGTCAGGAGGACCAGGGGCCAGGGAGGAAGGGCCACTGAGGTCTTACTTCCTGTGCTGCTTCATTCGATCCACTATTTATGACAAACACATTTTATTCATTGTGTTATTTTTCTCTCTTTAACATTAGTATCTTTATTAGCAATAAACAGAATAAACAGAACAGGTTTATTAGAAATAAACAGAATATGTATTTTAAGAATATTCTGGCTCAAATACATACTTGTGTGCTAACCAATCAGCAGTTTAATATATTGTTTTGGACTAGCTTTTGGAACAAAACTTATTCATAAGTGGGTAACTTTTTCATTGTGATCTGGATTGCCCCAGTACATAAAAGTGAACACTACACTAGTCTTCTTTTATTGATACAGTTCTGTATTATATAGTAAACAATTGACATATCACAGATTGATCGAAGGCAGTTTTCAGTATGACAGACTACCTTGGCTCTGGCCCATACTTTGTGAAACAACTTTAAGACAAGCTGAAAAGTAGTTGAAATGTATTTAGCAAATCTTGGAAACTAAGTGCTTATTTCATAGCTGAGTTTTGAAGCTATGTAGAATGGAACTGATAGGGCTACTTAGCCCTAGAATTTAGTAAACCTATACATTGTTAAGAGCAAACAATCCATTAAACCGGTAGTTTTTTTGTTTAAATCTTAGTTGATATAAAATTGATCAATGATGATTTATCTTTTCTGGGTTCTCTTTTCTACTTCTTCCTGGCTTCCTTCTATAATTCCTTCTTTCTTTCCTTTCTCATTTTCTCCACTTAAATTTAAATAAAATGAGATATCATTTTAAACTCTAATGATTTATAAAGAAAACCATTGTGATTGTTTTGTAACTCACTAAAAGAAAAACATGAATGACCAATCCCATAAAAATATAGTTAGGTAATGTTCAAGGTAATTGGGTGCTTTTCATGTATATCGGTTTCAGTATATTGGCAATATATGCAAGACACAAATACCAAAGTAGAAACATAAAGAAGAGAAATGCAATAAAAATGAACAATAATACAGAAAAGTATGACATTGATATATCTGAAATATAATGAAATTGAAGTGTTTTTTCAACCGTTATCAAAAAATTTTTGAATGGAAGCGGGGGATGTAGCTGAGAGGGGACCGCTCATTTTGCATATGCAATGTCAATGTTCAATTTTCACTATCAAAAAAAGGATAAACAATATGCAAAACAAAACCAAAACATCATGTAATCAATTTTCACTATCACTAAAATATGTCTGAGATAGTGACACACACTTCTATATCCTAGAAATCCAGAGGCAGAAGTTGGAGAACTGTCACAATTCAAGGCCAGCCTGCTTCTAGTTTATATAGGCATACAACAGCAAGTGATATCTCAAAACAAAGCAAAAAAGAAAGTGGCATGGTAATAGTATTTTATGAAATTATCAGGTATTTGGAATTATAGTAAATTTAAAAATGTAGATGACTCAGTTAATGGATATGTCTTCATTTATATGTCATGCACTATGATGATTTTAAAAATGATGAAATTTCACAATATTAATTTATGGATTCATGTTATATATTTCCACAATATTTATGTGTGAACAGCATACATACAAAATAAACATTCAATGAAACTTTGTTGATTGTAATATAAATTTGACTTAATTGTTTTTGAATCATGTTCTTTATGAAGCCCAGGCTGGTTTTGAACTTATAACAATCCTGTGTTTGACTTTTGAATGCTGGATTACAGGTTTATGGCACTACACCCATTTTGAATTTTCTTTTATTTTATTTTTAAAAATTTTATTGCTGGGCTGGAGAGATGGCTCAGGGGTTAAAACTGTATCTGTATCTGGCAAACAGAATGTGCTGAGTTTGGATCTCAAGTCCCATGTAAAAATGCCAGATGGAATCAGCCCTGGTAGGGAATTCCCAGAGAAGAGCAAAAAGGAGATAGAAGCAATCCAGGTTGATTTGCGAAGTCACCCTTCATCTTCCACAGAAATACTCACACGTGCACACACACACACAAATAAATAAAATTTTAAAAAAATTACTTAAAATATTTTATTGCATTCCATTATATTGCTTGTACTCTAACAAAAACTTATTTATAACAGAAAAAAAATCTGAGAAGTAGTAAATGGCATTGTAGTCTGTAGAAAGCCAAGTGTTATATTAATATTTAGTATTGCATATTGTATTCAAGTAGATTAGATCGGACTTATTGTGTTGTATAATTTAATATGCTATTTTAAGAAGTTTAACAGGAAACCAAAGTATTCCTCAGCTATGGAGAAAGCTTGAGGTCATTCTGAGCTCCGTTAGACTCTGTCTGGAAAAGAAAAGATTCTCTAGACAGCTGGGGCCCAGATCTCATCATCCATGATCTCTGAGTCTACACAACTCTCTTTACACTATAATCATTCATGGAAAGTTACATGCTGAAATTCTGAATGAATGGAATGTTTCAGAAATCAATAGGAAAGCTGTTACAGTGATCTTAGGTTCTGGGCTTTTTACTGTAACAGCAAAGTATAGTTAAGATTAATATTATAGTTCTTTGAAAAGATACTACTATCCCAAATGTCAGTGTATGACAGATAAGTAGCTTGCATCAGAAAGAAAATGACCAAGAAGAAAATGCTTCTTTCATCAAGAAATCTTACAAAGCAAAAATATCCACTGAACTACACACAAGAAAATGTGCTTACCATCATGATGATGTAATCTGACCTCAGACACCATCATGCAGCTGCACTTTGAAGACTGCTATTTAACTTCACATATTTATTATATTGAGAGAGAGAGAAGGAAAGAGAGAGAGAGAGAGAAACAATCAGGCACTTTGGAGATCAGAAAACTGAGATCTCATTCACATTGTGGACTGCAAGAATCACACTTTAGTCATCACATTGTCACCATATAGGTCCACTTGTGCCTTTACCTCCAGAACATCTCATCTGCCCACAGCTTACTTTGAACAGGCAGCCTGTTTTCACCTTAAATTTGCACTGCTTTGGAATACTTTAAGCAATGACAACATTCAGTTTGCATTTCCTTAAAGTCCAATAGATGATAGACAAATAGATAGGCAGATAGATAGGCAGATCCATAGATAGATTGATAGATTGATCGATAGATCGATAGATAGATAGATAGATGATAGATAGATAGAAAGATAAGATAAGATAGGTAGAAGATAGTTAATAAATAGATAGTGAATGATGAAAGATATATGTCATAGTTAGATACAGGTGTCAACTTGACAATTGAGGCACATTTGTAGATTTTCAGGTCACCTTCATGGTTGCTGATTAATGACTATCAAATGGCTTAAGGGAACAAGGACTTTATTTTCTTATGAAAGTCTAATTACAGCTTGAAGGGAGAACATGCACCAATACCAGGGCCAAGGGAACTAGCCACACCATCACCACATAACAGCTGACAGAAGGACGATCCTTACTTATCAGAACAGCATGTCTGGCCAAGTGTACAGAAGGATGTCCACTCTCTCAACCAGCTCTCTGTGATGTATCCAGGGCCTAATCCCACCCACCATGGGGTGGGTCTTCTCCATTAGCTAGACAATCTCTTGCAGGTTTGCTCTGGGCTCAACCACTAATTCTCTACAAATGTGCCCTGAGCTCAAACCCTCAACTGTCAGGTTGATACCCGTGCCTAACTATAAAGTAGAGAATTAGTAGTTGATTTAAGCTCAAAGTGAACTCTTTGGAGATTTTCAAATTGATAGGAGAGACCTAGACTAGGATGGGTGGTAATAGGCCCTGGATAGGTGAATAAAATATAGAGAACTACTTGAGGAAGTGGGTATCCTTCTATGGCCAGATATGCTGGTCTGATAGATAAGTATTGTCCCTCTCTGAGGCATCATGTGGATAATGGAGCAGCCAGTTTCCTCAACTCCTGCTGTTGGTGTGAGTTCTCCTGCCACGCTGGACAAACAACTGTAACCAGACAACCATAAGGACAATGAACCTGTGTTCCCTTAAGCTGTTTTGTCATGATTTTATCAGCAGTCATATACGCTAACTGGAGCAAAACATATACATACATACATACATACACACACACACACACACACACACACAGAGACATATATATATATATGCATATTTGTAAATAGGGGTTGCTCCTAGACTTCTGTTTATTATTTCTATGAATAATTTTTTATTTATTCAATTGTGCGTGTGTGTGTGTGTGTGTGTGTGTGTGTGTGTGTGTGTGTGTAGAACCACGGGCGAATTTGGGAACCACCATGGACCACCTCCACCTTCTCCTTGTTTACCTTGTTTACTGTGCCCCGGGATTCACAAGCTCCATCCTACCAAGACCAGAAGCGCATTCCCCCCTCCCCTGCTTCCACCTGGCATCTATACATGGGATCTAGGATCTGTATTCAGGACTTTCCCCTAAGCCACCTCTCCAGCCACTCAATGAATAAATTTTTGACATTATACACATGCATAATACATTGTTTACCATTCCACTCTTTCCCATCTCTGCTAGTAGCATCCTTTTCTTTTTCCTTACAGACTTCTTTCTCGTGTTTATGACCTTCATATATTAAAAGTAATAATTCTAATTATGTTGTAATAGTGTCACTTTCTGTCTATATAAATTTAAACCTTTATCCATCTCTTTCCATCTATAGAATATGGACTACTCTAAAATAGTCCATTCACCTAGAGAAATATATTAGATAATCTGTGTGTAGATAATTTTGTTGTATGATAATTTGTACTGTGGGTGACAGGAAGGTAGAACTTCACTATTTCCTCTTGTATTTTCTTAGTATCACAGCATGTTGTTACTGTCACCATTGTAAAAAGGATAATTAAAAATTCTCGCATCAATCTCTTCAAGTATCAGCAGGCCCTTATGGGTTGTGACTACACAGCAGATCTCTGAGTCTCCCTTCACACTTACACATCCCTACGTCAGTTTTCTGGGAATTGTGGCAGAATACTCATCTTAAACAAAGGAAGATTTACTGTGTCTCTTGGTTTCCGTGGATTCAGCCAGTCACTATAACTGTTGTGATTCTGGGCCTGTGGACAGACAGAGCATGGAATGGGAGGCCTGTGGTTGAGGCTACTCACCTCCCTGCAGAAGAGAATCAAAAAGAACAAAACCAGGAATAAATATAAGCCTTTGCAATCATCTTGCAGTGGTCTACTTCACCCAGGAAAGCCCCACATTCTAATCTTTCCATTCCTTCCCAGAAGACACCAACTAGTTGAGAGTCCCACACTGTGTACACTAAACTTTCTGAGGAGATATTGGTGTTTAAGTCTCAGCCAGAATGAATCCTAATATTTCGGCACAATATGGATTATCCATGAATATTTTTTGGCACAACATGGAGTCTCCATGAATATTAAATATGTCACAGTCGGTTACTGGTCTGCCCTCTCTCAGGCAGTGCATCTAGAATTTTTTCAGTATACTAGGAAAAAAATGGAATTAGGACTGAAAACCATGGCTTGATCTGGCATCTGCCACTTTCTAACAGGATGCTTCTAAACTACTTCTAAACTCTATGCCAACGTGTGTCCACAATAAAATGGAAAGAACCACAATCCCTCCACAAGGGATTGTAGTATGAATTAAAAAAAGCAGGAAAAATTAAAGCAAAAACCCCAATGGTGGCATAGATATGTTCAACATGCAATGTGAAAGAAATTGCAAATTATTATGGATGAATTAAAAAAATCCCATTGTAGAAGTTACAATATGTGTTTAAGAACTCTGACGCCACCAGCCTTCGGAACAACTCTCACTAATTTGTCCCTTAAATCATTTGCTTTGGACTGTTTCTCTGGGAAGTTGCAACACATAGAGTAGTTAATTGTTGGTTAATGATTATCTATTGATAAAACTATCCTCACATGTATGGCTGGGCCATGTGTGCAACCACTGCTTTCAACTGGACCGTTCTGAGTCAACCAAAGAGAACATGGCTTTTGCTACTATTATGCATGACACTACCTTACCAAAAATATACTGCTCCACAGATACCTGTACTGAAAGAAGCTCTACTGAGCAGGCTCTAGTTTTTGTGTTTTGTTAGTAAGCATCCTGTGTGTTTCTGCATGAAACTTTTGATCTTGACTTTAAAACCTGTCATTTCAGTAGCTATTCTTTGAACTTTTTTAGAAATTCCTTCCATTATACCTCTCATCTATGATGTCATATACTTAACTGAGTGTATTAGATAGTTAGACATATAATTTGCTTGGGAAAAAAATCAATATATCTCTCAAATACTTTTTTCCTGCATCTTATTAAAGAATATCATTTCATATTTGTTTCAGTTATCAGTAAAATTTCTCATTTATAACCAACATATTAAATTTCAGTAAAGTCAGCATTAATATTTTAAATTTATTCCTATAGATCCTAGAAACTTAATTACTTTATAAAATGATACTGTACTAGACTCTGTGCAGTTATGCACTACCTCTTTGTTTTTGGAAAAAATATATGTTTGTGTTTGTACAATAATGCAGAAACAGACCCTTGTTGGGAAGAGTAAGAAGGGTAAAAGTAATATATAAAAGAAATTCAGCTACTAATAATGTACACGTTTTTATTTCAAATGAGCTTTAATACTCGTATCAGTACAATATTTTGTACTGATAGTGTGACACAATTACTTGGTAAATCATGGTAGTTCCATCACTATTAAAATTTGAATTATCAGTGTTCTTGAAAGTCTATATTTCTGCTTTTTGTAGTCATTTGTGGAAATTTAGCAAATATCAAGTAGATTTAGCAAGGATACATGCATCATGAAAGGTTTTTCGGCATTTTGAGCCGTTTTTCCTCATAGTATTGTTAGAAATACTTATACTATTTTTGAAAGTTATCTATTTAAGAGAGAAAGAAGGGGAGGGAGAGAGAAAGCATTGTATGTGCGTACGTACCATATGGACTTCTGGGTATTGAACTTAGGTTGTCAGATTTGTAAGCAGGCACTTTACCTGCTGAGTTGTCTCAACAACCCTGTGTCTTATTGTTTAAAGAACACTTTCAGCATTTATGTTTAGGTAAAATTTTAAATGCTATAAATAAATTATTATTAAATACCAAATTGAGTTTATGAGTTTCATTAAAATTCTGTCACACACACATGTATGTAATAGGATATGTTCCCATAAAACATTGTGTTTAAGGGCTTAAGATCAAAATTATTCAGATGGTATTTCAACATAAAGTTTTACAAATCACATTATGATAATATATGTAATCAATGACTTTTTTCATAGAATTCAAAATCATTTGGTAGTTCTAATAATGTGCATTTATATATAGATACATATGTGTGTATAAATAATACATGCAAATATATATATATATTTACTGTTGTGCCATAAAAAATTCCACATAGACAAACATAAAATAATATACACATAAGAATACTGAACACAAATTCACCCAGCTTGTTCTTTTTCATGGAGTGTGTGTACACAAACACACAAACATATTCTACACTGTAATTAAATTAAGTTCAGATTGAATATTAGCTGGTAGTTAATCAGTTAAGGTCAAAGATTGTGTATGAGTTATTCAAAGTTCATTTTGAGCGAAATCCTCTGATTGAAATTTATACATCAGTTATCTATTCTGATTACTGATAGTTTTAAAATTAACACTTCAGTCTAAAAAAAAAAAAAGAATTGACCTGCCTACCTGCCATTCACCTTTCTATGCCCTGTGTCACCGACTTTATCACCTTTGTATTCACAATCTTGAGATGCACCAACTATGGAAAAAATTATGAAATTTCTGATGATATTTTGCTATCATTTGGTACAGTTCTAAAATATTATAAGTGCACATTGTGGCTTAGGTTGCTTAATCTGATATTTACAGTCTTTTATATCCTGAATTTTAAAGAATTATCATAAACCAAGATAGCTTACATGTACTATCATTTTTAATATTTCTAGAAAACATAGGTGAAAAATTTATCTCTTACTAGAAACCCTAATGAAAATTCATGTTAAGCAGCTCCTCTGTGTGTAATAATTATTTTCTACATTTCCCAATTCATAACGCTGCTTACTATTTGTTAGTTTCACATCAATTCCAATTGCAAAATATTGATTTCATTTTAATGATTATGAACATCATAAATTAATGTCATACTGTGTAATTGGTTCTTAAATGTGCATATAATTTAGTTGTGTACATATTATTTTCAGAAATAAACCTTGGATTATAACTTCTTGAGTATTTCTGTGTATGTGTGATCAGAATCATAGTGGAATTTTTATCTGTGATTAACAAGGTAGATCACATTAACCACAGAAATAATTCTGTATTAACATTAGCATATGTTTCCCACTTTAATTTTTCTTAAATGAGTTTCTTTGTAAATAGTAACCTTTTAAGAATTAGAGACGTTCATGATTTTAAACTGTTTTTGATGTCCCTGACATTTATTTCTAATGCCTAAGACGTTGAAACACAAATTTTTTTAAAAAAGTCACCAGTTTTCCTAAATCAAAATCTGGCATTTGAGGAACTAAATACATGGAAAGGTTCCACCTGTCTCGCAGCTCACTGGTCTCAAAGCCTCATACCTCTGTGTGTACAGTCCTAAAATGTATATCACTAATGGATCAAAAGTAAAAGAAGTCTACAAAATTCAACATCAGCACTTCTTACCAATGTGATTTCCTGTGCAGAAGTAACAAAATGTGCTCTGGCACAGCATACCATTATTGCCGTGGAGTAAATTTCACAAAACCACATGTTTCAGATATATTGTCAGCATCCTTTCTTCCAAGTTCTCAATTGCCATGATTATTGGTGAAAGGTATTTATAGAATGAAATAATGAATGTGATTTTTAGTGTGTACCTTACTAACTTAACCCTAAAATCATGAGATCTTGTGCTGTGTAGGAGAAACTAAGTAATGTATTTATTCTCAGTCTTGCTCCATTACACTGAGAAACTGGGTTGTCCTGTCTCATTCATGCTATTGTTCAGGGGTAGCAAACAAGCACAGATCTCACAGGTACTGAAACATCACATTACGCTATGTATGTTATTTGAAAGAGCCCTGAAGATTTACATATATTAAAAAAACAGCTTCACTGAATTTTTGACGATCTACTTTCAGTTATATTCCCTGATTAGAGTCTGGCTGATGTTGGGTAAAAGCAACAAAGCATTTCCATCTGTGCTGCACTCTAGGTTTAGTGTTAGAACTGATTCTTTCCCATCTGTGGAGTAGAAGCTTGTTTCACCATTGCATGGCTTTTCCTTTTCTCAAAGTTACACATGTTGAACATCCCAGTGCAGGAGTGGGCTAAGTTGTTCTGAGTGAGAGACAAGTCACTTTAGAGATGAATTCCTCACTGCTGCTGCTCAGGCTAAAAAGTTGTCACAAGTGGGTTTCTTGTTGGAAACAAGCTTCCTTGAAAACCTACAAGAAAAGCATTTGTTCTGTAAACACGATGTGTTGAATGTTTCTCCCCTTGAAGGGAAGGTTTCCCACACAATCTGAGTAGTTATTCTTTTATTAGTAATCTGGGAGGAAATAGGAGTCATACATCTTCCCTCCTTTCCTTCAGATTTGCCAAGCAAGGAGGGAATGAAAAATGTGTTTCACAGACATTGATGCAAGACAGTATTAAGAGGCAGAAGAAACAAAATAAAGTCAAAGGAATAAACATCAGAAGCTTGCTTAAATGGCTTTGGCCCCATATAATTGCATTTCTGTCAGCAGGATTATTAACAATTTCGGACATCTGAAAATTAAATTTACAGCCCGAAAATATTTTAGAGAATGAGATAGAGCATGATACATGAAACATAATGACCTGCTGAAACCCAGCCAAGCCAATGCAGCCCCTCACTTAGGCAGAGGAGACAACTAGTTAATCATCACTGAGCAAATTAGACAGAGCAAATTAGTTTGCTGAATTCCACTGCCTTAGCTACCAGAAAGAGGATATGCCACTAATTAGAATGAAAGAACGCTGGGCATATTATTATCAGTCTAGAAAGAGAAAGCAGGACTATAGACCTGAATAGCTTTTGCAGAGACTTGAAACCTAGGTTACTTCAGTACAAATTGCATAGAACAACCTCTAATTCATGAGTGTATGTTCATGCAAGGCTCAGTGTGGGAGAAACTTTCTTGTTATCTTGCACCTTGACCTAATGCAGTGTAAAACTTTTCGTTAATGTTAGTTGGTGTTCATTGAGAATCCATGCATAACACCATATACACAGAGACACACAGAATCCATGCATAATACCATATACACGGAGATACACAGAACACAAAGGAAAAACGATCCCTTCAATGGAAGATTAAAATAGCCATTTCATGACCTTTTTTCTTGTTTAGCATTATGGCTTTTATTTCTTCTGGGAAGTATATTGCTACGGCATGTGAAATAAATATTTGGACTTAGTTTATCGCTGGAGATTAATCTGAAATCATATTTTCTAGCCTTAATTAGCATTCATTGGCTTAATTGTCGTTCTCAGCCCCATCATTTCCATTTCTCACTAACTTGAACAATGCTATCTTCTGCTGTTTGCACTTTAATTTAAATTTCTATTAAGGTTTATGAACAGTAATAAGGTCCTGTTTGAATATTCATTAGCTTTTGAATTGTGAGCTATGAAAAGGTGCTTTCTTTTACCTTAATGAAACTGGCACAGCATGGGACTGATCAGTTGTGACATTTGATTTGAGGCACCCAGTGAATTTTCTCATTGTTTATTGACACATCTTGTCCAAACAGCTCCCTCGCAAGTGAGCGGAGTAATGAAGGAGAGAGTGCTGCAGCGGAGTGTGGAGCTTTCCTGGCAGGAACCAGAGCATCCCAATGGAGTCATCACAGAATATGAAATCAAGTACTACGAGAAAGTAAGTGTTACGGACAACCGAAATATATGGCGGAGTGCCGCGTGTCATGCCATCCTCCTTTACGCACATCGCTGCTGGTCAGCACGCCAGCTATGGGAGCTACATCTGAGTTCCTAAGTTAATTCTTGCTATCTTTTTTTTTTAAATAACCATACTCCACCAGCCTTCATCATTACAATCAAGGTTTACACGTTTAGTTTCCGTAACACAGAAATGAGAATATTACACTTGTAATGTGCTTGTTCAGTTTTTTAATATCATAATAAGTAGGTGCTAGAATACTTTGCTGTAGAAACTACAAAGTCCAGTACATACATGTGTGCATACATTATATGTATGTATATAAATATATAAATACACACACATAATGTCCTTCAGATCTAAGGTTCAGATAGTTTTCCATTCCTTTTAATTTATTCTGAAATTTATGCCATTTATATTATTTTAATTATATCTACCACATCTCGCTTTATGAAAATTAGCTAAATGTCAAGTGAGATTTCCTTGGAATGGCCTAGTTTCAGTAATCAGTGATCTACATAACTATATGAATGTATTCACATTTCATTTGGTATTATATATGTGTGTGTATATACATATGTATTTCTTTTGATTAAATACATAATCAAAGTTTAAAACACAGAACTCATTACTACTATTACCATAATTGTAATAGTAAGTGTTACTAGTATTGACTTAATTGAGTGAATTGGTATGCCATAATGCACATAGCTATTTAAATATTTAGAAAAAATGAAAAGCTTGCACATCTATCATTTGGGTAATATTGAAAGCTGAATTGATTGATCAAACATATTGAAATGTGGAAATTGCATTGGTATTCAGTGTACTTTCTTCCTCTGAAGAGAAATGTTTTAAAATAAAGTTTTCCTACTCACATTCAAAATCTTTCTTTAGTTATTTTTCCATTAGTAATTGATGTTTTTATGTCCTAAGTCGCATTTGTGTACCTACCACATGAATACATGTCTTGTTATATCAGATGCTTAATAATAACAAGTGAATGTTTGTTTAACGATACTTTCATTACATGGTTTCCAAGTAAACTAATAGTTGTTGTCTTTCTTCAAATTTTACTATATTGAAAGTTAATAAAGCACACTCTTTAGTATAAGATTACAATATTTCACAATGCAATTATGAAATATTTCCCATATACTTTCTCTGAAATAAGTGTGTTCAAGTGGCTGATTTTTATTTTACATAAAAGAAAAGGGATTTATTTACATTCATTGTATTTGTCAAGTTAGCTCTAATGGAAATACAGTATTACATTTACTGTGGTGTATAAAGGCATGTGATCCATGTATTGTTGCTCATCTATGTGAAGCATCTCTCATTATTTTAAGATATATATCAGCTATTTATAACACCAACTCATTTTTATAGTGATTACAATGATGGTGATCACAATTCAGTTTCAGTAAGCTGAATTCAAGTATGCATTTATTTAAACATCTACAAATACCAGCATAAAGATGAATCAACTGATGTTGCTAGATTTCAATGAATAATTTCATTTCTAAATAAAGTTTAACACGGGTACTTATAGAGATAATAATAATAATTATCTAAAAGTTAAAGTGTTTAATCTTTTAAACTTCATAGATATATATGAAAGTCACATCAATGAAACTTCAGATATTCAAATATGTTGATGAATTTTCACATGCTTCAAATTTTGTTTACTTCAAAAATTTCTTACTTGTATATAATATATATTTGACATGAGGCAATAAAAAGACAGGAAAATATAAATTTATTATTTTAATAAACTTTGTAAGCCTTGGTATTTGCATCTTATAATGAGAAAATATATTGAATTTAGGCCAAAACCATAATGCTGGAAATATCTGTAAACAAATAATATTGTTTATAAGTAATTTTTTGACTTTATTTAAAATAACTTTTGTATTTAAGTGATAGTGATGACAGCTATGTTTTTCATTCAATAATTGAATTATTTTTTATGTAAATTCTGTTGTCTGATTAACAGTCCAGAAAAAAATAAGGACATCAGAATATGAAATCTTCTACTGAACCATAGGTTTTACAAATGGACCTGCATTTAGCTTAATATGGCAATACTGATAAAGAATTCTAGCCACGATGTCCTGTCCCTAAAAAACAAAAGTTCAGAAGATTGCCCTAATAGAATTGCTTGTCCTTGAGACTTTGAAATTTCTACAGTAAAGGCATATGTTTCACATTTACATTTTATCTTGTCTTAGAAACTGCTGAGTGTTGCATGACTCCACAGGAAGAAGTGTATCTAGTGCAGAGGGAAAACAGCAGCAATCCAAATAAATGACTAGAATCATAATGAAGTTACCCTGTGCCCAGCCCTGATTGACTGAACCTTGTAAATATTTTTTCCAGGACCAAAGGGAAAGAACCTACTCAACACTGAAAACCAAGTCCACCTCAGCCTCTATCAACAATCTGAAGCCAGGAACAGTGTATGTTTTCCAGATTCGAGCATTCACTGCTGCCGGTTATGGAAGTTACAGTCCCCGACTTGATGTTGCTACTCTAGAGGAAGCTACAGGTAAAATGTTTGAAGGTAATTACCATCTTTGGTTTGGATTCTTATTCTTCATAATTGTCACTTCCCATTTCTCTGCTTTTCTTCAGAATTGAGAATGAAGGCTTTACTTCAAAATACTTGCTATACATATACATGCCACACATATTTTATTCTGTTCACTCATGATAATTTTTACATATTCTTCTTTGCAAGTAATAGTCAAACTTTGCAATATCAGTTTCTTTAAGTTTCTTTAATGTACACCAGATTTATTTATTTTATAAATGTGAAGTTAGAGAAGGCATGGGATTCATTAAATATGATTATTAACAGAAGATTCTTGTTTAAATTTTAAAGTGATTTAACTCTAATGTTCCTCCAAACTACTCCTTCCCAAAACACCCAAGTAAGATGAAAGCATGTACTTGATGAGCAGGAGTAAGATATTCATGAGCCTGTGTAAATTGAAGCTATTTACCAACTGTAATGCTTTAGAAAATTAGGTATTTGAGAAGTTCTCAAAACTCTATTTCTTTTGTTTGTGGCATTTTCTATCCTTTTTGTTACTGTTTCATGCATCCTAATTATAAAGGCACATGAAATACAAAAAAATAATCAAATTAATATCTCAGTGCCCACCACTTACTTTGAAAATTGAACATAACAAGTATTTAAAGCCCATATATCATTTGTTTATGTTTCCTATTATAAAAGAGCAGTAAGGATACGTGGATATGTCATATATGTGAGGAAACAAGAGCATCCCAGGTTTCCTCATACTATAAACTCAGAGTATATTCAGTATTATCTCAGACTACTCTTAAAATGCACAGAGATTTCATTGTGCGTCCTACACACAATGAAATTTGGGTCCCTACAATGCTACTGCTCAGACTTAAAGTTTTCCCATGTTTCCTAATGTTCTTGCTATTCTAGTGTTGCAATAAAATTTTAAACAAAAGGGAGTAAAAAAGGTATGCTGTTCTTTCCTCACCTTCATAAAAAGCTTCTAAAACCATTTGGCTATGATGAAAATTATTTTAACTTCAGAGAGTTTTATAGATCATTTGAAAGACAGAATAAATTGAGAAGTATATTTTGCACTACCTAGGACTTACTAACTTTATTGACCATTGTCTTCATTGAGAGTGCCTTTATATTTTGAATAAATAACAAAATCTTTGTTAATATCAGATCAAAGTCTAAATAACTTGGGTGAAATCATACATATAAAAAGTCATCATGGGCTGGGAGATGGCTCAGAGCTAAAACCTTTGCCTGAGTTCAGATCTCCACATAAAAATACAGGGCAAAAGTGACAATGGCCTGCACATCCAGCAGCAGAAGGCAGAGCCTGGGAAACACCAGAGCAATGCAATAAGGAGGTCACCATTGGACCTCCACAGGCACATGAACTAAGATGCTGTCTGTTCTATATACACACAAACACACAAAAAGTCATCCTAATTGAGTATGATTTGCTGAATGTCATTATTTTTCATAAACATCATTTTTATTGGAATATGTCAGACCCAAAGAAGATTTCAAAACTCTACTCAACAAATTTAAATAATATTTTATGTAACACACGAACACTAGAATTGGGTTTAGTGATAAGATATACTGTTATAGTTTTGAACTCAAAAAAATCTACTAGTAATGTATTTTTTAAATTTCTAGTGTAATAAGCAGTTCAAATTTTTTTAATATCTGTAGTTTTGAAAACTTTCATTATGAATCACTCCTGAATTCACTCCTAATTAGTAAATTGAAACTATTTGTATTGACTCTTATTAAGTTGGAAGAATCACAAATATTGTTTTTGCTATTGAAAAAGCAGCATTCAGGACTCCAAAATTAAGATGAATTAGTTAAGTCATAATGGTTACCTGAAACTAATATACGAATGACATTTTGTGTTAGAAAAAATCAGGTTGTTTTAATTACAAGTTTATCTCATCCACTGGAATTGATGAAAAATACCTGTAATTTCTAGTGCCTCCTGTTATGTTTGATACATAGAAGGAACTCAATAAATACACGCTGAGTAAATCCCAGGAACACAGATAGAATCAATCAGAGCCAGTAGACAGATGTTGAAATCTCACCTCTGTGATGCCCAAGAAAATGATTTAGAGGAGCTACTTCTGTGTACACAAAGTGCTGGGATAACAGTGCCCAAGTCATGGGATGTTCTTAGGATTAAGTAAGTTTACAAACACAAGATTCCAAGTGTAATGCTTGTCTTGAAAAAACCCATGTTGAGTTCTTCCTGTTTTTGCAAAGACATTTTCAACCATTGTTGCCCTCAGGAACATGTGTAATCTTAAAAATACTATGGAAAGATAGGGTTTAAGTTTCTTGTATGCAGTGGCATTTGCCACATGAACAATTAAATACAATATACCAAGAGTCTTCTTCAGCAATATCAGCTCAATGTAATCAGATCATGTCACTTGTGGAAGCTCAAATCTGCACTTTTAAACAATGAGAGTATAAAAAGCAAATAGAATCTTTGTTGAAGGATAACAATTTTGGTCCTAAAGTTTCCCTTCAATTCCTGCAGATCCGCAACCTACCCTTTGGTATCGGCCCACTTATCATGAGCAGCTATTCAAAGAATTAGATTCACACAGAGATAGGTACAAGGAACTCTCTGTGCACTAATTCTAAACCTTAGTAACAAAAACACATGTTAACAGAGTCTGTATGTACAAGTCACTGTGGTAGAAAGCAAGATGTTAGCAGCTTGCTAAAATCTGATGTACTGTGCTCAGAATGGAGATTCTCCCAGGCATGCACTTTGGCACAGAGAGAAACATCCAAAAAGCTATTTTTACTTTGTCAAGCCACATTTTTGCAGTTTTTAACCAATGGTGTTCCAAATTTATGCCTTAATAATTTTACTTCTGAAATTTGCTAGCCATGAAATAGATGAAAATATTAGCTGTAAATGTCAGTTATGGAAAGATGAATGTTCAAGCCTAACTCTATTTAACACATGTAAATATTCACAAATTGTGATTCACCATTTAGCTGTTTCACCCAGGCACTCTGTTTCTGAAGCTAAGGAAAGATGTGAAGATGAGAGTAGCAGGGAACTAAACCCTTGGGGCACACTGAATGGAAAGTTAGGGTCAAACTTTGGATGCTCGGTAACTGACATTGGAGCTCCATTTCTGAAGCTAAGGAAAGAACTGAGCCTGAGGTACTCAGGGAATTGAACTCCTGGGATGCACTGAGTGGAAAGAATTTCTACTTATATGTGTAATTTTTTTGCTTCTTCATGAAAACTGCTGCATTCATTTTAGTTCTCAATACATTAAATAAATTAGATGGAAAGAAACAAAAAGAAGAAAACAAACAAAAATATTCTTTGTCTTGATTTCTCTGTTGAATGCTCATCAGATTCTAATTTAGAATTTAAAGCTTAAAGGTTATTTACATTTTTTAACCCTCCCCTTTGTTCAGTTCCCAAAGGGGTAGGTCTGCAGGTGGCAAATTACAGCGAGTGGATCATAGCTTTGTTCAGAGTCTCTCAAGCAAGATATCTTTACAGTTATTCAGTAAAGGAGCTACCTCATTAGCATGGGTTCCAGAAGGAAGAGATAAGTTGTCAGAGTGAGACACACATGGGTGGAATATATCAAGTGCAATGGGGTAGGGACAGTGTACTGCCTGCCTTGGCAAGACAATTCTGTCTGTACGATTCCTGCTCTAGAGACCTAGTCCCTTGCCGCCAGTAAGAAGCAGTAATATTTTCCATCATGCTTTATATTTAAGATTACAGCTGTTCACTCTTTCAGAAGAATAATGAACTATGTCAATTTGAGTTTATGAATTCCACAGTATTTGCAACTGGGCGATTTGGATTGCTTGTGAATATCTATTTGTCTATGCTGACACAGAAAATGTAATACCATAGAGAAAAGGTGATACTTGTATGTTGACAGTACAAGAAAAATTGTAAAATGGAAATGGTAGAGTTGTGTTTCTTGAAGCATCCTGAATCAGGAGCTGCTTTTAAAGGAGATAATGTATTTGTGTACAAGGATACTGTTAGAGAAGTTCTGGCTAAGATTTCACCAAGAAGCTTAGAAGATCCACTTCCTATTCCATAGTAATTGTCTAATATTCAATAATGTTCCATCTTTGTCTTGATAAGTACTTGGAAAAAAGTGCTTTTCAGAAATAAAGCACCTTCTATCTAGTCATACTGCCTTCTTCAAAAGGTGCAAACAGAATTCAAATTAATAATGTTTCTGCAATAAGAATTTCTTTTACAATTACTTACCTGGCAGGGGAGATACCATGATCACGAAGGTGGTTTTCCCAGGGCGAGGCTTATCCATTGCACTCCGGATGTGCTGACCCCTGCGATTTCCCCAAATGTGGGAAACTCGACTGCATAATTCGTGGTAGTGGGGGAATGCGTTTGCGCTCTCCCCTGTCAAAAAAAAAGAATTTCTTTCACAATAGAAGCGAATTATATGAAATGGATATTTCTTGTTTATCTAATGTCACCTATGTTTCGTAGCGCTGAGTGTTTCTGAACCTGTTCCCTTCATTTACAGCGACAGCAGTCTCCAGCGAGCAGAATCCTGTTATAATAATTGCTGTGGTGGCCGTTGCAGGGACCATCATTTTGGTGTTCATGGTCTTTGGCTTTATCATTGGAAGAAGGTAGAACACAGAGTTCCTTCAGTACTAACATGTACCATTTTGTAAAATTTGCGCTAGCTGATACTCATTCACTATGCTAGAATTTTAAATAGTATATGCACATTCTTCATCTAACATAAAATATCAGCATCAACACATTACTATTCTCCCAGCTCATAGCATAAGTCTGAACAGTGCTACTAGTTTAAGGTGAATTAATATTGCAGTTTCTACTGGGGCAATTTTTCCCAATTTTCTCCACTGATGAATTTTGTTCTTTGTCATTCCTCATATGGATGGTAAATTTATTTCCTCTCACCATGGCTTATTTCCTTTCAGCCCCATAGCACTGCCCTCTCCTGCCTTATTACCTCCCAGATTCCTGTCTTTGCATTTTGCTTTGCTCTGGGGTTTCACAGGTTCTGCCTTCCAGGGCCAGAACTGTAAGCCTAAGTCATATCGACATTTTTTTTACTTGGGTTTGGATCCACACTTTTGCTTTTGAGACAGTCTTTAGCCCCTGAATCACTTCCCAAGCTCCTGAGTTAATTTTATTGATGACTTTCAAGTTACATTTTCATGATAAATGTGGAAAATTCCTAAAGAAAGACTTCCTGTTTCCGTTATTTTTTAAGAGACAGTGGAAACCATTTAAGATCTATAGGCTTTTTCAAAAATAATTGATGAAATATTCAATCACTGATGAATCTGTATCCACACAGCTTGTTCCATCATATTCCCATGCTTAAAGACCCATTGCTTATGCATGTTTCAAAATCAATGGTTTGATGACTGTGGACATAAATATTTCTATGTGATTTATAACTCTCACTAGTATATATTACATAACATGGAACCTGATGTTGTATGTTAAGTTTCTAAGATTGGATCACTTAATGAGGTTGTCACAAATCTGCTTTCTTTTTAGGCACTGTGGTTACAGCAAAGCTGACCAAGAAGGGGATGAAGAACTATACTTTCATTGTAAGTGTTTGGCTTTTCTTCATTATAATATACCCCAAATCTGGTTGTTACTACTGGCACAGATGAATGCCTCATACATCATGTTTGAAATTATACAGTAACCCAAAATTTTGTTTTAGAGCATTCGAATTAGATATTTAGAATGAAAACTCATATTGTGCATTTGAAAATTAATAAAATAATAACGAAAATGTATACTGTAACTTCAGAATCTATAACTGTTTGGATCTCACACTTTTTTCTCTTGCCAACTGCACCCATGTGTTTCTTATCATTCCACTGAGAATCCATGAAGTGCTGCATGACCCAGATTTCTAGTTGGAGGTGTAGGCTAAAACAGGCCCTTCCTCCTCACTCAAAAAGTGATGCAGTCAGGAAAGGCTAAGTTTCAGGGGACTCTTTCTCCTACAAATTGTCCCTGACTTCATGAGACATAAATAGTATGGTAGTTTTCAGTCCCGTCCTGGTTTCCTTTGATTGTGCACTACGTGATTCTTCGTGGTGGAAATTACATTTGGAAGGAATCTTTGGACTCGACAGAAACTAGGAAAAAACGTGAATGTCAAATGAATGTGAGGGCTATTGAGGTGAAGAAGAATCTGGAGAATCAAGAGAGTTGCGTTCTTACCCACTATTCCTATTTGTTCCTTGAAAGTATTGCTAAAAATTATAGTCATTGTTAAATAACTATATAATTTTTCTCATGCATTGACAAACTTCATGTAAGATATAATAATTGCTTAATTGATCATACTGTGTTATGCTATAAGAAGGTATTGTCAGGCATCTATTCTAAAGTCATAGGAACATCTAAGCCTCAATCAAACATTTCTAAAGATTTTGGCATGCCCTCATGATTCTTTAAAAAAAAAAACCGTCAAATAAAAGTTTGCAGTTTGAATACGTAAGCTAGAAAAGCTCTTTTCCAATGTGATTAGACAAATTTTTAATGTATTTATTGAAGCAACAGATTCTTTGGCTTCATTTTTCAGATAGGTGGTTTCACGTATTTGCTACATTGTATATACTCAGTTCATGTCCAGTAAACCTTGGATCTGCCTGCCTGCCCCCATGCAGTTAATTCTCCAACTACTTCCCCCTACATACACAGAGTTGATTGCCTCTGCCCTTTTTCCTTCTACTAATCTGTCAAGGAAATTTCTCAGGAAAGTACCATAAGCAGCTTATTGCTAGAAGAAAGGACAGATTCTCTCCAAACGACAGAAAATATTGTTAACATTTCTCTAAGCAGGGAGGAAAGGATGGACATTTCAATGTCTAGATTGTCGTTTCCAGTGCAAAATATATAAGGGAGAATAGAATAAGACAATATTTCCTTGAGTCCCTCATTGAAAGTATGTGTGAATCCTGTACTGACATAAGTATTTAACATTAATGCCATCAGTACATTACTTTCCTTCTCCTATTGGATGTATCTGAGATTTCCCAAAGTACCAAATAGACATTGGTTTGTTTGCTTTTAATATGTAACTTCATGCAGAATTTAAACTGAATCATAGCTTTTCCAAAATAGGTTCTATAACTTTATGTACAATTGACCTCATTCAGTGTTAATACTCTGAGGACACATTTTTTCATAGTTTACATCCAGTTTTCAATCAAAAATGAATAATAGGCATCTTATCTGATAATGTAAAGTGGGCTCTATATGCATTACAGATCCCTCCTCTTTAGCAAAATACCTACAGTGGTTTAAAATCTTTATCATTCAGGAGAAACGTACATGAGGAGCTAAAACACACAGAAAGCCCCACATTCTTCAGTTGTTTTCAGAAACTAAGTTGATATTTTAACGTTAAGACTTCTACTTTAAGTGGATAATGAACAAAATAAAGTGTGTTAAACATCTCCCATTGAATCCTTCATTCATTTTATTTATATATATCTTTTATTATATCTTTTCATTCACAAGAACAAGAAAGTTCATTCACTTGTAGTGTGGCTTTATAAAAAATACCATGTAATACTGCAGGGACAAGCTATTTACAATTTACAGTTGGTGTCTTTTCATTCCCTTAGTATGTTGACAATTTCCTAGGTATTAAAACACCAGATAGAATCTTTTACAGAAGCTTGGAAGCAACCACTTAACTGGCTTTTAGAATGCCAAGATTAGTAAAATGCCCAGTCTCTTGTAGCAGGTGCCCAGGGCCCCAAGCCTTACATTTAAAGAAATAAGAACAGTGGGAGTGTTGAACAAAGAAATTCCAATTTACATTTTGTTTCCTCCTACCACTTCTTCTAACAATGTCTTAGTATCCAAGTTGGGCAGTATTTCACATTTTTATGCCAAAAGCGCTTTTGTCTGTCAAAATGTTTTGTGACAGCTTGAATAAAGAACCTTCAGAGACCCATTTGAGATGCAGAATGCTACCTCCAGTCTAGCTTCCTTAACAAAACAAACAAATAAGAGAAATGAAAGAAAGAGAGAGAGTAAAAAGGAAGATGCCTCTTTCTCCAACTGCCTGACAAACTAGGAGGTTAACCTATTGTTTTCTTCCCTTCTCTCTCTCTCTTCCCCCTCTTCCCTGTATGCCTTCTTCTCTCTTTTCTCTCTCTATCCCTTCTCTCTTTTCTTCCTGTGTTTTTTTTTCATGTTCAGCTTTAGTAACAAATGAGCATCTGTCAGTTTTATAAACTGCAACAATAATTGTTTAAGACAATCAATTTTGGATAAACAATCAACTCCAGCAGAATAAATCAAGATTTTTAAGTCCCATTTTTCTTTCTACATTCTGCTTCTTTTTGTTTGTTACATGTTTATTTTTAAACTATAATATTAATCTGATGTGCTAACATCAGCACAGTTAGGCTGCAGTGTAATATATAAAGATATATATTGTTCTGCAAGTGGTAAGATTTCATGAAAAGACTGTTTGGTGGCTTTGTTAAAAACAATAAAGATTTTTTAAGGATATAGTGTAATTTTCTTCATTGCATTTATATAACCAAATATATGCCTACCTATCTTATCTTTGTCTTTAACCAAATGAATAGATTTGGAATACATGATTGTACTTGAATTTGCTATAACGTTGACTTAGCATTATCTGTTACCTGCATGCTTCTGGGTGCATTTGAAGATTTTTAACTTTTAAGATGCTACTCTGTTGTTTGAATTTTGACTACCTTTGTGAGGCATAATGGCTACCTCTTCGTATCAATTAAGATCTTCCAAAGCCTTATATTGAACAATTAATTCATACAAACCATTCCTCTTTCAAATCGCTGTCATATTTGGTAACAGATCCCAGGAATATTGT
Organism: Typhlomys cinereus; assembly: GCA_023101885.1. Classification (NCBI taxonomy): domain Eukaryota; kingdom Metazoa; phylum Chordata; class Mammalia; order Rodentia; family Platacanthomyidae; genus Typhlomys; species Typhlomys cinereus. The sequence continues at coordinate 2,143,550 of JALPQD010000122.1, read as the reverse complement.
AAATTTTTCTAATTGACTCTGCACTTTGTATATCTGGCCTTGATTACCCTCCAAGGTGAAGATAAAGCTATGTCTTTAGAATATTTCTCTTTGGTTTTGTGATAGCTGTCCCTTACATCTTGTATTATTTTTATGTAAATGTCAATGGTGGTTGGTCTTTAAAAATAAATCAAAAGAATAAGCAAGATGTCTAACTGTTTTAATATTGCTGTCAGCGTAGTAGTCTGCCTGTAATGAAATGTCTTCTTTTCCACTGTATAAATTTGATGGATTTACTGACTGATAGATTTACAATTGTGTTTCCAAGTCCATTCCAACCTTCAGTATGGCTTCAACCAGGCCATTATAGCACTGAGTTTAATTAAACCTCTGGTGTGATATACACGTCAGGAATTTTGGTGGATGTCTTTCATTGACTTACTGGAAAAGTCAGCCAGTTAGTCACCTATGAGTTCAAATCCATGTTACCTATGGAAGCTTGCAGGTAATACCTATGCGCCAGCAGACTGAAGTAGTCTGTTAAAACTGCTGTGAATCAGGTGATGTGGAAGCAAGTTCACTGTTCCAAGGAGCTCTCTGCATAATGAAATTCCTGGGCTGACTGCACAATGAGGGCTTTGCTTCATCACAGTCATGCTTTCTTACATCATTACAGTTAAATTTCCAGGCACCAAAACCTACATTGACCCTGAAACCTATGAGGACCCAAATAGAGCTGTCCATCAATTCGCCAAGGAGCTAGATGCCTCCTGTATTAAAATTGAGCGTGTGATTGGCGCAGGTAAGGCTGTTGCTGCTTCTTTGTTCAGCTGTTCCATTTAGCCAAGATCGAAAGTCATACATCATAATGACAGCAGAATAATTATACCTCAAGTATAGAAATTTTGCATTTACCTGAGCTGTTTGTAGCAATGGGGCTGTACCTGTTCATGAACTCTTAAGAGTGAGAAGGAAGTATACAGTCTGGAGTCTGTATATGTTTGAATTTCAGTTGGAATCTTACGATGTTATATCTCAAGCTATTAATTCTTCACTGATTTTTTAAACTTTATTTTGCACGTGTGTGTGTCAGAGGGCACTATGTATCCCCTTGGAGGACAAAGGATAACATCAGGAATCATCCTGAATTGTTTTTACCTCCTTTTTGTTTCGCTCTGGGATTTCCCAGGATGTGCCTCCCCTTTCCATCCCTCCCTGGGCCGGAAATGCAGTCCACCACTATCTCAGTCTGGTGTTTTTTACATGGGACCTGGAATTCAAACTCAGGACTTTGTGTTTGTGAGGCAGAGTCTTAACCCCTGAGCCATCTCTCCAACCCTCTTCACTGTTTATCAAGAATGACTTAGATTTGTAAAAATTCAAAATTGCCTTGAATGTTGTTGGAATATACATTTTTAATTATCTTAAAAGAAAATCTTTTATTTTTCACCTGTAACTATCAGCCATCATACCATTTGAACTTATGTAGAACATTTTATATAAAGTACTCAAGTAGAATATTGTTTACATGTTTTCATAAATGAACATTTTGGATCCAGATTCCTTAAATATAGCAGATAGAATGCATATGAATTCTGGAATTCTAAAGACTCTAAAAAATATTCTTTCCTCAAACTTTAAAAGCTGTAACAAGGTAAAATTTGGTAAGTATCCTTACTCTTTCCTGGGGAGTATAAATTAATATATTTAATTACTAATTTTGAGAATGTTTATTTTTCTGGTTTGAAAAGAAACAGCCTATGTAACAGACAGTTTAGGAAGCCTAAACTTCTATGGATGAGCTAAAATGTTTTTTCAACTATGTTTCGCTATTTATTCTGTAAACTCATTGTAACTGGCAAACAGATTTGCCCATTTATAGAAATGCATCTTTAAACTTGGACTAAATTTTTTATTAATTTAAAATTATTCTAAATATTTATTTTCATTTTCTTGGAGAAGGGACTATTTCAGAAATTAAAGTATTTTTGTTTGTTCTGTTACTTCAGGAGAATTTGGAGAAGTTTGCAGTGGTCGTTTGAAACTTCCAGGGAAAAGAGATGTTCCAGTAGCCATAAAAACTCTGAAAGTTGGTTACACGGAAAAGCAAAGGAGAGACTTTCTATGTGAAGCAAGCATCATGGGGCAGTTTGACCACCCAAATGTTGTCCATTTGGAAGGGGTTGTTACAAGAGGTGATATGTTTCACTTATTAACTACACTGTGTCAGACTGAAATGACAAATCAAATTGTATATATATATACTCTAAGTGATGAATATAAATTATAAAATAACATTAAATGATGCTATTTCAGAATATAATTGAGAAGTGCAAGATTAAAGTATAAGAATAAATCTGAGGGCTGGAGAGGTGGCTCAGGAGTTAAGCCTCTGCCTTGCAGGTGGAAGGTCCTGAGTTCGGATTCTAGACCCCACGTGTAGACGCCGGGCAGAAGCGGGGCGGCCTGCGTTTCTGGTCCTGGTGGGCGGAGTCTGTGAATCCGGGGGCAGAGTAAACAGGAGATGGAGACGGTCCATGGTGGTTCCCGAATTCGTCCGTGGTTCTACACACACACACACACACACACACACACACACACACACACACATACATACATACATACATACAAAAATGCACACACACATATACACGCACAATTGAATACATAATAAAAAAAATTAAAAAAAGAATAAATCTGATAGAGTGACAATTGTTTTTAATGCATCTCCAAATGTCAGGAAGTGATAGAGCTTGTCTTTTGCATTGTATATAAAGTTCTATTTTCTTTGATTTTCCCTCAGAAAGTGGAAGTCAGGACACACTGAACTGTCTTTGTGTGACTCAATATTATGGCAATGTTCCATAAAGATATCCGATGTCTCCTTAGAACTAGAAACGTCATTATGCACATTTGAAACCTCATGCCTTGTCAGCTTCTCGGGCAGCACTATGTGTTTTATTGGAGATGAGGGAAAGAGGAAAAACTTCACTACAGGGAACTGCTTATGAAATAACAGTCTTTTTCTTCTTTTCTTTTAGGGAAACCAGTGATGATTGTGATAGAGTTCATGGAAAATGGGGCTCTAGATGCATTTCTCAGGGTAAAAATCCAAATTTCTCCTCCACATAGACAAATTATATAGTGATAAACATACAATTTTGTGAACTTAATTTTACAGTCATACAGATGATCATTGTAAACTTTAAGGGGTCATAAAATTATTTATGAAATTTAAAATGCTTATTAGCATTCTAAACTGAATTACATTCAAATGTTAAGAATTTTAAGTAATATTCTGTAATTAAAAATGGCTTGAGATAATGTCATGTATTTGAAATATGAGGGAGATCCTGAATCCTGGAAGTTTGAGTGTATGTTGTAAAACAACGTACAGTTATTTTTATGAAGTCTACATGATATTACTTTGAATTCTGAATTATGAACATCCATATTTTTCTGTCAGAAACTTTTCAATTCTAAATTTAAGCATATTAACATTTTCTTAAGTGACAGAGAGGAAAAATGTTACAAAAATAAGCAGCAGTGTAATGTTTACCATGTAGGATATGGAATCACATATTTAATTGACATATACTTTTAGAAGACTTAGAGAAATTTTATTGAGTCACCATGATATGTAGCACTCAGTTTCCTGGAACCTCACCCAGGAAATCTAACAACTTAAACCAGCGTTCCCCATGCAGGAGCCTCAGCATAGCGTGTGTACAATCCCTAAATCCTCAATGACTTTTGTGGAACAGTGGGCAGAAATAATGTAAGAAATGGCTTTTGAACTGTCTTCCTCCTCAAATGATTGGCCACAGCAGTCATGAACCCACAACAGAGCATTTTACTGTCGCAGAGCCTGCAGTGAACCCACCTGACTAATAGTCAGTTATGGACAGAGCGGAAACCCATGGGGACCTACTAAGTGGTGATGATGTAACTGATGGGCAAAGGACAATTTAAAGATTCTAGTGTTGGTGAACGTAACTGTCCATCTCGTCACTCCCAGGAGAGCCTTTTAAGTCTCCAAGAGATACCTCTAGGCCTGGATCACACAAAGCATTCAGTTAAATTTAGTGGAACACAAAATGAAAGGACATGAATATGGGAAAGAGACTTGTTTGAAGGGGTTTGGCAAGGAGGGGGAAGAAAATAAGAAAAAGTGTGTAGGAGGAGAGTAATCAGAATATACTGTAATACATACATGAAGCTGTTAGATAGCCAAACTCATCAGTAAAGAAGAGTAGACTCTAAAGGTACAGTTCAAGAGTGAAAGTGTTTGCCATTCAAACAAAAGAACTAGAGTTGGGATCCCTAGATCCCATATAAAAATGCCAGCAGGCTTGTTGACTCCCTCTGCCCTGAAATTTTAGCTCTTGAATTCAGAGTGAAATGCACAAAGCAAGCTGTCAGGCAAAACTAGCTCGAACTGCATGTTCTGGTTTAATTACAGACCCAGGCTCACAACAATCAGGTGGAAGAAAAATGGAAGATAGGTGTCTATTACCCTTGGGGTGTCCTCACATGCATGATACTCATGTGCATATGAACATGCACACACACGTGTACTCACAAAATCTTCGTTATTACCATGTTATATAAGCAGCACTTGATATTCATAGAAAACCAGAAAATACACATAAACCGAATCTAAGGAAAAATTTGATATTCTACCTCCCAGCAGTTACTATTATAACCATACTGTACCAAAAGCTAGACTATTTTGTGTTGCTTATTATATTGTATTTATTACTGATAGTATAATAGTCCAATACATGTTATAGATTTAGCTAGTGTACTCTCTGATGGTATTCTTCTTTAGCTATTGACTGTTTTTAGATATTTATTATATTTTACTTTTGCTTTTAAGCAATGTTTTGATAACTACTCTACAAGAAAAGCAGTTTAGAAACAGATAAATGGTGACCAGTGTGACTACCAACATCTCTCAATACCTGTTTGAGTATGTTGTTTTAGAGAGTCACGACTACAAGTAGTATTTCTGTCTACAGCAAAAGCAATAGAATGAGATGAAAAGAAATCTAGCAACTTTTAGGCATTTTATTCCTCTTAACTTTTGTATTTCAATTTAAAAAGTTACCATTTTCTCTACTACTTTTTAGAGAAATATGTATATATGCATATTCTTTTTTATAATTTTCATATATAATTTTGGACATGTGGGAGGGCACTTAGTTTTAATTTTTTGGAGGGGGATGATATTTCCAAACTTGGGTTGAAATTTTGACATGTATATTTTTTATTCATGTCACCTCAGCTATTATGAGTTAATATGAAAATACCATATTTATATAATTAACTTTGCTTCCTAACAGATCTGCTTTTTTATTTACTCTCAGCCAAATTATTGTGATGTATTTTTGACCCAGTTATCTATAGTATATAGGAAATGAATGAAATTTCTATTATAAAATCATAAAAGACAAACATGCACATATTTTGAGGTGATTCTGTTCCATTTAAAATACAGCTAACTAAACCTTTATCTTCTCTGCTTGCAGAAACATGATGGGCAGTTTACAGTCATTCAACTTGTAGGAATGCTGCGAGGCATTGCGGCTGGAATGAGATATTTGGCTGATATGGGATATGTTCACAGGGACCTTGCAGCTCGCAATATTCTTGTCAACAGCAATCTTGTTTGTAAAGTGTCGGATTTCGGTCTGTCCAGGGTTATAGAGGATGATCCAGAAGCTGTATATACAACCACTGTAAGAAAAATTATATTTCCATGTTTCTTCACACACCCATGAAATTACAGCCAAGCAAGCTGGGCCTAATGGAAAACTAAAGCAGGAAAATTTCCATTAAATTGACCTCAGCTGTTTTGTCTTACAGATTTACTGCTGTAATTGTGATCTACATATAAGTTATGATAAGATGTAATGAGTAATAACATTGCTTTTCTTGTATCTATATTCCAGTATACTGAATCCTATTCTGTATAAATACTATAAAGATGCAGGAAACAATGTATAGTTGCAATCTCATATCTAAACAGGAAATGTAATATTTACGCATTTTATTTATTTGAGATAGTGAATATGGGAGAGAAAGAAATGAAGAGAGAGAAGAGGGAAAGTGGGTGGGTACAAGTCACAGCATGCTTGTGGAGATAAGATTAGAAAACAACTTTTGGAAGTTGGTTTTCTAGTTTTATTGTGTGACTTTTGGGGATTATACTCAAGTCACTAGGTTTGCGCACAACACTTTTACCTGCTGAGCAATCTCACCAGCCCAGTAATATTTTAAATAAAAATTTAAAAAAATATGCTACCACAGAAAAACATATTACCATGTAACGTTCGTTATATTTGAGGGAAAATTAACTCAATTTTACTGGTAATTTGACTTAATTTGTCCTTGTATATTCATTAAATGATTACCTTGATAACATGCACCAGTAACGAGAGTCTGACAGAAAGTTTAGTATTTTAAATGAAAAGATGTTCAAGTTTGCTAGACCTGATGCTGCGGAGCCACCAACCTAGATAAACCATATTCAGTTATGGTTTGTCCATAAATGATGTATAAATTATTTTACATGTTTAAAGTATCGACATCTTTTTATTACAGGGTGGAAAAATTCCAGTACGGTGGACTGCACCAGAAGCCATTCAATACAGAAAGTTCACATCGGCCAGTGATGTGTGGAGCTATGGAATAGTCATGTGGGAAGTCATGTCCTATGGAGAAAGACCTTATTGGGACATGTCAAATCAAGACGTAAGTGATACATTGTTCAGGAAGGCTTTTGCATAGTATCTACTACAATTGTATCATGTCACTATATATCACAAAGAAAGTAATTCACTTCACTCATTAATATCTACTACCATAATCTATTTGTACAGAAAGTATTTCACACATTAATACCTACTACCATAGGAGCATATTATGGTACACTATTTAAAGAAAGTAAATAGTTCTGATACACTTTTTCCCAGAAAGGCTTTTAAACATTAGTATATTAGTGATATACTCTTTACACTAAAAGGGTTTCACATATTACTATCTACTGCCATTTGCTACTTTATGATATAGTATTTGTGCAGAATGGGTTTTGCACATCTACTGTCATAATATATTATGTTATAATATACAGAAAGGATTTCACAAATTAATCTACTACCATCAAAATGTCGTGATAATCCATCTATTTAGAAAGGGTATCAAAAATTAATCTCTATTACTATTGAAACATGTTGTTATACACTATCTGCAAAAGACTTGACATACTGACTTCTACTATCACTGGAATATGTGATACAATATACAAAAAAATTCCAAACATTATTATCAATTACCATTGTTATATGTCAGGATGTACTATTTACACAAAAGAATTTCACACATTAATGTCTACTATTGTAACATGTCATGATGCACTGTATAGAAATAGCATTACAAGTTAATTATCTAGTACCATTGCAAAATGTTCTTATATACTGTTAATAAGAAGGAATTCATATATTAATGTTTTGATATACTATTTAAACAGAGAGAATCTAAAACACTAATATGTACTATTGATGTAATGACTCATGATGCACCATAAGGAAAAAATTTCATATATTAATACATACTCTCATTGTAACTTGTAAAACACTATACAGAAATTAACATGTCATAGTACACTATTCATGTAGAAATATTTTCACATATTGAACGCTGCTATTGTATGTTGTGATATACTATTATGAAGACAGATTTTATGAAGACATTGATGTTACATGTGATATATTGTACAAAATGTTACATGTCACTGTACATAGATAGTTTCACCCATTAACGTCTACTTTTGTTGGAGCATGTTGTGATACACTACATAGAAAGCTTCAGACATTAACATTTACCCTTGTTGTAACATGTCATAATACACTATTTATAAAGAAAATTTAATACATTGATAAACTATCATTTAGAGATGTCATGATACCCTGTACAGAAAATGGATATCTACTTCCATTGTGACAATTCATGGCAACTCTTTATATAGGTAAGATTTTATATATGACCATCTACAACTGTTGCAACAGGTTATGATAGACATCAGAGAGGATGTCATACATTGATATCTACTACTGCTATCACATGTCATTAAAAACTCAATAAAAAGGATTTTTTAACAGAAATATAAAAGCATAGAATCATGGATTGATTCTCTTGATTTTATTTTGGTTACCTTTTTTTTTATTCCCTTTTTTTTTTATTATGTTCCCTTTTTTACTTGAGTTCACTCTTCACAAGGAGAAAAAAAAGATATTTTTTGCATAATAAGGAAAATTATGCTCTTCTCTCATTGTTGCTGGGGAAAGTCATATAAGTGAAAGAATCAATTATAGACATAAAGATGGGATGATTGTATTCCATTTTGTCTTTTAAAATGAAGGTTGGAATAAGTTTTAATCATGGTACAATGAGAATTATATGAAATATTAATATTTTAGAGTCACTTTTAAGATTTCATAGGAATTAGACTGTCCTTTAGAAATTAAAAATATACCTATTAAGGGTGTATGCTATGTTACCATGACAGTGAGCTAGGATATGAAAACATACCCCGAGTCCCTGAGAAAAGAAGCTTAGTCAAGGGTACACATCTCACACCAAGATATCACGCAGCCTCAGAACAAATGAATACTTGCTTTTGATCAGTTTGAACTTCATAAAATTGATATTTTTATGGGTCAAGAATATTCTTATACTGAGAATTTTGTATAGTTCAACCTATTGAATATGTGATTGAACTTTAGTTAAATGCAGAGCAAAATATAAGACGGTATCTTAGATCAAATTAAAAATCTAGTTAAGAACAAGGTTCAAAACTGATGAAATAATTCTTCAAGAAAGTCCTTTGAAATGTCTAAGAGCAGAGGTTTAAGAGGGTGTGCAGAGACCATTCAGATGGGCTCACTTTGCTAATAACAGTCACTGGCAGTAATTAGAAGCCAAGATTATCCTGGGGCAAACTGATAAGGAGCTTGTTGGAAAAGTTGGAAATGGATTGAATGCAGTTTCTCAAGAGTAGAGTAAAACATATGTAACCTACAAGGAAAATGGTGATATAGAGAAAGAATGTGATAAGCAAACTGGTGTGGAGTTGTTGCTTCTTTGGATGTTACAAACAGCGACAAGGATAAAAATCATTTACAGCTAGAACTCAGTTAGGTTCAGTAAAGCGATCATGGAAATTTTATAGCAAATCACTACTTCTGTTTATAATTTTAGCATTTGCTTGTGTCAAGCTTCCATGGCTTATAAACAGAGATAGTGATTTTTAGACAGTGAAATTATGTATTCTTCTATGTTGGTAACAGTTGTTTGTAGTGCTCCAAATTTTGCACTAACTAAAAATTTGATGCCAGAGAAGCAAGATATTTTAAAAGTTAGTCTTATTTTTTATTTTGAATTGAGTGATAAAACTTTTTAATTTGATATTTTTGTGTCATTGCTATTGGTCTGTTAGATTTTTGTCTTCAGTGTTTCAAAGATCTAAATCTAAATATTGCTTCTGTCTGGAAGAGGCAAAGTTGTTAATATTTGACAGGTTTCAGTGTCAAAGATTTCATGGACTGTCAAAATGTGGACAAACAAATCCTTGGGGCAGGAAAAAGGAATATTCATATTCCCCAGATGTTCGATGGAGTTCCATCTCTTTTGACACCTTCTCTCTATGTAAGATCCAAACATGAAAGCACTGACAGAAATACAAGATGACTTGAATCCAAAGTTGACTAACTTCTAAAAACTGTGGAAAATTTTTTTAAAAAATTAGTGTCTCTAATTTTAAGTTTAGAAATTACTAATGTTTTCTTTTTTTCTTTAAAATGAACATTGTAACGATTTATATGTCACAAGATAAGCAAGTAGTTTTGAATAAATTTATTATATTTGGAGTGATGATTGTTCTAGCGTCAATGTTTACTGCAAATTTGGGAAGTTTCAATTAAACTTGGACACAGGTTTATACTGATTATCCACATGTTAAATTTATGGTGAAATTGATGTTAATATTCACATTGAATACATTCATTATTTCATAATTATGTTGCAAATGTATTGTTTGCTTAATTCTGTGTAATTTTCAATATTGAAATGGAGACAAAAGAGGTCAATCCAAAATTTTCTAAGGAAAGGATTCTTTACTCAGAGTAAACTCTAACTGTATCTAAGCTTCTCTGTACATATACACTTATTGCATTTATAGAAAAGTTGCTGTAATCATATTTTCATATGTACATAGATGCATACATATTTATAGGCAAATGCCCCACCACTGAACTACACCCACAGTCCTCTGGATAAATTTATTAAATAAACCAATTCACTCTGCATTGTTTAAATTTAGTAGCTAGGCATTTGTCAGGGATTTTAGAAAGCACTCAAATTTCAAATGCATAGGATTTTAAAAGACTTTTCATAAGTCACCATAAAAACAAGATGTAAATTGAAGGTTTTATTTCTAAGCAGGTCCACATGATCCCAGGCTGTATGCTGAATAAGTTTCTAAATGGAAAAGAGGAGGGGACAAGTCAGTGATTCTGAGAGCTGTCAGGAGGCTTTGGGTTCACTTGGATAGAGAAGTAAACAAGAAAAAGCTGGGATCAGAGAACAGGAATGTGAGTGACACATTCCTGAGAGAAGCCCCTGCTGATAATCTCTGCATCAGCATCTGAATACTACTCACTTTTCATATGCTTGTGACTGTCTTAAAGCTTGATTATTAGAGAAGGTTTAGGGTAGCCTTTTTTTTAATAAAATGAAAAGGGTAAGCTAAATTCCCAACTTTCATCCTCCAAAAAGTTCTGTAGATATTGAACCTTTGTCTTTAATGTTCTTCCATATACACGGTCTTTGTCCATGTGATCATACAAAAGTTAAAAATATTTTCTTGGGCTGGAGAGATAGCTCAGGAGTTAAACCTCTCCCTGCCTTGCAAACAAAAGATTATGAGTTAAGATCCTGGGTCCTATGTAAAAACACCAGACAGAAATGGCAGTGATCTTTACTTCCAGTCATGGAAGGTAGAGCTCAGGGAAACTCCAGAGCTAAACAAAGAGGAAAGAGGAGGTGCAATCCAAGGTGATTTCTGCAGTGGGCCTCCAAAGGAACACACAGTGTCCTCTAATACACACACACACACACACACACACACACACACACACAGAAAAATTCATTAATTAGTTAATTAATTAATTAAAAAATACTCTTGACCCTCATTGTATATGTCTGATTTTTTTTTTGATTGGCCAAATTGAAACTGATTTTCAAGTTAGGAAATTTTTTTCTTCCTTTTAAGTATGCAAGAAAAATGTGTTTATTTTATTTTAAGCAGATCAGATAAATTGTCAATTTTCCATAAAAACCATAAATTTCTGTCAAGATATGAAGATGATTCTGTAAATGCACTATTAAAAGACACCCAAGAGCTTGAAAACATTGAACTCTCAACTAAATTATAAGCCCTCATCTTTTGCCTCTAAAAGTCACCAAATATTTATAACTTTATGATTTTCATACAAAGATAACAAAATTGTGATTTTCTTTCTTGAGAGCTTAAACAAAATCCTCCAAGTAGATGCCAGCTGTTTGGCTAAACACATTCTAGGTCTTTATCATGAGGCAATAAAACAGCATTGAAGAGACTCTAGAGTCAGTCATGTGATTTCCTGTATCAGGTTAATGTGAGCCTGCTATCTATCACCAGAGTTTTCTGTGCACTTTACTATAGTGGCCATTACGTAACACTAAAGAAACACTTATCAGCAAGGAACTTGTGCTTCTATATCTAAGCACTATTAACAGTATATGAAAAGAGGTGGTTCCTTTGTGTTTCTCAGAAGTCTCTAGAGAACACTTACCCTCCTGGCTTCCTGCTCTTTGGGGAAGGATCTGGATGTAGAATTGCTCAGGAATATTTTTCTTAGAAGAGGGAGCATAAATTCAACACAGGCAAAGAAAGCAACAGTTTCTGGGAATTTCCAGTGAATTCATTGAGTTCTTTGGTTATTTTATCCTCATATATTGTTGTTTCCAAGAATGTATAACTACTTTTTAAAACATATTTTATATCCCTCAGAGGAAATATAAATTAGCTGATAAAGTCATGTGTTCTGGGCACACCTTAGCACTCAGCTTCATTCTGCATACTAGTGGTGTGATGATGTGGGCCCTTTTTCTCTGTATGTGCTGTAGAGTTTTTTTTCCTGGAATCTGTATAGCAATAATATTTACCTAAGATGACTTTTGAAAAGATAATGAAATATTTCCAGAACAAATAAGTTGTTTGTTTGTTTGTTTGTTTCTGGTAAGCTAGCCAAATAAAAACTGTAGAACTTTGAGGTGCAGTATCCAGCCAGAAGTTTGTCCTCAGTGGAAAAACCATCATCACCTGGCTTTCTGCATTTTCATTAGCATGGCCATTCTGTGAGCTGCTCCACATGGCCTTGATTCCCAACAGGAATCTCTAGTGATCCTAGGTCAGGTTATTATCAGGTTATTGGAGCTTTGAGGTTCCAAATAGCCTTCTCATATTAAAATGTCATTTAAATTTTATATTGTTATTTTTTTAAAAGAATGTAAAGCCTACTGTATCTTTGAACATAGGCAAAAATTTTGGTGTTCATTGAGATCCTTAATATTTCTCTGTTTACAACAGGCTTTGTAAATTATATGACATAATGGGATACATTCAGAGGTTCAGTATTTTTGTATATCACTTAATGGCAGTGTCTTCACTGGTATGAAGACCTAAGACTATGTAGGTTCCATGCTAAAGAATCTTAAGTGTTCTGAGCTTGGATCCTGCTGAAGAGCGGATGGCAGCAGAGCCATGCAAACATTTTGGTTTCCAGAGATTGCTCAGAGAAAAACAGAAAGTAGAAAGGTCTTTCTACCACCATTATCCCTGTAAAGACACCCGGAAAAAGCTGCAAGCTTCCCATTGCTGAAAATTACAGGGCCTGAACAACTAAGGGAAACAGAGGGTTTATTTCTGCTTAGAATCTCATTTATTCTTCATCAACTTGGCAGGATAAGTTCACACTAACATTAGGAGTCAAAGGTACTGGCCACATATTCACATAAGAGTAAAGAAAGGCACAAACTTATTTGCTTGCTAGCATTTGAAAGTATGCTAAAATACCAAACCAGCTCTCTCCATCGTTTTCATCTGCTCAGGGAATGGTCCAGCCAACCATGGCCTGGGGCTTCCCATATCAAACAGATAATCTACAAACTTGCTCAGGGCTTGCCTTAGCTGCTGATTCACAGATTTGCTCAAAGCCTTTGACTTTAGTTGTCGGATTGACTGCCATACCTAATTGGCACAATAGAAGAATGAATTTTTTTTCAAATTTAAAAAAAGCTGCTGTTGTCAAGTAACCTCGTTTGTAACCACACTGTGTGCGTGTGCGCGTGTGTGCGTGCGTGTGTGCGCACGCGCACCAGTGAGGCCCAAGCGTGACTGGGAATTATTCAGGATTGCTCTACCTCCATGTGACTTTGCTCCAAGGTTTCCCAAGTTCCATTTTTCAAGGTGGCAATTACTAGCCACTGTCTTGTTTTGTTTTGTTTTGTTTCCTCATCTATGCTCTGTGTGTCTATGGAGGCCCAAGGAGGACTTCAGGAATCACTCTGGATTGCACTACTGCCTCTTCATTTGCTCTGGAGTTTCCCAGGCTCCACCTTGAAGGACCAGAAGTGCAGGCCACTGCCATTTCTTCCTGCTGTTTTAATATGACATTTGGAATCGGAACTGGAATCCCAATTCGGGCCCTTCTTTCTGCTTGTGAAGCAGAGTCGTGTCCCCTGAGCCATTTCTCCAGGCCATCACTGCCATTTTGGCATAGGATCTGAGATTCTAGCTCAGGTCCTTCTGATTACTAAACAAAGACTTTGACCTATGAGCCATCTCTCCAGCCCTAAAACAGTTGTTTTTTTTTTAAATACAGTACCTCATGTATGTTAATGTATATTATTTTTACTTTGTTGTTTTTTATACATGTTTGCTTATGTAATGCATGCCTTTGTAGAGAGGTAATTTTATGGAATGATTTCAGGGATGCACAGTTTTATAGTTTGAAGTTATGATCAGTCATGTGGCTTTCTCATAATCATAGTTGACTAGTTAAGGAGATTGAAAACTAGGATGTTTTCTCCACTGTTGTGGTTTACCATAAGCAATGCTTAAACAAACTCACCAATGTTAGGCTTAAATGCAGGTATGAAGATACTCTTCTTTGGGAAGTGAGAAGCTTTTTTTTCTAGTGCTTAACGTTCAGTGTTTCATAGTACTCAGGACTTAGCACCATCAGAATGTGGTAACTAATTCCCCTATGCATAAAAAAATTGCAGGGCCATCTTCAGCTTGTAGGTGGGGAAAAACTGAAAGTACCACTGATCGAACGCAAAAGGATAAAAGGAAATTGATGGATTTGATTTTCAGTTTGTAGACTGAGTTATCTATCAAAACTACAGGAGAAGTTGTCCAATACACTTATGGAAATGTCATATAGTAATCAGAAGAGATTTGAGATGAAGATTTTATAATAACTAATTTCAAAAATTACTATAATTTAGTTTTTCCATTTCCATCTTATCAACGTGTTCCAAAGTGTTTCTCTTAAATTAAAAATGGACTCATTCTTACTTTTCAAATGAATAATAAATTTACTCCAAAACTTGTCAATGCCTATGACATCGTACAATATATCCCCTAATTTTTATACCCCTAATTTTTATACATTTTAGTGTGTTGTATATGAGTTACAACATGCACCTATGGACATGTTTTTCTAAAAGTATCAGTGTCGTTAATGTTTGTTACTGCCAGGTTTTTCTCTGCTATATTTTGCTGTATCTTCTTCAAAGCCTAAAGGTCAGACTTTTTTGTTTTGTTTTTCAGAAATCACTTTTTTTTACATTTGAAATGCTTTTATGATGATCAGCATCAAAGATGCTTTATTCCTACCTGGACAGTGTTGAGGCGTTTCCTGAATCCTTCTTATTTTGCTGTTCTCTGTGTGCAGATTTGTAATAATTTCTGACTTCGAAGGTTTTTTTTTTGCTTTCCTCATTAAAAAATATGAACATATTTGTAATAGGTAACTCTGTCTTCAACAAATGTTTATGGAAGGCTATTTTTCATTTTTAAATTTTTTTAATTTTTTTTATTCATGTGTGTGCATGTGTGTGTGTGTGTGTGTATGTGTGTGTGTATGTGTAGAACCACGGGCAAATTCGGGAACCACCATGGACGCCTCCATCTCCTCCTTGCTTACTCCGCCCCGGGATTCACAGGCTCCACCTTACCAGGACCAGAAACGCAGGCCGCCCCCGCTTCGCCTGGCATCTATACGTGGGGGTCTAGATTCCGAACTCCGGACCTCCCGCCTGCGAGGCAGAGGCTTAACCCCTGAGCCACCTCTCCAGTCCCCTATTTTTCATTTTTAATTGACATTCAAACTTGATATCATTAAGTCCTCTGGCTGTTATCAGATATAAGTAAGTCACAGTTGCTGGGGAAAGTCTTTAGAGTCTAGATTGCAGAACCATTATTCAACACCTTTCTCCCTATTCCCTGTCCACCTGTCTCACTTGATTATCACCCATGTAACATGGAGATGGGAAGGAATACAGTCAGTTCTCCTGTGGCCAGAACCAGCTGTGCCTAGTACTACTTTGTATCTTATTGTTGTGTATGGAATTTTCACATTGATTTACAGTGCTAGGGATGATGTTCTCACACAGTATATTCTCATATCAGTTTCAAAGTATCATTTACACTTATCAAAAAGTGAACCTCGTCTGGCTCACTCTGAGCAACTCAATTTTCCTTTCCATTTTTTGTTTTTTCCAATTCATATGCCATGTGTATTCTTACATCCTTAGTCAAGTAAAATTGTTCCATAACATGTCCCCTCTTCAAAACCTCTGGGATGGCATTAAAATATTTCCGTCTCTTTCAGCCTGAGTGAGCCTAATTGCTACTCCCTGTTGCTGAATTAACTAGAAAAATGTCATCATATCTTGCACCTCATGAATCCCGTAATAACTATAGGTTTGATATTCTTGGTTATTTCTGAGGATTAGTAAAGATTTTACAAGCACTATGCCTCTTCTTATCTGGATGCATCATTTCACCTGCCAAGCAATTCATGTATTACAATTGACAGTCAGTTGGTAATATCTTTAATGTCCTTTGGCGATTAGGTTATAAAGGCAATAGAAGAAGGTTACCGCTTGCCAGCACCCATGGACTGCCCAGCTGGTCTTCATCAGCTAATGTTGGACTGTTGGCAAAAGGAACGTGCTGAGAGGCCAAAGTTTGAACAGATAGTCGGAATTCTGGACAAAATGATTCGAAACCCAAATAGTTTGAAAACACCCCTGGGAACATGTAGTAGGTAAGAAACATCAAAGAGAATGAAATATATAAAGAATTCAAGCATTCCTCTAAACTGTTTACCTTCTAGACCCAGTCTGGTAGCCCACTGACTGCTGTGTCAAGCGCAAGTCCATATTATGTGTGTTGTGTTTATAAACATAGTCCAATTATTTCATGGGATTTATTTCCCCAGAAGCTATGATAGCACTAGCCACGTAAATTTTCTACACCAAGATTTTGTGAAAATGAGGCCTTGTGTGTTTTCAGACCAATGTGGTTTTTACATGTGTTTTATTATAGGATCCTAGATTTTGATATTTTCATATTGTTTTATTGTTTTGCTTTAAGGTGTTTAAGAAAATGCTTCTATGAGGTTAAAGTTGATTTTAAAAAAAAAGTAATTCAGCACATGGTGGGAATCATACCCATTGAAAAAGGTCCTTTCCCTCCTTGCACATGGCTGGTTCCACTGCAAAAACAGCAGTAGTTTCCCAGTTTCAATTACGTTAACTTACTGCTGAGTGCTCATTTCCTGGAGGCGTATTCTCTCTCTGGCTCCTAGTGGATATCAGAGCAGAAGCTTTGCAATGGTCTGAATACCACCCTTGTGACCCAGATGATTTAGGACACGACCCTGTCAAAAGGGTTTCCTTTGCTCATAGTTGGTTACTTTCAAAGAAACCACTGAACAAATATTAACTATTCTGAAAATACTAGCTATACAAGTTAACAACGCATGAGAGCCAAGACTTGGTTTCACCATCCTTCCAGATCCAAAATTGAATTCATGAAGTTGTACTTACTGGGAAACTTAGGAGTTTTATTAGTATATTTAGTTTGGGTTGGTATATGCATCAATTAAAATGTTTAACTTTGTTTCCTGCAACCTTGTTCTTTTATGGACCAAAACATTCAAAGCGTTCTTTGTTAATTCCTAAGAGGATTAATTTTCTGTCTGTTCTATTCTTACCTAGGCCAATAAGCCCTCTTCTGGATCAAAACACTCCTGACTTCACTACCTTCTGTTCAGTTGGAGAATGGCTACAAGCTATTAAGATGGAAAGATATAAAGACAACTTCACAGCAGCCGGTTACAACTCGCTTGAGTCAGTGGCTCGGATGACCATTGAGTAAGTTTTCAACTTTTCAAACTATATTTAAGAGCTCAATTAGTATGATTTCTGCTTTATATATTAAGCTCTCTTCTTTATATTAAAGAGATATGAGACATAAAAATCAAATAAAAACATTTCTTTAAGAAGGGTTTACTATATAAATAATACTCTAAGAAGGCTCACATAATTTCTCCAAGTGAACGCAACAGGAGACCCACATGTCACGTGTCTCCGTAAGCCAGCGTTCTGTGCCCTGCTCACTAAGGTTTCCTCATTCACTACTCCGTCCTTCAGGGTCCCCCTCATTGGGGGCTCTTTCTTCAGTTGTTTTGAAATTGCTATGAGCTTGAAGTCAAATGACCTAAGTTTTCCCTTGTGACTCATCATTGATTATGTGGCCTCCAAAAGTTATTTAATCCTTCAGAACCTCAATTTCTTGGCCAAGTAAAAGACTAACAATCAAACCCTCTTTCTGATACACATCAGGGAAAGGATTGATTTTGTCCCTGAAACACTGAGTTTCTAAGAAAAAAAAACCTACCCTGAAATCCATGGTGCTTTATCACTGCAACATTTTAGTTTGTATGATCGTGGTATTTCCTGAGCTTTCTACTAGCTTCCATTAATAATATATCCTGCTGGTTCAGGTAAAAGAATCTAAATCCAATTAAGTTCAAAAGTACATTTCACTTAACTTTTCTTTCTGTCCGAATCTATTTTTTTCTGCTTTTAGAAGCATATTGGGTATTTATTCCCAGCTTCCCTCCTTACCCCCTCCCCTCCATCCCCTCCCTTCCCTTCACCATTCTTTCCCACTCCCTTCTACCCTCCCACCTGTGTGCTTCTGTGGACCCCAGGGTTCACTGTGACTTGTCTATTCCCATGGGTGCTCAGGCCTCCATGGTCACCATATAAGCTATCAATACTTCTGACATTTAAATGATTTCTTACATAAATTTTTCCAAACATCAAAGTACCATATGGTGGCCAATTAAGAGCTGGTTGATTAGAGAGTTACCATTATGATACACTGTAATAACATGAGGGAGTTTCCCGAAAACACTGTTAGGATCTGTTAGCCAGGGTTTAAGCACAAGGTTCCATTGGCAGTTACTGCACATTTAGAACTTGGGCCGATTCTTACTTGTCTTTCCCAGGGATGTAATGAGTTTGGGGATCACACTGGTCGGCCATCAGAAGAAAATCATGAGCAGCATTCAGACGATGAGAGCGCAGATGCTGCATTTGCACGGCACGGGCATCCAAGTGTGACGGAGGCCCTCCCTCAGGAGGGAGACCACGGACTGCATGAGGACAGTTCTGGCTTCAGTATGTGCATAGAATGCTGCTAGAAGACAGTTGGTATACCGGGTCCTTCTACAGTGAAGAGATGTGAGAAGCACCTATAGACTTGAACTCCTAAGTGCCACCAGAAAATATAAAAAGGGAATTTAGGATCCACCACTGGTGGCCAGCTAAAACAGCAGTGACTCTAAACAATGTACTACCTGAGAAACATCCAAACACCTTGAGCTCTCTAACCTCCTTTTTATCACATAGACTTTTTAAAATGTACATAAAGAATTTAAGAAAGAATATATTTGTCAAATAAAATCATGATCTTATTGTTAAAATCAATGAAATATTTTCCTTAAATATGTGATTTCAGACTATTCCTTTTTAAAATCATTTGTGTCTATTCTTCACAAGGACTTTGTTTTAGAAAGTTGTTTATAGCTTTGGACTTTTTAGTGTTAAATCAATGACACATTACTACACTGGTACCATTGAAAGAATCTCAAAAAAAAAAAAACAGGGCATGACTGAAGAAATGACTCATCAGGCATTGGTATCTTTTTGTGCCATTCATCTGGTTTCACCCGTGATGTTTGATATCGTTTACTAATTGGCTGGTAGTCCAGAAGATGCAAGTTGCCAAGAGCTCTGATATTTTTTAACAAGAAATTTTTTTGTAAAAATCAGACAACATACTAACTTTTCAATGAAAAGAAAGCAATAATGATCCATAAAAACCACAAGGCACTTTTAGCAGATTGTTTATAGAGTGATTTTAATAGACAGAATTTAATAAAAAGTAAACGAACCCTCAAAGTTTAGGTTTCTGTCAATATGAAAAGAGGGTAAAGCGCTTCGCCTGAGGGTAGGGTGAAGGCTGGGCTCTAGAAGCAAGAACTATCCAGTATTACTTAAAATTCAATGTCAGCACATCAGGGTTCTTTTTTTCCAGTTTTGTGATATTAAAAAATTTAGGAGAATTAGTCGACCTGTATTTTATATTCTTTTCTTTTGGATACAGTCCAACACGAAGAAAGAAGTTTTCTCTTACAACTGAAACATGAATGCAGGGGCAGTTCATATTTTTCACCATTCACAAACAAATGTGCTGCACAAATATCACAATGCAAAAACAAAAGAGAAGTCTTTCATTTGTGAATACTGACACACATACACACACACACACACACACACACACACACAAATCAACTGTTAGAAGAAGGAACTCTTTAGGAAGAGGTAAAGGATATGGTTTTCTGTTTCAACTTTATTTATTAAACCATGTTATTTGGTTTCTGCTTTAGAATTTCATAAGCAATAACTAAATGTGTCTTTATAGATATTTCAGGAATGTATACATATTCAAGTAACACTTTCAGAAGTTAGATACATCATGAACTACCCCAGAATTTAACTGTGTACTTCCAAAGAAAATTGGGCTGTTGATAATGATTTTAATAGAGGGAGATCCCAGGGATCGGTCATAATTGGTCTTGTTTGTCAGTGTGGATGTCCACGAACAAACAAACAAATTGCAATCAAAATCTGTAAATGTTCCTTTGTAAAACTTGTAAATTTTATTTATACTGTCTTGTTTTGTATGCACATTTCTCTGTCGTGGGCTCTGAGTACATTGAAAATGCACTATATTTTTCTATTTTCCTTGCAGAGCATCACAGAAACAGGTATTTTCAGTGCTACATGATGTGTTTTCCTACATTTAGGACCAAAGATGGCTACAGAAAAACTCAAATGGATTGCTTCCCAAGCCCATCCCACCCTCTTTTTTTGTTCCTTTTAAATCACTGTACAGTGTTATTTGATATTTTAATTTATTTTTTGATTGACTAGAAAAGACCATTTTAATTTCACTAAAATGTTTTGGTCCCTAAGGAAAAATAATCTGTAAAATAGTTTTAATTAGCATAATCCAGTCACCTAGACACTTCCATTTGTAACCTTTGTAATAGACTGTAAATATATTTTTGGAACTATAATGCAATGTGCTTGAGGGTTATTTTTCAGTGTCTGCAGTGTACACAAGTGTTTATACTCAGTCCAGCACTTTACAGTTCTAATCAGTAGCGTTGGCCTTTGTGAGAGTGAGTGGGAGAGTTTGAGTGAGTGTTTTAAACTCTGCCTGGATTCTGGGCTCACTGATGAAGACATTCTTTTCTTGTTCATAGCTTAAGGTGCTTATTTTTTCTATTAAAATTAAATTAACAAAAAGCCATTCTAGAAATAGAAGACATAGTATGGTACATGCAAGCGGTGTCTTTCCTGCTTTTTTCTAGCACTAGATTTATAGTTGAGTAGTCTTTCTGAGTAGAAGGGCAGAACAAAAGTTTTTTTGAGTTTTTGTTTTCAAAAATAACTTTTTTCCTTCAGCAATATACCTCATCTGCCTTAAATTTTTTACAGCTCTTTACAGGGAAAGGGGAGAAGGGATGGGAAAGACACACAGCACAATAAGAAGTGTATGATCGCATCCTCTCTCATTCGTAAGCTTCTTTTCCCAATCAACATTATGATTTGAAGTATGTGTATGTGAAACAAACAGGAAGAGAAAAAGAATTGACGTTGTAATGCTGATTGTAATCTTCTCTTCCAGAAAGAGATGAGACGTATAACAATAAGAATGTACATCTTGCACCTTGGAATCTTTTTTGATAAATTAGTGCTCAGGGGAGGAAAAGTAGAGAAAGCAAATGTCAAACAGAGAATCCCAAAATCACTCAAATGCAACAGGAATTGGCCTCCTTGCTTTAGTACAGCTGACTTTTATGGAATGCTGTCTTGACACTTGACCTGTGTTTTACATTCAGTAATGAATAAAGGTAACCTTTGTTACATCTGAATCTAACATTGTCTCAGCAATGGATCTGGGCCTTGGTCGCTACAACTGGTGGTTTATGCTTATCAGAGCACTCTTAGTTGAATCATGCTGTATACTTATGTAATCTACATTAGTTAGTACTACTTAGGACTCTATTTCAATTGCTCCTCTTATCCGTGTTTTAAAGAAAATTACAATGGTATGATTCACTTTTTATTTAGGTAATGCTGATCTTCTCCCTTTCGTTTCCTGAGCAGCCATGAGCTGTGCTGTTCACCGATGTGCATGTTCAGATAAATTACTGTGTATTTTTTTTTTTTTTTGCTTTATGTGGAGAAATCATGGGGACCTCGGGGCGAGATGTGCTTTTTGTTGGTTGAATTTCGTCCCTCCTTGCCTAAGAGTTACTACAGGGGTCATCCTTTTATAAGGAAAACTGCTTTTGAACAGTGTCTTCAATGTATCAAGCACAAATAACTTCTTTCTTCAACACGAATCATAAGTCTCTTTTTACCAGCTTCAAATAATAAATGATTCTATTAGACAATGTAAAGAAAGTCCTGTCTCCAGTCATTGATGAATCCTTTCTATCCCTTCTACCTCATTTTCCTGTACAATGTCCTCAGAGGAGATGATAGTGTTTGATCGAAATACTTCAGTGGGCTGATCAGGATATGAATAAAAGTTATTATTCCTCGCTTGCTCCTCTTCTACACTGACCTAATTCTACTCTAATTAATGATTATGGAATAACAAGGCTGTCTTCAAGAGCCAGACAGCTGAACAGTTCAGCTATAACCTGAGTTCCTTCCTAAAGCTGCTACTATGTGAGAATAGCCATATTTGCATAAGAAAGGAAGTAACCCTGTCCCTGGAGCTTGACAGAGAAGTGAGATACCTGATGTAATGGGACCTGCTGAACACTTGCATCTTGCTGGATGATGCAAAGGGAAACTGGAAGTTTGGTGATCAGTTTCAGATGTGCGATGCACACAGGCATCAGTTTACACCAGATCAAGGAAACTCCAGAACCCGAAGCTGCACAGTAAGTAGCAAATATGTCAGGAAACAGTGCTATCATTCCCTCGACGGATGCTCAGTCTAGGCAGAACCCACAGAGCTTGTTGACGTCTAAGCCTGTCTGTGCCCATCCCAGATGTAAACACTGATGACTCACATGGTGGTCAAAGATACAAGACATGAATAAGGAAAAACCATACCCACCAATTTCACACAGTGTTAATTACATGGCTCAGAATACTGGAGCAGATCCCTGAAATTAGCCAATTACCTCTTAAAGTACAGGGTTTATATGTGGCGCGCACGCACACACACACACATACAAAACCCACTATCTTATCTGAATTTCCTCAGAAAGATGAAGGCATTATTTGAATGCACACTCCCCATTATTAAAGGTCTGCTTCAATGCTTAAATTAGTCATCGTCTTTTTTTCCTTAGTGAAGTTATATCCTTTTTTACCTTTGTATTTTCAGCTGCAGTGAAAATCAGTATTTTGAAAAAAATGCTCAGAAAAGCCACATAAATTGAAGAAGTGATAATTCCCAACTGTAAAACCCACAAGTATAGACACAACCAAGAGACAAAAAGCAAATGTATGGTATGGGCCATGAAGGGCAGAATCATCTTGCCCCAGCTCACTTCACCAATATCTCCACCTTGCTGCTCTCACTTGTCTGGCAAAAGCCTCTCAATGGAGTTTGAAACTAACGGGCAGGAAGAAAGAACTATTTCAGTAAGAATTCTGTGAGTGTCATTACAGCTAAATGCTGTAGGGATTCTTTTTTTAATGTTCAGTGATTAAATGTAATTAAGTCCATAATTAAACAATAAAAGATCTCTTCTGATTGACCTTGAGGTGAGAATAAATATAATTAATCGATTTGATTTAATTGGACTATTGCACTAAGCTTAATGGGTAGGGATAAGAAACACTGCTCTAGTATTGCTTAGGTCTGTCACAATAGAAGAATTCCGAAAATAGGAAATGGTACCAATGATACTTTCACAAGTGTGCTGCATGCTTCCGGGAACTGCAAATAAAGTTCCTTCAGACAGAATCTACACTTGTATTTCATTCTTCAAATGCAACAACTCTACAACTGAAGATTACGTCCATTTTCCTTGTGAAATTCACCACTTTCAACTAGGTATCTTTCCTGATTTTATATGAAACCAAACTAGGTGCAGTATTTTTAAAGGTGGTTAAAATGGAAAGGACCTCAGACCTTCCCAGATAATGCTCATAAGAAAAAATCAACACATTGGTCTGAAGCAACATTCCTTCTAGTTTAGCAAAGGGTCAGTATTCTCTTCAAGTTTTACCTTTTATACCTAAACAAAACTGAAACAAATGACTACACAAAAAAATAGAGAAAAACAAATAGAAAAATTGAGTTTCATAATAAAAAAATTGAAAAATTGACTCAAGATTCTTAAAATGAAGAAAGTGCCCCAAGTCTTTATTTTAAATGTTACATGATCTTACACAGTTTTTATACTGATTTCAAACACTCTAAAGTCCATTAGAAAGGCATGTTCTGAGGATAAGTCCATTTTCCTTGGTCAGTATGCAAGAGGGAGGCATTCGGAACATGAAATGCTAAATGAACATAAAGCTATAACAGACTCACATGAGAGATACACATGCCTTCCTTGAGTTCTGATCTTTGTTGAAAGGTTGTCCGAGTTCTGGGCTTGACATATGCAGACCTTAAGTTAGTATGAGTCTATGCCTCCACGTGGCTCCTCAGCAACACCATGCCAAGCTCTCCATGAATCTGCCAGACTATTTGACCAAAGAGGTGTCTGATGGTAATGATAATTCCACCTGAGTATTGAGCCTTTGCAAATGTTTGCTGCTGCTGCTGCTCTGTAACTCCATGCACACTGCTTGAGGACCTGGTGGGTTAGGTTTGGGTGAAGCCAGCAGAATGAGGTAAGACAAGGCATCTGTTCTACCCACAAAGTAGCAAACGGTATTACCCTTCATATTTTGAAATGGGGAAATAAAATTATTTATAAAGAACAGATAAAAATTTTATATGATGTAAGGAATTTGTTGAAACCTTACAAAACTTTGAAAATCATACAGAAACTATATAGTGGATCAGGCACTCAACAATTATTAGCAGTTTTGAACAGAACAAAGTTTGCTGTGAAAATATAGAACTGAGGTATGGCAATGTCTGTAGTACAAAACTTTATTTCTGCACCTGTCAACAGAATATATTTTTGTACCTCCAAAATTTTTCCTCCTGAAAAATCACAGTACCTCATATTCTTTTTGATTTCAATATGTAGTCCATGCTACCCTTGAACACACTATGTAGCACATTCTAGACATCTTGAACTCACTGCAGTCCTCCTTCCTTAGCGTCCTCTAGCTGTTAAATAGGAGACATCCCCTCTTCAAGACAAGGTTCCCACATTTCCTCCACACCTTCTTTGACATAAGAAGATAGAATTAATCTCTTTTCTGTGCTCCGCCTACACCATCAATTCTGTGATTACCTGATTACTCAGCCATGTGTGCCAGATCCTCTGGGTGTGTGTCTCTTTAAGCAGATCAAATCCTCTTGAAGGGAAAAAGCAAAGAGAAAAATCAAGGGTTTAAATCCTTTAGGACTTAGCAGTTTCTTACATTCAGTACACTGTTAATATTTTAGAATCTTTCAACTATAAGATAGCAAGGGTCATGTGATCTTAAGGGTCAGTGGAGTACAGTGAAGATGGTGTCTTTATTTCTCTACCACAGCAATAGAGTCTCAGAGCCAAGTGAGGTGCTTTGTGATTGGCAAAGGCAACAGACCTGCCCACAGAACTTACGGAAGCACAGAGACCTGGAAGGTGGATGGGGCCAGTTAGTAAACAGACCAGGATGTTCTAAATAACAGTCTTCCAGATATGAGAAAGGAGTAGGATGTGTCTGTCCTTGCTTATAAACATCTGGGCAAGATTAAAGAACTGGAAATCAGGAGGAAGAAATTGGGCTTGCAGAGAGAAGCCATGAGTCTTTCAAAAATCTACCTTCTCATTTGATGGGGCAAAGACAATGATTAATGTAAATACCAGAAACATACAAGACTGTGCGAAATGTGATTTTTCCTATTTAAAAACTTAACCTAGACAACCCAAATATTTTTTATTCCTCTATGATGGGAAAAAAATGACTTTGTTCCAAGGCTTAAACAAAACATATATAAAGCAATTCTTTAGCTTAGTAAAAAGAGAATAGCATCACATTCCAAAGCCATCTGTAAGTTTACTTTCCATTTCTACTTTAAAAGGCAGCATTGGC
Source organism: Typhlomys cinereus (assembly GCA_023101885.1). NCBI lineage: Eukaryota > Metazoa > Chordata > Mammalia > Rodentia > Platacanthomyidae > Typhlomys > Typhlomys cinereus. The sequence goes on along the minus strand of JALPQD010000122.1, from coordinate 2,117,582 downwards.
TGCCAGGTGATTGCGGAAGTTTGAGTGAAGGAATACGAGAGCTTGTGCGATAGCTTCATGTGTCACAGAGAGAAGCACTTTAAGCTGTTACATTTGATGCTTAGTATCAGAAAGCACTTAGAGCAGAGTTGAGAGCTAAATATATGTTAGTCCTTGTTTTTTGGTTGAAATTGTTTGATATGCATTCTCTTTAACAGTTTCAAAAACAAATGAAAAACCAGCTCACTGAAAAATAAATTTTAGAATATTAATTAAATCTGAATATACATTCATTCATGCAGTATACGCGATTGCTCACCAAACCCAATTGATTTTTAACTTCTGACTTTCTTTCTGACATATCCTATCCCCAAACCCACTGTCCTAAAATATGTTCCATTTAGTTAGACTACGGTGAGAGCCTAAACAGGAAGTGGCTAATATTTCAGTCCTGTTTCTCTGTCCCGAATACTTGGTTTAATGTATGCCTTCCCAAGGAACTCATGTAGCATACTGTGATCATGCTACTCTCCAGCTTCAAATAACATGACAACCACTCACTGCTTACATCAACAACTGGGACCTCAGAGAAGGCAAGTAGTCAGCCATTCTTTCCCTTTTCCTGTTTGCCTGGTAAAGTGAAATATTTGCAGCCCCATCAGTATTCAAAACACTTTCATATTCTTTGAATCATATTAACTTTCTGAGGAGAATATGAAAATGTATTTCCTCCTCATATCTACAAATATCAATACACTTATAAAGGCTTTGGATTTTTTTTCCTCTACCTCAGTATAAGAACATGTAAAAATCTTTAAAATAGCTCTTATATAGTACTACATTACTGCACCAAGAACACAAAAACGTAATTCTTTTTCATCTTATAACAGATTTTACAATCTCATCTTTCTTCTCTAATGTGTCTTCTTCAATGACTTAAACAGACTGCTGGACACTAACATTAAACATACTGTTTTAATGACCTTATGCTTTGTGCTATAATATACAATGTTTTCCCTAGGTTGATGGGTCCGTTGATGTTTTCATGCATGTAATTTATAACTTCATGGTCCTGTCAGTTTGTATTTGTTCTAACCTTTCCCCAAAAGCTGCTTTTCTCCTTTAGCAAGATACGCACATAGCTGCACACAAGGCAGTATAACAGTACTGGACCTGTACTCTTCTGTTTAACACTCTTGAAATGCATGCTCATTTGGCTTATTTTAAAACTAGGTTATATTGCTCAACATATGCTGCTCTGATTCCCCTCCACTGTTTCCCTGGCTGGAAATATACCTGCCTCGCTTTGTGTACCAGGAAACAGATTTAAGACATGCTTTCCCGCACTCAAACTAATAGTCAAACACAAAATGCTTCCAGGGAAATGTGGATTTAATGATGCTTTTGCCATGATTCAGGAGTAAGTCTGTTACCATGTTTCTTACTTTGATTCTTATATAAAAATGTGTCTTGCCATTGTGGTGATGCAAAGGTTCTCTGCATGAATTTCACCAAAGTCACTAGAGGAATCTCAAGTTCACATACTCACCACACATTGTGTAGACCAATGTCTATCAGTCATTTTTCAATAGAAATATTTATTGATTGCCTCAAATGTTCCGAGAAATTCTGTAAGTTACTGAACCTCACAAATGTTCCCATGGATGTATCCTTATTAATAATTTTGTCTGAGTAATCAAATACGTAATCTGCTGTCTACACTAGATGAATACATTTCAAGTGTAGCAAATAGTCTTTTACTTGCTTTGTAGTATCTCGGTTTTGATTCATAAATTTAAAACTGCAGTTAAATCCTTATAAATTTGATATAAAAGAGGAAGCTTAACACTTTAACAGAAGTAAAAGGCTCATAGAAAAGAGAGAAAAAAGAAAATTCTCCATAACAGTATGAGTTCTTGTTCTACAACTCACTGATTCCTTGACATTTGGCCAAATAGTTTAGCTTCATTAAATGCAATTTCTTTGTCCATCAGACTAGAGATAACTGCCTGGCTTTTCCTTCTAAAGAATACATGAAATTAAACAGTTAGGTGAGCGTTGAATAATGTGAATCAAATTTAAATAGCACTATGATTACTTTCTTCAAAGAATGCATTAACTTGTAGCCAAGTATTTTGTGATATATATCCACTCAGACTCCCAAATCACACTTTCTGTATATAGGGAACTATGAAAATGCCTTCTTATTTGTTAATAGCTACAGTATAATTGATTGGTGTTTTCCTCTTCACTGTGACTATTTAAACATTAGGACTTGAATGCTCATAATCCAAGGTCTACCCTGGAACTTTGGCTTAGTTTTTCTATTTCTGTGGATTCCAATCACACAAAGGCTCAAGAACAAAGTTTTTCATTAATAGCTATGAGTCTTCTAGTGATAATGTGTAGTTTTGAGTCTTCTTAATCACTTCAGATCTGAATCATGCTTCCCTACTTTTCAGAAGAATTTCCATTTGCCTTCTAAACAGCCCACCTGGAGGATCTTGGCCATCATGAATTTTATGGGTTGCCTCCTGGCTTATGTGAAGCCCTAAGCTCTTGTGGAATTTGCCTGAATTTAACCACATGAATTTAATTTAATGAATTTAGCATGCATAAAGAAATGACACTTGCTGATTCTGAAGTGCTCCAGGGAATAGTATGTTTTGACTTTTCAATGTTAGCCTTGTTTATATACATATAATTATACCTGTTTGGTTTGCAGTATGTGGAGAGGGTTGGGCAAGGCCCTTACCGATGGTTTGGGAAGTCTAGAAATGTCAGCCATTGGACCAGAGCAGAACATTTACAGTTCAAACAATATGACAGAACCTGAGTCAATATTGTTTGAGGATTTGTATAATTTTAGAGATTTGTAACTTGGGCATAAATTTCCCCATTTGACACAATCATGACAAGCTCTTCCTTATTTTTTATAAAAAGATCTTTGGTGATTTGACAGTATAACATTCTTAACATTTCTGAAACTTTGAAAAGAAAGTGTGGTTACTCCTTGTGTAGTTCAAAGTCTCACTCAATTCACAAAATACATGCTTAAAATATAAAATTAAATATATAAATGCTATAGATTTCAGAACTAGTGTGACTAATGAAATAAATACATGAAACCTACTGGTATTTCAGAAAGACATTCAAAACATCATTTGACATCATTTCTCTATCTTTGATTATCAAATTATAACTCCCGTTATATACATATACATATATGATCTTTTGATTTCTGCATGGTACCCTTATGCTTTAATTTGCATCTTGTTGTTTCTTTTGGATATATGACTATGTGAAAGCTTGTGTATATGTGTCCAATGTGTGTGCTCGTACTTGTGTATATGGAGAGGCCAGGTTGTTTCCCTCAGTTGCTGTCCACCTCATCTTTAAGACACCGTCCTTCTCTGAAACTCATACTCACTGATTGGCTAGATTGCCTGGCCTGTGAGTTCCAGGACCCAACTGCATGAACTCCTACAATGCTGGAGTTATGGACATCCTAACTCAGCTTACCATGCCTATATGGTAGGTGCTTTACAATTTCAGTCATCTCCCCAGTCCTAATTTTTGTTCCTAAACCTTTAACTTTGGTCAACCTTTTCTTTCCCCTTGTCATAATTAGGTATAGGTGTCAACTTGATAGTTGAGGTTTGAGCTCTGGGCACATTTGTAGAGAATTAGTAGCTGAGTTAAGCCTAGAACGAACCTGAAGGAGATTATTTAGTGGATGAGGAAGACCCATGGTGGGTGGGACTAGTCCCAGAGCAGTTGAATAAAATAAAAGGAGTTGTTTGAGAAAGGAGACTTCCTTGTATATACTTGGCCAGACATGCTGATCTGACAAGTAAGGATTGTCCTTCTCTCAACTGTTATGTGGAGAAAGCGTGTCCAGTTTCCTCAGATCTGGTGTTGGTGTGAGTTCTTCTGCAAAGCTGGACAAGGCACTGTAAACATTCTATCATAAATCCCTTATCCCCTAAAGCAGTTTGTCATGATTTTATCAGCAACCATGCAGGCTAAGTGCAAGACCCCTCAATTTAGTTTCACAATATCTGGTGGTAAAATGTGAGGGAAATCAGTTTCATTTCAAAAGAAGAAAAGTTAAATTTTTATCTTCATGAGATCCAAGATAGAAAATTAAGCCTCTTGTGTCCACAGAAAGAAGATTTAAAGGAAGGTAGTTGTGCACAATCACTTAAGCTTTACAGGACAGAAAGGTTAGCAACGCTTTGCTTTCCAATTCCACCCTATATATTTCTAGTGATGTGATCACAGACTACTCACATAACCACAGTTTGGACTATGTTTCCTCTGTGCAAAACGAGAATACAGAAATGATATCTGCTTTCTGAAGTGTTAGCATAGCATAGTTAGGCCACTGTTATTGGTATTGTTATACTCTTGAATAAAGACTCCCTCATGGCATGTGAATTAAGGGGGCAGTAATCCAAACCTAAAAATGATGTGTTCATTTTAAGTATTCAAGACTTAGTGGCAATGCCTTAAAGAGGAAGCATTTTAAGCACTATGATCATGAAAAATGAAAGTGACGTAAAGTTTAGAGAGTCATTTAAGAGCACTCGTGGCAGGTGACCGTCGAGTTGGGCTTCAGATCAGCCATTCTCGTGTTGTTCGTGTCTTGGCTGTGGGAATGTACAGATTTCCAGCACAAACCATGAGCTCAGGAAGAGCAGCTGTCGGCCCAGGTGCTGCATCGGCCCCAAATGCAGGCAAAAGTGACTGCACTCATATTGCAGGGAGACACTTGTTTGCTTTCTTAAAGCATTGACCAAGTAAAAATAAGACTTTGAGGGGGGCTGGAGAGGTGGCTCAGGGATTAAGCCTCTGCCTTACAGGCAGAAGGTCCTGGGTTCAGATCCTAGACGCCGGGCCGAAGCGGGGCGGCCTGCGTTTCTGGCCTGCGTTTCCCCGGGCAGAGTAAACAAGGAGGAGGTGGAGGCGTCCATGGAGGCTCCCGAATTCGTCCGTGGTTCTACATACACACACATACATACATGCACACACGCGCACACACCATACATGCACAATTGAATAAATAATAATAATAATGAAATTAAAAAAAATAAGACTTTAAGGAAAAATCTCAAATTCTTAAATTTTTTTTCTCGCCAGATAAATGAATTAAAGCATCGTTTCAAAATACTACAAACAAAATAAGCAGGATGTTCTGATACACTCTCTGCTAATACAAAGAACATCTTTCCCATATTGAAACAAAGTCTTGACAAAGCAAGCACCAGTGCAGAGAACGCCTTTTTCCTGGTGTATTAAGCTCCGTCACCACAGTGAAAACACTGGCGGCAGAGGCTGGTGCAGCAGCAGCTACATCTCACAGCACAAGTGACAAGCCTCTCTCATCTCTTTCCAATGATCCCCGTATAGATGTTTCATTCTATGTAGTTTTGCAAAGCTGCCTTTCTGGGAAAGAACAGGATATAATTAGGCTGTCAAAACTTTTAAGATATAACAAAAAAGTTAGAAACAGTCAGAATCAACAGGAAGAGTGTCCTAAAATCCAGCTGGCATCGCAAATGTAGAGAATCAATGTAGGAAAAGAAAGTCAAAGACGTAAAGAACTAACTACTTCATGTTCTGCAAAAAGTAGCTTTTCACAATGTGTTAGGCAGCTTTTGAGTCCATTGTGGGCACAAATGCAGAAGCAACATGACTCTGTACCTCACTGAAATCCTTGGGCCACACCATCGCACCAGCACCATTTACACAAAGCAAAGCATGTTTGTGTACGTGTGTGTGGTGTATATACACACATGTATTTGTATGGTATATATGCAAGTGTACGTGTGTATTTATGTACAGTGGGTGCTTGTGTACACATATATCTATATGGAATATCAGTATGTATGTTAGTGTATTGTTTAAATATATATGTATATGATATATACGTGTGTGCATGTGTATGGATAGTATGAGAGAAAGAGAGAAAGGGAAAAAGAGAGAAAGTGGGAGAGAGAGAAAGAGAGAGAGGGAGGGACACGGGGAGAGAGGGAGGAAGGAAGGAGGGAGGGAGGGAGGAAGGGAGGGAGGAAGGGAGGGAGGGAGAGAAGGAAGGAAGGAAGGAAGGAAGGAAGGAAGGAAGGAAGGAAGGAAGGAAGGAAGGAAGGAAGGAAGGAAGGAAGGAAGGACGGAAGGAAGGAAGGAAGGAAGGAAGGGAATATGTGGAGAAGTGCAAGAAAAAGGAAAGAAAGAGGGAGAGGGAAGGAAGAATGAAAATGAAAACAAAAGAAAAGCATCTATTGAGCTGGGAATGTTTCTGTTTGCTATCTCATTCATTTGCAGTGGGGAAAAAATAAAGATCAAAAGAAAGAGGAGGAGGAGGTGGAAGGAAGAGATGTAAAAGTAAAAGGAAGAGGAGGACTGGGAGAAAGAAGTGTGGAAAGAAAGAAGGAAGGAAGAGAAAGAAAGAGAGGAAAGAAAAGGAAACAGAAGGGAAGAGAAGGCAAGGTGGGAAGAAAGGAAAGACAAAGAGAAAGCTAGGAAGAAACATGACAAGCTCCATCCTTGCTGACAAAAGCCACATTTGAAATTCTATGAAAACCTTAGAAGTTGTCTTTCAGTCAAAGCAATTGGCTTTCCTGTTTTACTATGGCCGGTGACAGGAAATGTCAGCGTTGAGATGAGGCTGTGCCCTTCCCTAACTACTTCATGTTCTGCAAAAAGTGACTTTTCACAATGTGTTAGGCAGCTTTTGAGTCCATTGTGGGCACAAATGCAGAAGCAGCATGACTCTGTACCTCATTGAAATCCTTGGGCCACACCAACGCACCAGCACCATTTACACAAAGCAAACCAGGAATAAATTATACCCGAAAGTAGACATGTGCTACTCTTTACATTTCGATAGTGACTATAAGAACAAATGTATATATAAAATCACATCAAGAAAATCAGACCTGCTAGAGTACAGAATATCAGTGGACCTGGAATCCTCAGTCCTTCAAAATCTTATCCTACACCAAAGTTCAGGGAAACTTGTGGAAGAAGAGTTGGTAAAATTTTAAAAGCCTAAAGGTGGGATGAAGTACTATAGACCAGCACACTCTAGCCAAGACAGGGGTGCTGCACCCAGAAAGAAGGTCACTGCAGTGAGAACCTCTACCACAAGATCTACACAATGGCCAATGTGTTGACATCTCACCAAGGACTAACTAGGATCTCAGAAGACACAATGGCTCTGTCGACAGGTTCTTGACAAGGGACCAGGAACCTCCCTACCTTTACCCACTAAAGAGCCATATAAATTTCAACAGAAATCTGACTTCCTTACCAACACAGACACACCCCAAAGGAAGTCCTGAGACATTCACAAACAAAAGGACAGGAGGGGGACAGCTAGACAGAACAGGATAGACGAAGGAAAGAAAAGGTGGGAAAAGGGTGTGTTGAGGGAGTAGGTGGGAGAGGAGGGAAGTGGGAAGGAGGAGAATCAGGGCAAAAACATAAATCAAGTTTGCTTGTAAGTAAAGAAACAATAATAATAAAAAAGAAAGAAAATCAAGCCTGCTATTTGTCAGACAAGGCATATTAAAATGAAATTTCTCACCTGGACCACAATGGTGAGGACACCTGAAGCTGGGATGAAAAAGAAGGGGGATCCCTGAAAATGTGTTGGTAAAGGGGGCCTGCAGCTGAGATGGGACAGGGCTCAGGGACCTCTCATCAGGCCATCCTGCATGTGTCAGGGAACAACAGGTGGAAAACTCCTGACTATACAGGAGCTTCAGGAGTCCCAGGTATTGATAGTAACCTATAGGAACTGTCGTCCCTTCCCGCACACCCCATGCCCACTAGTCTCTCTGGATATGGTCCTGCCCTTCTCTGCAACCTGAACAAACAGTCCAGCAGGTACCTTCTATACAGATTAACTTGCCTCTGAGGCCTGTCTCTGCTCTGAGCAACCTGCAGCTTGGCTCTTGTCTACAATCCAACCTTCTTGCCAAACTCTTTCTGGATCTCTCTCAACTTCCTTACTTCTATCTTTTTACTGTGACCTCTTTAACTCTTAAACTATCTCTCTCTCTCTCTCTCTCTCTCTCTCTCTCTCTCTCTATTACTGTGTGATCTAAGAATTTATATTTGACTATTGAAATTTTAGGCTTTTAATAAGGCAAGTCTTGAGCAAGCCTAAGAATATTTCCCACATAGGTAGATACAATGGAGAGAGCCGGTTCAGTATTTTGGCAGCGTGGCAAATGAGAAATTATACCTCTCTCTCAGATTTCTGTGGATATGGTGAGGCTAGTTGTTTTGGTTCCTGATATTATGAATTCTCCTATCATGCTGATGAGCTGTAACCAGAAACTGTAAGCCAATCTTGTTCCCCTAAGATGTTGTAAGTAATCTTGTTCCCCTAAAATGTTTAGTCATGTATTCAAATCAGAAACAGAAGAGCAACTGGAAGAGCACCAACTGGCCTCAGGAAACCAGGCCCCAAGGAAACCAGGACTACTAAGAGGCAAATGGCTGCCAACAACACTGATACCCCTGGTAAAGCCATTGTTATTCAAAACATTCCAACACTGTGCAAAGACAGGCAAGTGCCTGTGTTTCCCACATAGTGTGCTCAGTCATGACATCTACAGTGCAGATTTCAAAGAACTCTCATGTTACAAACGTGCTTGCATTCATTCACAGAGGCCTCTGCACTGAATGCTTTTCTAACTTGCTTCATTTGAAAAAAAAAAAACAAGAGTTCAGTACTGTTGAAAATAATTCTTTTAATTCAGCATCATATGCTCAGAAAAAAAATCACAATATATTATTTGTGAGGAACATTGTCATGCAAATGAAGAGAAGTTTCCTTTGGGTTTCAATGAATAAAATTTTATATAAGCAAATGGCATAGTAACTAAGATCATCATTAAAGTATTCAATAAGGTAAGATATACAATAGTAAAATCATGTCTGTTTTCATGTGACTCCGATGGTGCCATGTTGAACACTAACACAGTTTTTATCAAGTAATAGAAGTTCAGGTGGAACAACCGCTAGTGTGCTTTCTCACACCATGATCTTACAGAGACTCATCTGCCAGAAACTGAGGGACCCTGCAATGGAAAATTTCGAAATCTTGCTCCACCCACATCTAAGTTGAATACATTTCTCGTTTTTATTGTAAAGTTTGAGATCTAAGTAGAGTAAAATTCTTTTTATTTCTAGTTCCTATTACTTAATAATCCATTTAAATATCTCACATCATGCAATGTAAAGGCTGTTTTTCTCAGGAACAATTGAAACCCAATCATTCTGAATCTCTTGTGGCCCACTAACTGTGAGGATTGTGACCTCTGTATTAAACCTTATCATGTTGCTCAAGGAACCCAAAATCTTTACAAACACTAGTGTCTTGTTTTAACTATGATTATTCCTTTTTTTTTTTTTATTGCTTCTTCGAAAATCAGAGTTCATGGAAAGGAGGAAAATACACATTATTCACCTAAATGTTTGTTTCTTTATTGAAGTCTTTTGAAAAAAAATAGAAAGCTAATATCCTATTGAAGAAATAGAAAGGTACACTCTTGAGGCAATATGTATGGCAATGATGCACAGATTTAACATTCAGATCAGCTGTGTATTCCTTAAAAGATATCAGTGCTGAACTTCTGTGAGCATATTGATTTGATGGGTCTGCGATGAAATGTCCACAAGGGGATTTTATGTTTTGAATCCAGATAATTTTAGAGTATAGCAAAGTCTGGGAAACACTGACTTGGACTATAGGTTTATGTGCTTTGGAAAAAGAACCAAAATATCCTTCCAGCTCTTTCCTCACTTGCAGGAAATTTTATAAACAATGACTCCTTGCAAAGATCCTTTCTTCCTCCACCCTTCAGAAACTCCGGAAAAATGAAACAGCTGCATCTGCCTCATGATTTTCCATAAAGCTTTAGACATATCTGCAATGGAGGAATGTTCTAGGAAGGATATTCATCTTAATTATGCTAATCCTGCTTAGCCACCAAATGGGAAGTTGAGATCATCCCTCTGAATCAGCAGAGATAGGTTTATCATTGCCACAAAATTATTTGGAGTAATCTGAATACATCCTTTGGACGTGTAAAAATTCATGAAATGGCAGTATGTTACACTGTAGGTCATTCTCTACCATGTAGAATACTAAAAACTAAGACAAAAAATTCCAAACATTATTTCAAAAATTCTAAGTGATTCCATGTAAACTCGCTTTTTAAATATTCATTGTGGTTTTGCTATATGTCTTCATAAAGGTTTTAAATAAATGTTAAATTTAAGCTATGTAACAAAGTATTTTGTAGCATCATAACAAGACAATAAAGAAAATGTTATAAACTTTTATTTCTTTTTATTAAGTATTGTTGAGATAAACAAATGTATAGGTCTATTTAAGTAACCTAAAGTGAAATAAAAGATCTAATTATATCCAGAGATTTCACAGTGTTGAAATTGTTTCTCGATCCCAAACATTTTAAATCCTAGAAAATAACTTCAGGTATGTGATCAATCATATGTAAGAGACTCTAGATGACATATTTTATTTCTTAATGATTATTAATTAAACAAATTTAAAGATACATTTAAATATGTAAGAAGTAAAACTAAAATTGTCTAAAAACAAAATTTGTCAAGACTATGATAAACAAAATGTGAATTGTTGCAATTAAGCTTTCTAAAATACAGTAAAGAGAACATGTTTGCTGTCGACATTCTCAATGTAAAAATGAGATAAGAGTGTTCATCTGATTTGCATTGCTTACACAGAGAATGAAGCTTGAAGGCTGACATTCAAACCACAGTACATTATGCTCAATATCTGTGCTTGATGCAAATCAGTGAAATTGCCTCATGACCTCAGCCAGGTGAGCAGCCAAACATCCTGAAGTTTAAAACTGAGTCACTCATTTAAGGCAATGTTTATGTTACCTAAAAATTTTAGAGCATAATTGTACATTAATTTTAATCTTAATTGTGCTACTCATGTGCATAAATTTTATTAATAAGCCAAATAAAAAATTTTATACAGAACTTACCCACATAAGTTTCAAAGACTAAAGACTATTTCTTTCTTTTTCTAAAATGTTCATTTTATATTTTCTTTCATGTAATAAAGGTATTGATGTATGTTATAGTATGTATCAATAGCGAAGCAGTAACATATGTATTCTTTGGAGAGATTCTCAGCACATATTCTCAAAATTTTTAAAAATGTGAAGAACCATTATTTTAACTTCACACTTGTGTATAAAGGAAGTATATGTATAATAATTATATATATAAATACACATATAAGGATGAATATACACCTAATTTTAAAAATATATATTCAGATAAATTTCCTCATGAATTTATCAGGCAGAGTTTAAAAAGGTAAGATTTGAAATTTTTCATTCACCACTTCACGTCTTTGTACTATTTACTGTAAAGATTAAAGACTTTTTCAGTTATCCATTTGGATAAATGAATTTTATTGCCCATTTTCAAAAACACATGAGTTTATACTTTCTCAAATATTCATGGCACATGATAAGTACTACCACATTCACAGGCCTCCTGTTCCATTCTATCACCAAAAAGGACAAAAGTCCAGGGACCAGGTCCTTTAACGCAGGCAAATCTTGTTACTTAACCCATACTTGTTTTTCTTCAAGGACTATCACAATATGCCCTAGTACCCAAAAGTTATTTAAAATTTTTTAAATTTATTTTTAGTGTGTGTGTGTGTGTGTGTGTGTGTGTGTGTGTGTGTATTGGAGTACACTGTGCGTGTATCTGGAGTTCCAAGGGTGATTTTGGGAGATCATCCTGGATTGTTCTATCTCCTTCTTTTTTTCTCTCTGGAATTTCCCAGGTTTTGCCTTCTAGAGATTGAAGTTCAGGTCTTAATGCCTGGCATTTTTACATGGGATTTGGGGTCTGAAATCAGGTCCTTCTGCTTTTGAGGCAGTCTCAAACCCTGAGTCATCTCTACAACTCCCCACACAATCTTGAGTGTCGTTATGTTCACTGGTGATCTGCATTCTGATGTTCTTAGAAAATGCCTGAAAACAAACATTCCATAGTTTCATAAAACTAGCATTCTTCATAGGTATAATGCTTAACAAGCCCATGTTTATGAACTGAGAAACAACAGATCACTCAATTAAAAGGTCACTGCCAGGTATCCGATGCCTTCTTAGGAGTTGGCGAAGACAGACACCAGAGGACACCCACCTGCGAACACATTAACCATTCTTAATCCATCTGATCATTCACCAGAACTAGGAGGTAAGTCCATAATACTGAAGACACCAGAATCAGAATGCCAAAATATAGGAAAAAAAAAAAAGGTGGAAACTTTCACCCTGACAGAGAGCTTTCATGGAACCAAATGGTATGGTGTAGACTTCTTGGGGAGTAAAAACGTCTGTGATGTTATCTAACTGTGAACTCTGAGAAACAAAAGACCTGCCTGCTCAGCAATATATGTTCACTGGTACAATCGCAATCTAACTGTTGTGGGGTAACCAACTGCTCTGTGACTGGATTTTAGGCATTCCCCACAAAAGGAGATTCATAACTAGTATAGAAAACCTTGTTCAAAGCCCTAATAGTTTAAAAAGGTCAATGGGAGAGTCTACTTCAGGAAACTGAACAAGTTAACATTGCATCAAATTTGCTTGCTAAGTATCAATGTTTACTCCCACTGACAAAAACCTCTCTCTGCCTTAATTGGAGAAGCCAGTAGATGGAGATTAACACAAGAAACTGTAAGTGGTGGACAAGTATTCAGTTTTACAGAAAGTCTTATGCATCCCCTCAAAGTCCATGGACAATCATGAAAGAGGGCATGAAGAGAGTGTAAAAGCTGAAGGTGTGAAAGGGACTACAAAGACTACCTACTGAACATGACACGACCTTGGCAGTAATGAGCACAGAGCAACTACGAGTGCAAGCACATGGCTTCTACAAGACTTGTCCGAACAACAGACGTAATGTGTGGGGAAGGAGTTAATGTATCCTACCACTTACTGCTAAAATGCAAGCAACTAATAGATTCTGAAAGAGGAAAGACACACTGTCTAGTGAACTCACTGGATACAAATGATGAATTCCAAACCCATGAACACATAGACAACTTTGGCAAAGCACATTGGGACAGGAAACATAACAAAGGATACAGGGAAAAAGCTGTAAAGAAAGAGGGATAGTGACATGGTAGGAAAGAGGCAAGAGAGGTATGATATATTACACATAAATATAATTTTCAAGGGACAAATGTTTTCAGAAACAAAAAACAATTTTCTGAAGTGAAATTTTAAGACTGTGAAAACAGCCTTCCCAACGCCGCTCCTCCGGCCGGGACTCGCGAGCGCGGTCCAGCTGGGCCTCACCCGCGACCTAGGTAAGCTCCGCCCGCGCCCGCCCACCAGAACCCCAGGTCAGAAACAAGGGAACCAGCTCCTACTCCACCATCCAGCCGGACCGGCGCGCAGGGCCAAGGGACGAGGAGGACCTCCCCCTGCGCCCGGGACCCGACCCAGCTCGCCTCGGGTTAAATAGCTCCACGCCAACACCCCCATTCTCCCTTCCCCACCCCGCTCCGCCTGCGGGGAAGCTCGCGCGGTCCAGCCGGGCCTCACCCGCGACCTAGGTAAGCTCCGTTCCTGCCCACCCCCAGAACCCCAGGCCAAATAATTCAGCTTAGTAAAATTGAAAGATCTTTTTTTTAATAATATTTTTTTAATTTTTTTATTATTATTATTTATTCAACTGTGTGCATATGCATGTGTATGTGCGCGTGTGTCTGTGTGTGTCTGCATGTGTGTGTGTCTGTGTATGTGTAGAACCATGGACGAATTAGAGAACCACCATGGATGCATCCACCTCCTTCTGCCCCGGGATTCACAGGCTCTGCCCTACCAGGACCCGAAGCACAGGCCGCCCCTGCTTCTGCCTGGCGTCTATACATGGGATCTGGGATCCGAACTCAGGACCTTCCACCTGCAAGGGGGAGGCTTAACCCCTGAGCCACCTCTCCAGCCTGAAATTGAAAGATCTTAAGAGTTAAAACGACAATGCCAAAGTCAAAGTGCAAATCCATGAGAAGCAACACTCAAGTAAACAAATTTCCCACTGAAGGAATTAATCCCATAATGTTAGACTCCAACCAGAACAAACCTACGGAAAATGGCCAAGAAAGCCTGACCCAGGATAACGACTTTCAAAATATGATCATTACCATGTTCAGTTCAATACTATGAAGAGGAAATCCGGGAGGAATTACATAATCGAATCAATTGCTTTGAAGAGGAACACAACAGACATTTGGAGGAGTTGAGAAAAACAGTGCAAGAAACAAAAACTGGCATAGAGCACTTAAAACAGACTCAAGCAGAGTTTAAAACTGAGCTACAAGACAAGTTATCTTCAACCCAGAACTCCACAGAGAGTCTTATCAACAGAACTAACAAAGCAGAAAACAGAATTTCAGACCTTGAAGATAAAGTAGGAGTACTAACCAGCTCAATGGAAGAGGTTGTTAAAGCCAAAAAGATACTTGAGAGAAATATCCAAGAGATATGGGACACCCTGAAGAAGCCTAACACGCGTATTCATGGAATACCAGAGCAAGAATCTCAAAATACCACCCCTGAGGAAATTTTTCAAATGATCATCAAGGAAAACTTTCCTCATCTAAAAAAAGAGAGGCCCATCCATATACAAGAGGCATTCCGCACCCCAAACAGATACGAACAAAATAGAAGCACGCCACGGCAAATAATAGTTAAAACACTCCACATTCAAGATAAAGAACTGGTGCTGAGAGCTTCAAGGGAGAAAAAAACAAGTCACTTTTAAAGTTAAACTTACTAAAATAACAAATGACTTCTCAGTCGAAACAGTAAAAGCAAGAAGAGCTTGGAGAGACATACTTCAAGTATTGAATGAGCAAAAATGTCAACCCAGGCTGATTTACCCTGCAAAACTATCAGTCATGATCGAGGAAGAAAGAAAAATCTTCCAGCACAAAGACAACTTGAAGGGATACATGTCCACCAAACCAGGCCTTCAAAAAATGCTAGAAATGATACTCAAGCGTGAAGAAAAAAACAGGCATATCCAGGAGAACAGAAGGCAAGTATAACACCATTAAAAGCAAAGAAATATACTTAAAAAACTACTAAACATAATAAATGTCTGGAATTAAAAATAGTTTCTCCATTATAACACTAAATGTTAATGGAATTAATTCACCAATCAAGAGACACAGATTACAAACTTGGATTAAAAATCACAATCCATCAATCTGCTGCCTGCAGGAAACCCATCTCACCACAAAAGATAGGCACGCTCTAAAAATAAAAGGCTGGTCAACAATTCTACAAGCAAGTGGAAGCAGAAAACAGGCAGGGGTAGCCATTATGCTATCAGACAAAGTGGACTTCAAACCAAAGAAAATTATAAGAGACACGGATGGATACTACATTTTAGTCACAGGTACAATTCACCAGGAAGACTTCACAATACTGAACATATATGCACCCAATACGGGCCCCTCCACATTCATTAAGAAAACCCTACAGCGTCTAAAGCAAGAAATCAACCCCCAAACGATAATTCTTGGGGACTTCAACACCGCCCTCTCAACATTTGATAGATCAACAGGTCAAAAGCTTAACAGAGACACTTTGGAACTTAATCAAACCCTGAAAGAAATGGACCTTACAGATCTCTATCGAACTGTTCACCCACCTACCAAAGAATACACATTTTTCTCAGCAGCACACGGAACTTTCTCCAAAATAGATCACACATTGGGCCACAAAACGAATCTACACATATACAAAAAAGTTGAAGTTCTAACCTGTGCCCTGTCAGACCACCATGACCTAAAGCTGGACATCCACAACACATCAAACAAGAGAAAAAACACTAATTCCTGGAAACTTAACAATATGATGCTGAATGAGAACTGGATTCAGGAAGAAATTAAAAAGGAAATACAAGATTTCCTGAAAGCGAATGATAATGAAAATATAACTTACCAAAATCTCTGGGACACAATGAGGCTGTTCTAAGAGGTAAGTTCATAGCTCTTAATGCCTACATCAAAAAAATGAAACATCAGGAATAAACAACTTAACAATGCAGCTTAAAGCTTTAGAGAAACTAGAGCAATCTGATCCCAAAAGTAGTAAAAGAGAGGAGATTAGCAAAATAAGGGGAGAAATATCTGAAATCGAGATTAAGAAAATGATAGAAAAAAATCAATCATTCAAAAAGCTGGTTCTTTGAAAAAATCAATAAGATTGATACACCCCTAGCTAAATTAAGCAAAAGCAAAAGAGAGAAAACCCAAATTAACAAAATCAGAAATGAACATGGAGTTATCACTACGGATACCCAAGAAATCCAGAGAATTATAACATCACATTTCAAAAACTTATACTCTGTGAAGTTTGACAACACACAAAAAGATGGATGAATTTCTAAATAAACACAACTCAACTAAATTGAATCAGGAAGTTGTGAATTATTTAAATAGTCCTATAACATATAAGGAAATTGAGGGAGTAATCTTGAATCTTCTCACCAAAAAATGTCCTGGACCAGATGGATTCAGCACAGAGTTCTACCAGACATTTAAGGAGTTAATAATACCAATACTCCTTAAACTGTTCCATCAAATAGCAAAGGAAGGAACACTACCAAATTCCATCTATGAAGCTAATATCGTTTTAATCCCAAAACCTAATAAAGATTCATTTAAAAAAGAAAACTATAGGACAATATCTCTGATGAACACAGATGCAAAGATTCTCAACAAAGTCTTAGCAAATCGGATTCAAAAACATAGTAAGAAGATTATTCATGGGGACCAAGTAGGCTTCATCCCCGGCACACAAGGTTGGTTCAACAAACGCAAATCAATAAATGTAATTCATCATGTAAACCAGTCCAAAATCCAAGACC
This sequence comes from Typhlomys cinereus, assembly GCA_023101885.1. Taxonomy (NCBI): domain Eukaryota; kingdom Metazoa; phylum Chordata; class Mammalia; order Rodentia; family Platacanthomyidae; genus Typhlomys; species Typhlomys cinereus. The sequence continues at coordinate 2,100,626 of JALPQD010000122.1, read as the reverse complement.
ACATGATACTCTCGATAGATGCAGAAAAAGCTTTTGACAAAGTCCAACAGCCTTTTACAATCAAAACGCTAGAGACAGTAGGAATGGAAGTAACCTTATCAATATAATAAAAGCTGTATACAACAAGCCCACAGCCAGGAGTATGCTCAATGGGGAACAATTGGAAGCATTCCCACTTCGATCAGGCAACTAGACAAGACTGACCACTCTCACCACTTCTATTCAATATTGTACTTGAAGTCTTAGCTGAAGACATAAGACAAGAAAGGGACATAAGAGGGATTCAAATTGGCAAGGAAGAAGTCAAGCTATCCCTATTTGCAGATGACATGATCTTATACCTGAAAGATCCCATAAACTCCACCAGGAAGTTCCTGGAACTAATTGAGAAGTTCAGGAGGATGGCAGGATACAAAATAAATGTGGAAAAATCAGAGGCCTTCCTATATGCCCAGAATGAAAGAAGTGAAAAAGCGTTGAGAGAAACCATTCCATTCACTATAGCTCCTAAAAAAATGAAATACCTTGGTATAAACCTAACCAAGGAGGTAAAAGACCTTTACAATGAAAACTTTAAAACCCTAAAGAAAAAAATTGCAGAAGACACCAGAAGGTGGAAAGACCTCCATGTTCCTGGATTGGCAGAATCAACATCGTAAAAATGACCATCCTACCAAAGGCAATATACAAATTCAATGCTATACCAATTAAAATCCCAAAGCAATTCATTAAAGAAGTTGACCAAACAGTCTCAAAATTCATATGGAGGCACAAAAGACCCAGGATAGCAAAGACAATCCTGAGTAACAAAAACACAGCTGGAGGTATTACCATACCAAACCTTAGTCTATATTACAAATCCATAGTTATAAAAACAGCCTGGTACTGGCTCCAAAATAGACACACATATCAATGGATAAGGATTGAAGACCCAGATATAAGCCCACAAAATTACAGCCATTTGGTCTTTGACAAAGGAGCCCAAAGAATCCAATGGAAAAAGAACAGCATCTTCAACAAATGGTGCTGGCAAAACTGGATCTCCACATGCAGAAGATTAAAGCTGGACCCGTACTTGTCACCATGAACAAGACTTAATTCCAAATGGATCAAGGACCTTGATATCAGGCCAGAGACTATAAAAATCATAACTGAACGGATAGGGAACTCCCTCGAGCTGATTGGACTAGGCCAACATTTCCTAAACAGACATCCAGTGGCACAGTCACTGCTACCAACTCTCAACAGTTGGGATCTTGCGAAATTAAAGAGCTTCTGTTCAGATAAAGAGATTATCACACGAGCTCAAAGGCAACCCACAGAATGGGAGAAAATCTTCACTAACCACATATCTGATAGAGCTCTACTGTCCAGAGTGCACAAAGAACTTAGAAAATTAAACACCAAGGAAACCAATGGCCCAATTAAAAAATGGGCCCGGAACTTAAAAGAAATTTTACCAGGGATGAAATTAAAATGTCTAACAAATATCTTAAAAAATGCTCCACTTCTTTAGCCATCAGGGAAATGCAAATCAAAACTTCCCTGAGATATCATCTCACCCCGGTCAGGATGGCAAAAATCCACAATACAAACAACAACAAGTGCTGGAGAGGATGTGGAGAGAGGGGAACTCTGCTACATTGCTGGTGGGAATGCAGACTCATACAGCCATTCTGGCGAGCTGTCTGGAGATTCTTAAAAAAATTAAAGATTGAAATGCCATATGACCCTGCGATTCCACTTTTGGGTATAACCCCCCATATAGCAGAGGTTCACCTCGATAGCACAAGCACAACCATGTTCATAGCAGCACTGTTTACAATAGCAAAGTCATGGAATCAACCTAAATGTCCAACAGTTGATGAGTGGATAAGGAAACTGTGGTACATCTATACAATGGAGTACTACTCAGCTATCAAAAATTATGAATTACTGGAATTTGCCGGGAAATGGATGTCATTAGAAACAATTATATTAAGTGAAGTATCCCAGACCCAGAAAGTTAAGCGCCGTATGTACTCCCTAATAGGTGGCTCCTAGTACCAAACTCACCCAGCCCACATTGAGACACTCAAGGGTAAATCTATGTAATACGGTAATTGCAAGGATTGTAAATAGGAGGGATGGGGTTGGAGAGCCACACCAGACACAAGGAGAGAAGGGACCATGTTACAGCAGAGAAAATCTACCTCCAAGGAATACAAGTAAGTAATGTGACACCTGGTTAAGTTCACAGATGTACAACTGAGGGGGTATGATCTCACCAGAAGGGGAGGGCATATAGTCTGGCAGATGAAAAGAGATCATTTTGCAAATGGGTGACTGATCCCTCCCTCACCGAGGTTTCCTGCTTTTATTACATCTACCCTTGAATGTGCTATTATAACAAGACTCCAATTTAACAGTTTTTTGTCTCTAACCAGGGGGTGACATACAGTGCCCATCATGATGGAGTGAAGGGCATTGCAGGAGCAACAAAACTGCAAAAGAAAATCAACAAACCACAATCCAGAATTTCAGAGACTCTATATCATCCACCTAGAACTAAGCCAGCCTAATCTCCCCCCATCCTGAAGCTCAGGGACATCTACGGAAGAGGGAGTGGTAAGATTGTAAGAGCAAAAGGATGGGGGGAGCAATGATTTGAAGAGTCTCCACACTAGATAGGGCTGAAGCAATCATAATAGGACTTTGCATGCCCTGTGCCATGTCCGTCACACTGTTGACCTCACACACTCTAACATCGGCTAAAGGCACCAAGATCCTTGGAGGCAAGGGATTGATGGCCACAGTAGTATTCCTATGCTTAAGGGGAACACACGAAAGGGTTCAGGGAAATGCCACTGGGTCCTTTTACGTCATCGGAAAGGAGGACCAAGAGGAGAGTTAGGCATACACAATAAAGGACTCTCTGGGAATTGGGGGGGGGAGGCACTGGGAGATGGGGAGGGAGGGAGGGGTAGTAAGGGGTACAGGGGGAGGGAACTGGTCTACCTATTAAGTTTGTATGAATGGAAATAATAATAAAAATGTTATAAAAAAAATGGGCCCTGGAACTTAAAAGAAATTTTACCAGGGATGAAATTAAAATGTCTAACAAATATCTTAAAAAATGCTCCACTTCTTTAGCCATCAGGGAAATGCAAATCAAAACTTCCCTGAGATATCACCTCACCCTGGTCAGGATGGCAAAAATCCACAATACAAACAACAACAAATGCTGGAGAAGATGTGGAGAGAGGGGAACTCTCCTACATTTTGCTGGTGGGAGTGCAGGCTCATACAGCCACTCTGGCGAACCGTCTGGAGATTCTTAAAGAAATTCTTAAAGAAAGTTTGAAATGCCATATGACCCTGCGATTCCACTTTTGGGTATAACCCCCCATATAGCAGAGACTCACCTCGATAGCACAAGCACGACCATGTTCATAGCAACACTGTTTACAATAGCAAAGACATGGAATCAACCCAAATGTTCAACAGTTGACAAGTGGATAAGGAAACAGTGGTACATCTATACAATGGAGTACTACTCAGCCATCAAAAATGATGAATTACTGGAATTTGCCGGGAAATGGATGTCATTAGAAACAATTATATTAAGTGAAGTATCCCAGACCCAGAAAATTAAGCGCCATATGTACTCCCTAATAGGTGGCTCCTAATACCAAACCCACCCAGCCCATCTTGAGACACTCATAGGTAAATCTATGTATTACCTACAGTAATTGCAAGGATTATGAACAGGAGGGATGGGGTTGGAGGGCCACACCAGAAACAAGGAGAGAAGTGACCATGTTACACTAGAGAAAATAGGCCTCCATCAAGGACTTCAAGAAAGTAATGTGACACCTAATTAAGTTCACAGACATTCGTTCCTGATCATTTACAACTAAGGGGGTATGAACTCACCAGAAGGGGAGGGCATATAGTCCGGCAGATTAAAAAGTAACCATTTTGCAAATGGGTGATTGACCCCTCCCATTGCCAAATGCCATATGATCCTGCGATTCCACTTTTGGGTATAAGTATTACATCTACCCTTGAATGTGCTCTTATAATGAGACTCCAGTTTAACAGCTTTCTGTCTCTGGCCAGGGGGTGACATACAGTGCCCATCATGATGGAGTGAAGGGCATTGCAGGAGCAACAAAACTGCAAAAGAAAATCAACAAACCACTATCCAGAACTTCAGAGACTCTATATCAACCACATACAACTAGGCCAGACTAATCTCTCCCCATCCTGAACCTCAGGGACATTTGCGGAAGAGGGGGCGATAAGAGTGTAAAAGCAAAAGGATGGGAGGAGCAATGATATGCAAGATACTCCACACAAGTTAGGGCCGAAGCAATCATAATTGGACACTGCATGCCCAGAGCAATGTCCAACACACTATTTACCTCAGAAAGTCTAGCATCTGCTAAAGGCATCAAGATCCTTGGAGGCAAGGGATTGACAGCCACAGTAGTGTTCCTATGCTTAAGGGGAACACAGGAAAGGGTTCAGGGAAATGCCACTGGGTCCTTGTACGTCATCGGAGAGGAGGCCCAGAGTAGAGTCAGGCATGCACAATAAAGGACTCTGGGAATTGGGGCGGGAGGCACGGGGGGATGGGGAGGGAGCGGTGAGGGGAGGGGGAGCAGAGGGTTCGGGGGGAGGAGGAGGGAGGGAGGGGACTGGTGTACCTATTAAGTTTGTATGAGCTGAAATAATAATAAAAATGTATTAATAAAAAAAGACTGTGAAAACAGTGAATACACCCTATTTCAGTAAGATTTCAAAAATTATACCAGATGTACTGTGATAAGTATAAATAGAACTTCAAGGATATCAACTGTACCAAATTCTGAGAAGATGCAAAGAAAATTGATGGAACATAAAATGTAAACATGTGTGCCTGTTAGGGACACATGACAGAATTGCACCATTTTTTTTTTATAATAGGATTAAAGGGTATAAGAATTTTATAAGTCAGCTTTAGTAGATATTGAACGGTTGATAGCATTCCACTGTAGTCATATGTAGGAGAGTAGACATTGAGACTCAGTATACAGCTTCATGCTATTTGTTGTGATAATTGTTTGAGGTGATTGTCTAAGCATAATAAAGCCCAATTCTAGAGAAATTAAAAAATACATCCCAGGTCACAGGCTTGTTAGCTATAGCAGACTTGGAAATATCATAGTATTTCTAGCTTGTTATATGAACTAAAATGACTCTACATTTTCCTGGCTCTAAATGCCCAACCCCCCCCCCATAGAAGAGAAATACAAGTATCGATGCTATGAAGTTAGTCTTAATGCTTTTAAGAATTGTAAGGTATTAATGTCTTAACTTTTCCATTAAAATGAGTAAATTACAATGTAATTTTGCTTCAAATCATCTTTATTTCGGGGTTGCCTAGTGACAGGTTTATTTTTTAAACAACTTCCAATTAGAAAAAGAAAGGCCTATTATCAGTGTCTTTCCATTTCAAAATTAAAAATGAAGTTTGAATAGTGATGTACAGCTGTAATCTTAGCACGGAGGTGGTGGAGGCAGGAGGGTCAGGAACTTGGGCTGATTTTTGACCACACATCCACTTTCAAAGTCAGCCTTGTTGCATAGGACCCTGCTTCAAAAGCAATAACTTTAAGACATATACTTTAATGAAATCTGGCAAGAAAAATGAAAAAATGTAATGTGAAAAATTAATATAATGATTTTCTCCTCTCAATGTATAGTATAAAAATTTCCTGAACATAGTTTTCAAGGGCTGGTACTGGTAGGCATAATACTTAATATTGTCTTATTTAAAAAGACATAAATGACATAAAATGTAATACTTGTAAATCACTTAAAATGAATCTTGGAGAATAGGGGGAAAACTGTAACAATTTCACAATACTGAGTTACCAACAACTAAAACTAACTTTTTTCTAAAGTTGCAGCTTAATCTTTGGATGTCCAACATTAATGACCATGATGCCAGTCTCATTCTGAAGCCAGTGGCTCTGACTCTTTCCAACCAGCAAACTTGACTCACCTTTTTTCACTGCTAGTCTAAAATGAAAATGAATACATAATTCTTACCATACAAAACCAACAAGTCCCTAGAAACTGAAATAGTGCTAGCTTGGCTGCTAGTTCTCTCTGTTCCCACTAGTGAGTTCGATAAACTTCCCATGCCTCATCTTTGTCCATGGAAGGACAACGTCAAGTGGAAATGAGGTTCACATGGTCCTGCTGGGCACCATCTTCTGCAGGAGGCCTTGGTAAAGCCTGGCTTTTTACCATGAAGCTTGTGTTTCATCGGGTTTGCGATTGGGAGGGAAATGCATGTGTCTAATATATTCCCAAGTAACCCTTAAGGGCTGGTCTAAGGACATTTTTGGGAATCACTGAGTTGCTTGGTCATTATTGTATTATACATTCAATTTTTATTGTTAAGATTGCAAACTAAGTTCCCAATATATCCTCCTACAACATGCTTAGTAATGACATTTCAATATTTATTTCATGAATGATAAAACAAATATATCCTGATATCAGAAAATAAAGGGACTCAAAAAAAGGCAAAGGACTTTCTAGCACTTTTTAGGAGAATCAAGTAGGTTCTTAAACTAGTCCCTCATTTGTTGATTTCATTCATTTATTGTTAACAATTTCAAGACCAGAGACATTGGAATTAAACTATTTGTTTTAGATCTCATTAATAAGAAAAAAGTCCCCAACTTAAGCTAATTTTTTTCCAGGCCACTAAATCATTCTGTAGATCAATATCACTTTAGAGATGAGCCTGATGTGTCTTTTTCTAGGGAATTATTTTGGTATCTGTCTGTGCTGTAAACATGAATAGATTCAAATCAGTATGATCACAACAATCTAAAGGTGCAATTTTTCTGGGTGATAGTGTGACCACAATGTTACCAACCGTCAGAATAATTATTATCACAGCCCCACATAGCAGTTGGAATATGTATCTGATGTGTCAGCTTCGATGTGAGTTCTGGGTATACTTATCAGTTCCACAATGCCTTTTCCCTGCTTTCAAAGAGACAAGTTCAACAAGAACTCTTTAGCAGTCATGAGGCTGGGACAAGGTTACGCAGTACCCTGATATGTCAGGAGCTCGCCTGTCACTGGGCTCTTACTGCAATACTTAGCAAATATTGTCAGCAAAAAGCCAGAGGAGGAATCCAAGGGCAGACTTAGAATGAGCCAGTTATTCTCCCACAACAGTGATGGAGATCAAGGCCTTACGGTCATTTTCCTGAAGACAGTCTTTCCAGATGTGGAGGTTGATAGGAAAAATATAAACTGCCCTTTTCCTCTATGTAATCAATTAGCATAAATGATCAGCCCAGGAATTGTGTTGTTTTCTACTTAAGAAGTAACTGAAACGAATCAAGACAGTGCTCATCAGAGTTTTTCTTCCTTTCTTTTTTCCTCCTCTCTATGCCCTGAGGCAGTAGTGAGCCTTCTCCCTGGTCTGCTCTCTCATCCTGGGCTGCCTGCTCAGGCCTGGCCGGGTAGAGAGCTGTGCTCCTCGCCAAGGACATCAAAGAATAAGAAAGCCTTGTTCACGTAACACTGTGTTTCATGTTGTCCTTGGTTTGACATTTCAGTTCTGTGTTCTGGCTCCTGGGTACCTATTTAGATCTGAATCTTTACAATTTGCTATCAATGGTGTTTCATCTTGTCTTTGACATAAAATTGTCATCTTCTAGGCAATTATTGCTTTGTATTATTACTAAAACTTGATAATGAAAATAGGTAAGAAATGTATGATTGCTATTGATTGAAGACTGTAATGTAGGGCTTGGGAGGAGGGAGACTCACATCTTCCAGTGTCCCTTAGAGCCCAATAGACTCTGAACTATCTGGCAGAAATCATTATTGTAATAAATTATTATCATCATCATCCTATCTTGAGTCAGAATGTGTTCCAGTCCAATCATTACTATGTATATGGAAAATGCCAAAATGTGGGATTTTTTTGTAAATTCTAACAAAGAACATATTTATACTAAACAAGGTAGAGAATTCAGGGGGTGAGCTTACTAATTTAAAACTCCTTACAACTCGTCCTTAATATATGCATATATATTAATATATGCATATATAAAACTCTAGTTTTAAGAAATTCCAAGGTTTAGTTAATTGCACACTTAAGTGCATCCATACATATATTGTTTATGATTTCTACTATGCTAGGAAGGAAAATGAATCCAAAAAGTCATCTCTTTTGCGTTGATGTGAATAGTCATAGATTCGATTTAGTACGATCTAGGTAGGGACCAGCAAGACAGTTCAATGGGTAAGTTAACTGTTCATACACACAAACCTTCAGACCTAAGTTCAATCTCTAGAAACCCATGTGGCGGAAAGAGAAAGTTGGCTTATTGGAAGTTATTTTCTGACTTCTGTCCACGCCTGGTGGTATGTACATAAATGTCTCTCTCCCTGTCTGGTTGTCTTCTTGTCTCCCTATTTCTGTCTTTCTCCTACATGTACTCTTTGGATCTCAAATAAATAAAAAATAAAATATTTTAAAGGATGTGTTATTTTTATAATCCTATAAAGTATATGAATCAAAGTCCTTTGGATAAAATAAAAGGGTGAAGCAATGTGTACGTACGTCATTTTGTAGAGCCTTCCACTGAGTAGCTTTTCATAAGAGATGTGAAGAATCCAAGCACAGTGACAGAGTAAACTGTGTCAGTCATACTTTGGTGACTAAGACCAAATACCTGAAAAGAGAATGATTTATTTTAGCCGATAGTTTCAGAGATTCAACCCTTGGTCACTTGGCTCCATTTCTGGGATTCAGGGGCAAGGAATAGCATCAGTGCACAGGGGTCTTTTTTGGACACTACTTCCCACCTCATGGTGGCTAGGAAGCAGAGATTCAGAAAGGTCAAGAGACAAAAGTGATCTTTCTGGGAACATGCCTGCATGTGCTAATTACATACAGATGACAACTTGTCAACTAAAGACTGACTTTGCAGTTTAGCAGGCTTATAGTCTAGTAGGTGAGCAGGTTTAACCCTTAATCAGCAATTCCTGTGGGTATGTTGTGGCCAATTCCCTCAACTTTCATGTTGGTATGAACTCCTCTGCCAAGCTGTACTATGAACTACAGCAGAATCATAATCAAAAATAAACCTCTGTGTTCTCTTAAATTGTCTAGGTACTGTAGCCATATCAGCAACAGAGACCAACTGTAGCACTTCCTAATGACTTAATTCCTGAAATAATGTCCTCATATTATGAATCAGCAATGAATTCATAGAGGCTTCTGAACTAAACCCTCCTCATGTGGGTCCATCAATTGGGGGAAGCCTTTTAAAGAATGATTCATGCCTGGCATCACATATGTCAAGGGTTGTGAATACGACAGGTAAAAATGTAGCATTAACAGTCCTACCTGCAGAAAGCACCATGTTTGGACCTAAGTAATCCAGTTGTCCTAGCTATTTGTCTTATCTCCATTTACATCCTCATCTTCTCTCACTTTCTGACAAATATCTATCTGAGGTTTGAGTGCTTCAAATTTTTAATCTTATATTTATATGTATTTATGTATTTAGCTAATTAAGTAGTTGGAGTTAATATTGTGAAGAACCTTAAATTCAACATTGAAAGCATTATGAATTTATTGATACATTAGTGATTATTACTCTTATTGGTTTTGCTAAAGGTCAGGTAAATATAGGCAGTAAACCCAGACCACCAGATAAAACATGCTATGACAGATGATTAGCTTTTACTCTTTCCACTGATTACAGCTACCTTCTGAGGATCTAATTGCTACCCTCTTTGCCTAGTGTGGATAGCCTTTCACCAAAGACTCCATGCAACTATCTACAGAGACTGGTGTATGGCTATATATCTAACTAATCAGGACAAGCCCCCTCCAGGCTGCTTTGAATGTAGAATCACACCAAAGAAGATAACTAGTTATTACAGAGTAACGGGGAAACAGGAATGCTCTCCTTTCTCATAACTTGGGAAATGAGGATTCCTAAGTCTGTCCTAAGCAGCTAAATCCTTCTGGGCCTTGAGAAGAAAGTGTAGAGAGAAAGATGATTGGCATGCATGCTAAGAAAAGCAGAATCATAAATGACACAGGATCATCCTAAAGATAAAAAATGAGACCCCTGAGGCACTGAGGCTTTTCTTTTCCTCTTAAATCTGACAATTCATTCAGCTTGCACATAAATTTAATTTGATTTTTGAGCTAATTATTATGAAGTTTAGTCTCCTATAACGTATGTATCACAGTTTTTTCTATTTTACCCTAAAACAAAGCTATTTGGATCTATAACTTCCATTTGTTCGCTACTAGTCCTAAGAAGCTACCTCTCTATATTTGAGACAAATATTTCAACATGATATTTGAAAGATAAAATAAGTTAATTCATATAATAAAGTTAAAATGGTGCTGGAACAAATTTAGTAATTGATATAACTACTGCTTCCATTCTAAATGTAATTACGAAGCTTTTCTTGTATAACACTCATTTCTATTTGGAAGATATGAGTATAATAACAGTTATTGTCACATATTTGGAAGAAATGTCTACATTCATGTAACTACTATTGATTAGAAACTGACTGTGTGAGAAGGTCCAGCTCTAACATGCACTGCAGAAATTAATGGAACTTCAAATAGAATATGTGCTCTTTTGGGGTGATGCAGAAGCCACATGAGAGATTTTGAAGAATACTTAAAGAAAACCAGAGTAGAAAGAGGTGGAGTAAAACATATGTCACTGGGGAACATGGATATTAATGGAGATTTAAAATAGAAAGATTTTACCCAAAAGATTTAAACAACCTTCTATGGAAATGAAGGTCATGACCATCCCTGCAGAAAGGTGCAAGCAGAGTAAGAGCTGAACGTTAAGATAGGACAAGCTCTAGAAGTTTAAGGAATAGTAAAGAATAGGTAAGAGAAAAATGAGAATAGCATCAAGAAGCACAAATTAATCAGAACCATCTGGAACATTGTAGAAGATGTGACTTGGGTTTCAAGTGAACTGATAAGCTACTGTAGTTTGAATCAACTTTTGTGCCCAATATGCAGTTCCAAGACTGTCACAATGTTATGGTGAAGTAACAAGACAGAGGGGAAAAGCAAAGAGTTTTCTGAGAGAAGCAGTGACTTCTGTGTTCTTAGTCTGGGGATGTTGCAAATTCACAGACTGAATTTGAATTTCATGTGAATGACTCATAGAATGCCAGAGAGATGCCCCTGTTTCACCTCCAATTGTACATGCAAACTTTCCTCACAATTGTGTAGCTCTGAGTGTCACAATGTCTGATATCCACTCCACATCTTTTGATATTTCACAACTCATATGACAAAATGTGGATCCTTTTACCTTGGGAAGAAATGGGATGCACTGAGCCCCACTGTGTCTGGGCCATGGCTCGGTTCTACCTGTAGGACAATACTTGGGGCTTAGAATGGATTTGCCCATGGAGCAATTCCTGTATCATTGGAAAGATCTGCTATGCATGGGACAATGTTGGCCATGGAATGGATCCAACCATCCAGGACAATGTCTGGGCCATGAAACAGATCCACCCATTAGACAATTCCCCAGGCTCCAACAATGAGCAATGCACTACAAATGCCTGGATTTGAAGAACTGTCCTCTTACTGTCCAAATCTGCAGTGCGTGCTGTGTATTGAAGACCTGGAATCATGACTAGTATAGGCTGTACTTATTTGTCTCTTCACATAGATGGCACTTCTGTTGTCTACTGTAATGCCATGGATTTATATCTGCAGATGTTAAGTTTTTATAGCTATTAGCCATCCAACTGAAGGTGGCAGGCACTTGCTAATTATGCTCAGACTTCAAGGCAGAAATTAGACAACAAATAATTTTGGAAGACGTTAGCATGCATATGGCAAGTGGGCTCAGGACAAAACAGGGACACTTCAGAGGTGAGCAAAAAAGATCCCAAGGAGGGTAGGTACTGAGACAGAAGACAAGCAGAAGAGTGTTGTCCCAGGAGACAAAGAAAGGGCCTTCTTGTGGAAGGAATGACCAAATCTGACAGATGTCACTGATGGGGCACATGAGATGAGGGAGGGGACCTGTCCTTGAAAGCAATAGCTTAAGGTGACACCTTTACTGGGAGGGTTCAAAACAGAGTGGGAAGAAATCAGAGATAGCAAGTATCCTGCTAAGCTTTCTTCTTAAAATTTGTATCTTAATCTTTTGGAAAGATTTACTTGCTATTAGACATTTGCTAGCTGTAAAACTGGCATGATAATTAATTTAATCAATTCCTTCTTAAGATCTAATGAAACATCTGTACCTTTTTGTTCATTGCAATGATGGAGATGTATGGCATATAATAAAACTATTAATGATGTTATTCTCTCAAATGTGAACCTATTCTTTGAATCTCATCACTAAATAACTTCTTAATCTGTGAGCCAAAATGTCAACCAATACCTTGGACTGGGTCCTAAGGCTATTGGGGAATAAAGAACATTCTTTGGCTGGTTTATTTTTCTTCAGTATTAGAACTAACTTGGCTCATCTCAGTGTCTGTAGTAAATTGCTTTCCACCCAGGAATTTACAAATAGTTTAGTTGGATCATTTCTAACTATGTTAATATCTATATTTGTATAAAATCCTGGCCAGAATTCATCAGTTCTGGTGCTGTATTATTTTACAGGACAAACTCCTTTTACTTTCTTTTTTCGGGTATCAGTTTCACCTGGTTATTCTAGTATTTCAATAGTATACAAGATGGTGACTGCTGGATCATGGCAGGGAGTGGAACTGTTGGTGAGTATTTTTGATACAATTCAAAATCCTATGTTCATTTTCATTAGACCTACAAGCACTGGTTGGCTCTTTATTCTAGGCAGTGCATTTCTAGAAATTTATTTGGTTTTAATTTCATCATTAACAGATGGATTTCAGCAACACATACAAAACAAAACTGTTCCATTTGAGTCTTGAGTTTTTCCATTTACATTAATTAGGAAAAGTAAATAAAATTTTAATTGCATAGATTATTAAAATTTTGACAAATACATTTTAAAACATAAATATCTGATAGTTCCAAAATATATAGCCCTGTTATTTGTATTTTAGATTTTAAGATATAGACAGATTATTTGAGTACAATGTTTTTACGGCATAACAATTTTAATCTATCAACTGTAACTAGAATATTGACAATGGAAGCTTGCATAAGCAAAACAAATCACTGTATATGATGGAAAGAATGAGAGCGAGCTTATTTATAATTATACGCAAGTTGCTATATTCTCCATATTTAGGGTTTGTTTTAAGAAATATCACAAGCGAGGTGGTAAACAATAGACGTGTGTATTCTCTGGATGCTGGAAAGTGCAAGTCCTTCATTGTGAATGAAATCAAGGCTGCAAAGTAGCTGACTCTTTATCTTGACATGTTCTACTTTTCTTATTTCTCTTTTTATTTTTTCCTCTTCTCACAACAATCATAATGAATGACTCTGATAAACTCAGTTTGCTTTATTACCTCTTTGAAGATCCTCTTTTCAAATGCAGATGTATTATATGGAAAAGGGGCTTAGGACTTTAACATATAAATTTTTAAGAAGCAGGAAAAATATATGTATATGATTTAATGCTATCTAACCTTGCAAAAGAGGAAAACATCTGCCATTGTCAAGAAACATGGAGTGAAATAAAGACATAGAAATACCAAGACCACATACACATACTTATACATGGACACTAGAAAAAAAGAAAGGGAATGAATAAAGAGGCTGGACAGGCAGAAGTAGAGAGCAGAATGTTTTTACCAGCTAATCTGGAGTGAAAAAAAGGGTGAGATGTTAGTCAGTGAGCGTGGATACTGGATTTGGCTATGTATTTAAGATCATGAGAATGTTAACCACCTTGATTCAGTTATTCCACATTTTATACATCTATCTGAACATCACTTTTTACCCTATAAATACTTCTAATTTGTCAATGTTTGACTATAGATAGATCCATGATTCATACCTACAGAGTGGCTTTAAATATGCTTTTATAGTATACTATAAAACAATAGAAATAATTTATTTATAAATTATGACATCTGAAATGTACACATTAAAAACAATATAAAATTCCTCAATAAAATGTACCAAAAGTACATAATCTGTACCTTGGCAGAAGTCTATTGTACCAATAATGAACATAATTTCCTGTTTCAGGTTAGCTATCAGGTTGGCTGTGGCTAACACCCTGTACTAGAGAGGCTGGAGTAAGACTTCACTTCTAGTGGAATGATTTTAAGAATTGTTTATCTTTCAAGACATTAGTTGATGGTAAGTCAGAGAATAGGCATTCAAAATGCAGTGTACAGATGCATAATATATCTGCCAAGAATCTATGTTGAACAAAAAGCTGAAAAGAAGCCCAGCAAGTATAAACATTGAGAAATGATAAGCAAAAAACATTAAACAGTGGGGCATAACACTCCCCGCCACTCTAGAAGGATCTGTACCATGTAAAACTGGCTGGCATTTGAACATATCTTCTCCACTGTCTTTGCTCACTGTTCTAAAGTGACATATATTATCATACGTTATGCTTATTTTCAGAAAAAATTAATTCCCCCATGTCAAGAGTATGAATGCACATTTAATTTAAATAGATTACATAATTTGAAAATTCATGTGGTTGACCATAGGTTAATTGTAAATGCTGCAAATTATTAAATGAAAATGCAGCAATGAGATTGCCCCATCCCAGGGCCTGATCAACTTTTTAGATTTCTCTTCCAGCCTTCATGGCACATATACACAGTAGACTAAGGACATTAGCTCAAATTCCTATTAGTATAATTCTTTATTTTTTGTTATATTTGCAGCACAATTCATGCGTAGAAGTGGGAATTTCAACAGTTGTGTCTGGTCCCTAATGGAGGAGACTATGCCATGTAATGAGGGGATGTTTAGGAGCTAAACATCTGCAGAGCTTTGTGAAGCAGCACTCCATGAAGATTTCACTCAGCACATCTGCTGATCCTGCTACCTGGGGAAATCCACTCAACTCACAGTGTTGCCTCCACTTACAATGCAGGCACTCCTTCCTTGCTTTTGTTTTTGAAACTAAATGCAAACTTTATTTTATGAAATTCATTCAAGTTTTTGACATTGTTTATGGTGACAAAATTACTAGAAATAAATGTTCATGTCATCACTTAAGAGACTCTGTCCCTTAAGATACTGAAGGCTGGTGGACCTTAATACAGTAATTTATTTATTTAAGTTTTAATATGCTTTTACACTCTCCCACTATAAACAGTGGTATTTTCCTCCACTTTCTGTATGGAAATGCATAAAGAGATCACATCACAAAGCTAGTCTGCATCAGGCATGGGATTCATTTCCAGGTATGATTCTAACTTTTAAATCCAACCATTAGTGATTTTTCAAGTGAAAATTTACTGGCTTATTAAATTTTTTTTGAAATTTTTGTCTACATAGAGAATAAGAAGCTGTATGGGTTAATTATTTGTGTGAATATTTTTCTTACCTTATTAGTTTGTGTCCTTTTTGTTATGGATTCTTCCTCTGTCCTGTTTTCATTTTAAAGAACTAGTAAATCGTTATTGTGATATTCATAGCAACCTTCTTGCTAGAATCCATAAGGTGAAAGAAAACTACCAAAAAACACACATAAAGGAGGCAAGGTTATCCTTATAACAAAGCTTATGAAAAATGTCAGTCAAGGCTGATTGTGGTTGAATCTTCTCTCTCTGTTCTTTCCCTTCCTCCCTTGTAAGGAAATCCTTTATTAAAAGCATCATCGTCTGCCTGTTATTGAAATTTATCTCAGGGACACCACATAATCATCTACCCACCCCCAGATTGGAAGTTAATGACAGACCAAATTAATGATTACACCTAAGACCAACTTAGTGAATGAAGGAGTTTATTGGTTTAGTTACAGAGGGGTGAGGATTACTTACTGGAACCGAGATGACTGAAAAGCAATCTACCCAACTTTTATCACTGGACACAGCCCAGGCAAGACACAAGGAAGCTATCAACCTGGAGTTCTCTGCTGTGGGATTTGCACGTAGAGAGTTTCCTCCAGACTTCTGGGCTGTTCAGACTGGTCTCTTCGATAACTACGTGCTGCTTAGCAGTATCTAGTCTCTTCCGAACCGCTTGCTGACAGGAGAGTAGCCTCCAACTGCAGTTGTTTATTGCTCTTGTTCACTGTGGATCTTGTTAAGTGCAGGAGGTGCAAAGAGTTGTTTGCTTGCTGAATCTTCTTCAGAATTGGATGTTTCAAATTGTTACACACATTCTCATTAGGTTAGATTGGAACCAATATCTGAGAAGGTATTTAGCAATTCTCAGAAAAGAAAACCTCACGTAACACTGAGGGAATGGTAACATATTGAGGACAGCAGTACACCTGGGTCGTTTGAAACCAGATCTTGAAAAAGATTTAAGAAAAAAATCATATATTAAGCCTCTGAGTCATTTGGGAGACATTATGAATTATTTTCTGAGGGTAACAAATTCTATTCTCTTTCTTCTTGAAAGAATTACATTTCACTGCTGTGCTAATGGTATTGTTCTATGTGCCAAAACTTATGGCCATAGTGAGCATTTCAGTAAAACCTATGGCCAATTCAAGTGTGAGTGTTTCTACAGGTTGTGCAGAACATCTGTATTTATTTGACACTCCTGTATCTTCCAAAGATTGTACATGATAGTTTGACTGATTTATGATCTTTGTTTGCCTTAGACTCCTCAGTGAATGAGGATTCTGAACCCATCCATTTGGGACTCTTCCTCACATTCATGTATAGACAGGACAAAGGGTGATGACTCCTGAACTAGGAAAATATAGCTCATTTCACTGGACAAACTCTCTTAGTCTATTTTAAGGAGCTTTGCCATCCTATGGCCAATGATATGCATCCAGCTTATCACCTCTCCCAGAATTAAGCTCTACCACTAGCTCCCTATAAATACTTCTATGTCCTCAGCACTCTGACACTGAGTTCTCCAGAAGTGCTGATAAATTTGTGCTCACAAAGGAAATAAATGACAGTTGGATAGAGTGCTCTCTGTTTGATTGACATCTCTATGATGCCCTACATGGAGACTTGTAGAGGAATTCCCACAGCTCCATGAGGAACTTCTTACCACCCTCTTTCTGGGTTTTTCTCTATTTGAACTTTTGTCATTTTTATTATTTTAATTTTATTTCTTAAAAAACCTATAGTCACTTAGAGCATGAAGAGCTTTCTTTTGAACAACCTGCCTGTCTTCATTTCATATTTTGTTGTTGCAAGAAATACTTGACCAAATTATTTTGAGGAACAAGAAGTTATATTCATGCTCATCATTGCAGTTTATAGACATTATCAGGATGAGAAAGTGAATAGTTTCTATCAGTCAGTTATAGAATAGGAATTTTACTTAGAATAGATTTTTTTCTAGGTAGTATTAAAATTGAGCAGTCTGGAGGCTGGAGAGGTGGCTCAGGGGTTAAGCCTCTGCCTTGCAGGCGAAAGGTCCTGAGTTCGGATCCCAGATCCCACGTATAGACGCCAGGCGGAAGCGGGGGCAGCCTGCGCTTTTGGTCCTGGTAGCGCGGAGCCTGTGAATCCCAGGGCAGAGTAAACAAGGAGGAGGTGGAGGCGTCCATGGTGTTTCCCGAATTCGTCCCTGGTTCTACACATACACATACATACATACACACACACGCGCAGCATGCACGTGGACATACATACGCACATGCGCACAGTTGAATAAATAATAATAAAAAAATAAAATTGAGCAATCTGGAAAAGTCCTTGAAGGTCATCCCTCACTAAAGGATTATTGGATAGGAACACACCTTGCTAGTCCTAGAAACTGACTTTAATCTCCCATAGAGATAAAAATCACCAGTTCCCCCAAATTTTTGTTTACCAGAGGATATGGAGACAAACTTTTCAAAAGAAATAAGCTTGGCAAGGAGTTTGACCAAGTTGACTGTCAGTATGAATAGACCAATCATACATTGAGGATACCAAAGCCCTAATCAGATTTAAAGAAACTAAAACTAACCAATAATGAAAAGCAATTTTTCCAGAGTCTACCTTCCCTATAAAAAATATCCCTTGGCTCAGGGGTTAAGCCTCTGCCTTGCAGGCGGAAGGTCCTGAGTTCGGATCCCAGATCCCACGTATAGACGCCAGGAGGAAGCGGGGGGGGGGGGGGGGGGGGGGGGGGGGGGGGGGGGGGGGCAGCCTGCATTTCTGCTCCTGGTAGGGCAGAGCCTGTGAATCCCGGGGCAGAAGGAGGTGGAGATGTGCGTGGTGGTTCCTGAGTTCGTCCGTGGTTCTACACACACATACAGACACACACACACACACACGCACACACGCAGGTGCGCACACATACATATGCACATGTGCACAATTGAATAAATAATAATAAAAAAAATCCCTGACCCTGCCAGGCATCAGATGGTTTCTTTGTCCCTTGAGGATTCTGTGTCTGCCAGTTGCTTCTTTTTCTTTACCTAATAAATCCTCTCCAACTGTTCAGGAATCAGTCTTTGACACTAGGAACATAAGAGCCTGAAAAGGAAATTTGTATAAAGGGGAGTTACCAGCATCAAGAGCCAACAGAAATGACCATACCATGTCAGAAAGAACAAAGTGGCAAGGACCAGTAATGCTTCTAGCTTGCCAATCTACCAACATGTCAATGAATTCTCTCCATTTTATCCAGACCACCCAGAGAATGATCCCATCCACAATGGACTAGGTCTACCCATGTCTATTTTGCAATGAAAGCCATCTCTCACAGACTTGCTTAGACGTCTTCCGGACCTAAATAATTCCTTACAAGTATAACCAGAGGCTCATGCCAGATATCAAGTTAAAAGATGAAACTAGCTGCTCTACTAAACTCCTGCTGGAAGCCTGTCTACTTAATTTATCATTTGTTCTTTTCATCCTTGTTTAAGTCTTTTGTGACTTGTAGGCTGAAGTTCTGGATTCCTCTTCCAATTAATTCCCATTCCTTACTTTGACCTCTGCTTCCAGCCCCTCCCCTTCCCAGGGCCTCTTCATCACTTTTGAGCTGAGTGATCTAACCCATCTCTTCTTAAACAGAACAGCCTTCTATCCTGTCACTTCTCTTTTGCCAGCCTTCATTTGTGTTCTTCAGGTGGAGCTATGTCATGAGAGCTGGGGAGTGTGTTTGAAAGTACTGATGCTTATGAATGGGAGCTGCTTCTCTGGGAAGAGAGACTGACAAGCAGAGCCCACCCCTAGAACTCTGATCCGGGGTAGAAATGAAAGTCTGGATAGCCATCTATTCTCTGTGCTTTGAAAACTGTTGTCATGCAGTAGCCATTTCAGTGGCTCTTCTAAGCACACTAACAGCCAGGTCCTGCGAGGAATGCAGAAGTAGTCTGTTCTCTGATCCAGGGCTGCAGAAAAAGCAAACACAGTCCACTCAGGGAAAGGCAATGCAGCACAAAGTGTACAGGAAGCTCCCCAATATTAGAAGTATTTCAGGTAATGGTGGACTGTTGAGAATCCCCAAGACCCAAAATAGATGACCCAAGACCACTTTGAATTTGCTGTTGAAGAACTACATTCACAGGTACAGTTTTCATTTGTTGGAGGCACCAAGTCAAATATATTCCAAAAGCTTTGTCTACCTTATTTCAAGATAAAAATGTGAAGAGTTTTTTTAGATAGACTTGCTCATTAAAAAAATGATCTTCCAGTAACGATGCTGCAGATATTTTCCTTATACAATGTCCATAAAAAATAAATATCAACAAAGTTAAACCTAAAATATATTCTGATTGGGACTAATAAGGTGGCTCAAGGGTAAAAAACACTCATCATGCAAATCTGGCTGCCCGAATTCAATTCCTGGAACCCCAAAAAAGCCAGATGGTGGAGACACACATCTGGAATCCCTAGGTTCCTGTGAGCAAACAGGAGAATTGCCTAGAACTCATAGCCTGCTAGCCTGGAGCATGTTCTGTCAGACAGAAGAAAGACCCTCAAGGAGATGGAAGGAGAGAACAAACTCCTCAAATTGTCTTTTGATGTCTTTATGAATGCTATGGTACACATGAACCTACACATACACACACACACACATACACATACACACACACACACAATAATGAATAAACAAATAAATAAATTTTGATTGTTGTTTTTAGGTGTGTTGATCACAAGTGATACAGATAATTTACCATTCTTCTCTAATTGGACAATGCTATTTTTCATACTTCATAGAATGAGGCTGTTAAGTGATGAAATTTAACAAATGGAATGAAGAATGAAGAATTCAGAGTACGCTACATAGTCATTTACAACTTGGGATGTACATACATTTAGGTTGCCATATATCTAAAATAATTATTCTTTCTTTTAAAAATATACACTTTTTATGAATTACCTACTACTGTACATGAACCAAAGTCCTCCTCGGATAGCTTCTGATTCCTAGTGGTCGGGGACAGGCAGTGATTCTCACTCAGGGTCCTATTCATACCCAGATAATGTCTGAGTCCTTTGTGTGCCGCACATTTGAGGAGGACCACTCACATGCCTAAGGGTCAGACCAGCTGCTGGTTGAGAGCTACCTTAAGAGTTCTCAAGGAAGCCCTCCTATGGGCTTTTCATGTGTCCTTGAGCTTTGGAAAGCATGATTTCTGGCTTTCAAGAGAATTCAATCAGGTTGAAGCCATTATGCTTCAGCCTTCAGAATCTCCACATGCCTTTTCCACTGTAATGTTAGTAACATATGTTACCATGATCAGACTGTTCCCAGTGCCCACCCCTGCTAGTAGGAGAAGTCCTGAGTGGTCACTTGCAAGATGACTTACCAGCTAGTTGACTTGAATAATTTAAGATTTTCCTACCCAGTGCTAAATCTACTCATTCTAAAAACCACATGTTCTCATTCGTGTTTGATGTTGGCACAATGGTGGCCATCATTCTAGTGTGGTGGAGGATCCTTTTCTATACTCGAGTCAAACCTAGATTGTATAGTGCATATATGACATCTGCCAATGTCACATCCTCTGTCCTGTGCTGATACAACAGCAAGTGCCATGAAATAGTCCACGATAAAGCTGGTAGGTGGGTGAAAGGAGTGGACACAGGGGTCACTGGACTTAGGTTTCTGAAGTTCAGCCAGAAGCATGTTATCAAGGCCCTGACTGGGAATTGGACCATGTCTAGATTTTGTCCTCAGGGATTTTGGTCATGCTTATAGTTTCAATTTTTTAATTTTCTTGCCTTGTTCTTTGTCGTAGATATTTTTAAATTTTTTCCATCATTTCATTTTTGCCAAGACCCCTTTTTTTCATTCAATGTTGGGCGGTTCAACTCCCTTACTAATTGTGAACTCAATTGTGAATCACATTGAGTTCCTGTCTATTAGAGAAATGTCAGATCTATTGGTTCTCAGATACATGCCCCTCTTTATCCAACAATTAAGATGCAGTGGGTCATATCTTTAGGATATGGTTACTGTAAAAACACATCTCCAAGATTCTTAGAGGAATCCTTGTTCATTTAGTAGAGAAACATTAATTATGCATATTTCAAATCTTAGTTTTCAATAAAACATCTTAGAGCTTTGCTACTCTTGAATTTATCTTACCCTAAGGCTATTTCTTACTTTGAAAATTTTTTGCTGACTGGACACGTATTATTGACTCAGATTCCATTGTAAGCTCCTTTCTCATCTACCTGGTCATTTGTCCTTTAAAGGAAGAAAATCGTTTTCTTCTTTCAGGCCCCCAATTACAACATGTCATCTTCTTTGCAGTCTACAGTAGTCAAGGATTTTCTTCTTCCCATGTTTTCATGGATGATAGTTTTGCCAAATTTCCTCGTATAGCAGAAATGTCACCTCCTCGTGCTCATAATAACTGTGTCCTTTGTTGTTGGTCTTTCATCTTCCATTCTCTGCTGACTCCACATCTGAAGCAAAGAATGATTCAGCAGTTTAGTTTCTTTTAAGAAATTGTTTATTTGAGAGAAAGATACACAGAGACACATATACACGTATATAAATAGAAAGGGGAGGGAGAGAGAGAGAAAAAGAGAGATAGAGAGAGAAAGAGAGAGAGACTACATGCCAAGGTATGTACATATGAGAGGACAATTTTCAAAACCAGTTGCCTCCTTCTCCATGTAGACTTCTTGGGATTGAGCTCAGGTACTTGGATTTGGTAAATCATTATATCCACCGAGCTATCGTAAACATCAGTAGTATTTCTTTTTAATGCACAATGTCGATTTCAGTTATTTATTATTGGAATTTCACAAAATTGTTGTATTTATTATTGTATTTCACTAAATCTGGAGAGTTTTGGTTAGTAGCCCATGTACTATGAGCATGACTGTTCTAAGATGCACGCCGAGATTGGCCTCTCCAGTCACACATCTCCTTGGTGTCTTTATTTTTTCATGTAGCACCTCAACTTTCAGGGAATCTTGTATCATGGTTCTGCCATTAGCTCTCTTCATTATCGAAGAGGAAAAAAACCAGAAGTTTCAGGCTAGGAGTCAGAAGGAGGAAAGAAATGGAGAGTGAGTATGATACTTGGGGGTCTCTGTGGAGGTCCATTATAAAGAGAAGATGAATTAAGAGAGAGATTTAAGGCATATGGACTTTGTTAGAGCTGAGGGCCTGGTGGCAAGAGACCAGAGTTTAGCTGTAAGGTGAGAGAACATTAAAATAGAGGAGATGAATGGAAAAGACATGGAAATAGCTGCAATGTATAGCATAGAAGGAAGATGTCTGAAGACAGGCAGGGAGAGGGAGGAAGGAAGAGAGGGAGGGAGGGAAAGAAAGAAAGAGAGGAGGTAGATCTGGAACATCTTCCACAAAAAGAATCACTTACCGCCTTCAGACATTGCTAAGGAGGTGCTAGATACAAGTGCCAACTTGACAATAGAAGACTGAGAGTTGATAATTAAAGCAAGCCCTTGAACAAGCCTTCAAGGTGATTATCTAACAGATATGGAAAAGCCAGTCCATAATAGGTGGTGCCTTTCAATGGTGGACCAGATAAAAGGAAGTGCAAGGGGGAGGAACTTGACTTTTTTTGCCCTTTGTTAACTTGCAGAATAGAGTTTACAGTTGGTCTGCTGCCCCTTTTTTGGGTGCTGCTGCTACGGCTCCTGTTGCTCTTGTTGCTCTTCTTCTCTGAAGTCATGTCTCAGACTCTGCTGTTGCTTTCACCTGATACTGGAGCCAAGCTTCATGACTGAGGTTCAAGGACTCTTCATGAATCCTTCTGCCTTCGGCAACCCCCTGGGACTGGCATAGACTTTCAGGGATATTTTCGATCTTCAATAACAGACTGAAATTGCCGATGTATTCAGTTATAAGCAGCTACTGTTGGACTACTCATATTTTATCCTGTGAATTAATCTAATAAATTCATTACACATATATCCATATATATCCATACACACATGCATACACACACACATATATATATACATATATATTCTATTGATTATGTTCCTCTACAGAAAACTAGGATAATAAGGAAGTAGGGAAATGCTGAGAGAAGAGTGATGGAATATCATGCTGTTATGCAAAAGACAGTTCTCTCTTAAGGTCATTAGAATAGGGAGACTGTGTGTTTAGGAAGAATGACTCCTGTGAATGGTAAATTCTAGGAATTAACCCTATTCTAACCAGGGTGAACAAGGCTGCACAAAATATCCTAATAGGGAGAAAAGGGTTGGAGCTGGAATTGTGTTATTAATTGCATCCAAGCCCAAGAGATCACACAGTCCTCCATGGCCAGGAAAGTGGAAAAACAAACCCTATAATTTTAACAGGAGAATTCCATGATGTTACTCAAATACTCATGAACTGGAATGTAGAATTGTAGATATGTTTGAAAAGAATAACCTGATGGTCTGTCTTTGGTGTCCCTGCCAAGTATTTTCACTCAATATTGATTTGTAACTTTTACGTTTAAAATATCTTTTTTGAATAAAATTTAAATGCAAAGATTCGTGCTCCCATAGAAAAGTGAGCCTCTACAATTTTGTTCACATGTGATGAAATATTAGGAAAACACCAGGATTAATAGATTAAAGAAGGGAATGTCTTTGACCTACAGTGGCTGCCAAGTCTATCCTGAGATGTAAAGCAATATTTGAATATAGCTATGAAAAGGCATAGGTTTTTTGATACAATGTAGTCATCTGCATTTAGCCTGAAGAAACTTTAGCAATAAGAGATTGCCACGGGATCTGACAAATGCACAGTCTTCAGCACTTATCTACATAGATTGTTCTAGCTTCTCTTTGAGTACTTTATTTTTTCTCAACTTGTGGTTCTTTAGGATAGCTTCTTTAAACAATGGCATATACTTGTCATGAAAATGAGACACAATTTTGGTCATAAAGTGAATGCTAGGATAAAGTAGACTGAAAAAATTAATTCTTCTTTTCAATGCAAATGATTTTTATTACATTTAAAAGCAATCAGTGAATTTTCAAGATTCTGCCTTTTAATGATCACCCATACTAATATTCATATCCACTACCCCCCATACCTGAATAGTGTGTGTGAATTTCCTTATTTTTTTACTAGCTACTTTTATAAAGTACTATTAACTGGGATCATTTTCTCCTGGGAATATTTTTGAAGTTTATGTAAAGGAAATAGAAATGAACAAGTTTCATAGATTAGACTCCCTTTCTGCTTGCCTCTTCCATTATTTCTTTCTCCATCTCTACTCTTCGTTTCCACATATAGTAGTAGGCTGATTGAAGCCGCCTGGAGTTTTGTTTTATTTTTGTTGTATTCATTTCAAAGAATAAATCTGCTTTGCCTTTGTGTTTGATTTGGATCAGTTTTATGGATGTAGATAGAGGATGAATATTCTTCTGTGAGGACTAATTCATCATTAATCTTATCTAATATATTTTTCATCTCAAATGTTTTCATATCTAGAATTTCAGTAACTTTTTAAATCATTTTTGTGTCTGCTTAACTTTTGAAACATATGGACAGCAGTTGTAATAGCTGTTTTAATATCCTTGTCTGTAATTTCTAACATCTGTTTCAATTCTATGTTGATTTTAATTGATTACTTTTTCTCATTAATGTCCTATATTCCTGTTTCTGACATTCCTGGTGGTTTCCAATTGAATGCCAAAAATTTGGAACTCTATTCTGTAGGGTTACAAATATTCCTGTAAATGTATCTAAGTTTTATTCTGGAGTGTATGTAAGTAATATAGGCATAGTGTGAATCATTCAGGTCTTGGTTAATGTTTCATGGGAGGAAGTGGGTCTGTTTTCAGCCTGGTTCCCACTCCTTATTACTGAAACACAACTGTTCTTAACACTAAAGCTAAGGCCATGAGTTTCAAAGATTTCTACCTTCAGTTTTAGGAACTTTCTTCTATCTGTATAGCAATGCGAGATGATTTCTCTGTAATTGGGGGTGGAATATTCCTTGATATGGGAATATTCATTGTTTGGTAGGATGATGAAACAGGCTCAGTCAAGCATGGACCCGTTTACATGACCAATGTTCTCTGTCTGCTCAGATCTTTTTAGGCTCACATTCTTGGCCTTTTCTTACTTTAGCTGTGTCTCTTCTATCCTAAGAACTTGCCACCATCTGGTCCTTAATACCTGAGCCACAGTCTGTAAACTCTAAAGCAGAATGTCAAGGCAACTTTAGGGCCTAAGGTAATTGATTTGCATCTCATGGATGCTTGTTGCTGTTGCTTGCTGTTCACTGTGGTTCCTGATACTCCTCTCTCTGTGCTCCTCTTTTTTTTTTTCTCCTCCCCCTCTGCCTCTTTCTCTTCTTCTTTTGTATTTTTATGTGCTTTGATAGATTACAATTTTTCATAATACTTCATAGCACTTTGACTATAACTGGAAGTTGTGGATTTACTTCTACAAATTAGAAGAAAATACCAATCTCTCACTAGACTAAGAAAAAATGCCATTTTAGGTTGAGACACAAATGAATACAACAAATATAAAGCCATAAATTATCTGGTGTGTTCAAATGATTTAAATACAAAAGCTATCCATTATCCAATGTGAAAGTAAATAATACCTTAAATATAAAGTCATCAGTTATCCTGTGGATTAAAAATTATTTAAAAGTATGATGAACATTTAACAGAAAGCCATGGAATGTTACAGATAGGAATCCTACTTATCCCTTGGCAGGCTTCCCTCTGAGCTGGGTCAAGGCCCTTAGCACCCACCCAGCTCTGGAACTTTGCCCCATCTAGCCTGCACAAGACCTCCTCGATCCTTTCCTTTTCATCTCTTCTTACTCCTCCCTATGTGGTTGGATATGTCTGCCTTTCTAATATAAATTAATTGTGTGATATGTATCTCTTCCTAATATTAGTGAGGATAATTTTCCAGTCTTGAATCAAATCTTCTCTCCACCCACATCACAGATAGAGAATAAACATTCTGCCTTAAAAGAAGGTGAAAAATGGGGAAACTTTGTTCTAAACAGTTGTGTATAAATATGTACTTTTATGTGTTTATTTATCAACTGTTTTAATATTTTTCTTTTATTCTTGTCACATATATTCAATACACAAGTATAACAGGTTTAATTACTCGTTCTCAGAATTACACAAAGAATGTAATTATCTGATTCTGTTGTCCTGATTACTAAGGTCTCTTCCAGCCTTACAAATCTTTGAGGCTTTAGGTGCCTTAAGTCTGGCAATGTCTATCCTTATTTATTGCTAAAGGTTTATTTAAGGGACTGAACACTTTGAGTGGCAGAAAGGGACTCTGGGCATTGTAACAACAAGGAAAGGAATCAGAATAACCTCATCCTGGACTAAGATTGTAATAGAATTATGTGCAATAATAATCAATGAAAGATTGATTATATATCCAGTGCCATGGAGATATACTAAGAAGCTGAGCAGAGTGACGCATATGATACACTAAGGTGCAGGAAAAGACTCCTGCAAGAAGTGGACTCCTTTCAATACTGATCTCATCTGATGGCAGGAGTGGAAGTCAGTATGGCAGAGGGAAAACATTTCACTCTGCCTACTTTAGTTGTCAATCAGTTCTTCTACACAAAGAGATATATTTGTGTCTTCAGCATAAAAATAGAAACTATTAAAAGTACACTCATATGTGCAGCATAATTTCAAGTATAGCTTTGCCAAGACTGAGACCCGTGGGTCAAAAGGACTCTTCCAAAGGAACACCCGACCACCCAGAAGAAAATCAAACCTTTTCCAAACTATGAATTATATGTTCAAACAGAATAATAAATGATGTTCTCATGATTACAGTTTTCCTCCAAAGTTTCTGTACCACTACAAAGAAGCAATTTTACCACTAGCTATTAGTCTTCCTCAAACAATGAGATCAAATATAATTATCATAATTTCTGTAACATTCTCACAAACAAAGGTCTAAACCATCAATGTAAAAGAGAAAGATTCATTCATTTTCTTTTATATTAATTTTTCTGGATGACTTCTCAGGACTGAGTAGTAGTACCCCTTGGCTTGTGATACTTATGAAGGGATCCATCCAGGCTGTCAGTTATTTTCAAGGTTATTTACTCTCTCAACCTTCTTCTTTTCCTTTCACACTCCTTCTTCTTCCTCCTCCTCCTCCTTCAACTGAATTGCCAAATATACTACATTAGATTAGATTTTCTGTTTTTGGTATTAACTGGATTGGCATCCATGAACAACTTGTAAACATTTTTTCCAGGGAAATTTTTGGGAGAACAATCTCAAATTCTGTGTTCCCACTATAACTCATCCACAACTCCCATCTTCCATCTTGACCCATGAAATATCAGAGACTGCTGAGTGTAGAATAAAAGGTCCAGTGCCAGTCAATCATTTCACTTGAATTTAGAAATGTCCCAGAGAACTAATTGATCTCCCCTTAGGTCAGTGTCTTTGATGTTGCTGGTGTCAAAAATGTCATCCCCTCCTGCTAAGGAGAACTGTATCTTTCTGAATAGGTCGCTACTTCTCTGTCTGCCTTAGCAAGTTCTATCATCCTTTCAAGAGCCTGTCAGTTTGGTCATAGGTCACTGAAAGTGCTTATTTTGTAAATTGTGAATGTTTTATTCTCTCACAGGTGTCAGAGCTCTTTGTTCTCCTTTCTTTCTAAAATTTTCAATGAGGAAAGAACTTATAAATAAATCATAAATCACTTTCTTTGATTTTTATAGAATCAGGAGTATATTTTTTTCACTTAAAGGAACAGCTAACTACCACATTAGTTTCTTCTCTTGGATATTAAGAAAGATGGGAACCCTTCAAAACTGGAATGTGATTATGTGGGGTTTCATCTCTGCCAGATGCCTGAAGGATTTTTGTTGCTCCTGCAGAAAAGGCGTCTTTCCTAATTCTCTGCTTATTTGTCAGCATGCTGCCCATTTTGACATTCTATCCTGACCTTCCTGATCTATTTGCAGGGCATTTCTCATGATCTCAGAGATGGAAAAGATTAGGGAGGGGGTGTTGAGATGGTTCAGTGGGTAAGAGCACATATGCAGAACCTCAAAGACCTGTGTTTGATGCCCAGGCTCCACATAGTAGAAGGAACATAAAATATGGAGAGGATGAAGGGTCCTTCAAAGACACACTTGATAAATTATATTTTCCATTGTGATCCTTTGCTTGTATAAATATTGTCTGTATTGGTTTAGAAAATCAAAGTTGTCCTCTGTCTCTACATAGACCCCAGTCTCTTCCCTTTGACCCAAATATAGAAAAAGAGGACTATCACATGTGGCTGCATTTCTCTTTTCAGGCATAACACATAATACAGGGAATTATAATGTTCTAATAGTGTGTGTTTTGATCTCTGGCCATGATGCAACAATGGCCTTCTAGAAATCAGAGAAACTCTGATTACCTGGAGGAGACTTCACAACATGGACCCAGTAACATTCTGTCCTAGAAGTTAGGGACTGGGGGCTGGAGAGGTGCCTCAGGGGTTAAGCCTCTGCCTTGCAGGCAGAAGGTCCTGAGTTCAGATCCTAGACCCCATGTATAGACACCAGGCGGAAGCAGGGGCCGCCTGCGTTTCTGGTCCTGGTAGGGTGGATCCTGTGAATCCCGGGGCAGAGTAAACAAGGAGGAGGTGGAGGTGTCCATGGTGATTCCCGAATTTGCCTGAGGTTCTACACACACATGCGCACACACGCACAATTGAATAAATAATGAAAAAAATAAATTAAAAAAATTTTAGAAGTTAGGGACTGGAGGACATCCTCAAGCGATGTTAAGATGAGGCAGGAGCATGGGGCCCTTTTCTCCCTAACCTTAATTCTAATGCTAATCCTAAGATCTAAGTCACCGTTTAGTGTTATGGCTATATAAGTTTTTAAACCATTCACAATTCCAAGTCAGACATTTCTTCAGTGATACAGCTATTGGCCAGTGGGCTATGCTTGTATCAGCAACCTCTCAATCATACACTTGTAACTAACCGTTATTGAAATTATTGTTCACTTAGCTGAACTTGGTTAGTCATTTTTTTGGTCAGCTGGTTTTGCCTTATCTATGATGAATTCATGTTCGAATATCCTCAGAAAAATAAATTAGCAGATGCATTTTCAGTTTTTTTGAGCATCTCCTCTAGTCTAGATACTGTTCTAATTACTAGAAATAGATATGAGAAGCAAAAAGGTCAATACTTTAGGATTATAGGACATGTACCATGCACACTGAGACCCCATCTGTTGCATGTCAAAGCTGCCTAGTATTTTCCAACAATCCACCTTGGCTGTACTTCATTATACTCATATTCAAATACCATTCTGACACTTTAGAGATGAATAAGTTCCCAAAATAATAAGATTTTGGAAATCAAGAGCTTCTAATGAGTATAAAGACAACAGTGAATGAAATATCTCAAAGCATTTGGGTTTGTATGTTGTGATGAGAGTACGATATAGTGAAACAGACAGAGTGTTTGTTTGTTCGTTTGTTTTGACAATATTGCATTTTCTAGTTCTCTAGAAATAAGGAGATTAAAGGGATTTCCATATTAAGCTAGGATCACAGTCTGGATTTAGATTTTTTTGTAAAAAACTAAATTCTGAAATTATACAACAGTAACTTTTGTATGAACATTTAATATTAGGTTTTTCTCCTGAACTATGTTTTTTGGTTTAAGGTAATAATATGAAATGATGATACCTCTTAAATATATGCATAATTTGTAAATAAAGCCTATATCCTTGTAAATATTTTAATAAAACTTGTGTGCCATCTTAAATAAAATGTATTTGAAAGTCAAAAGTATTGTGGAGCTGCTGCAGCAAGACAAATACTTCGACTTCTTCTGGCTTCAGAGAATTGGCACACAAAATTAATAATAATTTGGCAATTGTGAATAAATAGTTTATCAACCAATGAAATTGGTAGGTATATCTGAAAGAAACTATGTTTTTCCAGGAAAAAAGGTCCTGGATATACTTACCAGATTTAAACACCAGGAACCAGGCCAGCCTAATCTCTCCCCATCTGAAAGCTCAGGGAAATTTGCAGAAGAGGGGGGCGGTAAGATTGTAAGAGCCTAAAAAGATAGGGAGGAGCAACGATATACAAGATACTCCATACACGTTAGGACTGAAGTAATCATAATAGGTCTTTGCATGACCTGAGCAATCACTAACATTTCAATGGCCCCCCAAAGTCTAGCATGGATCACAAGCTTTAAGATCCTTAGAGGCAAGGGATTAACAGCCACAATAGTCTTCCTATACTAAAGGGGAACACAAAAAAGAGCTCTAGGCAATGCTACTGAGTCCTTACACCTCATCAGATAAGAGGATCCAGAAGGCAGTTTGACGTGCACACTAAAGGATGTTCCAGGAATTGGGGGAAGAGGGGAGCCCACTGGGAGAAAGGAAGGGAGGCGGGAAAAGAAAAGGGAAAGGGAGGAGGGAGCAAGGGGATCCAGGGAGGGGTGGAGCGAGGAAGGGGAATGGGGAACCTATCAAGTTTGTATGAGTGGAAAAAATAAATAAATAAAATAATAAAATAAAATTTAAAAAAGAAACAAATTTAATAAGATGTCTGTATTCCTATAGACACTAACATAATGGGTGGTCGCTGTTAGTTAGTGTGGGATAGTCTGATTCTAGCTGACTTCTTGTTTTAGAAGAATCTAAATAAAATCCTCTTTTGTGATTTAGTTCTGTCTGTTTGGAATAAGGACTCCTCCTCCACACCAAAACACTAAGGGAGAAAGAGGAGCTAGGATTGCTCTTGTCTCTATGCCAGTGAATGCAGGCTAAAGTTATAAAGTTAAGAACAAGTTGGGCCTTGCTCCTATTTATAGTAGATAAAAGTTATGCTTGATACTCCTGACACTGAGAAACAAGATAAAAGTGTACTTGGACACTGGTTGCTAAAGCAAAGGATTTCTAGTATCCTAGGATGGAAATATGCCTCAATGTGCCATTTATGTGTTGGCCAAAAGCCAAAATAAGATAACACTGCTGAACACTGAACATTATTCCATAACCAAGAATCATCAACCTCACAAAAAGGTCAATACTATGAAAAAGACATTAAAAATTCCATGGAATGCTTCATGAAGCATATTTAATATACTAAGCACCTCATAAAACAGATTTAATGGACCACATATTGAATGAAAAAGGGAAACAGCCATATGTGGAATAGAAATATAAAAATCATAAAAATATTATGTACAATTATATATCAATAACCTTGAAAATATCAATAAATTTGGGGAAATAATTAAATGCCCTAATTGGTACAAGAATATATAAAAAATTTGAATAGGTCAATAAGCAATAAACAAATTTGAACATAGTAAAAAGGTATATTTTCCAAGTATTCTGTTCTCAAAATTATTATAGGTAAAAATACTATTAGGTTACCCTGAACAGATACCATTTCTGTGTCTCAGGATGCTTCTGTAAATGAAATCAGTATACTTGGCACAATATTTAACAATTTAGTTATGTATTATCTTGATCCTAAGTCAGCTAAAAAATTGTATGAACATTTCAAATATAGATAAAAAAATAACATTAGCAAGTCAAAAACTACAGAGTATTAATAAAACAATTCACTGAAATTAGGTGAATTTTATTATGGAAATACAAGCATGATTAAATTGCACAATATACGTCAGTGTTTTCCAATACAGTGATTGGGGGAAATGCCTGAATTTTGAAAAAAAATACATTAATAGTAGTCATTTGGATATTTTTCAACACATATTTACAGTTTGGAAATGTATTACCTTATGTGATGGTCAGTCTGTAACTTGATGATATAGAATTACCTAGGAAATGTGCAACATGCCTGTGGGAGGTTATCTTGACTGGTATAATTGGTATGAGAATCCCATCTCAACTCTGTGTGGGATAATTCCCAGGGTAGAGGACTCTGGCTTGTATAAAAATGAAGACCAAAAGCTGGGTGGGTATCAGCATAGAACAATCTTTCTCTACTTTACAATTTGGGATATAATGTAACCAGCTCTTTCAACCTTCTGCTGCCTTTGACTTCCCTGATGGATGGACTTTACCCTTGAACTTTGAACTGGACTAAACCTTTCCTTTAGAGTTACTTTTGTTGGAATATTTTATCATAACAACAGAAGAGTAACTAAGACAAACATGCTGCTCAGAGAAGATGAATGAGGAACTTCAGAACATAAGCATTAAAGTTTGGAAGATGATATGACTTCTTGATAATTAATTGGACAATTTGCTATGAAATAACTTCAACTGTGATAAAGTTCAAATGACAACCTATAAGAGATAGAAAAGACAGCATTGACATTACTTACAGATAGTTTGGACATTTATTTAGAAAATGAAGGTAATACAGAGACAAGATTTTAAAGGCATTGGAAGATTCCAGCAAAAGCTAGCAGCGGTTTTGTAGTCAGAAACAACTGAAGGTAATATAAAGAAAAAGTGTGGGATGCATGTGAGTCAACAGAACATAATTCCTTTTAAAAATTCATTATAAGAACCATTGTTAAGATATTATTTCTTGGAGGCGGCTAAGGAAGGAAGACATTTGAAAACAAACTATAAGTATTTGGGTAATGAGAATCTGAATTTGTTTTATAATATAAACTAAATATTTTAAATTTAGAAATGAAAAATGCAAAGTGAAGTGATAGTTGTCAAGTGCTAAAATAAAGGTAATATAAGGAAACAATATTGGATAGGAATTCATTTCTAATAAATTAATTGAAAGAAGCAATTTGACTAATGATATTATTGGGTGAGTGAAGAATCAATAAGTCTGATGATCAAAGGTCAATCTGCAAAAACATGTGGTGGACAGAAACAACCAGTTCCAGTAAGCTGCTTTCTGATTTTTACGTATGTTTCATAGCACATGCACACATACATACACATATACATGAACAAGCACCCCCAAAATACACAGACACATACACACTGAAACACACACACATACAAAAACATACTAATATGCACACATTAAATAAATAAAAATGTAAAAACAATTGAGCATGCCAATAGAAATATTGTACATATATATATAAAACACTCTTGGAGCACAATAAAAGTAAGCAATAGAATATCAATATGCACATGAGCAGGAAAATAATTTCATATTATCACTCACAAAAGAGTAAAGTAAATAAAATTAGGATTGAATTAAACAACAGTATCATTTCAAGAACATCAATAATATGACCTCTTTCCCTATGAAATCAGCAAAAAGAATGCATTTTTATTATTTCTTTGTAGTGATTCTGGGTTGTGATTGTCAAGCATTTTCTGCACATTGGAATCACTTCAAAGACACCAAATGGCGGGCTCCCATCCCAGAGTTCCGATCTGATTGGTATGCAAACCTTTGCATGTAACTTATTCTAAAGGAGAGAACTATCCCATGGACTAGTTAGTTAGCTAGAAAGTTAGATAGAAAACAGTAAGAATAATCAGTAGACCAACCCTATGAAATCAAAGTTTAAAAAAAATGAGAAGACAGCAGTAGTGAGGAGAAGGAAGGACGGGGAGGACTTGCTGGTTTCAAGAGTTGGTCTACACTGGACATGAGGAACAGAGCTGGAGAGTGGGATTTACACAGAATGTGTCAGGTGATTATAGGTTGGTAGTTGGACTAGAAGACCTTAGAATGACCTTTAAAATGGGATATTTGGAAAGCTGCTTTCAGTCACAGCTCAATCTCCCTTGTGACCTTTTCCTGCTTCTTTTTTTTTTTTTTTTTTTTTTTTGCTTCTAAGAACCTGACTCAGCTTTTTCTCTTGGGAAATAGAAAACAAAAACACAAAACCCAAAAGGATTTGTTCACTATAGCATTTTTATTAGTCTCTATCTGAGGGGTAAGATGGATATCGCAGAAGTTATACTTGCTACTGTGCTTTTAGCACAATGCTTTGTGTCTTGGAATATGATGAAGGTTTTACCTCTACCTCTGTGGAGACACTCACGTCAATCTGATCTGATTCACTTAATAAAATGCTGTAGACTGGGCAGAGGAAATAGCTCTAGGTTTAAAGACTTTGTTTTGCAAGCAAAAGACCTTATTTCTGATCCCAGACACTGCATAAAATTTCTGGGTAGATATAGCAGTGGCCTGCAATTCTGGACCTGGAAGGCAGAACGTAGGAAAGCTAGAGCAAAGCATTAAGAAGGTAGATTCCCAATTTCACCTTTGGGCTTCCGTAAGCACACATGATTATGTGCCTACTTGTACACACACACACACACACACACACACACACACACACACACACACACACACACACAGGGCATTTCCTAAGCAAAGAAATTTTATTTATTATGAGTAATTTCATTATCAAGGTCAATTCAAGATGAGAAGACTGGTGAGATGTTCCTTTGACAGGCCACACTTTCTATTTCCTCCTGTGACTGAGGAAGTAAAGATACCTCCCCCCACTCCAAACTTCTTCACTGTGAAACTTTCCTAAAGTTTTACTCAGTCATAAATGGCATAATCATCTCTCCCATCCCCAATGCTTAGACCTTTTGCATGTGAGACTATATTTCAGTTTATATGTTTTGGAGGGTCACAAACGTCCAGTCCACTGCAACTGAACTCCTGTATAAAAGATCACACCTCTCATTTATGAGAATTATTTGGCACTTTAGAGGACTTGAATTAGGTGTTCCTAAAGAAACCATTTATGAACTATGGAAAACAATCACCGTAACTTCTCCTTCACTAAAATGTTGTCTGATACAGAATCTTTAGAGTTAAAACACACTGTATTATATTCACTATTATAGAATGTGAATACTGAGTATAAAAAGATTACAGTTGGATACATTGCTAACATATGTAAAATACATGGTACATATGTTTCCTGTGTACAATTTCTTCCAGAAGGTTGCAAATGCAGTTGCTGGCAGGGAAAATGAGATGTCTATGCCAGTAAAAGATGATGATGTAATCTCCTAAAGTACATTATTAATAGGTCCTGAAGTTGAGTGGGTTTGTTGCCATTAACTAAGTTGAACTTGACTATGACATCTATATGGAAAGTCTTAACATCTAATATTCCTCTTTTTTTTCTAGATTTGCCTCACATTCTTGGCTCAGTGAAGATGAGAAGGGGAGGAGGAGGAATGTCTGAGTTAATAGCACTGTGAGTCACTTGGTCAAGAGTGGAAAGCAACCCTGTGACTTACAATATCTCTCACAGGAATCACCACAGCTCTCCCTACACAGAGAAGCCAATGAAAATCTGGAGAGCTCGAGGTTAGTTAGTTTATGACAGAATTGTGATTTGAACCTAGAGCCTTTGACTTTGCCCATAGATATGTTTTGTCTATATGTAATTATTAAATATTATAAGACATATTTTAAAAATGCACGTAAAAGAGTTAGGACCACATATCTATCAAATCAACTCAGTTTTATGAGAAACATTTAATAGAAAAGTTTATTTTATTTTATTTTTCTAGTTTTACAAGCATATTGAGTACTTACTCCTGCTTCCCTCCACCCCCCTTCCACCTTCCTCTTCCTTTCTCAATCATCCCACTTCTTTCCTCCCTCCTTCCTGTCTGCTTCTATGGATCCCAGGGTTCACTCTGTTTTGTCTACCCTTTTATAATTTTTCTGCTTTTACAAGCATATTGACTATTTATTCCTGCTTCCCTCCATATCTGTCCCTCTCATCCCTCCATCAATCCTGCCCTCCTGCCTGTCTGCTTCTACGGACCCCAGGGTTACCTCTGGCATGTCTATTCTTGTGAGGATTCAGGCCTCTGTGGCTTCTCAAGTAGCCTCTCTTGGGGCACCCCACTGATAGGTGCATATCCCTTCACTCATCCAGCTTTAGTCCCCAAGGTTTCCACTGTTTATTCTTATCTGTCTTTTATTTAAGTTCAAAAGCCAATCAAAAGTGGCACAGACTTGAAGTCAAATACTAGATAGATGTTTATAAAACTCCAATTCATAATTTTTAATTAGTTTCACCCAGGCTAAAGTTTACATGCACACATTTTTCAGAAATGTGTGAGTTTTATGTAAAACAGTTACCAGTTTAATTTACTAAAAAGCTGGGTGATAAATTTGTCCTGTGAACGTTATAGCATATTCACCACTTTCAACAAAACTGGTAAGTCTAAATACCATACATCAAATTAGATCTGACATGACCACTTTTTGGAAATATTTAGAGTTAGTTCAAATTAAGTACTTTAAAGTAATAAAACATATCTTATTAAAATGTTTAGTAGCCAGATATTTCCTGAAGGTGATTCTACTTCCACCCAGTAATTCCAGATTAATGAGTTTTATTACATCTATTTCAATCAATGCCTATTACTTCTAGTACTCCTGAAGAGAGTGGCATTTGTTAAGACGCTTCAAGTGTAGGCTATGAAGAAAGCTCATTTTTAATAGGCATCTTTCTTTATTTGCAAGGAATGTAATAGCATTTTTTCCTTTGTAGTTTCACATTCAAATTGAGTTGAAGTCTAAACACCTGAGCCCAAAGCTAACTAGCATTTTTAAACTCTCTGTTATACAAAAGTTTCTAAATTTGGAACATGTTGCTCTTTCTGTGATTTGAGCAGTTCTGTTTTATGACTAAGTAATAAATTCCCACAGCACTTGAACAAAATTACTGATGCCATCTCTGGCGATGTTATTATGTTGTATACCTGATGCCAGAAGCCCAGTGTAGCTGCTGCTTCTGGCCTGATCAAGCAAGCTTAATTATGACCTCCAGAGGAAGGTACTGCCATTAAGCCATTGAATGATCGCAGATAAGGCCCAGTCTCCCTTACTGTCTGAGGATAAATCACAGCTAAGCACAGCAGAGCAGTCAGAGCTCACGAGCTAATCCTTGGGAGGTTTTGGATGGGCTGTTTCTCCTACTGTTAGCATCTATTTATATTGCTCTCAGGGCCCTCAGATGGCCTGTGCTTATCTCCAGCTTTAGATAATTTATGCTTTTTGGTGTGTCACCTTGCTGCTGCCCAAGCTGTTATCAGGAATGAGGAGGTTTAGGAAATCTGACCCACTGAAATGCTAATCCTAAAGCCAGTCACTACAAAAAGAAACAAATATTCTTCACATTTGCTTTGGTTTATTTGATACTGGAAATGTGGATTTTATGATTACAGCTTAGGACAATTGTTTAGCTCCAAAACAAAATAAGCATTTAATTTGTCTAGCTTTCTCAGTTCACAAGAGTTGTTGGGCAATTTACACTGTTTCAAATGGCCAGATGGTTTCCTCTCTGTTTGTCTGACTAAATAGATGTGTAAATATTTTTATTTTTGTAGAGGGCTGGTCTGGAGAGAAGGATTTGTTGAAACTCTCCACCGTGATGGGCTTCTGCTCCAAGATGCACTCAATTTAATTTAGATTCTTCAATGTGAAGGGATATATATGGAAAACTATTTCACATAGAAGAAATACTATGCCTTCTCTTGGAATTTCATGAAGATGGGTGTTTTATCCCTTATCACTGACCAAGTTTTATAAAATCTTATTTTATGAGGTTGTTTGACTAGTATTTAAATGTATTACTTTTCCATGACACTAAATATCCCTAAAAGATTAACTACCAAATGTATAAAACTCTCATGTGCTTATTTGCATAGTTTAATGAAAACTTGTCATGAAAGGCTAGTGCATACTTTTAAAAATGCATGTTTAAACCTATCCCCAGCTTTGTTTTGCTCCTTACTTTTTCTCAATAAGGTCTCTAGGTTTTCGGGTTTGGAAAGGAAAAGGTCACCCAATTGTCATGATTGATCACCAGTTCTTCTGTCCTTCCTGCAGTGGCAATAGATGCTGGTTATTAAGATAGGAATCTTCAGTTTGATAAGGGGAAGCTAGAAAATTAATTCAACCTTGAGATTTCATTACACTTAATGTCATCTAATGGAACATTTGATATTTTTAATCTGAGTTAAAGGCTTTCTCCCTAAGCTATTACTGGTGGCAGAAATGATGGAAAAGAAAAATACCTGAGTCCATAACTTGGGCACTTCTCTTTCCTGAGTGTGCCTCAGTGTGAAACACTTATGGAGGCGACTTCACACATGATTTCCTGATTCTTCTACGGAAATGCAAGATGCATGTCTAGATTTTAGCTTGACAATGGAATGCTTAAACTACTTCCTCATATATGAAAGTGACTCTTAAAGGAATTCTTTAAGCAGGAATTTGGAAAATTTAAAATTTTCGTTCTTCTAAGTTACACAATTTTTTTCTTAAATAAGAACTGGTTGAGACATTTTATTACTAAAACTGCTTGCCTTGAATTTTAAGTGATAACAAGTCAATAGTTAAGCAGGTTACTTTATTGTACTGCATTTATCAGTAGGTATGTTTCTTTAGAGGAAGAAATTTTGTTTCTATTTTTTTATCTACTATTTATCATAAAGCTTTTGGGTAGTGACTCTAAATTGCCCAATGCCAATAGACTTTTCTTTAAAACTGTACCTGTTCTACTGGTATGCAGGTCTATGGAATTATAATCTATAGTTCTTCATGTAACTGTGCACGAACTTAAACCCAATACTTGAGAATAAAAAATTTTCTGCAATACTTTTTAAAAACTTTTTTTTCCACCGTTGCTTTGTTAAGATAGTGTGATTTATGCTGTACAATTCTGTATATTTTAGCATAGAGGTACTAGCCAAAATAGGAACAATTTTTTTGTCATTGACCACTGAAAGATGAGAAATTGTATGGAAATCAATTGCCCAGTTCTTTAAGATCACAGTAATCATAAAGTCAAACCAAAAAGAACTAGCGTTTCTTGTGGCTTGAGTTAAGCAACAAGTGAAGAAAACGTGGCTCTCAGAAGGTATCCATGTAAACTTGCATATTCCCTGGCTTATACATGTGTATCAGTGTGAGGTGTTGACCCTATTTTATGAAAGCTTGCTAAGAAAAAAATATTAGCTTTAGAATTTTATTACATTCTTTTCCAGAAGAAAGAAGAACTCTTCTAAATCTTGCCAGTCCCTCTAAATCTGAGAAAAAAATTAGAATACTTCAAGTAAAGATGAAGCACTTGTGT
This sequence comes from Typhlomys cinereus, assembly GCA_023101885.1. NCBI lineage: Eukaryota > Metazoa > Chordata > Mammalia > Rodentia > Platacanthomyidae > Typhlomys > Typhlomys cinereus. Next base: position 2,061,049 of record JALPQD010000122.1, on the reverse strand, counting down.
TTATTGTTCCTTCTGTTTTTCTTTAGGAAAATAGCAAGGGCAAAGACAGTTTTGCATTTCATATAGTCTTTGCAACATTGGTATAGAGTGGAGGCAGTTCCTCTGGAATTTCTGTTCTCTTGCTCAACCTCTTTCACATTTCAGAAGACAGCGATTTGAAGAGCAGCCTTAAATGGAGTTAAGGACAAAACAAGTCACTGAAGTTCAGGGGACAACCTGGGAGAGGTGGAGACAGGAAAACAGAACTAAATGAGGGCTAGAGACCTGGTGTTCTCATTCTGTATCAACACACCTGAAGACACAAACCTTCACAGTAACTAAAACGTACACATGCCTTTTATTAGTGGCACATGCACAAGTACATAGCTGTTTGTTAGCTCTTGTTCTGTCTTTACCCTGAATCTGTCCTTCTTGTCAGTAATGTGTTTAGGCATAGTGTTTAGATTTTTAAACTGCAAACCTGAACTTTGTCTTTTCTTGTTCCTGCTGAGGGAAAATGTCCAGCTAAACGTTCAGTCCTCACATTCACTGTAACCTAATGAACGGTTGGAACTCAGCTGCAAAGATAAAGTAACAGAATATTGATCAAGGTGAGTGAAAATGGACCAAGGGAGGAAAATAAAACAATGATATGTTCAATCCTAGTGAATACGGAAACAGGATGCGGTGTTTTTGCAAGAAATCTGGGAAGGCCTGGTGTGTTGCTCACACAAGTGTTCAGATCTGTTCAAGAAAACCAATCAACGCTGCCATCAGGAGAGAGGTTCTGGCTTGAGGTCAAGAGCAAAATAAATTAAATGGGCAGAAGCTCTATGGTCTTGAACTGTAAAAGCTGTAGGCAGTGTCCTAATTAGATAAGACGCTTCAACACAGAGAGTAAGGGCAACACATGGAAATTTATACTGCCAAGGTGGCTTGATACCTCCAAAAGAAACAAGAGTAATTATTTCTGTATGGCCACTCTAGACTTTATGGGGGAAATTGGAATATTACATTGGGTATTTGACCCCTTATAGACAGACTGAAGAATAGCTGACAGGATCACCAATATTTTAGCTGTTGGCCTCTTTGGTGCTGTTCATAAGCTTGGTAGACACCCAAAGACGTGTAATTCTAATCTCTTTCTCCTTTTGTTCTTTCTAGCAAAGGAAGATCAATAAGAGTTGTAGAACTCCCTCCTTTACCTCTGGAAAGGAAGGCAGCATGTGCATGGTTAGTTATGAATAGTGTCCTTAGCTTTGCCAGATGGACTAAACCCAGACAAACCTGTTGAGAAGAGGGCAGTACACTGGTGCTCTTAATAAGCTCCTTTACTTTGGTTTTTAGTGAACAAAAGATTTTAGTTAGGTGTCAATCTAGAGGAAAAAAGGATCTCAAAGGAAAGAATACTGTGAAATAGAAAGGCCTTTTCCGGCTTCTGTCTGGCAAGTACATTTTTGACTGACTCATAGAAATCAATTGGGACTAAAAGGAAAGCATTCCTTCACCCACTTGTTCTGTCTACCATTCCTTTGAGATCTACGCTTACGAACTCAGTCTTAAATGAGAGCTGTAGCAGTTCCACAGCAGTTGAGCAGACGTGCAAAACAAGTTCATAGGTCCCATGTCTTTTGCAAAACCTGTAGCGAGGCACTGCCCATGAGTGTGAGTGCTGTCAGACAATTCAGTTCCACAACCCTGGGTAAAGAACAGAAGGAAAAGCAGACCTCCTGGGCTCAGATCTGCTGTAGAGTTTCTGCCATATTTGGTTCTCGCAACCGAAGTCATACTTCTTCGTGGCCCAACACCTGTCAGATTGTTTTTAACTGCGAATTTTCAAAAGCTAACAATGTTTTCATAATGCATTGGGAAGACTAAGAAAGAAGAATGGAACCAACACTGTCAACTCATGCTGCAGTTTGAAGAGACACAGTCACACCCTACGTATAAGGACATTTCCTACAGGGTGTCTATTTTTATCAATGAAGAGCATTTTCCCAGACGCTACCTAACAAATGTCCTACTCCAGAACAATGGACATATTGAAGCTTCAGACCCTGAGGAGGGAACACATGCCACCTTGACTAATTTATACTGTCTGTGATTCATACCAGGGGAAGTTGGGGTCTTTGGTATTTTAAACATGAAAGGGTGACCATCTGAGAAAATAGAGGACTATGAAGGAAGACAGGAGTGATACCCCTAGTTTAGGTAGTAAATTATGCTGGATCTTATGCTGTCTTATATTATGTGAACTTGTAAATACATATATATGTTCACATGCAATTTATGTTTCTATTATATGTAATATATTACACTTATTTTATATATATTCTTCCTTGCATTATGTGGTATTCTTTACTAGTCAATATCCACCTTCCTCTGGTTAAATAACAGTGGTAATATAAATCAAGCAAGCTGAAGCTTCTCCTGACCCTCTGTCTCCAGCTGTAACTTTATTACTCAGAACCTGGCAGCTGTTCAGAGTTATGAGTTACTGAGAATGCACACAAGTCTTGATTCTGTTTGGATCTCTTCGTGTAGGCTGCTCATTTAAAGTGCCAATGAAGATCAGAGTAATGAGAAATTGTAGAGGAATTTGCAGTGCAGATGTGTGGACTCATGCACAAAAGGTGTGTGATGGATAACTCCTTTTATGTGACCTTAGGCAGTCTGATCTCTTCACATAAGAGTAGGAAGTAAGTAGATGTGCTGAAGCTTCCCTGTTGTTGAAGTTGGGAGAAACTGCAGGGCAAACCAATACCAGATCTGTTTTTGGTTATCTGAGGAAGAGGCATGATCACACAGCACTTCCAGAGGCAGAGGCTCAGATAACCCTTTTGTCCTGGAAAAGTCCTCTCTGAAAGGCAGAACAGAGCTGAGTGCACTGCTTGGAAAACTAAATACCAATTTAAAAGGCCATAACAACCAGCTAAAAAGAGTCAGCTATACTTCAGGACACATGACATGTAGACTATTTTAGAAAAACAAACAAGGAAGGAAGGACAGAAGAGAGAAAGGGCACGGGATACATTAGGAGATATTCAAATGCTGCATGCACATACACACACAAAACACACTGACATAGACACACATGTATATACAGAAATACACTAACATAGAGACACAGACACATAAGCACATACAGAAATACACATGAAGATAAAGACACATACATAGATGACACTCAAATACAGATACATACACATGCACACACCCACCTACCTGTTTGGAACTCACATACAAATAGATGCTTTAAAGAGTATAATCATTACTGTTGTGACTAGAAATAGTGACTGGATGGTTTAAGAACAAGAATTATGTCAAAACATGGGGTGGGGGAATGGAGAAATCCTAAGGAGCTTGGGAAAAGTGTTTTCTGAGTTCAGATACCTAGCACCCACATGAAAAACATTATAGTGGCCATCATCTGTACCAACTCCAGTCATGATGGGGCAGGGTTGGAACAAAATGATTCCCAGAGCTCTCTGGGAACATTACTGAAGAGTCACAGGTTTGGAGGTCAAGGGAGACACTGAGGGGTTAATCATTTTGTGTAAGGGATTTATTAGAAAAATTATTAGTATCATGAGCATACAGCATGCCAGGGGCCTCTGAGAAAATTCTGGTAAAATGGACATGTTTTCGAAGTGGTTCCAGGGGAACTTAGAGGTTCCATGTTTCTTGATCGCCAAATAGTCCATTGTACATGCTTGCAGTCAGGCTGTCTCTGATTTCTGTGTGGTAGTATGACCTTAAGGATGTTGGGAAGTAGCAGGGGGCACATTTAGTGACTGTGGATCCATAATAGGAAGTATGCAAGGAGGCTTTCGACAGCTGGGAATTTGCAGCTGGGGCTTACACATGGAAGCAGTGATGCGGAGGGGAGAAATTACATCTGCAAATAGTGTGATGAGCAGGTCTGGTCTGGGTTCTAATTGGGAAGCTCTAGGTTCATGAGACACCCTGCCTCAAAAATATGCAAGATTGAAGCGACCCAGGAAGATCCCATTCACACATTTGTGAATACACAACACACAATACCTCATGCATCTTTATGCATATGCGCATACACAAAGCACTCACATGTGCATGTGCACACATAAAAACAAACATACAACACACACGTACACACAAGGAGTATACACGCACACAAGGAAATAATGCAGAAAACACACACACGTATACACAAGGAGTGTATGCACCCACAAGGAGATCGTGAAGAAATCAAATGTCTCCTGAGACTATTGTTAAGAAAATCAACAGAAAAAGTGTCCAAAAGACTGTGGTGGAGATGGGATGACAGATAAGTAATACTAAGCAACTTCTAGGAAATTTACCTGTAAGGAAATATTTGAGTCCAGAAATAAAAACAGCTGATTCAGACCTTTGTTGATTTAATAAGAAGTTTTACACAACCAAACACCTTGAGAAATGTGTGAACTCCAAGGATAAAGGAAAAATATTTCCAGATTGAAAGAACAAGTTGCTAATAAAGGAAAAAACGGTCACATTGGCATATGGTTTATTATTCAATGCTGGAAACAAATAGAAAACAGGAGATCATTTAATGCAATAGAGGGGGGAAAGGCAACATGAAAAGAATCTTAAGTTCGAGGGTGTTAGAATTAGTACAAAATGTTCGGCTGAAAATTTTAAGAAAGAAAGCTATGCACAAATGCACACGATGAAGCCTGAAAGCATATTCCCCAGGGACAATGTCTGGATCAAGACCACAAACAAAAACAAATTAGCCCAGGGAGAGATCAGAGGTAAAAACTGGAAGCAACTATGGCAAAGTATGAATTTTAGGATATATGAGTTCAATAAATAATGAGGATGTCTGAAGCCTAAACATTTAAAAGCAGAATCAATTTCAAGATCATTCGATTATCCCAGCAATAGAAAAATAATTGGAATAAGGGAGGATAGATATGTAGGAAAGGGGTTGGTGGGCGATCCGTGAAAGGGACAGGAAGTGGAGGGATGTTCTCTAAAAGAAGATTCTTATTAAGCAATAAGGAGGATAATGGAACAAAATTAAAAATGAGGAATAATTTTTGGAATAATGAATTGTAAAGTGACATGGTATGATTATGAACTAAGGGAAAAGGACTGCAATCACAGAGAGTTAAAATTACAGTATAAATGCTCAATGAATTTGAGAATATTCAGTGACTCCATTAAATGTGTGCATGATTCATTATTGGATTATTATATGTTCCATTTTCACACTAAGATAAGATATGGTAGAATTGTTTGATGATAATGGAAAATGATTTGTCCTTTCAAACATGAACAGACAAACAAATACATCATAACTGAAAGGAGTCTGAAGTTATCAGGATAACTAGTGTGGAGACAAGGAAGACATATAAACCAATATGAATGAAGGAACTTTAATTTATTTTCCACATGGGAGTGTGAATTTGCTTACTTTTGTCTTCTTTGCTTATAATTTTTAAATTTTAGAGTTTCATTCATGAATACGATGAGTTTTTATCACTTCACCCCTTATTACTGAATTCCATCTTTCCCTCCCCCCTCTCCACAGTAAACCTTCTTTCTTATCAGTCTCCCTCCTAATTTCAGGTTTTTATGCATGTATGACCTACTGAGTTAAATCTGGGTTGTCTGTGCTATCATGTGTCTAGGCACTTGCTAAGTACACTGGGGAAAGTAGTTTCCCCCATTCAGAATTAAACCCTCAAAAGACTCCCAGGAAAGTGATACCTTGAAATCTTTTCCATTTCTGTGGTTAAACTAAGCGAATATTGTTCAGGTTTTGTGGAAGTAGACACAGCTGCAGTGAGGCAATGGAGGCAGCAGCCAGACATGTTCAGAAGATACTGTGCCCCACACTCTTCCTTACCCTTAGGCTCTTATATGCTTACTTCCCCCTTTTCTGTGACATTCACTGATATTTGGAATGGGGGAAATGATTTAGATGTTCTGTTTAGGACTGAGAAGTATGGACTCACTTATTCTCTGTACTTTGGTTAGTTGTGATTCTGTATATTACATACCTTCAATTACAAAGGCTAGATTCTGGGTTGAAGGCTGACAGATTATCTGATCTATGAGTATAACAATAAATGTTTAGGTGGCAGTTTGATGTCCTTACAGTTAATCCTCAGTATTTTGTTTCCCTTCTAGGACCTCTATCCTCCTCTTCCATGGGTACTTGGCCTGATTTTTAATGCTAGGAAAGTGATCTCTGTTGAAAAACAAGCCTAAAATCTAATCAGAAAGCAGTTGGTTACCCTTTTAATATCTGTGCCTCTATTGCACCAGTGTTTTTTTCTTGTCATGAGGACTGTGGAATTTCCAGCTTTAACGGGTAGGTGAGACATTGATTGCTTTCCTCCCGCAGCAACAAGTAGAGTACTTTCTAATACTATGAAAGCTTGGCAGTAAGGAAGAGGCTTCTAGGTATATTCCAGTTTATGTCCTATAATTACGTGTGTTATATCTTCAGGAATATATGGTCTTAGTGTCAATTTCTAGAGGGCAAGCAATTCAGTATATTATTTTGCACTTCCATTAAATTCCTTAATTTAATTTTTCTTGTAGCTAAATTATATTCCATTGTCTCTTTGTATCACATTTTTACTCTCCATTTATCAGCTGACTTGTCCTTTGTAGTCTTTATCTGTTTAAACATAGGCACCATGTTGAAGCACCCCTAGAAACCTGATAATTACAGGTTCAGTGATTTTGGAGAGTTGGAGGTTCAGTAGAATTCTGGATGAAACAAATAGTCTCTTTGATTTTTTAGTGATATCAAATTTTCATTCTGATTTCCATTAGGAGATCCTTTTATCTACATATTCATTTCATTTTTTGCATTCAGATATTATCCAGAGAAATTCTTCTCCTTGACTTCAGTAATTTCTCTTCCAAATCTGTGGAAGATCTTTCTTAGATGCCTTCCTCTTAGGAAAATAGTCAACTTAGGAAATATAAGTTACTGAGCACCCTAATGGATTTGCTAAACTATTTTGTTGAAGCATAACTCAGATACATAAATGGATTTTTCCTTTATATACATGACAAAATAATAGAACTGAAAGCAATATTTTCTCTCCTAATAATTACTTTTTAAAAAGTAAATTTTTGATTCCCTGTCTGTGCTTTGTTTCACACCTTAGTCTTCTACATGAAAGTTTAAGTTCTGGAACACTGAGAAAATGAAGTTATAACTGCACCCTAAAATAAAGAAGAAGAATGTATAATGATATCAGAGACTTAGGTTCTTCCCAAAAAGAGAAAGATATTTCAAGGCAGCCAAGACAAGAGCAGTATACGTGATATAACACAGTATAAACCCCAGTGGGTGCCTGTGGGAAGAATTTGTATCCTGCTTTCCAGTTAGGGTTAAAAATCCCATTGATGTCCACTGAAGTTTTATTTTAAACCCCAAGAAACTCTGGGTAGCCTCAGGGCAGAAAGAACTTTACCTGACTGTCACGAAGATAGCCCTGTCATTCCAAATGTAAGGAAAGGTGTGACATGATGAGTGACTGACAGGCAACAATTCCAGGGAGGGGATATGGACAATAGTGGAGACCCTCCAGAGAGCCCAGGCAAATGGTTCTACAATGGGCAGGACAGACTCATTCTTCAGCAAAGACTGTGACAGTGTCAAAAGGTGACTTATAACATCTGGCAGGACTTTTACACCAGAAATTTACATTGTCCATTGATATTTGTATCCTTGCCCTTCGGGCAACTGGAAGAGATTGCAGTTTCCTGTCACTTTGAGATTAAGTTTGGCAGTTAGTTCTGTTTGGACCATGAAATGTGGCAGGCAGTGACAAATGTCATTGGTGGAAAGAACTTCTTGCTATTGTATGAATCCTTCTTTCTTCCTCTGCTATGGAAATAGCCAAGACTTGCTTAAATGTCATCATAACAAGATGATAGAGCTCCTTCAGTTGAAGTACAAGACCATTGACAATGTTACCAGGACCTACTGAGCCATTTGGACATGAGGTAGAGAAAACAAAAATAAAACAAACAAAAAAAATTTTGCTCTATTTAGAGCAGGCAGTACCATATAACCTATCCAAACTAATTCAACCAGCTCTTTCTGTACAAGAGCAAAGTATGGCACTCAGAAAGACTATAGTTTCCCAGTGACAGGAAAGTACAGGCCAATTAGGCCTACTCAACAGCCAAGGGATCAAGAAGGAAAAGTGAAGCATCCGCAAGTGAGCATATGGAAATAACGAGAGACTGAGTGGCAATGTAAACCCAACTACATTCTCAAAAGCGGCAAAAATGTGGCCTGAAGAACAAAGTTCATTTAGTTACAGGAACATATGTCATCTCCATGAACTCTATTATGAGGATTAATGTGGCCATAAAATTTGGAAGCATTCACAAAAATTCTGTAATAGTTAATGAAAGAAGATCCGACACCAAAGTATTTGTTGATAAATAATTCCTATGTACTCCTAAAACCACATATAACACAATAATAATGTTCACGTTAATTTACAACCTTAGATGATATATTTAAATAAATAATCTGTTGGTCTCTTTTACTCCTTTATTCATAGTCACTGTATTATTGTGAAGAATTGCTTTAAACAAAATAATAATCAGAAGGAATCAGAAGATGAAGAAGTTAGCAACAGCACCAAAGTCTATAAGATACATTTAAAGAAAAATGAATGACTGCAAAAGTTTAATGTTTGCATCTTGGCATTTTACTATGTGTTGGAAAGAGATGAATGGCTATCCAGTTGTGGGATAACAATGAGAAACTATATTTACGGGTAAACATAAAACTCAGGTGACCCTTTAAAGATCTGTAAGCATGTACATTGATGTGGCAGAAACACTGAATGCTGTAGTTATCCATTACCTTCCTGTCGTGCTCGCTTACCAAGCAAAACCAGCAGGCCCATGATTGTCATGATGAGATCCTCACTATATATGCTCCACTGTGATCCACAAATCTTCAGAACACTAACATATTCAAACACAAAGTCCACGAGCTCATCTCACTAAATAGGTTATGGGCCATCTTCTGTCACATTCAACTTCTGCAGGAATTATTTGTACTGCTTACTTACAAGGTTCAAGACAAATAGGAAAAAATAAAATAAAAACTGATTCTGTACTCTGGATGATTTCAGAATCATGGGCACATATTCCTAAAAGGGGAATAATAATTTTAGATTAAGATAGTGCACTTTTTACTTTGAATGAGTAGTTATACAAAATTATTTATATTTTTTATTATAAAATATTCACGCATACTTATATGTGCTGCTAGTTATGATTTATATGTGTGTGTGTGTGCATGCACACACATGCACATGTGTCCCTATTTGTGTGCCTTATATGTGGAAGCCAGAAATTAACCTCAAATGTCATTCCTCAGGTTTCATTCACCTTGCTCTATGAGTAAGGGTTGTTTACTAACCTGGATGGCGTAGGGATTAGCCTGTCGGCATCTTCCCAATATTATTACAGTCAGGGTGTGCCTCCACTCCCAGTGTTATGATCAGAGTGTGCCACCACTCCAGGAATTTTTTACCTGTATTCTGAATATCCAACTCAGGTTGTCATGATTGCACAGTAGATGTTTTACCAGCTGGACTATCTCTCCAGCCCTTCTCATGGATGGTTTAAAAACTATCAATAATCAATGTAAGAACTTTAAATTATTATGTAATTTTAAAGTCACAATAATGCTCACTTCATAGGAAGACAAAGCAGAAGAGGCTAGTATATTACCCAAAGTTACATTTGGAGGAAGCAGTATTCCAAGACTAAAGTTTCACTGGCAACCACATGGACTCTATTTCCTGCCTTGCTTCTCTAGGATTAACACATGAAAATTGCATGTAGAGATTGGTGTTGGATTTTCTAGTCCAGAAAACCTGAAAAAGACTGGAATTTGACATCTCTAAAAGGCAGGCAGGATAGACTTAGTGTGAATTCCATCATTCCACAGAATGCATGGTGGATGGAACTTATGTGCAGAAACAGGTTCTCTTCTTAACCAGTGCACTGCCCCTGACAAAGCATGTTGAGATCATCACACTTTACCTGAAATACAGTACGTGAACTCATTGTGAGAGATTAATGCAGAGCAGTAGAAGTCTCAGATGGACAGTGAAGAGATCTCCTGTGATGCTTGGCAGAAGTGGGCAAGCATTCTGAAGACCAAGCAGGTTGACATTAACTGTAGAATACCAGTATAACTCTATAAAACAACCCAGTGTATCCCAAATCGGCAGAACTCTTTATTCTCACAATAAACTTGTGGCATAATTCATGACTGCCAAATCCAACTGTTGTTTTTATGCTACTGCCTTCAGTTTCCACAAATTTAGTTGACAACTGAATCTGCAAAGGTACTTAGCAAATTCAGACAAGGTATTATGTTGTTCTAAGTCTTTATTCATTCCCAAAAGAATATAATATGCATAATACATGCTTGTAGTTATTGCACATATAGAAATGTCTGAAACACACTGAGGTTCCTGAGGCTCCAATAGCAGCACCTAGAAAAAGGTCCCAGTCCTCATATTTAAATATCTAGAATCCTCACTTTATAAACAGCCAACTCTTTCCTTAATTGCTATCATGATCACCAGCTACTTAATACATCAGCTTCTCTTTGTGTGTACAGAAGGAAAAGGTAATTTATTTTATAATCTAGTGCATGATCACATTATTTCTCTTGAATTTAGACACAGAAAATTATGAATGAATTAGACTATTATTTAATACTAAAATACTAATCAAATTAATAATACTGCATAAGTTTTGTGTACAAGTGACTGGCATTGTGTGTTCTAGGTTTTCTTACCATGTTAACCATGTACAGCCTTATGGAAAACCTCTTACTTTTGTAAATATAAAGCCAATAAAGTCACAAATAAGCTAGCTTGCAATTTATATAATTACATGCTTTTGCCTGAAAACTAATCATCTTCATGACAAAGGCATTTTTTCAATTATTTTCTTATTTAGTTCTTTGTGGATAATTAAATGCATCTCCTCCAGATGGAAATAGAGATCTAGAGAAAAAGATGACTCTGTAAAATACAGATTCATACCTATTTTATTAATTCCATTCTTTACCCATTGTAAGCAGGTAGAATGCAAAGGTATGCATAACATATAGACAAGCAAAGCTCCCAGATAGTTTTACACAGTGTCACCAAAGAATTAACAAGAATAATGCATAGGCATTTTCTGTAGAAATCATGATTTTTTTCTTCAGACTCTTAGGGTTTACATCCTTCAGCCCTGCTAATTTTTTGCCTGTTTTGAACAGAATTTCAAAGAGTGTGTATTTTATATGAACTGTTCAGGTTTTGATTGCACTAATGAACATGCTTAGTAACCATCTCCTATACAAATATGAGTCATTGAACCAGTGAACCCAAAAGGAGTCTGCAGTGGAGGAACCGGCATGAATTTGTTTAGTCTACAGCTTCCCCACTTTGATGAGATTTGTAAATCGCTTGATTTTACTTCATTGCAGATTTTGATTTGGTAGGTGTGGGATCAAAGCCTGAGATCCTCTTGTGTAACAAGAGGCTCTTGGGTGATGCCAGTGTTACTAGATTTGAAGCCACAACATGAAAAGTGATGATTGAGTACTTTTGCTTAAAATTGACCCTTGCTCTTTCTTTTAAGGTAACATACAAGGTAATTGTAGTTTGATTAAAAATGACACATTCTATTTGTGAGACATTAAAGGAAATGAAGTTCGATGCATTGTGATGGTTCACAGCTCTCTTTGTAAATTTGACTTGGTAGAACTTGTATTTTCACAGCATTTAAAAAACAACAGGGAAGACAGTGTGCTTCCTTCTAACAAAGAGGTCTTAATCTTGATTAGGAATGCTGTCAGTTCCCTTGATGAATTGCCCCGGCAGGAAGCTATGAGTTTCCTCAGGTGCTCATAGAATCGCTACTCTAAATAAGCACCTTAGATCCTCCCTCAGTCTCCCTTTCCATGAATTGAAAATGTTTCATGCGTGCCCTTTCTTCTCTATGCCTCTGAATAAGGTTCTGCTTGGCAAGTTTTCAGAATGAGGAGAGTTGGCAGTGCCACCCTAAATTTATTGTCTGGGAGTGTAGAGAAAGTGAAATGTTTAGTGTTGGCAAAGCTGGAATATGCTTCAAACCTAGGAAACAGAGAAGTTATAAAACACAGTTGTCTGAATAAATAGTCATTCTTAAGAAATGATACATCCAAGAAAGGGACGCTTCAGAGCTGCACTGTGAAATGCCTGATCATCCTAGAAATAGGATGTGAAAACTTCTCTGTTCCATCTGGCTTCTGTTCCTGTCAGAGTGGCTCCACCACAGTTTCTTATACAATACACAAGGTAATCATCAAGCTGCCTGTCCGCCAGGTTACATTCATAGGAGCAGTTACAGTGATGTTTGTCCTTGTCACTTGAATGACAGTATAAAGGCTGCTATTTAACTGAACTGGTTGATCCGGTGACTTTGTGAATTGTGCTCCTTGCATTGACTTTGAAAGAATCACTTGTGTAGAAAGACAAAGAAGCTAGTGGTCTAGCCCAATTAGCCGTAAAGCTAACAGTTCCTTGGAGATGAATCTGTAAAGCACTTCACAGAATAAATAAGTTCCCTCAGTATTAAGCTGTATAGTCTTTATTTCTCATTGACCAAGCTTTAGAAGTAGAAATGTTTCCTAGCATTTGTCTTGCGGTTGTATCCTCCACAGTGCTACCTGGTGAGAACTTATTCCTGACAAAGTGATTAGACATTTAAAAATTTAGTTTCATTCTGTTTCAGCTCACAACATAAGGTTTAAGCATGTAGCACAAGCTACCCTCCAACTCATGCATGGTCTCTCTTCTTCAGCCTCCCAAATGCAGACAATATTAGCATGAGTCGACATACCTGGTTTGAGATTTAAACTGGAGTCTGATGCTTTTTTTAAAATTTCATGTGTGTGTGTGTGTGTGTGTGTGTGTGTGTGTGTGTGTGTGCGTGTGTGTGCGTCCACTCGCCTGTGCATGTGTGTGCATGTACCTGTACTTGCATGCATATACATGTGTGTTCACATGAACATGCTTATGTGGAGGTCAGAGGACATCTTTGGGGAGCTGGTTCTCACCTTCTGTCTTGGTGAGGCAGAGTCTTTCTTGAAATGTCTACTGCTATGCAGCATATCCTGGCTAGCTGGCCCAAAAGCCAGCCCTGTTCCCAGTTTCCACCTGCTATATCGCTGCAGGAGTTTTAGGATCACGGATGCAAGCCACCACTGGCTTCTAAAGTCACAAACTCTGGTTGACAAGCATGTGTGGCAAGTGATTTTTTTCAGACCAGCCATTTCCCTGACCAACTGGAAGTTTTGTTGTTGTGAAAAGACCCTTATTGCTTACCATATTCTTATATTTCCTCTGCTACTTTTGTATATTTGCATACAATCCACACTCTGGGAGTTTCTATAACACTATAGCTACAACACTTGGAGTAACAGAAAAAATATATTGTTTGAAAATATCTTCTTTTTATCTGCTTAAAGCACATATGATAAGAAGACTGGCATTTTAATGTGAACATAAAGGCAAATACAAATATTTCAAATAAATGTGAATTGTAATGTGAATCACAATGTTTACTAATACTATAATTGTATAAAATGGGCATTATCACAGGTCATCTTAAGTTGAATGAATTTTATGTGATAATTATAAGCACACATCCGTCATCAATGTAAATGTTTGCCCTACCTGTCATTTACTCATTGAATGCTCAGTCAACATTAACTCTAAAAATCTCTCCTGGGAAAACCAAAAGTTACTGTTGTTAGTGAAAACACATTATGAATTAATATTTGTAATATCTAACTACTTTTGAAGAAATAAAAAAGAAAATGTTTTTTATTTACCCTTGCTTTTCTGCCCTAATATGAATGTTTTCTCCACAGGCAAATAAGTCTCTAAAGAAAAGGCATAATATCCAATCTTTATATCTCTGCTACTTAAGTCAGTGAGAAATGTAGCTTTGCTCTTTCAGTTTTGTTGTGTGTCTGCCTGACTCTAGTGGGTAGTTGTTCTTCCAGGGCATAGCATACTGAAGTATTCTGCTTGCTACCAGTTCACTAGTTGCATGCTTGAAGAGAGAGCAACTTAGCGAGTCCACAGAGCTTTACAATGTCGCTCCTTGAGGAGTCACATAGCGCTTCTCCTCAGATGTTAAAGACAAAACCAGTCAAATATACTTGCGTCACTTACAAAGAGGCTAAACATGTGGGATGTTTGTTAATTCTACATTCCTTGATTCAAAAGTTTAGAGAAGACGGGCAGTATTGTTAATTAAGTGGCAAGGGATGGGCAATGTTTGTTTTGCTCAAATTTAAATAATTACATGTATCAATAAGAACGTTTTAAGTATAATTGAAATATTTTCTAATTCTTACAGAACCTAATACTTGTTCCTGATGGAGTATGCATTAATACACAGAGGGAATGCTTTTGCCTTAATTATTTCAGAAAGATTTCAAATAATTAACATTTCCTTTTATTCAGAGTTGTCCCTTTGCTTTTCTTTCCCTGATAAGGTTTTCAGAATGTTATCAATTCTCCTTTCCTAGCTTAAATGTTCACTATATTATTTCAGCAGCCAGGTACTTTTAATATCTTACTTGTTAATAATGCAGTAATCAGAAGGTAACTTGTACAATAAATTCCCAAGAATATTAGCAGAATTTTTTCAGACAAGGTTGAAATGATTTTTCTTGGGCCAGTGTTTCCAAAGTTATGAATATCATTTTACAATTAGTGATTGAAAAAGTTACAATTCCACATGCAAAGTCTGATAAAGCTCTAAAATATCTCATGTTTTCAGTCTTCACAGGGGAAAGGAGAAGGTTGCTGGGTGACAGTCTTGTGAGCACTGGACTTAGGAACATTTTGATTTTTTTATCTTTGGTTAATTTTTAGGAGAGCCAGAATTTATCTGAGCCTTTATGAATACCCAACTCACTTTGAAGTTATGGAATTTGTTATTCTTTTAAACATATGTTGTGGTTTCTTTAGATATGAATAGTGTTGTATGAATATAATCCTTAGCAAATAATAGCCAGTTTTTTATGAAGCATATTAGTATGAAAACAACTGCCACTCCCAAGCTTATAAAGGAATATGTAATGTCAGACAAGTCATCATAGGCTGAGAATAAAGATTCATGGGGGAGATTCAAGAACTAGCATCCTTCAAAGGCTCATTAGCATGAACAAAAGAAGTATTGAAGTTAAGAACCTATAGGAGGAAATGTAGAATTCTTTCAAAAGAAAGTTGAGGCCTAAAATTGCATGTTAAGTGCAGGCTGAAGCATGCATGCATTTGAAATGAGACAGTGGGGCTGAAAGTTTCCTCATTTCCATTAGAACAATATCACTAGGGACAAGTTTCTAAGTAATGGCTGTATTAACTGTAGAATTTTTTTAAAAAATCTTTCATTTTAGCAAAATTAACAAAATGGGCAGCATTATTAAAATGTAGTATGCAATTTGTAGAATCTTTAGAAAAGTCAAAGAATGATGAGTAGAAACTACACAGCCACAATTCATATGGCAAATATATGAGTAGGAGAAGCACTTGACATTCCATCAGTACACTTTACCATAGTGCTACCAGAGGTTCAACTATGAAATTTGCTAATCTGCATTCATTTATTGGTCTGTGATGAAGAAAGTATTTCTCTATACTGCAAAGCAATGGCATTCATTAGGCACAGGTGTTAGTTTGGAAGGAAATACTTTCACAGAAATAGATTTTTTTTCTTAAATAAGAAAAATTACACATTAATTACCATTTGGATCCAAGCTACTGTTGTCTGAGATGGGAATGTGCAGAATGCTGCTTTGAGGATGTAAAACTCCTGCAATCAATGCCCCATGATGCCTATAATTCTGCAAAATGTAGACCAAGACAAATAATATATACAGTACAGAAACACCCCAAAGCGAAATGACTTCATTTTCTTATCTGTCAGAGGTCCAGAATTCTCCAAAGCCTCTTACACATCAAGATCTTTTAGCAATTTTGTCTGATTCTTGGGATAAATGCATGAATTCCAAGCCTATAACCAGAAAGGAAGTGCAAGAACTTTAATTATTAAACAATTGAGCATCTAAAACACCAAAAAAAAAGAGAAGTAGAGAGAATTGTATGGAAATGGGCACAAAAAGATATCAATCAGTAAAAACTGTTGTTGTTGGTTTCTCAGAAATGAGGAAATGAAAAAATATGTACAAGACCTTCCAAGAACAGTTCAAGGTCAAATAAGTATACTTAGGGATTTATTTTCTTAGATTCTCTCATGAGCATCTTTCGCACATGATTGAGTAAAATTTTTAAAAATATATTATTTATTTAAAACAGAGAGAGATAGAGAGGAAGAATGTATACACACATATACCATTGTCTTGGTTGGATATAGGTGTGAACTTGATGGTTGAGGGTTTGAGCTGCGGGCACATTTGTAGAAAATTAATAGTTGAGGTAAACTCAGAGGGAACCTACTGATGATTGTCTTGTTGATGGGGAAGACCCAGCCCATGGTTGGTGGAACTAGGTGCCGGACAGGTAAATAAAATACAGAGAGTTGGTTGAAGAACTGGGCATCCTTTTATACACTTGGCCAGACATGCTGATCTGGCAAATAAAGATCATCCTTCTCTCAGTTGCTATGTAAAGATGATGTAGCTAGTTCCCTACACCTTGGTGTTGGTGTGAGTGCTCCTGCCAAGCTGGATGAACAACTATAGCCAGGAATTATAAGAGAAAATGAAGTCCCATCGTTCCATCCGATAGTGGTTTTATCAGCAACCATGCAAGCTAGCTGCAACAGCCATAATGCATGGGTAGAGGTCAGAGGAGACATTTCAGAAGCCAACTTTCTATTACATTGGCTTCCAGGAATTAAACTCAGGTCACTAATTTTATGAGTAGTTAGTTGTCTTAGTTGCTTGAACTACCACACCTGTTTCCACTGAGCAAAAATTTTGAAGTTTTAACTATTAAATCTGAATTGTGAAAATCACTACAGAGAATTTTCATTGTTAATTTTGAGGTTAGTTTGTTTAACTGCCTCTCTTAAAATATTTTTGAAAAATTTTAAACATTGGTACATATAAACTCCATTAACTGAAAAAGCATTGCAATTATATTTCTGTGGAACATGTCTTAATAAATTGGAGGATATATAATTAACTCATGTCTTTATATGAATGGGAAACCATTTAAGTTGAATCATTTTTTCTTTAGAATGACTATATACATCTGGTTAAGCTCACAGACTTTCCTTACTGGTCACTTGCAACTGAGGGGGTTTGATCTCACCAGTCAGGGAGTCTGGCAGATAGATGGTAACCATCCTGCAAGTGGGAGACTGAATCCCCCCTCATCACGAGTCTCCTACTCTTATTCCATCTACCTTTGAATCTACCCTTATATTAAGACTATAATTTAACAGCCTTCTATTTCTGGCTAGGAGGTGACATCCAATACCCATCAGGATGTAGCCAAGGGTGGTGCAGGAACATCAAAACTGAAAAAAAAAACATAATTCAAAACATCAAAGACCTCACGTTAATCACCTGTACCAGGCCAGCCTAAACTCTCCCCATCCTAAACACTCAGGGAAATTTGCGGAAGAAGGGGCAGTAAGATTGTAAGAGCCTAAAGATGGGGAGGAGCAAGATATGCAAGATACTCCACACAAGTTAAGGCTGAAGCAATCATAATAAGACTTTGCATGACCTGTGGAATGACCAACATATAATTGACCCCACAAAGTCTAGCATGGATCACAGGTACTAGGATCCTTAGAGGCAAGGGATTAACAGCCACAATAGTGTTCCTGTACTAAAGGGAAACACAAGAAAGGGCTCTAGGCAATACTACTGAGTCCTTACACCCATCAGAGAGGAGGACCCAGAAGGAAGTTTGACATTCACACTAAAGGATGCTCTAGGGATGGGGTTAGATGGTTCTGGGAGAAAGGGAGGGAGGGGGGAAAGGAAGGGAAAAGGGGGGAGGGAGCAAGGGGGTCCAGGGAGGGGTGGAGGAAGGAAGGGGACTGGGGTACGTATTAAGTTTGTATGAGTGGAAAAAAATAAAAATAAAAAAGTACCATGCTAGTGTAACATCCTACCTAATGAAAAAAACTATGATACAAACCATTCCTTACTTAAGTTTGACATGCACACTAAAAGATGCTTCAGGAAGGGGGGGCACTGGGAGAAAGGGAGAGAGTTGGGAAAAGGAAGGGGATAAGGGGAAAGGGAGCAAGGGGATCCAGGGAGGGATGGAAGGAGGGAAGGGAATGGGGTACTTATCAACTTTGCATGAGTGGAAGAAATAAAAAAAAATTCCTTAAAAACTCTTTTCAACTTATTAACTGTTTTGTGATATGAAGCTAGGGATACAACTCCAGGAAGTATTGCCCAGAAAAAAATGCTCATAGACTTGCAGAAGATTTCATGAATATTTGTTGCCATACCCCCTGCCGGGCCAGCTTGGGGGGTGGAGGGTGAAACAGCAGGGTCTTGGGGCTCGAGGCAAATGGGCGAGCTGGCAACAGGATCACCACCAGACCCCAGGAATCAGGTAAGATTCAGTAGTGGAAGAGATGCTGCAGATTCCAAGTCATTAAGGGGGTTTGGGCTTATATAGGGTCACGGTCCAATCAGGTGTTGCCATCCCTTCTGGGGGGGGCATCCACCTGTCATTTAACTGTTTACTAGGTATCCATTGCAGGTGCAGGTTAGATGGCCGCTTCTCATTGGTTGTTTATCCATCTGCCTTCATGGTCCTCCATTGCGACCCTCTGGGGCATGTCTATATGTCCAGGCTGGTCCTGAATTCGGGAGCTGGGCTAGGGCCTCCCTGAATTGGTAGTGCCACATTTCACCCTTTTATATATAAATGTTTTTAGTGGGGATCATAAAGCTGGGGTGACCCCAAGCCTCTTCAGCTGCGTGGAATATAGGTGACTGTGCCTGCCTTAGGTTGGTCACCCCCTTGTGTGGAGCCGTAGCCATCATTGACTACCAGTCATGAGATCATCACAGGAAAGAATCATGGTCCCAAAAGGGAACTCAAGGTGGCAGAGAAAAGCAGGTTTGCATCATTGCAGGGGCAGGAGGAGAGGCTGTGGGCGGGGCAGGCGCAGAGACATCCAGAAGAGCTGGTGAGACACAAATCAAAACCTAACAATTATTCATTATTAAGGCATAGCTTCAATGGAGGACACCCAGGCTTCTAAGGGGCCTTTGGTGGCCTTAAGAATGTCTGGAGCCTGAATGAATGCTCTGAGGACCTGTAAAGCAAGCTTGTGTAGTAAATGCTGAGAACTTACCATTTTCCATTTGCATCTAAATAGGACAATTAGCATTAAAAGGGCAACTCCAAAAGTTAACTAAGTTACCAGATTTTAAGGGTGAAAAAAAAAAAGCAGGTATCCTGTCCCATAACTGTTTGCCAAGGGATGCAGCAGTAATAATTTGAACTTTAGTCCAGTTAGTCTTTGATATGTTAAAGGTTAGATTGAAACATTCCAGGTGCCCTTAATATTGGCAGGCAGGAGGCACGTGGCCGTCCTGGACTTCCCTCTTAGGGGTCAGGAAGAGCAGCACTCAGGACACATTTAAAGCATTTTTTTTCTTTCTATCCCTACTGGGAAGGGAATTTCAGGTTTGTCAGCTTGGGTGCGCCTGCTAGTATTTTATCTATCCCCTTAGGTAGATGGATCCTCAGAGAAACTGTTTAAGTAACTTAGGCCAAAAACTTGTAAGGGAAAAGGAAACATGAACCTGAGTTGACCCAAATGCACTTAGAATTTCCTGAAAACAGACTATACTGGGTCCAGAATTTATTGATCCTGTT
Source organism: Typhlomys cinereus (assembly GCA_023101885.1). Taxonomy (NCBI): domain Eukaryota; kingdom Metazoa; phylum Chordata; class Mammalia; order Rodentia; family Platacanthomyidae; genus Typhlomys; species Typhlomys cinereus. Next base: position 2,041,163 of record JALPQD010000122.1, on the reverse strand, counting down.
TTGTCTCAAAGGAATAAGGTCTGGCTAAGGTGCAGGCTTGAATTCCTGTTCAACTTTAGTAGGAGTATACATGGGAGCATAGAATTAAAAAGTATATTTGTCCCCAAGAAAGAGAGCTCATACCTACCAGGAGAAGGAAGAAATTCCAATGAACTTTTTAGAGAACAATTATATTTTCCTGCCTGCTCGATTTGATGGGATAAAATTCTGTAAAAGAAGTCAGAGGAATGAGAAAGTTTGATCAAGCAATATCATAGTGGCTTTGTTATTTTGGGAACACATGGAAAAACCTTTAAGAACACAATGGCATTTTCATTTGTAGTCCCATTAAAGATCAAAACCAAGTGAGAAAATTTTTCATGAAAGAAAACTTACAATTTATCAGAAAAACAATTGTGATCGATATAAAACATAATTAGTTAAGGCCTTAGATGTTACCAAAATTATTTGTTCTTATTTTTAAGTATGCATACATGTATTTAAAAATGGCATGCCAAAATTTTTATATCAGCACGCAACAGAAATGAAAAGAAGATTGAAGTGGCCAGAGACACAAGACACACATGTAAACACAGAACAAATGAACAACATTTTACCGGCAACTGAACAATTTACCAGTAACTATCTTAATATTACCCTTGAAAGCTTTATCAAAGGCGGATTAACATTTAGAAAAACCTTACTTAAAACAAGACCTCACATTAGTTAAGTCTGGCAGCTTAATTATGAAAAACATCTAGCAAGGAAAACATTCTTATCCATAGTTCCCACTTATTCTCTGGGGGGATCCAAGGTGCTAAAACTGCAGCATCATTCCAGAATTCCTTTCAGCCAGCAGACTTAACCTCCAGGTCTCGAAATCTCTAGGAGAGATTTTTAAGAGATGTATCTGGAGCCCCTTGCAGTGTGAGGGGAGGTTGCCCATTTTTTTAAAGAACAGAGATGAGACCAGAAAAGACAGATGAGACAAGGAATGTATCAGATCCAAATGTCTTATGCTTGGTGGAAGACTTCCAGAGTTCGTTACTACCCCCTGGGAGGTATACACATATGGTGCCTCCGGGTCAGGCCTATTCAATGTAATCGAGCCTCGGCTCAGAGTTCTGAGGGCATCAATCTCTCATGGGAACTCACAGGGACAAGCCTCAGTTCAAGTGCATGCCTAATCTTAAGGAGGCTTTTTCATTATCAGAAAATCAAAGGAGAAATTAGGGCTCCTTGATCATCAGCAAATCTATTCCTAAGGACAAACAGGGAAAGTGGAAGAGAAGGAGGCCACCTACTCACCTTCGGGTGCGTAAGCACACAAACACAAAACCAAAGGGGCTGCTCAGGAACTTTACCAGAGTGGGTGTCTCTTCTACACCAAAGGCAACCCCACGTTGGAGCACCAATTGTTGCTGTATCCCCCACTGGGCCAGCCGTGGGGAGGAGGGGGAAACAGCAAGGCCTCGGGCCTCGAGGTGAATGGGTGAGCCGGCAATGGGATCATCACCAGGGAATCAGGCGAGATGCAGCAGTGGATGAGATGCCGCAGATTCCGAGGCATTAAGGGCATTTGGGCTTATCAGGTGTTGCCATCCCTCCTCAGGTTGGGGTGGGGGTGGGACAGCCACCTGTCATTTAACTGTTTACTAGGTGTCCATTGCAGGTGCAGGTTAGATGACCGCTTCCCATTGGTTGTTCATCCTTCTGCTTGCATGGTCCTCTATTGCGACCCTCTGGGGCATGTCTATATGTCCAGGGTTGTCCTGAATTCCGGAGCCGGGTTAGGGCCTCCCTGAATCAGTAGTGCCACAAATATTTTCAGTCTCTGAATTAAAAATCTGTGATTTAGAGCAGAAAGAAGTTGATTTAAACATATAATTTCCCCTTAGGACTTTTTAAAAATTTTTTTATTATTTATTCAATTGTGCATGTGTGTGTGTATTGTACATGTGTGTGTGTGTAGAACCACAGGTGAATTCTGGAACCACCATGGACCACCTCAACCTCCTCCTTGTTTACTCTGCCCCAGGATTACAGGCTCCGCCCAACCAGGACCAGAAATGCAGGCATTCCCCCTTCTGCCCAGCTTCTATACCTGCAGTCTAGGATCCGAACTCAGGACCTTCCGTCTGCAAGGCAGAGGCTTAACCCCTGAGCCACCTCTCCAGCACCCCCTTAGGACTTTTTGACGGAGGTTTTCCTCCTGCAACACAGACTGGTCTTAAACTTGTGACCCTATCGTTTCAGCCTTTTAAGTTCTGGGACTGTAGGCATTTTCCACCAACTCAGCTTTCAACATTTCTCATAATACAAGATTTGAATTTGGTGCCGATGTTTGCTATTTGATTTGTAATATTTCTGGCAATTTGATAGGAGCCTATAAAATTTTTTTAAATTTAGTTTTTGAAGATTTCATATAAAGTACATAAGTATATCAGTTTTCATATAAAGTATATAAGTATAATAAGTTTGCCTTAAGCTCTCATTTGGAAATTGCAGATGACAAACACTTAAAAAATAACCTTAAATACTTCTTTTGGTATGATTCTAGCAAAGTGTCTATCACAAACATTTTAAATAAATGTTTATTAATTTATTCCTCTTTTGTTAAATTCATAATGTGTCTCAGAATCGCCTGATCATTTTATGGATGTGCAGTCATACTTAACAAATGTTTTTGAATTCATTTTGTACCAGAAGTCATATTAAATGCATATATAGATGATTAATACAGAATCTATAGGTAAAAAGCTATAAGTAGGTAAAAACTCAACATAATGTACATGATATAAGTGGAAACAAGATGAGAAGGCGCTCAGGACTCAAGGAAAGATCCACATTGAAATTCGTATTTAAGTTGTGCTAATACTATGGTTGACCGTAGTAATTCACTTTGCTTATTATGCATGCTGCTTATTTTGCTGCATGTACAATTTAGATTGTTCTTCAGAGTACTTAATAACATAACAAATGTTGCTACTAAGCAAAAATGGGATGATGAACCAAGTTTCAAATGACATATAGAAAATCAATGGAAGAATTTGAAAATGCTCATGCTTCATATTCTTTTACTGATCAGTTGAAGAAAGTTGTGTATATCAACAGAAACAAGCCAAGAAGCATAGCATGTATGGAATAGTGCATCAGGGAACTGAACAGAATAAAAGAACAATGGTTATTATATTAATTATTATAATAATCATAAATAATAAATCCAAACGATATTCAAGACACAAGCATAATCAAAGGGTTGATTTGTTGTAAGAAAGAAAATTGATTTATAAGTTTTGGTATGTAGATTCTTAATTGGATTATAAGTTTTTAATATGTGGATTTTTAATTTAATGGTCACAGGAAGTGGCAGTTGTGTGGAAAGGATTCACTCAACATTTTGATAAGGTGGGATGCCAAGGATGTAGGTAAGTATATAGTAGTTCAAGGACATAGTATTACAAATGAACCATGGTTAAGGTTAAGGTTTCAGCAGGCTGAAAACATCAGAGTATCTATCATGCATGTGAAATATATCCATGTTCCAAAATATATGCCCGTAGTTATTGTTACTTATAAATATAAGTTATTTTTATTTTCTGCTTTAGGAAAATTGTTCTACAGTAAGGTTTAAAGCTAAAGAAATATGGAGTTGCTAATGAAATCCACAGTGAAAAATTCCCTAAGCTGGTGTGTTTACTAAATGAGACTGTTGTGCTGATAGGAGAGATTGCTATAGATGAATTTCCTAGTTTTTCTGTTAGAATAAATATAACTAAGAACAAAGATAATTACATTTGAAACCTTTATTCTTTTGCTGATGCAAATTGAAAGTAGAAGTATGAGGAGATAGAAGCACTTATTTTTATTAATATATTTTCTAATTAATTGCACCTAAATTTCTTCCAATCATACCAGTACTATTCTTCTTCAGAAATCTCTCTTGTCATTTTGTAATTTCTGATTTATTTCTCTGAGTATCTGAAGGGAACATATGAAAGTTGAAAGAAATGTCTGGTTTCCAAAATTATCCTCATAGCAAAATGCACACTGCCTACCTTCTGCCTTGATAGACCAAAAACTATTGGAGATGATGTGTGCAGGAGGTGGTATGCAGTAGAGGACATGTCATATGCAGTTAGAGCTTTTTTTTCTCTTACTTTTCCAAGATTCTGAATATGATGGTGTTCAACATTGCTGAAATATGTAAGTCAAAGGAAACATGGTTGGTATGAATGGGTGGTTAGCTTATGGAGACAATTTTTTTCAGATGCATGCATGTTTGTTTAAAATAATTCAATGCTAAAATGAAGAAGTTAGTGATCATTAATTCTGGATAGAATCCACATACAATGCCACAGATACCAGATAAAGCAACAAGGATAGGGACGGCATTCTAGGGTTAAGGTATCTGCAATTTCAGGGCAAGAAGAACACATATCTTAAGGTGCAGGGAAGAAAAAATCTGTCAACAATTTTTTTTCTTCATTAATTTAGGAATTCTCTAGTAAAAAGATCACACAAATGAGTACCTTAAGCAAACATCTATTGAATGAAACCCCGCATATGTTCAAACATATAATTTTTATATTCGAAAGTATCTTATTTGACTTGATCCACTCAAACTTTTTATCTTCTCATTTTCAATTTACTTTATTTATTAAATAGAAAGAGTAGAAAAGAAACAGTTAATTCATTAATGCATATGAGAAAGAAGTCTGAACCTAGGTTAGAAAGATATGAGATAAAGACTAAGTATGTTCATGAGGTCATTAGGAAAAACGAAAATTAAGGATCTCAACAGCAGGAACAAACCACTTTTATGAAAGATAATGTTTCATATATGAAACTTACAGTAAGTGCAGTGTTATTTGTCCAGAATCCCCAATTATAAACTTGCTGAAAAAAGTGTTGAATGTGTGTTTTTAACAGAAATAAAATCAGCAGTGTGACTGCAGGAAATATTAAATATCTTAACCTGAAAGTATTTTATTAATGATAGTATAAATCTCAAGTTTTAATTACAAGTAAATGATTTATGAGTTTTTACTTGCCTGCAGATTTGGTTTTTGACTATTCAACAACTTGACATTACAGTAAGTTATGATGGGTCAAATGAATGCCAATAATTGCAGCATAATTGACTCTTAAAAATAATCATGTTTTAAGGTTCAAAGTTTTTATTTATCTTTATAATTAAAAATAGAGTTTTCAGCTAATGAAGCTCCCACTGAGTTTCCTGATTAGCAGTACAATTCTAATAGAAGAGGTTAAGAAGATTAATTTGTGCAGAATTCTTGTCACTGAGAATCTTAGAAGTAGAAATTCTAAGTTGGTGGTTGAGCTGTTTAATCTGAAAATATGAATTTTCTCCCCCAACTCTTCAGCTGCTTCATAGAGAATGAGCTCTATAAACAAGTAAGTAGCTGAATATGAGGTGTGTAAGTATGAAGAGAGTTGTGATTTGACATACATTAATAAAGTTTTGCCCTATGGTGAGAAAGGATTGATCATAGTCAATAGTCTGCCACTGACACAAAAAGCTTTGATTATCGCTAGCAGTGGAAAGTAGTGGGGAAGTTTTCAGCTTTTATTTATAGACTAAACACAGTTATAAAAAAGCTGTGCTTTTATTATTTGTGCAAGGTGCCTGTTTGTGTTTGGAACTGGTCAACATGATATGAAAATATTAATTCTAATCTCTCACTTCCTCACCCAAAAGAAAGCATCACAAAGACTATCTCATCGAAGATCACTTTCCTGTATAGAAACCCAAAGATAAATTTGTTGAATCAAGTTAATAGTGGGTCATGTTTCATAGTACGTGCCTGCAAGGTTAATAACAAGTTAAAGATTTTATTTGCTTCTTTTCATGTTTCTAGGTAATCATTATATTACTTTTTCAAGTAACAATCTATGGTCCTCTAAATTGCACAACCTTGTGAAAATCATCAATATATAATTCGAGCAGATTGTTTATCTAATATGTTTATTAATTATAAAAGCAATTTTCTTTAATAATCAATGTCAAAAAATGCTCACTAAATGTACACAAAAGGACATTTGTCCATTATATGTGACAACGTTCATCACTAAAATGCATTCTTGATTTTGCTGGGATCGTCTTTCTTTGTATATTTATTTATTTAAAAGAGAGAGAGAGAGAGAGAGTGCGAGAGAGCACATACATATTCATGACATGGTGAACAGGCAAAGGTCTGAAGACAACTTCTGGAAGTCATTCTCTTCTTCTAAGGATTGAATTCCGGCCACCAGATTTGTGAGCCTCACATACTTTGACACCTTACATGCTAAACTATCTCCCCAGTCCCCTGAGATAGTTTTTCTATAAACAATAAGAGAAACTTCTGTTAAATTTCATTAATGTGCTATCATATAGTAAATGTTACCAACAAGTTTTGGGTCAAACTTCTCTAGGTTTTCCATCCTACTTCATTGCAATTTCAATTTTAAAATATAAGTAATATTGTTTTTTTGCTTTATTGATTTTTCTCTCAAATTTGTCACTTTTAAAAGCAGTGGGATTGTTGTAACAATGGTGTCATAGCAAGATACAAGTGTCAACTTGATGATTGAAGTTTTGAGCTCCTAGCACATTTGTAGAGAATTAGTAGTTGAATTAACTCCAGAGTAACCCTGCAAAAAATTCTCTAGTTGATAGAAAAGATACAGCCCATGGTTAATGGAACTAGCGTTGGGCTTGTAAATAAGATAGAGGGAACTGCTTGAGAAAATGTTCATTCTCCTGTAAACTTGACCAGACATCCTGGTCTTGTAAGTGAGAATTGTTCCTGTCATTTGTCATGTGGATATTATGTGGTCAGTTTCCTCATCTCCTGGTGTTGATGTACATTCTCCTGCCAGGCTGGACAGAAACCATAGCCAGACTATTATAAACCAAGAATAAAAACCTCTTATTCCTTTAAACTATTTTGTAATGACTTTATCAACAATAATGCAGGCAAACTGCAAAAAAATGGTAATTAAGTTTTTGCATCTTTCTTTTTTTTTTTTTTTTTTTTTTTTATTTTTTTTTTTTATTATTATTTATTCAACTGTGTGTATGTGCGCGCGCGTGTCTGTGTGTGTGTGTATGTGTGTGTAGAACCACGGACGAATTCGCGAACCACCATGGACACCTCCACCTCCTTCTGCCCCGGGATTCACAGGCTCCGCCCTACCAGGACCAGAAGCGCAGGCCGCCCCCGCTTCCGTCTGGCGTCTATACGTGGGATCTGGGATCCGAACTCGGGACCTTCCGCCTGCAAGGCGGAGGCTTAATCCCTGAGCCACCTCTCCAGCCCTGCATCTTTCTTTACAAAGATAATTTATTAGGAATGAGCAAAATAACACTGACATGAAGCTTGCATATTTTTCCTGTTTGAGACATACTTGTAGCTAACCTGGGAATACAGTGGTCAACAAACATGTTTCTTAAAGCAGAACATAGCCACTGATATCCACGATCAGTATAGCAGGTACTTCTGCACATGCTTTTTAAACTTTAGAGGACATATATATATATATATATATATATATATATATATATATATAAACTTAGAAGACATATATAACTATAGGGTTTCATATAGAAAATCCTAGAAAGTGTGAGCAGTGCAATGAAAAGATTCAGAATTTGAATGAATTTTAATCTAAAAGAGAAACATGTATTGATTTTTATATTTCATGTTATACAGCTTGATCAGAGACCTGTTCTATTACAAAATCATGAATAAAATCTTTTCATTTTGTATGTAAATGCAGTATACCATTACAAATACAATAAATGAGAATTATTTAAACTAATTTTTGTGCTGCTCAGTGTCTTGTTCATTTCTCTTTTGAGATACTTGTTTTCTTGTATTCAAAACATATGATGGTTCTAATACGAAAGAGCTAAATTTAGTCCTTTAGTACCCAAAATAGCTACTGATTATCTTCTGTTTATTGAATGATTTGTAGGACTTCATTTACTCAGTGAAGGGAAACTCAGTGAAGTGAAACAGAATGTAGTTACTCCATAGAGAACTTTAAGGAAAGAATGAGTCTTACCGAAAGAAACGTCCTTAATATCAACTATTAGTTTTCAATATGAACCTGTGATTTATTTGAATAAGGAGATGTGATAGAGAGTTGTGGCACCCAGACTAATTCCTTGAGACATCATAGGAAAATACGCAATGTTTTAATATATCATGCTCAAAGCAGCACTGCTTTCCATTAAAGAAATCAATTCAAGTGAATCAAAAATTGTATGATGCACACTTGGCCCTTATGTTTGTGGCATAATGGTGGAGAAGTGAATTGGCATGTGCATGGAATTGTCACATGTATAAAGGAAATGTGTATAGAAGAATGAAGCTTTGGAGAAAATTTTATTCTAATTAGGTTCTAAGTAGCTTTGTTCAATTACCTAGAAACTTACCTGACCCTGTCATCCCCTCTCTGAAGTCCCAGCCCAGCTGACTGTCGGCTCCTCTTGGAAAACAACTGAGAATACATTAAACGAAAAACATGTAAAACTTTAGACGTATGCAATTTCTAGGTCTATTATTACCTTTTGAGACATTATCTTTCATTAAAAATGCATACCCAGTTTTGTGTATTTACGGCACCTAATGAATAATAAAAAGCCATGACTCACTTAATAGACATACTGCAGACGATGTCAAATGAAAACTTCTGCCACAGCCCTGTAAGGGAAGCCATATGGAAGCGGAAAGACTGGAATTCTCCAGTATACGTTTTGCAGCTCCTGGTAATGGAGCCATTGGAACAGTGCCCAGAAAACCGGCCGGCTGCCGCTGTAGCTGTGCTACCTGGACCAACCGCAGCACAGAATCTCAGACTCGAGGGGCGCTCAGTGACTTCCTCTCCTCGACCTGCAGATGGTTTTTCACGACTAAACCGGTAGCAGTGTGGAGGGTCTAGGAGGACTAACAAGACCGAAAACACAAAGGAAGGAGACCGAGTCCTGCTCAGACCACTGTTATAGTTACTCTGCGCTGCTGTTGTGGGACAATTCGTATCCAGGCAGAAAGCGAGAGGGGAAGATTTACTTAATTTACAGCTCCAGAGGGAATATGTAGTGCCTTATGGTGGAAAGGACATGGCAGGTATCAGAAAGTGTGGTAGCTCAGGTCACACAGTTATAATGGAAACAAGAGAGCAAGCAAAAAACTGCAAATAGAGCTGGGGTACGAATCCTCAAGACCCACCCCCTGATGTGATGAGTTTCTTCCCCCAAGTTTCACTTCTGTAACGGTTACTCTTAATTATTGCTGGGAGAGAGCACTCAAAGTCAAACAACTTATGGAAGAAAGGGAGATTTACTCCACCGACAGTTCCAGAGGGGAGAAACAGACTTTCATGGCAGAGCTGGCATGACTGGTCCACTATTGAGAGGTTCCAATGAAATCTATAGAGGTTCTATCTGACCTATAGCTGATCTTTGTATCATCCAGATAATCATCCATTGGTCTCCACTGATCTTAGTTAATGCCATGTATGTCCAGTTGACAAGTTAACTATTACAACTTCCTAAAGGAACCACCACCTTTCCAAATATTAATGGCAGCTAGAGATGCAATCCCATGAACCTGTGGGGGACAACTCACATTCAAGTCATGGTAACCAGTGTGTGTGTGTGTGTGTGTGTGTGTGTGTGTGTGTGTGTGTGTGTTGCATGTGAATGGGTATACATGTGAATGCTGGTATCTGTTCAAGAGGTCATTGAGTTTGTGTGCCTGTGGAGGCTCAAGGGAGACTTGTGGAATCATCCTGGATTCTCTCTACCACTTTACTGCATTGCTCTGATATTTCGCAGACTCTGCCTTCCAGAGTGGGAATTGCTGGCCACCATCATATCTGCCTGTTATTTTTTTTCTTTTTTTTTAATTTTTTTTATTATTATTTATTCAACTGTGCACATGTGCGTGTGTATGTGTGTGCACGTGTGTGTGTGTATGTGTGTCTGTAGAACCACGGACGAATTCGGGAACCACCATGGACGCCTCCACCTCCTTCAGCCCCGGGATTCACAGGCTCCGCCCTACCAGGACCAGAAGCGCGCAGGCCGCCCACGCTTCCGCCTGGCGTCTATACGTGGGATCTGGGATCCGAACTCAGGACCTTCTGCCTGCAAGGCGGAGGCTTAACCCCTGAGCCACCTCTCCAGCCCCTGCCTGTTATTTTTATATGGGATCTGATGTTCTGAATTCAGGTCCCTTTGCTAGCAAGGCAAAGGCCTTAATCACGGACCAATTTTTCCAACCCCATGAGAGTTGTCTTTTAGTTAATTTTCTAAAAATAATTTAATGGAGGAGAGTGGGCAGCAGTGTCTAAGGTAGACCAATGTTCTGATTAGTGTTTGAACCAATAGGCTTCTGATATTCTATCACTCTCAAAATATTGTTTCATATTATATAAAAGAGGAAGATGTTTTAAAGAAATTGTCACAAATTATTTTTGATGATAAGGTAAATCTCTCATTAAAGAGATTTAATTATTTTGAGTAGGGACCATTGTTTACATGATCCAAGTGGCAACTTAGGTTCTAACTTCCCCTTGTAAATATGACCTCTATTTCTAGCCAAAAGGTATTTATATTTTTGCCAGAACATACAACTACTACTTAATTGGATCACTAGTGGTTAGCATGTTATAATGTCAGAACTCATGCTTATTTTAACTAGATAATCTTTTTAAAACTCTTTGTCTCGGTCCTTTTCCTACCTGTCAAGTTTCTTATAGCAGGTAATTTATATTTTGAATATCTGGCCAGGCTTGTCTTTTGTTGAAACAATAAAGGATGCAAGCGTTTGCTTTCTGGCTTCAGTGTTTCTTCGACTACTGGGCTTTTGACTAATACGATTTTAGTGTAGAATTGCTTTCAGCTTGTTTATAGCATATGCTGTCTTGAGGGAATATGAAAAACATCATAGAATATATTCATAGAAACTGTGAATGCTTATGAAAAAGTTATGCAAAAGATTCGGTAAAATATTTAGAAGAAAATATTAGAAGCCTTTCTGGTTTAAGAAAGGTGGAAAAAGAGACCTTGAAAAATGTGTGAGATCTCTGTAGGGAGTTGTCATTTTTTTTTCAGCAGCATTCAAAGCACTATTTTTAGAATAGAATAGAAATATATTCTGCCATAGGTATCAGGAGAAGATACATTGTATTTCAAGCTGAAGGGGAGAAGTGTCTCCAATACTATGTGTCACTGCATGGCTGCCAGGAGTGCAAGCTGCTCCCACAGAATTAGGAAGCCCTCCTTTGGCTTTGTCTGTTACCTTCCATTCAGGATTAGGTCATGTCAATATGAAGAACAATCATAGGATCTATTTGTTTGTCCTTCAAAAAATATCACGAGTATAAATTTAGAGGTAGTATTTCTAAGTTATAGATGCCTTAGGAAACAATTAGTTAATATTTTCTTGCTAAGACAATCATAGTAGACGACACTGAGAGATTCTCCCAAAGTCACCTAGCTATGGAATTTTATTACTGATCCCTCATAACTCCATTTTCTTATGGAGTAGGCATCTGTCCACATGAAATATTTTTAGTATTTGATACAAATAACTTCTGAGTAGTTAGTAGATTGACTTAATTAAGTTCCTCATGCTGGATATGATGAAACAAGATCTGGAAAAAAAAAACCAAAAATGTGATTGTGTCACATTTTCTGCTACATAGAAAATTTGGAAAAAAAAATTAGTGAAGGAATCATGGGCCTCTCAGATTCCCCAGTGCCATAAAATGAGGTGGAATCACAAGAACCTCTTTTGAAATTACAATCACTAAGCATTTCTACATGGGATGCCAAGTCAACACATCAATTCTTTCAAAAAATGAAGTTAACAGAATAAATAACAGAGCATAAAGTGAACTGTTCAAATGCTTTTGGGGTTTGGAGTTTCTCTCTTTGCAACTCCCAGGAGCTCTGTGGAGGTTGTCAACGCAAAGCAAATAGTAGCTTGCTGCCGAGTGACAGAGGGGAGACCTGCTGTAGACATTAGCTGCAGGGCCTGGGCGGAGAGAGCCTCTGAGTCAGTGCTGGCTGGACCGCAGCCCACCTGCTCTGCTGGACAACTGGCTCGATCTTCAGGAGGCCAGGAGGAATATATTTCAGAAAATATTTCACGTGGGTAGATGCCTTCTTCTCATAAGAAAATGGAATTGTGAGGGCTAAGTAATAAAATTCTTCAAGGTTTGGGTTTCCATACCAAAGTTAGGTGGCCTTGGGAGAATCACTGTGTCCCCTGCTGTGATTTTCTTAGAAACAAAGTATTAACTAGTTGTTTCCCAAGTCATCTATAACTTAGAAATGCCTCCTCTAAATTTTTAAATTCTATTTATTTATCTATCTATCTATTTATTTATTTGTATTTGTTTGTTTGTTTAGTGTGTGTGTGTGTGAGAGAGAGAAAACACTGTGTGTGCCTGTGGGGAGGACTAAGGGTGACGGGAAATCATCCTGCATTACTTCTATCTCTTTTTTGTTTCACACTGGAGTTTCCCAGGCTCCAACTGCCAGGGCTGGAAATGAGGTGCCAAGATTTCTTGCTGGTGTTTTTAATGTGGAACCTGGGATCTGAACTCAGGACCTTCTGCTTCTGAGACAGAATCTTTTTTTTTTCTTGGAACAATATTTCTTTTTTTAAAATTAATTAATTAATTTATTTATTTATTTCCATTCATACAAACTTGACAGGTACACCGGTCCCCTCCCTCCCTCCAACACTATGACCCCCTCCCCTCCCCCTCCCATCCCCGGAGCATCCTTTAATGTGCATGCCAGACTCTCCTCTGGGTCCTCCTCTCCAATGAGGTGCAAGGACCCAGTGGCATTTCCCAGAACCCTTTCCTGTGTTCCCCTTAAGCATAGGAACACTACTGTGGCTGTCAATCCCTTGCCTCCAAGGATCTTAGTGCCTTTAGCAAATGCTAGACTTTGTGGGGGTCAATAGTGTGTTGGACATTGCGCAGGGCCTGCAAAGTCCAATTATGATTGCTTCGGCCCTAACTTGTGTGGAGTATCTTTCATATCATTGCTCCTCCCATCCTTGTGTTCTTACAATCTTACGGCCCCCTCTTCAGCAAATTTCCCTGAGCTTCTGGATGGGGAGAGATTAGTCTGGCCTAGTTCCAGGTAGTTGATATAGAGTGTCTGATGTTCTGGATTATGGTCTGTTGATTTTTTTTTCCAGTTTGGCTGTTCCTGCAATGCCCTTGGCTCCATCCTGATGGGTATTGGATGTCACCCCCTGGCCAGAGATAAAAACCTGTTAAATTAGAGTCTTGTTATAAGAGCATATTCAAAGGTAGATGAAATAAAAGTAGGAGACCAAGGTGAGTGAGGAAGTCAATCACCCATTTGCAAAATTGTTACTCATTATCTGCCAGACTATATGCCCTCCCCTTCTGGTGAGATCATACCCCATCAGTTGTAAATGATCAGGAATGAAAGTCTGTGAACTTAACCAGATGTGAGACAGAATCTTAACCCTTGAGCCATCTCTCCATCCCATACTTCTAAATTTATGCGTATAATATTTGTTTGAAGGATGAAGCTATTCTGAAAGTTAAATGGGATTTTGTAGTTTATTTTTATAAGTTTTTCATGATTGATAGCAAAATATTGGAGTTCTCTGATTATTTAAAATAACTAATGTTTCCAGTGACAAGACTACAAATCATAATTGTATTCACTTATAAGTAACAAGACAATGTTTTGATAAGTGTGGAATTTGTGAAATAATTGGATCCCACCAATTCAGCTCAGGAGTTTGTTACTTCTTTATGGAAGAATATTTAGAATACTCTCTTTTACCTTTTTTGAAAGACCTATAAGACCAGAGTTAGGCAATATTAATAATAGCATAGTATAATAATATAATACTTCTACTAATAATGTAACTTAGACTATAATCTTGAGTCCTATCCTTGGCTTGGCCTCATTCCAACACTCTGTTCTTTTCTATGACTCTGGTAAATAAGTCACTCCCAGCTGAAACTTATTTCTGTTTGTATAGAATTGTATCCTTCATCTTTTCAAACATAAGATGAATCATTTTTGAAAAGATCCTCATAGTTTTAAAAACAAAACAAACAAAAAGAATGATACTGCTTTTTATTGTACTTATTTTGCTCACGAAATTTCACCTGAAAAACAGCACGTCAGCTTGGATGAACTCCACAGGAAAGGAAAACGAAAGCCCCTGTCTGGCCTCTTGGGGGAAAAACAAAAATGGTGTCATCCCAGTGAGAAGAGTTAGTAACATGCTGAGTCCGGCTTCAAGGACAGATCATGTTTCCTGCTGTGTATGTGTTCCAAAAGGTAGAGCTGGAAGGGAGAAGAGAGGAAGAGAACAGAAAAGAAGGCGAGGGAGGAAGTAAAGAGGAAAAAGGAAGGGAAGGAAAATAAAGAAGGAAGGGGAGGGGAGGGGAGAGAACAAAAGGCGAGAGGAGAAAAGAAGGGAAGAGGGAAGGGGAATGGAGAAGAAAAGGAGAGGAGAGAGGAAAGGGAAGGATGAGGGAAATGGAAAAAGGAAAAGAGGTGGGAAGGGAAGGAAGAAAGGAAAACAGAGGGAAGAGGGGAAGGGAAGAAAAGGGGAAAGGGAGTAGAGAGGGAGAAAAGGGAATGAAAGGAGGAAGGGAAAGGAAAAAAGCCAAGGCATTATAGTTTAATGTGCTCTGAACTCACTGACCCAACAAAACTTCTACAGAATGCAAAGCTCTCAGTATGACCACATCACTCAGAAAGAAAAGATAGATCAATTTTTTCAAAAAATCTTATCACTCCTTCAGAAATTGAGTAAGCATGCTATATAGTAGGGTTTCTGAATGGTTGAGAACTATGGAAAGCATTTAGTTAGTAATCAAATAAATATTTGAGAAAGCCCCTAAGATACTTCTACATATAGAGCAAGATAACTGGAATAAAAACTGTTGCTAGCATTAGGCCTTGGTAAGGGCTTGAAGTCAGTGACAAGGACTCCCACTGCTCATGTGAATGTGCAGGCAGCCATTTTAATTCCTATTTTTGAAAACGTATCTTGTGGACCAAGGAAAGCGTGTCTTTTGGCTGAGTCTAGCTGTGCCTTCCGGTTTGCAGCTCCTGTTACAAGTCCTTCATGTAACAGACATGGATTTTGTGGCATGGATAATTTAATTGAAGTTTAATTCAAGATCAAAGAGACAGAATCATGCATGTCTCCTGCTCAATAGCTCTCATCCTCTCTCTCCTTCTCTGTATGTTTTTGTTGTATGCATGTGTATGTATCCATGTACATCTATGACCATTCTGTGTGCATTTGTTGTAAGCATGTGCTTGCATGTGCATTCTGTGTGCATTTTTGTGCACATGTGTATATGTGGGCATATGTGTACATGCAATTGCTGGTGTATGTGCTTCTTTCTTGAAATGACCAGCTAAGATAGGAAGAGCAAGCATAATGCTTTGCAATTTAAAGTAAAATCCGTTTCTTGCAATCTTAAATGAATAAAAGGAATTTAAGTCAAATTTATTTCAATTCTATCTAGGAAGTTTTAGCCTTAAAATAATAATAACAGTAAGCCCAGAACCACCCATTAGAGATTAGAATTCAGAAGGTTCCAACACAAAAGCCTTTCATGAAGAGATTTCTGGGTATTAGTCACCATTGTTTTCATACATTTGAAAGAATTTAATAGCCTACTTTTGTATTTTTTTGGAGTACAAATGAACTGTTCTAAAAAGATCAATTAAATAATAGGACTGAGAAGCATCTTTTTATCACAGGAGTTTATTGGGAATTCATTGCATTAAAGTTAATTCCCTTGCTATTATTGAAGAAATAGTATGGCCCTGTTGGAGTTTTAAAGTTTTTTCTTATGTGGGAATAGGATTTCTTTGCAGATTAAACAATAGAATCTGTGGAAACACCAAAGGACCCTTTAAAGATGATATGCATTAAGTTGGCACTTTTAGAACAAAAAAAAAAAAAAAGAGTTTTGTCTGAATGCAGAAAGCTTTCAATTTTCCATAGAGAGAAATGAATGATTTTCTTACATATAGGAATTTCATGTATAACAGCTTGAAAACTGTGGTTGTAGATTTAAATGTATAGATGTAAAATGAACTGCAGTTAGGAACGAATAGTTAGTTCTTCAGAGGTCTCTGAGCAGGAGGTCCCTTGGGTCCTTGCATTTGCTTTTGATTTGAATAAATTATCTGAAGCTAGTAAATCGCCACGTGAGGGTTCTTCAGATATCCAGTACCCTTGTTTCCCAGTAAATGCTTGAATGTTCCCCATACTAAAGAGTTTCAGCTCACCAAGAAATTAGTTATGTTTACTTGTCTCCTCATTTTGCAAAAGCCAAATGACTGCAATCTATTGCTGTGGGACTCAATGAATAGACACTTTTCCAAAATATATGAGTTCACATGTAAAATGATCTATTGTGCATCTTTGGATTGACAAAACTAAACGTGTTGGAAGGCTGAAGGGCAAGGAGCCAAATCATCAGAAGGAAGTAAAAGGGGATGAAATGAATTTCTACAGTGTATTGTAAAAAAGTTTGTAGAAGACATTTATTCACTGCTATTAATCCTTCACTTTGATGAGAAATGTATTCAGGTCGTCATTCTCTTTTAAGAAAACACCCCTTTTTTTTTTATAAAACAAATGAAAACATTTTTTAGACTTTACATATCTGCATTAAAAAAAAGTTCTCAGGACAGAAAAGAAAGTGTGGTGGGCAGTATTGGAGTATTTGCTCATTGAATTTAACCAGCAGGCAGGACAGGTAAGAATACAGACCAGACTTTTTTTTCCGTTCATGCATGGCAGCAGATCCTGTGCATGAGACCAACCCGCTGAAAGGGGATTGAGCTTTCTCTGTGACTGGAGACTCACACCCCTCCTCTTCCCTTCCCTCTCTCCCCTTTCTTTCCATCCCATCTTTTATGCAGATGTTTGGGACTAAAATTCAGAACATCATGCTTGCATGGTAAGCATCTCATTGTTCCAGCCCCAGGAACATAGTTTCTAAAGCTAATATTTTAAAGTAGGCAAACACAGTGGTAGTGTCAACCTAGGTATCATTGATATACAGAAACAATTGAATTCAAGCTCTTATCCACAGTCATCTCTGTCAGTGCATGCTACTATTCCATAAGGTTCCTAGGCAGCATACATTCTCATTTTCCTACACTATAAGAACAGAGTAATCTTAAAATTCTTTTAAAACTTAATTTTATTTGCTACCATGTTTGTGATATCTTTAAGTATATAGGCTAAATCTTAAAATTGTTTTAAACTTTATTAATGCGGTGTGTGCGTGCGTGTGTGTGTGTGTGCGTGCGTGCGTGCGTGTGTGTGTGTGTGTGTGTGTGTGTGTGTGTGTGTGTGTGTAGCCACAGGTGTGCTATGGTATGCATGTGGAAACCAGAGGACATTTTGTCCAGTTAGTTCTCTAACTCTACTTTTCCATGGCTTCCAGGGACAGAACTCAGATTGTCAGGCTTGTGGACCAAGGTCCTTTAAATGCTGAGTGAGTTTTCTGTCTAGATCTAAGGGCATATTAATTTAGCTCCTATTCAAACATACTGTATGACCAGTTAGAATTCATAAAATTTTCCTTCTGTTTATATTTTGCAAGTCTAAAACATGCAAGAGGCTCAGAAGATGGCTGCATGGCCACACTGACACCAGCCTGCCATGGGAGTTTTCAAGTGCAGAAGTCGTGGGAGAGTAGGACGCAGCAGCGTAACTGCAGAAGGCATGTGGAGAGTAGGATGCAATAGCATGTTTGCAGAAGACCTGGGGGAGCGGAATTCCACAGAGTAACTGCAGAGGCTTGGGAGAGCCGCTGCGGCCGTATGTTTACTATCCCAGTTTGCCCAGGGAAATGGGAAGGGAGACCAGAGTCATGCAGCCTGGCAAGTGCAGTGGCAGAGAGAACCGTGTGGCAAAGAAGGAAGGCATGTCAGATAGAGAAAGGCGAGGTCAATGACCTCTACCTTTGTGCCTCCCCCCATCTCACACACACACACACACACACACACACACACACACACACACACACAGCAAAACAGCAGAAACAAAATATATTTGAGTGTGTGGTGTTAGAAATATGGAAATGGATCAGTGTGAATGGAGAGTACATATCCACCAAAGACTATAGGCTTCTATAATGCATTTTTAACATGCCTAACATATGGGGCCATTTGATACACATGGGAACTTGACAAATAAAGGCCTGAGCTCTGAGCACATCTGTGGAGAATTTGTGCTTAAGACAAGTCCTGAGCAAGCCTGCAGGAGATTATGTAATTAATGAGGGAAGATCTAGCCCATGGTGGGTTGGACCATTGGCCGAGCAGGTGAACAAGATAGACAAAGCTGGTTCACTAGTTTGGCATATTTTGGAATTCTTGAAGCCTGGCAAGTGAGGAGGTTTGCTCCTCTCATCAAATCCTGTGGAAATGGTGAGGCCAGTTCCCTTGGTTCTTGTTATTGTCATGAACTCACTCTGTCAAGCTGGACTAGGAATTGTAACAAGAATCCTAAACAAGAATAAAACTCCTTGTTCCTCTAAGTTATTGGCTGCAAATTAATGAGCAACATGCAAACAAAACTGCAATACATATCTATCACATTTTTACAATTATGTCACATTTATATTAAAATACTGAATATATATACAAGTATACAAATATATGTAGACTTATAGTCTGAATATTCTCGTTAATAGGAAAAATGAAGAGGATAAAATGCATGTGTAAAGCATCCACTTATTTTAATAGATTTTTTCCTTCCTCTCACACAAGTTTTCCAATCTAAATTCGGATAAATATGATCAAGGTCTGTAATTCAAATGTCATAATGAAATCCACTATATTGTTTATCAAATGTTAATTAAAACAAATAAGTTCTATCTTTGTTCTAAATCTTTACTGAACCATGACAGCTGGAACAATCATTTTCCCTTTGAAATATTACTCTCAATTATTGCTGATTATAAATCACTGCTTTAATGTATAATACTTTGATATGTCTTCAGAGTTATCCTTGAAATGGTTTAATGATTTTTAAGTTAAAATCTGTCACATTTTCATAATTGCATTGAGTGCTTCAGAATACACAGTAATGCTTATCTTATATCTCTTTCCTAAAAATAAAAAAATTTTAAAAAGCAGTGGAAAATGAAGTACGGCCTAGAAAAGTGCATCATATCATCCCTTGTTTCTAAATTTAAGAACAAATAAAATGTGAGATAGCTGAGGGGAAGAGGTGCCTGAGCACAGATTTGGTTGCTGTAACAGTTGGATTCTTGGAGTCCACTTAGTCGAAGGAGAGAACTGACTCCCTAAGGTGGTTGTAATGGTTACTCTTTTTTGTTGCTGTGAGAGAGCATTCAAAGTCAAGCAACTGAATGGAGAAAGGGAGATTCATTCAGCTTATGGTTCCAGAGGGGAGATACAGTCTTTCATGGAGGAGGTGGCATGCTGGCTGGCAGACGCTGGAGAAGGCCTAGGACACTACAGACATCTTGGAAGCTGAGAGCTGCAAGATTCCTTGCTGTAAAGGCAGACTTCTCCAGAAGGTCCGGTGGGACTAATCCACCTCCAGGCCTACCCCTTGTGACTGCCTTCCTCTAGCAAGGCTCCACCTACTAAAGGTGCCATAACCTTGCCAAACATGAGACTGTGGGGGACACATTTCAATCCTTGAAATCCAGTTGTCTTCTGACCTCTACAAGTGTCCTTTGGGAAAGTTCTTGACTTCTTTTGAAAGGGTAAGTTTTATTTTCCCACAAAAATTGGAGGAATGTATGGAGAGTTCCCTTCCTTCCTCCATTCACACTATATACAGCCTTTCCCATTTTTAGCCTCTTGAGTAGAATGATAAGCAAACAGTCAAAACGGTGACTGCTTCAACTGTGTGGATGTGTCCTCAGTTTGCTTTGGGGCTTACTCCTAGGTTGTGTATCTAAGACATGGATACACCCTCAAAACACCCTTGGGCATTCTCATAGCAGAGAAGTCTTCTGGACTTCTGTCTGTTCTTTCTCTTTCCTTTAACCCAGCAACCATTGATCTTCTTTCCGTTTCTACTCGTTACCTTTTCCAGAATTTCATACCATTGGAATCATATTGTATATAGAAATTTTAGACTGACTTCTTTAATTTAGCAATATGTCTTTTTACAACCTGGAAACTCATGGGACATAAGTCCTCTGCTTCTTCAAATATGTATCTGTCATGTGATTCTTTCCCTGGGGAGATACCACACAACCACCAGGGAGACCAAAGTAATGATTTTACCAATGCTCAATAAGTTTACTGGGGTTACTGACCAGAGCGGGGAACATTCAAAGACAGCCAGAAAGCCCACCCCAGCATGACTGCATAGATGGAATTCCCCTTCAATTAACAGTTCTCAGCTTCTGTATCCTATGGCTCCTTCCAGACCCCAAGACCCTGAGAGCACATGCCAGGACTCTTGTAATTAGTGTAATTGGCGTAGAATCACATATTAATGACTGGGAGGTGCTCCAAACAAGGCCAGAAACACGGGTGAGGGTCCAATTACCCTTCTTACCCCCTTTGTTTCTGAGGGAGTTTCATCCATCAACAGTCAACATATGGTGTCAGACAAAATGGCAGCTGTTTATTCAGAGACAGATATCATTTCACAATATCCTTCATAAATTTTGATGGAAAATATGGCAGCTATTTTCAGGTATTGACAGAACCTTTTAGGACTGAGCCTTTAGACAAATCCCTAAAGCATTATTTAGTTAGGGAAAGTCTCTGAACAAGCCTGTAGGAGATTATCCAAGGGATGACCCTGCTCTTGCTGTGGTGGGCATCTCTGCATAGGTGAGTAAGATGAAGAGAGATATGGAGGGCTTTGACAGACTGGAAGACACACGCTGTGTTTTGGACTTTGACTCTTCCTCAGCTTTTTCAGTGGATATGGAATGATCAATTCCCTTGACTCTTGGATCTGAAACTGAGCATAAATAAAAATCTCCTTACTCCCCTAAAATGGTATGGGTCGACAATTCATCACAGAAACTGGGATAAAGCAGCTAAGACAATTTTAGTACCCGAGAAGTAGGGTATTGCTATCAAACCAAAACAGAAGAATACTATATTCAAATAACAAAATGCAGTGGATATAGGTGTTGGCATGTACCAGGAGAAAAAGAACTCAGGGTAAAGAGAATCCTGAGGGCAGAGCCAGTGGTTATACATAACTGGATGTAGTATTTGTGAGACTTATGGACAATTGAAGAGGCAGGGCAGCTTGGCATCTTGGAAGAGTTTACATACGGCACTGGCCAAGAGGAGACCCAGAGTCCAGTCTTTACACACTGATTCTGTAGTCGCACTGCCATCGAAATAGGCCTTGGGATTTGCGGAATTAACAAAGCAACATCTGAATAAAAATCACAGACCTCTGTGTGAAAGGAGCATTTGAGACAGAAGTAGCAGAATGTGTGAGTCCTGAGACAGGGCAACCAGGTTGGCTCTGCTCTTGGTGAAGCTTCAAGGAAGAGAGTGCAGAACACTGGTTGTACTTTCCACACCATCTTCTGTGCTTGTGCTGAAGAGCAGGCCACAGAAGACAAGAGGGAGAACGTCAGGAAAGGATGTCTTGATATAATCCAGGCCGGAGATAACTATAGCATTGCAGGCCCCCGCAAAGAAACATTGGACAGGCTGAGTCCTGAATCTTAGCCAATGTCATCATTCTGGCTTCCCATAGCATCTCAAATGCAGCATGTCCAATAAGTAATTTTTCTTCCCTTTCCAAATTTGTTTATTTCCGTCTTTCTCTTGCAATTTTTATTCCCTCCCAAATTTGTTTGTTTCCTGTCTTTTTCTTGCCAGAAAATGACAACAGCATTTCTTTTGTTGATGAAGACAGAAACTTTCCTCTTCTTTTTTTTCTACTTTCATTTGTATGTGTATGTGGGGGTGTGTGCGTGTGCTTGTTGATGTGTGTGTGGGGGATGTGTGGGGGTGTGTGGGGGTATGTGTATGTACATGCTTACACAAGCTATAGAGACTTGAATTTGCTATCAGGTATCATCCATGATTGCTTATCCATCTTATTATTTTGAAGCAGCAAATCTAATCATGCCAGAACTCACTCACTGAGGATTCACAGTCTCTGTCTTCTGAAACTAGAATAATGGGTAAACCAGCATGACCATCTAGTATTTCACATGGGGTCCTGGGATCAGACCTCTGGTCTTCTTGCTTGTGTAGCAAGTGCTTTAACCTCTGAGCCATCTCTCACACCTAGAGAGTTTGACTCTAATTTTCCTCTATGCCCTATATCTTCTTAGTAAGTTTGCTCACATTCCCACGACAAAGATATTAAATAATCTCTCTCTGTCTTTGTTGTCATTTCACTAATCTTTATCTGAAGGTTCTCCTGAATAACAGTGACCTAACTATTACTCTTCACAAATGCTATATTTAGTGTCTCAAGTATGTATTTGAAGGAGCAAATGAGATTAATTTCTTCTGAAACTATCCATAGTTTCCCACTGTGTTTTAAGGATAATTAGATTGCAGCCCAGAATGCTTCAAGATAATCTTCCTGTCCTATCCCTGCCCTGTTCCATTACTTTCCTGTCCACCCTGCACAGCACCATCTGGTGATGGCCACAGAGATACTGAATCACTTCGCATGCATGGCTGATGATAAAATAATGGCAAAGCAGCTTAAGTGAACAAAAGGTTTTACTCTTGGTGTAGGATAGTCTTGGTGTAGGTTACATTTCCTTCTCCATCTTGGCAAAGAGAGCCAACACCATCACCATGGGATGAGCGAAATAACCACACCATATCCACGAAATAGCTGAAAGTGGGACGATCCTTCTCCAGCTTGGCAAAGAGAGCCAACACCATCACCATGGGATGAGCGAAATAACCACACCATATCCACGAAATAGCTGAAAGTGGGACGTTCCTTACTTGCCTGAACAGCATGTCTGGCCAAGTAAAAGAAGGATGCCAACTTTCTCAGCCAGCTCCCTCCATTTTATTTATTTGCATGAGGATTAATCCCACCTACTATATGGGCTGGGTCTTCCCCATTAGCTAGATAATCACAAGTTGATTCTGGGTTTAACTCAACTGTTAAATCTCTACAAATGTGCCCAGAAGTCAAACTCTCAATTATTAAGTTGGTACCTACAATGACAAGTACCTACTCTATTGTCACAGTAGTGATTTATACTAGCCAAAACCTAAGAAAGAAGCTTCTTAGAATTGCTTGATCACATGATTATTAATGCACACACATAATGGTTAGAAGGCAATCTCTCCTGCCACCATCTTATAAGCACTGGGATTAACTGTGGAACACACTGCAATTACAGAATACATATGTAGGACTGACCAAATATATAAAAAGCAAATGGTTTTCCCTAGTAGAGAAGAGCTGAAATCCAAGACACAGTGTCTGTGCTTTTTATTTATTCCTCTACATGCCTACTGGGATGGCTTAACAACTCTTCCTGCCACGTCTATTCAAATGCTAGCAAATCAGAACAAGCTACAAAGGATACTTCACTGCTGCAGAGGCTGTAATGATGAGATTACACATTTCAACACCTTTGCATGATTCCCGCATATAAAGAATCTCATTAGGGAAAACCATGGAATTTCAACTCCTCCTTCCAGGCTCAGCATGCCCTTTTGTGAGGCAGGCTATACTTTCATCAAACATTGCTCTTTGATCTTTGGTGAGTGAAGTTATTCTGTGCCTCATTAGGCTTAAAACAATGCAGCATGTTTGTTTTGTCATTGCAACTAATCCTGCTTTGATTTCTTTGAACTTTTGGCAAGAGGCAATTCAATTTAAGTCTTTTCTACTCAGGGCTTTCTCTTTATTAGATGATGATACTTCACCAGTGTTAGCACCTAGAAAGACTTTCTCCTTTACCTTTCCGTTGTAATTATCAAATGCATTGTTAAGATGCACCCAGAAAGTTACAATTATACTGTGAAAAGGAGAAATTAAAATAAGCAATCCACAAGTTGGCCTAAACCAAGAAGTAAACTTAAGGATCTTGAAGAACTAAGGAGAGGGCTGGAGGGATGGTTCAGATTTTTAAACAGAAGGATCTGACCTAAATATGCCAGAGAGAAATGGTGGCAGCCCGCACTTGTAGTCCTAGAAGGCAAAGTCTGGGAAATCCCAAAGCAAAAAAAGAAGTAAAATAATCCATGATGATTTCCCAAGTCACCCTTGGGCCTCCAGCAGCACACAAAGTGCTCTCTAGCACACACACACACACACACACACACACACACACACACACAAACAATAAAATAAAATAATAATAATAATTTTAAAAACTAAGGAGAAATTTCAAAAGACACTTAAGAAGTTGGTTTAAATCAAGAAGCAAATTCCAGGGTCATGAAAAATCAATGCTTTCTAGGATGTAGCTTCTGGTTGTGATTACTCACATGTTTTCCTTATATACATACATACATGTATGTATTTGATTCCATTGTTCTGTAGATATTTTAGAAACTTCTAACATAAAATGTCTTGCAAATGGATTGTGTTATGCTCTGAAATGTCAGAGGTAACTTGGCAAAGGTTCAGAATGGAGAACATGGATAAATTTGCTTTCAGATTTTTTTTGAAACCAGTCCTGTTCATCAAAATAAAACTTTAATCAACTTCAGAATGGAAATGTCATTTATTCCTAAGGTTTTTTCCAGCCAACATGTATTTGTGCAAACAGCTGGCAAAATTCTCAATGTCACATCTGGTAGGTGTGGATGAAATTCATCAGATTAAGTCTTCTAAGCGTGGATGGTTGCCAAAGCTTTGATGCGATAAGCGCTTATTCCTGACGGCCGTCATTTGTTCTTTGCCAGTTCCTAAGTGCTTCCTTCTAGCACTGGATTGCTTTTCCGCTGGCACATGAAATGCTGGCAACTATACCCTTGCACATTACAATACATGTGCAGAGAGATTGCTATCAATCCACAGGAGTCCAATAGACATAGCCTATTGCTGACAGTCAACAGCAGACTCCACTTTAGGAAGCAAGTTCTTACTAAGGAAGGAAGTCTACACACTTCTGAAGAGCCACTTCTTGAGTATTTGATTGCAGACAAAAATAGGCCTACTTAAAAGGACTGCATAGGAGAAAGATAGGACCAGCCTGATAACAACAGTGATAACAACAAAATATCTGTCTTTTACTTGGGTATCTTCTGATAAGCAATTGGAAAGTGTTCTACATTTTTTTCTTTAGTGGCTATGGGAAAAGAAATGGTTGTCATGCAAGTCCCTTGTAGATGTGACTTAGGGACTGGGAAGAAGGGTCATCAAGTATTTGCTTTGAGGTGTTCTAAAATAATGATTAGAAGAAATTTCTTGACAAGCTTTCTTTTTCAGGGTATAGAGCTTCTACAGAGAAAGGAAGGGATGTTAACAAAATGTTTTATTTGCAAGAGCAGTGTAACGAAATTTGTCACAGGTGAGAACAGAGAAATGGTTAAATTTTAAGTCAAACTTCCACCACTAATGCAAACATAAACTCATTACACTTTGCCATATATTTAACCAGTGATCCAGTTTAACCAGGGATGTATTGTTCCTTGAAGAGAGCATGAGACCAATTTGTCTCTAATTTGGTAATGAAGACACTTTCCATATGTACTGTTCATACTACTCCTCCCTCTAAGTGATACTTTTAGTCATCTATCTGGATGATTAGCAGATAGAAAAAAGTCACTGCAAAAGCATTGCTAATAAAAGTACCCATGAATGTTTAGTTGAACCCAAACCTGTGGTATTGTGAAGTTATGGGAAAGATCATTTCATCTGTAACAATAGTGAAATTCAAGGAACTGCAGCAATGCACACTGTTGTAAGCAGATACGAAAGAACCAACTAAATAGAATTTATCTTGACATGAAATCCAAAGTTATTGGAAATTCTTGAGACTCACTGAGGGAGATTTTATTTATATCTACTGCCAAAATAACCAGTTGTGCAAATAAAACAGCAATCAATTTAATGAGAAAGCCAATCAAATTTCATATTTTCCTCAAGTTATCTAGCAGATAAAATAAAAACACAAGAAGAATCCAGTTACGTGTTGATGATGCACAGATAAAAAACATCTCACAAATTAATAAAAGACAGCAAATTTGTTGCCATAGCAAAAATCAGAAATGTTTTAGAAACTGATGTTCAGAATTTAGTTTTCAAAATAATAATTGATCATGCCCCTTCTGCATCAACAGGAACAACCTTTGAGGAACAGTTGTATCAAGGGCTGATTTCTCAAGGATCAAGGAGTTGGAAGATAATCACTCACTGGTTCTTTCATTTTTGATTTTTTAAAATTTATTTATTTTATTTTTTCGAGTTACAAATAGAAATATAGTGATTTTAGAATATTTTACTACTTAATTCTCAATCCCATTTCCCCTTACAACCTTTCATCTCCCCTCCAGATTCTTTCCTATTTTCAAATATTTTTTCTTGGGGGGATTGTGTGTGTGTGTGTGTGTGTGTGTGTGTGTGTGTGTGTGTGTGTGTCTGTGTGAGAGAGAGAGAGAGAGAGAGAGAGAGAAAGAGTATTTAGTACTGAAGACAACATGGTCACTTACATCACTACATAGCTGAAGACTTACCTGAAAGACACATTTATTTGGTGAAAAATTCTGCATAGTGTGTGAGAGATGCTAGTTATACCTTGATGGTAATTCAGAAGTATTAAAAGTTCTATTACTGTTTCAACTTAATGTCATAGTTTGAAATGCATTTTATGGAAAATACACAGAATATTATCTCAGATTGTAATACCACATCCTACAGTAGCTCAAAAAATTACCAACATTTCCAGGAAAATGTGATGATTAGGATACATAGCAGAATGAGAAATGGACTTGCCAATATTTATAATGCTCATTTTTTAAAATTATTGAAAATTCAAATATCAAGCGACTCTAATAAATAAAAGAGCCTAAAACATCTATGCACGGATTTCTGATGCTGTATGCCACAAATCCTTGTGTTAAACAATCAAGACTCCTTTCAGGTGGCGAGTGGTTGAAATACCTCTAGTTCCAGAAGGTTTCCAAAATTTCTTTAATAGAAATGTACACATGGCCAAAATTTCCTCCTGTTAGTGACAGGTCACCTATACACTGTGGGACCTTGGCTTATTTTGGCTCTGTGCCTTACACTGGTCTCTTCTACAATAAATCACATGCTCACCCTACTCCAAAACAGATTAAATTCCTGCTATTTTTTCCAAGAAAATCACAAACACATAATTTAAGCTTTGTCTATTTCTTACGTCGTTATCTACCACCATTCTTCATCTCTTCCTGCCAACTTCTCTGATCTCTAGTTCCTCTGGCAAGGCTCATATCTATATCTGCATTTTGACTCAGTCCCCCAAACATTGCCTCCCATTTCCTGAATCATCCATGCTTGTTCCAGTTTTCAGTCTCTCTGTCTGTAGTTGACATTATCTCTGACATTATGAACAGTTTGGGATTTGTCTTCATTTCAAATGACAAAATTAAGCTCAGTAAGAACTTCTATGAGTACCACCAAGCAGGATTCAGATGAGAAGTGAACACTTCTTGACCGTGAATCTCATTTGGAACCTGTCAGATGTCTAGTGTCCTTCATGTCTACTAGTTCTTGATGTTTTCTATCATGTAGATGTCTTGTCTCCTTTTTACTTTTCTAAGGCTACTTTCCTGCATTTAATGCAGAGAAACTTTCTATTTCATATTTTCTTCTCTGTATGGTATTACCTAGTTCTATAATTTTAAACACATGTGCCCAACCATTTGTGAGTATCTCCAACTGTACATCTTAAAAGTGTCTCCAACTAATTTCTTTGCATAAGTTAACATCATTTTCATCAAATTTCCTTCCCTACCTGATTATCCATATCAGTCAAGAGTCCAAGAGTCGGCTTCTCTCTCTCTCTCTCTTTTTCTCATGTGTGTACATATGTTGTGTGTGTGCATGTGTGTGTGCTTGTCTGTCTGTGCTTATTAGGCTTATGTGTGCCTAATTCTGTGTACAAGTGCACGTGCCAGACACAGGACATCCTTGTGTGTCATTCTTCAGGAGCATCAGAATTTCATATTAGGCTTTGGCTCACTAATTTGCTTACACTGTCTGGGCAGTGAACCCCAGAATTCAGCCAATCTCTGCCTGCATAGTTCTGGGATTGTAAGCACTTTCCACTGCTTTTGAGTTTTTATGTTTTTTGGGCAGAACAAATTCTGTCCTCACAGGTCCTCACACTTGTAAGGCAAACATGCTAAAAACTAAGACTTCCATAGCCCCAAATTCATTATTTTTTGGTTAACATATCAGACATAAAACTGAGCTCTAGATTGAATGATTTCTTTTCTCATACTCTTAACATCTTTAAAGCTCAGACATGATATGTTTAGCATATCCAGATATGTTTCTTCCTGTCAGTCCACTAAGATGAGCCAAAGAGACTTTTTCATAGAGATCCTATCACTCAAGCAACTCTTTGTTTAGCCCTATTTTAAATGCACTATGTATTTCTTCCATATCTCTGTGCCTCCTTTAGCAAACCATTCTGTCATTGTTGCTTCTCCACTTTATACATACATCCATTTATAAATGCTGATTTAAGCTAATTTTAATGTTAAGCTCAAAACCTATTGTTGCAAGAAGATAGAGAAGACTTCTGGATTAGAAGAGCTCTTCACACACAGTCTAGAAACTTCTTCTTGCAATGGAAGGTCTTTAATACAGAGAATCACAACTCATTAACATGCAGGGAATATGTCACTATGGACTTTTATTCCATAATCAAAACATCTAAGTCACCCCTTGCCCCAAAACTCAGGGAATGTCAAAGTAGAGTGAGATAAGAATGTAAGATCCTAAGGGTAGGGAGGAGAGTCAGACAATATCTTCTGGATATGAAAGGAATGTTGAATTCATGAACTCACTGTAGCTGTGGCTACTTCAGCAAGAACTGCAGAATGTTTGCCCTATTAACATTCTGTTACGGAACAGGGAAGATGTCGAGGGGCACTATGCCTCCCTGAGAGGTTACTGTCATATGGGGAAGAGAAGGGATTGACTTTCCCCTGTGTTATATCCACTGATGTATCATCCATGCTGTAGCAATGTTCAGGTACCTGCAGCACCGGAAACCCAGAAAAAGCTCAGCTGATTACACAGGCAAAGAGATCTGAAAGTAGATGGGCAAAGACATTTTTGGGAAAAGGAGGGAAAATAAGATTGGGTAAGGACTGAAAATGATGTAAATTCATTGTATTCATGTATGAAACACTAAAACAATAAAAATATACAAACTGGTAGCATTTCAAGGTACAATAGACAGGAAACCCCGAGGACAAGTAATCCATTTTTAAAAATGATACTGCAACTTTAAAGTCATTG
The DNA here is from genome assembly GCA_023101885.1 of Typhlomys cinereus. NCBI lineage: Eukaryota > Metazoa > Chordata > Mammalia > Rodentia > Platacanthomyidae > Typhlomys > Typhlomys cinereus. The sequence goes on along the minus strand of JALPQD010000122.1, from coordinate 2,011,698 downwards.
AATTTAATCAATTTTCTTAAATGTTAACACATTATTTTAATTTTCTAATCCAGTATATGAGTTGTACAATCTAGCTGTCATGAGGAATAGATAGAATACATGTAAAGTACCAGTGAACGCACATGAAGTCATTCAGTGATTTGTACTTTTATTGTGACTCTGTTTCATGGCAAGAAATTCACTGTAGAGGTAACCTCTACATGAAGCTGTAGGCACAGTTGCTTAATGTCCTGTGCTTACTGTTTCTGTGTATCAAAAAGAAGGACACGGCAGTAAGTTTCTGGTGTCTGACTGACACTCCACAGCTGAGCTTTTAGGCAACCCAGCTTAACAAACTTCTTGAGGGCTACCTATTGCACAATGAGCAGGACCATTCCTTGGCCTTGTATTAAAGAGAACTTTGAAGACTTTGACAAGCTGGCATGGTAGAAAACAAGTATGTAGCATTGACTCTTGTCCTTTCTGTTCTTGCCATGACCCTTGGTCCCTGGTATTGCTGTGATTTCTCCTACCATGGTGACCTCTAACCTGAGGTCACACACTGGACAACCTGGAAACGGAAGCTGGAGCAAATCCTTTGTTCCTCTAAATTGTTTAGGTCCCATTTGCCTTAAGACAAAAGAAATATGAAACTAAAATTGCTGGGAATCATGTCTAGTTGGAGGAGCATTTTGGGGATGAAGTGATTAATTAGAGGCAAAACCTGTGTTTAGCCTATGTACAACAGTATATAAAACCTGGCCATATTGTTAGAGTGTAGCACTTATCCAGCTCTATTTTGAGTGTAGTTACTCATGCAAATGTTTTTTCACCATTCCTGACCTGCATTGGAGGTAGTTAACCTAATGAGAATAAACAGATGTACTCAGGAAATCCAAGAATCTCCAATGATAGCAAATAGTCACTGGCCATCGTTTTCAGTCCTTCTTTCTGTGTTTTCTTCTTCTTAATTATCAAGACAAAATTGTTGCATCGACAGAGGAAAGGTTATCTAAAAAAAATGCAGTGCCAAGCGGAATCTGCTGACTTCAGGGACAGCAGCTGGGGCATGCGTGAGCTGCGCATTTGGTTAAGGAGTTTTCTCAGCCTCAAGCACAGGATTTAGAAGATGGAATTAGATTATTTCTTTCAGAATGGAAAGATTCCTCAAGGTCATAGGCTTGAAGTGCAGCAATGGATTATGTCAGGTGCTCCTGTGCATAGGTGGCTTAATGTCACTGGACTCTCTGGATTCATTTGAGACTCTTCTTAACAGGTTATCTGATACTAGTCTGTACTGTGCACATTGTAGTACTTGACACTTGGTGAAAGTGTCAAAAATCCTCAGTGATTACTTACACAATATGAATGAGTTCTTGGGATTATAATAAATGTGTTACCAATAGAAAAAACATGGCCTTCATATCTACTAACAAATGAGAATTTCCAACTCTTGTTCATGCCCTACATATGACTGTTTGTACTTAGGGAAGATTGAGAAAGCTCATAAGGTCTGCAGCGAGCTAACTACAGCCTAGTTCTGCTGCTGTGAAAAGAAATGAGATATGTGCCTAAGTGTGCTGTCTCTCAGCCGAAAGATAACTGCTGTTTCTTGTATGTGCTCAGCAAAATGTTGTTAGGACGAAAGCTGATAGACAGCCTGTAATGCAAGTTAGTGTTACATTCAATTATTTTCATTTTATTAAATATCACAAGTTCCTAATTGCTGAGATAGATACATACTCACACATCGGAGAAGCAGCTGCTGTGAAGCGTTTGATAGATAAAGGTCATACTGAGATAAGTTTAGCAGAGAATTTACTAGCTCAGTTTCTGTTAGGCACCCCGTTGATGCAGTTAAAGCAGTCAGAAGACTCTGTCTGAAGAATGTATATAGTACTCTTAGCCATGAGAGAGAATCCTAGTTTAGCGCATACCTACCTTCATAGTCTTTGGGCAGGGTTTCCAGATGTAAAATGAAATGGAAAATTAACTGTTACAGAGTTACCTTTAATATCATCATTGATCTGAGAATGTAAATTTGAAAAATGTTGTCGACTCAAATCTAAACTGATTCTTTGGGAATGTTTTGTATGTTAATTAATAATCACTGGGCAGTTAAATGTACCAAAGTTGGTTCAGGCATAGGACGGTTATAGAATATGCTGGAGGAAACTCTAATGGCTTCCATAAAAGAATCATTCAGAGTCACTGCAGAGAATAGACCCAGGAGCGTGTTCAGTATGAGAACTTAGTGGTTGGTGCTTATCCAGCTGAAGCCAAGAATCTATTCTAGAGTTGCCCCTTTAGTTCACCTCTGTTGGAGCCTTCTGAACAAACAATTTTTGCCCCATAGTAAGGAGAAAATGTTAAGGACGGAGCAAGCAGGTTTTTGTAATAAACGATTTTCATGGGCATAGTGGAAACCTGGGATATCTAGTTTTACTGTGCAGTCCATTCACTTTTTATCACAGGAATGATGTTTTTCAACTTCCTGTGGTAAGGCAAGAGTTGCACAAAAACAAGTTGACTACTAGGAGTCTAGACCATGGATGCTTATACACTTTTAGCACATGCTAAAGAAAAGCAAATAAAAAGCAGTAGTTTGAGTTACATGCACTGCATTAAAAGGCACATTGCAGAAAACAAACTTGCTAAGTAAATGTTCATGCTTTTGCTATTGACCCCATTATCTAAACAACCTCACTCTTAAAAAAAAACATAACAAGTCAAGCATAAGCACATAGTCAATCCTGACTTGTGTGCTGCAGTGGGGAAGCATTTGATAATGGCTTGTTTTCTGAAGAGAGACGTGAAAAGCGGTACTCTGCTCCCTGTTTTGTGCCTCTGCGTTGTTGTGTTAAAGAACACAACCAAAATCTGCATCCTGGTGTTTGTGTAAGAAGCTTCCTTACTCTTTAAATACACCTCAGGGACAGAGGCCCTGAGCCTTGATTTGTACTTGAGGGGGAGGGAGAGAGAGAGAGATCCACATGATGTGATCTCAAACTAAGCTCTGAGTGCCACCTATGAGGTCCCAAAGGAGAGTCGCCAATCTCAGCCTTGATGCGACTATTGTATTTGTTTCATTCTCCCAGTCTATAGGTGAAAACATAACATTTTAATGATGGACAATTTGAGCCAGAATAGTGACATGTAAAGTATCTATAATATGTGTCCAAAGACTCTGCTTCTACTGAACTATTACAAAAGGTATCAGAGATGATTTCCAAAGGTATATACAGACAATATACACCTTTAGAAGGGCAAAAAAAGGCAAAAACATACACAGCACTCTTTACTTTTTCTCGCCTGTCATTTGTGATTTTAGCAATTGAACCCTTTATTGTTATGATGATTTATAACAAACTCTACCCAAAGACATGTGAAAAGCTGAATGTTTTGAGGAAGTAATGTGCCCCCCCCAAGTGTCCATTCCCTGATCTTCACACAGCCACTGAGCACCCACAGAACAGCAAATTAAAGCCGCTGCCTTGGAGGTCAAAAAGAAATATTTACCCTGGCAACCTGAGGTTACTTCATTTAAAGCCAGATTAAGCAACAAATGCTAGTTACTAGAATCTCGCTCTTCTAGAAAGGAAACACAATATGTTACAAATCACAGACTGATGAAAAGAAAAGTCTAACTTTCTCTGTAGGAACAAGCTGAAACTGGATTGAATTATTTAATTATGGGAAGATTTTATAGTATACAGTGGGAGTGAGGATTTTGATGTTGTTGTGTCTAACTTGGCAATTAAAAGTCTTTCGTTTTGAGCAGAGACAATATGTAGCAGTTTAAGCCCAAAAGTCTCTATACAGCTTACAAAACCTTAAAGGAACAAACAAAATCACAAACATGCCTTTAGCATAATCAGGAGACCAAAAAGACTTTAAATTGCTTGAAAGAAAAAGAAAACAGTTTCTAGCATAGCTTGAGCTCTTGTAAACCTTTGCAGAGAGCCAAGATGCCTTATGGAAGCATTCCTGGGAGAGAGGGAAGAGATACTCACTTCCTAAAATGTCAAATCAAATTGTTAAAATAATGGCGAAATGCAAAAGGATTCCCGGCTGATGAGAGCTCTATACAATGGGTGGGGCTTAATAGTTACTTAAATTGCAGCAAGTTTGTGTTGGTAGGATAATAATTGAGATACAAAACATGAGATGACAAAGATGGTCATTATCAATAGTTCACTAATATAAGATGAAATTAGTGTACATTGGAAAGGAACGTAGATTTTTGGCTGGATAATTCAATTGTCTTAAATAATGTATCTCATCCCAACAGGAAGTAAACCTCCCCAGTGGTATGCCCTGTCCATGGGGATATTGTCCTTGCTCCAGCAAGAGCCTAGACACATGGCATTAATAATAACCTAGAAGAGACTTAGTAAACCATACACACAAAAGGACATGAGAGCAAGATTGAGACTGGATGGGAAGAACAAAGTCTGTAGTGGAAAAAAATAGAGCATCAGAATTGGATAACACATAGTGAAAATGACAGGAATTCATATGTAAGCCCTGACAGAACACAAGCAAATTAAAAATAAAATAAGAAGTGTCTCATCCCCCAAATTCATTAGCAAATTCAAGATTTTTAAGGAAAACAAATAACAACAAAAACCCTTAATATGTTAGTGTTCTATCACTGTAACAAAATACATGAGATAATCAAGTTGCAAGAAAGAACACATCTTTGGGTTCATGGTGTTAGTGGTTTTTGTCCTGTTGCTTTAGGAGCTTGGTCAAGAGATTACCATGGCAGAGACCAGGGGTACAAACAGCTGACTCTTATTGCCACATAGGACCAAGTCTCTCTGTCCAAGTGACCCAAGCAACGTGAGCTCCAGTGTGCATAGACGGCACACTGCTCAATGGAAGAAGAATATGCATACCACGGAGAATTAGCAATGTGTATTCCACGTTTCATTCCGGCAGTTGCACGAATTTTAAATGGAAATGTTAGGGTGAAAAAAAAAACTCAAAGTGGATGAACAAATTAAATCAAAAAATAAAAAATCTTAACTTTCAGATTTCAGAAAGAACTTCAATTTTGGAAAGAAACATGGAGCCGGAAGAATGAAGAGCCCATGTAAACATCACAAAAATTTAAAAATTCTGTTAGACCTCATGATTATTTGGTCTAATGAGTTATGGAAATTTGGTGATCTTAAAATAACCCTCTTTAAATACCTTTTTGCCCTATTTCATTTTAATTAAGCATATTACTAGCTCCGAATTCTAAACGTTTATTAAAATGTTGCAAAGGGGAAAAAAAAATCAAAGACTCTCACCTGGTACGTGAGCTCTATAAACTGCCTAACACTCAGAATCATGTGGCTTCAAGTCACATAAAAAAGTGCTTTTACATGTACTGGGTTGATCGCTGAAATGTAGGCAGCTTTCGGGGGGTGGGGGGAGGAAAAAGAAATCACGCAAATTGTAACTGATTAGATGTTACTGCAATCTACAGAGATAATCTTTTTCAGGGTGGATGGGAGGACCTATATATTATCTCTATGTGAATATAAATAAGCTGCCTTAACTAGAGATCATTTTGTGCTTCTGAAACAGAAGGATACAAACCTGGACAGGCTTCCTGTTTCTGTGCTGGTGTTGTGCTCTTGTGACATACAGGGAGGGTCTGCCTGCTGCCAGGGACATTCTCTTCATTTCAACAAAATGTAGATCCTCTTTGGCACACAGAAGCAGGATGCTTCTCAATTTTTGACTAAGTAAAAAGTATCATGTAAACGATTTTCAGTTTCATGCAGAACTAATTTCTCTGATTCAGATGTAAAACCACTTTCTAATTTTTTTTAACCTTTGCTAGGTGGAAACATCTCATAGTGGCATAGCTGTAATATAACAATAAAAATAAGCAAAACCTAATTTTCATGCCCAAGTATAGAAACTGCCAAGACTTGTAAAGAAGACAAATGGAGGTTCTTGACCACAGATAAATGCATGAACTTAGAATTTTTCTGGGCTTGGGGCTGGAGAGCCAAGCAAGCAAGCAGCAGGTCCTGAGTTCTGATCCCAGGTCTCAATGTAGAAACACCAAGGTGTGGGCGGAGCCTTGGAAATCCCAGAGTGAAGCAAATAGGAGGTAGAAGCAATCCAGGAAGATTCCCGAGGTCACCCTTCATCCTCCAAAGGGAAACTCAGTGTCCTCTAATGCATACACACAAACACACACATCAATAAGTAAATATTTAAAACTTCCTGGCCTCCAGAAAGTTAGAGGGCACCCAGACAGTTAGACAATGGGACATGTATGCTGCTCAGAAAGAATTCATTCTTGACAAGAGCTTGTCTTGTCTCTTTGACAAATGCCATCAGTGATCCCTCCATGTATAGGGGCTGCACAAGTCAGTGCCTGCCCTTCTCTACTGTACGAGACTCAACAAGCCCATTACCTGTTAGAACATATTCCTTAGAGGGTCAGTGTATTAAGGTGACCCTTCATCAGGAATTCATGCTGGTGGGGCTGAGCTTCCAATAACCACAAGCTTATTCTTCTGGATGCCAAAAGAATACTCTGGTCCTGCCCAGTCCTCACACAAAAATTAGAATCACAGATCAATGCTCGACACTTTGCTTACAAGTAGGCCATTCATATCTAAAGACAAGCAATAATCAAGTAGGTTTTATTCACACACTTGAAGCGCTACGAGGCACAAACATTTAATTATGTTGCAGATGATCTGGAGACCAGATAGAAAAGTCTTCTGGCAAAATGGCATTGCCCACAGGTCTCTCTGCTGCAGGGGTAATGGTTTCAGGACTTTCCAAAATCTAAACTGAAATTAATAGACAAATGGAGACTGTTTTACATTAGATATTATTTCAATATTCATATTTGTATGTCAAGTGACCCTTAAAACAATACAAAACCTTCATTATCTAATCTTTAGAAAGCAACAAACTGGGGCTGGAGAGGTGGCTCAGGGGTTAAGCCTCTGCCTTGCAGGCGGAAGGTTCTGAGTTCGGATCCTAGACCCTACGTATAGACGCCAGGCGGAAGCAGGGGCAGCCTGCGTTTCCGGTCCTGGGAATCCCGGGGCAGAGTAAACAAGGAGGAGGTGGAGGCGGTCCATGGTGGTTCGGGAATTCGTCCGTGGTTCTACACACACACACAAGCACACACACGCATACACACATAATTGAATAAATAATAAAAAAAATTTAGAAAGCAACAAACTATTTACAAAATGACATTATGATAATATCAACCAGGTAGGAATTTGTATTTTTATTTATTTTAAGTACTAAATCAAAAATAGTTTACAAAATTGAAAAGTATACAGGATATCTCCTTTTCTTTCATATATCTACTTCCTCAGGAAGTTAAAAATATACATATCTCCAGAAATATTTTATGCGAATTAAGCAATTGTATGTGTAGACATAACATTCTCATGTAGCAAGGAGACATGCTCCATGTAGACATGTGAATTGTACTATAAACATTGTTTAATGGCTTCCTGTTTTTGTCTTTTACTAATTCATCTGCATGTTTTATTAACTGATTAAAATGTACCTTTGCCTAGAAGGATTTTCACCTCATTTTTTAATGTTGTCTTTCCCTTGTTTATGGTAGAACTACAAGTAGTTTTGCTTTCTATCAATTATGTGAAATGTTTCCATAATTTTTGCTACTTGAACTTAGTACTTCAATAAATTATTTTAACCCAATGCAACTTTAGTAACAAATATTGATTGATTTTAGCATAACAATTCTAAAAGGAGCACACCTTAACAGGGGCTTTTATAAGACTTATTTTAATTATCACACAGAATCACAGGTTTCCTGTGGCATCTTTGTACATATTTAGCTCTGGCTGAACTCACCCATCCTGCAACCCCAGAGACTGGTTCTCTCTCAGTTCCCTGTACTGCCTCCATATTTGCAGCCCTCTAGCTCTAGGATTCATTTTCATGTCACCTGTGTTTTACTACCTTTCCCATACTTTCTTTCAGATCCTTTTTCACCCCTTACTCGGATTGCTTTCTACTTTGCTGGCCTCTCCTCACACTCAGTATGCTTTCAGAAAAATTAGAAGACAGAACTCACATGAGAGAGAACATTCTTTGTCTTGCTGAGCCTGGGATACTCAATATAATCCTCTTCTGTTGAGTCCATTGTTTAAGAAATTTCATAATTTCATTTCTTCTCTACAGTTGAGTGAACCTCTGTTTTATGTGTGAACCTTGTTTCATTATTCCTTCATCTCTTGGTTGGTGTCCTGACTAGTTGAATTTCCTTGCTGCTGTGAATCTTTCATTGGGATAGTTACTGACAATTTGTCCACTTTAGTTACTGTGTTCATTTTTACTCCTCCTTCCATATAAGTAGCAAGAGCTCATTTTCTGCCATCTTACCAATATATTTTTTAAATAATTTTGCCACTTGGCAACCACAGAATTAAAAATGATAATTTTTAAAAACCTACATGATGGTTCAGTGAACAAGTTTTCTGTATGCATGCCATGGTAAATGCAAACTTGCTCTCTCTTTGTCTCTTAAATTCAATATTTTAAATTATATACTGTAAATATTTCATGGCCCTTTCTTTTTCTTCAACAAAATCAGAGCTGTACATGTTAATATAAGTTTGCTTTAAGTTAAAACTTTCATACAAACTGTAGTTTTCTGCCATTTTATAGTGTCAGTACTCTACTGTGTTTTCAAAAGTGGAAAGTTTATTTCTTTGTGACTTGTTTCACAAAGATTTTTGGCTCATTTTTTTTTAATGTTATTTTTCCCTTGTTTATGGTAGAACTGAGTAGTTTCACTTTCAATCCGTAGCTTATTTTTTTATCCTTGCTTTGTGCAGGGTCTGTTTCTTACCTGCAAACATTATCAAAGTGTGAGTTCCTTCATTGTGGTGGTTTACTGTCATTACATTTCCACTGGTTTATTTTGTTGTGGTAAAAGAGTATTGACACAATTCTATGTTTAGAGTTCCTTTCTATTCTTCCATATATGGGTGTATGGTGTGTGTGTGTGTGTGTGTGTGTGTGTGTGTGTGTGTGTGTCTGTGTCTGTGTCTGTGTCTGTGTCTGTGTCTACATGTGTGTGAATGTACTTGAGTACACTTGAGTGTATGTGTGCCTGTGGAGACCTGAGGTTCATAACAGGAATCCTTGTGATCACCCTTCCATATACTTGCTGTGAGGCTGCATTTCTGATTAATTACAGGACATACCATTAGTGCTAGTCTGTCTACAGAGGTTTCTTTGGAGATTCCCAGGCTCTATCTTCTAGGGCTGGAACTGGAGATTGCTGTCATATTTATCTCACAATTTTATTAGGATTCTGGGGATTCAAACTCATATCCTTTTGCTTTGGAGGCAAAGGCTCCATATAATCCCTGATTCATCTGACAGCACTGAAACAGTATTTTAAAAATAAGAAAAATGCCAGGATGATTCCTGATAGCACCCTTAGGCCTCCACAGACATATACATACACTGAAAGTGTCATCCTGCACACACATACATGCACACGCGCGCACACACACACACACACACACACACACACACACACACAGAAAGAAAAACAAAGGAAGAAGAGGGGAATTCAATGTAGGGTTCTAGCAGAAGACAACTGCACACCCACTGAGACACACCACCAGGAACGGAGAGATGTCAGAATTCTTTATAGGAAGTTAGATTCTGTTCACATATACTTAATTTTAAAATCCACCTGAAGCACTTCTATTGAGATTATTGTGTGTACATGCCTGTCACTCGTGTGTGTGTGTGTGTGTGTGTGTGTGTGTGTACATTCACATACTGTGGGAGGATGAGGTGGGCAGGTGGAAGGTGTTTGTTTTCTTGCAGCCTCAACTTCTAGTAAAATTATCCTGTGTCTGCCGTATGCTTGTGACTTAGAGTAGCAATCTAGGTAAGGTACATTTTTGCTCTGGTCTAAAGATTAAGCCAGTCAAAATTTTCTGTGTAGCAGCCAGTTCCTATGTAAATTTATTTCCTTAGAATAAGGAAAGCAATTGGTACCATCATGAACACAGGGAAGAAAATATCTATATAACAAAATGGAGACCCTTTCATACTCATCCATTTACCCAAGTACACTAATCTAGAGATAAGTGACATTGGATCATTGAATGGCAATAACTGATAGCTTACCCTGTTCCCTATGATGGTTCAAACTAGTGTTTCATTTTTTAGGGATGTGCCTTTACTAGAAAGTTCAGAACCTCTCACCTTTGTTTCTTTAGCAAGAAGTAAAAAAGAAAGGAAGTGAAAAGTTGAAAGAATGCACAATTATTGAGTAATAACTGACAGATTGAAGTACTTTATTTTCTGGATCATTCTTCTTTATATTGTTATTTTTAATTTTTTTTTATTTTTCCGGTTTTACAAACATAATGAGCAGTTGTCCCTACACCCCTTCTTTCTCCCCTCCCTAACTCCTCTCTTCCTCTCTCAATCTGCCCTCTCTTCACCAATCCATCCCTCTTCCTCTCGCCCTCTTCCTGTTTGCTTGTATGGACTCCAGGTTCCCTTCAGGTTGTCTCTAGTAGAGGCTTAGGCTTCTGTGGCAAATTAATTAGCCCTTCAGCCCACTGATAGGGACACTCCCCTTCACTTGTCTAGCCCTGGTTACTAAGGTTCCACCCACATGTAATTATTTCTCCTGATTTTCTCTCTAGTCTATGTGGAAATGTTGATATGTCAGTCATATTGCAGGACTGATGAGGATAAGTCTCATTGCAGTAAGTGTCTTGATACAGCAGCCCTATCTTGAATGGAATGTCCTGGCCGGCTATTACACCTTTAAAATTTTACACGCTTACCACCTCCTCCTCCCCAAGATTCTCCAAGCCTTAGGATGGGGAGAGATACTGTTGGTCTAATTCTTTCTTTTTTTTAAATTTTTATTATTTATTCAATTGTGCATGTATGCATATGTGCACATGTGTGTATGTATGTATGTGTGTGTGTAGAACCATGGACGAATTCGGGAACCACCATGGATGCCTCCATCTCCTCCTTGTTTACTCTGCCCCAGGATTCACAGGCTCCGCCCTACCAGGACCGGAAACGCAGGCTGCCCCCGCTTCTGCCCGGCGTCTATACGTAGGGTCTAGGATCCGAACTCAGGACCTTCCACCTGCAAGGCAGAGGCTTAACCCCTGAGCCACCTCTCCAGCCCCGGTTGGTCTAATTCTTATTGAACTTTTTAGAGTTGTCAGCACTGTGTACTCTGGCTGGTTGTTGTTGTCTGTTTCACTGCTCTTCCATTGCTCTTCTTTGAACCCTGACAATTTTTAAAGATAAAATGAGAGGCATTTATAAGGAGATTTACTGTCTGGTGTTTGTGGTTAGTACTGAGGCATCTGATCTTGTACTGTCAGGTTTTAGATGGTTTACATTACTGGGCATGTTTCCCTGTCATTGAGAGGATGAGGGTTAGAGGCTAGTAAGTAAGTGGTTAGTTCCTTGGCGACTAACCCCACTCTCTACTGTGTCCTATTCTTGTTTCTCCCTTCTCTTGAAGACTTTTCTTATATAAAAGCCATTTTTAACTCTTCACCCCTGTTCTTTTATTTCTCCTCTTTTAGGATCTTCTTCCAATCCCACTGGCTTATGTTCTTTCATGTTTGTGGGTGTTGTTAAGAGTTTCTGTTTGATTACATCAACTGAATGTTTAATATTAGGATCCACTGACAAGGGAGAATATACAATGTTTGTATTTTTAGGATATTTTACTCAATATGATTTCTTCCAGTTCTATCCATTTACTGGCAAATTTCATTAGTTCACCTTTCCTGACACCTGAATAGTATTCCATTGCATATATGTACCACATTTTCATTATGATGTTTAAATATTTAAAAAAAACTACTTCTAACCATATGTAAACACATCTCGCCTATTAAATCAATAGTTGAACAAATTTTATCTTGTGGTTAATGTCCCTCAGATGACACTGGTCTGTTTTCTTGTTATTCATCAACTATTTTTTAATGATAATGGTTAATTTGAGTCAGAATTAACTATTTTAGAATAGTGTTTACTTTCATAAATTCTACCATCAACCATGTGCTGTAAAATCAAATAATGGCATTTGTTAAAATTACAATAGCCATCATGGGAAGGTAATCGTTTGTTAATTGTGCCTAGGGAACATTTCTGAAATCTGGTATGGAAACTGAGCTCGCACTTTCCGTGACTCACTGGTAATTCTGACAAGGTATCCAATAAGAAACAGGCTCACAAAATCTTCCAGAGAAAGTTAGTTCAGAGTAACTTGAGCTTCTACTTTTGTTCAACATTTTACACTTGTGTCATTGTACACTTCGATAAGTGTACAGAATCCAAATTCAACTGAATAAAACTGATTGATTTTTATTCAAATGGCATATATATTGTCAATCACACTGATTTCTATCCTCTGTGGTTGTTAGTTCATTTTAGACAACAGTGGATTACAGTCTGTGGAAGCAAGGGCTATGTCTGGAAACTTTCAATTTCAAACTTCCTGTATTCCACTCATTTGGAATTAAGGCAGCAATGGGAAAACTAAATATGGGAAAAGCCAAAATGCTTTATTTTACATTTTTCTATCACGTGAAGGATGGATTTTAAAATATTGCCTGTTAGGAATTACTTGAAAAACCACAACGGGGGCTAGGGAAATGGCTCAGGGTTTAAAGCCTTTTCCTCAAAAGCAAAAGGATCTGAATTTGGATTTCCAGATCCCATGTGAAAGTGATGGGTGGCTATGGTGGCATTCTGGAAGGCAGAGCCTGGGAAACAGCAGAGCAAAGCAGTAAGGAGGTGGAACAATCCAGTGCGACTCCCCATATCACCCTTGGGCCTTCACACACACATTTAAGTGCCCTTTTGTATACGTGCTCAAACATACCATATATGCCCACCCACATGGACATACACACAGTCACACAAGACACTGGAAAACACTGTGCTCACGCGCCTCCACAGCAGGGACTTTGTTATCTGGCAGAGATACTATGTGGTGTGGATGTGAATGTAGTTCTTGCCGAAGCCTCCAGATTATTACTGTAGCTAAAGAATAATTTGTGCACAATTTGTGGAGATAATTTAAAAATAGCAAGCAAGCCGTCCATCAGTGAGGGTGAGTTGTGGTACTCTTAGAAGGACAGGAAGGCAGACACATCCAATGGTTAGAAATGCTTTCTAGAGAGTGTTCTCTGTGATTGAAGGTCCTTTCAACATGTGGTTCACTAATTTTGTAAAACTCAGCCAAGTTATACTGGTAGAGAAAACCAGCTGCAAAACATTTACAAAACTGTTAAAAAGATGTGGGATGGTCCAAAGTTCAGAAATCATGAAAGACTTCATGGCAAGTCTGTGGTTATGATTAGATTTCCCACTTAATTCTGCCTTTTGCATCTGTAATTGTATCTCTGGCACACAGCAATTACCGTGACCCAGTGTCATTAAGGCATGCTAAGTTAGTGTTGATATTCTAAAGAGCAACTACAATTATTCTCTAATCTTCAACAACATTCTGGTTTAATTTTCCTTTTACATATTTTGATGGCTTTTCAGCTTTTGCCAACATATAACAGCCATTTAGAAAACACAAGGATTGCTACTCATTGCTTTGGACGTAATGCTGATAAGAAGCTTAATAGAAACCACCCTCCCTCTGGGGTTTGTTTACTGAGCCAACACAAGGGCCTGGGAAATAAAGACGTGACTTGTTTGTCCAGCTCTAAGATGGATTTGGTCGGTGCATGAGCATGCGCTTACTTAAGTGTGGGCCCAGACTGCGTCCACCTGATTTACAGAGGTCCGTGGAACACCACCGTGTGCTTAGCACCAGCTGCTTCCTGTCCTTACTCCTGCCAGAAGTGTCTTCAGTAGGACATGACTTACCACTGGCATCCTTTGTTCTTTGCTAGCTCCTCCCTTCTTCAGACCGATCATCTCACCTCTGTCATTCTCAGTAACCTATCAGCAACCAAGAAGTTCTCCGACAGGAAGCCTCTGAGATAGGTGGAAGGACTGGATTTCATGATTTCTGTCATCATTCTTGTTGAAGAAACAAAGAAAGGAAGAGGAGTTGGTGAATCATTAGTACTAAATCCAAAGAGTGATATGAAAGCACATAAATGAGGGAGTACCCTACATTACAAAGGCAGCATTAGTGAAAATTTCAGAGAACCAAAGGGATTTGGGCAAGGATTTGGTGATGGCGGAGGATTTGGGCAGGAAGGATGGGATCGAGAGTGTGTTTCAGGTGGAGCCAATATGTGCAATTAAAACAAGTTGAATGAGAGTTCACATCTGCGTGGGGAGCTGAGATGATGCTTTGTTTGGAGATCTTCTGAGTGGCATTGTGATTCCTCTCATTTATTCACCAATAAAAGTTTATCTTCAACCATTATTGGGAGCAAAGTACTGTATAAGTTTTTGAGGTACATGTGATGTTGGTTGAAAAGTTGTGAAGCAATAGCGATACTTCAGATAAATAATATTCCAACAGAAAACAGTTGATTGAATAAGGAAAATTAAGTAGGGTTGGAAAGAAAAGTTCTGCCTATATATACAAGGTAGAAACAGATTATAAAACCCATTGGTCCCAAATATATCCTTGGGCCTGATTCTTTAGGGTGATTATGTAAGAAATTGTGACAGATTTTAGCTTTGAATCATTCTCTAATTCATGCTCTTTTTGTTTCCAAAAAACATTTTCTGAAAGTCAATCATAAAACAGCTTGGTGCTTCTGACAATTCTGTTTTGGGGGGTTTTTCGTTTGTTTTGTTTTATTTGTTTGTTTTCTAACTTCTGTTTTGCTGTGTTTTCCTCCCAACTCAATGTCAGCTGCCCGAGTTTCAGGGCTGCCACACACATTGGCTGCCCTCCAAGATCATGACCTGTCTTTGCCAGGTGACAGCCTTCTGGTAACTTACTAACTCACTACTTTAGACACAGGTGTTAAGGTCTGTATGTGTAACCCAACAGAAGTGTGCAGGCCGCACCATCCATCTGTAAAGCACTTGCCAGTGAGAGGCAGGCACTGGCAGTTCTGTCCAAAGTACTCTGTCTTGAACTCTTCTTTTCCCACTTGTCTATCTACCTTCAAACGGTCATTTTCCTTTCCTTCCACTGAAACTTGTCTTAACCTACTAACTAATCCTTTGTTCTGTTGTAACTTAGCCATTAGAGAAACAGAGAGGCATCTTTTCTAGAATCATCTAGAAATGCCAAGAAGAGAAAAAGGCTCCTGTCTGACAGAGAACCTTGGGAAAAGAGTTTCACATGGCTGAAGATAAGGTCTGTGGCAAGGAATGTAGTCTAAAGTCACTTCGAAAGGCTACTGGAAGCTTATGTGTCAGTAAGCCAAGTGCTATGGAGTAAGCCATGATTACAGAGGCACAGAAGTGCAGTTTGATTGGTTAACACAGAGGAGAAAAGCTGGTGATTCCTTGTTACTGTGCTGGCCTTGGTCATCTAGGTCAGAAGAATAAGTGGAGTGAGCCCACAGGCCTTCCCCAAGGCTTCAGTGCCCCCCTTGTGAAATTCAGTGTGGCTTCACGTATTCTGCTCCAGGCTATGGAATCATCTATTGCACAGGGAAACCTCAGTCAGTAAATGAACTCGCTGCAAGCACCGTTAAGACAGAATTATTGAGAAGCAAACCATCTTGATAGACGAGACTGGTTTCCTAAAGTCGTGTTAAATATGGTTATTTTCTGCGTGGAACTCCGATTCCTGACATCTTTATTGTTGCAAACGACTTGAGGTCCTTCACATAAGATTCTCCTTCAGGTGGAATGAAATAAAGAGCCTGGTCATTCTGTAGGAGGTTGATGGTGCCATCAGCAGGAAGCAGGGCCGAAAGGCTCATGGGAAGGATGAACTCAGCTGTCTTCAGCGGGGATTTAATAATCTAGTCCATAGGTAAATAGGTAAATCCTGACTGCTGCAAATCCAGATCAAAGTACAAAGGAAGCGGTTACACAGAAATACAGGAAGGAGATAATCGCTATCACCTCTACTCAGGGTGACATATCACTACAATGATTGGCTCATGGATGACCTGGATTGAATCAAGGCAGGCACAGAATTTAGTGCTGGTCATTGCGTGCTGTTCTTTGGAGGCTTGGGTAGTACTGGGAGACCCTCTAAAACGCACACTGCCGGACTCCTCCACATTGCTGGCGTTTAATTAGACAGCAGGATGGATTTCACAAGAAAAAATGAACTCTGCTCCTTGCAGCATAACATTAATTAGCTCAACTACAGAGGTAGTTGCTTTTCTATTCATACTGTTAGGGATTGAGAAGTGTTCTACAGTATAAGAAGATAGTGGACGAATTTGAAGATAGTTGAACTATGGCTATGAAGTTTTATAACTCTTATGATTAGAAAATAAAATGATAGTTGAAAAAAAAGAGGAAATGTGCCTCGTTAATTCTTTTTTTTAATTTATTATTATTATTATTTATTCAATTGTGCGTGTGTGTATGTATGTGCGGCGCATGTGTGTATGTGTGTGTGTAGAACCACGGACGAATTCGCGAACCACCATGGACGCCTCCACCTCCTTCTGCCCTGGGACTCACAGGCTCCGCCCTACCAGGACCAGAAGCGCAGGCCGCCCCCGCTTCCGCCTGGTGTCTATACTTGGGATCTGGGATCATGAACTCAGGACCTTCCGCCTGCAAGGCGGAAGCTTAACCCCTGAGCCACCTCTCCAGCCCCTGTGCCTCGTTAATTCTTACCAAAAGAAATGTAGAATGTTTTCCCTCTAAGGAGACACATAGTAATGCTCATTGCTTCAAAATATTTACAATGTCCAAATGAGAGTTTCCATCTTCAGCCAAAAACGAAACAAAAACCAAACACAAGTTACATAGAAACATACCTCCTCTTTCATTTTGAACTGAAAAGCAAATAGGAACCTATACACACATACCTATTTAATATATTTAGAACAGTATATATTTAGGACTTAATGTAATGATGCTTCATGAAATATTTATAATATATTTTGTAATTTGTTTATTATATCATTCATTATTGACCTGAAATTCAACTTTTTCAAGGTATCCTGCAATTAGTTTTCTGGTATCTGAAGACCGTGTCTTGCCATTTGTACTCTAGATTGAAATCATGGAGAATTTTATTTATACATTGAGATTAGATGCAGTTCTTAAGGTGGAATTTGCATTAGCAATCCTAGGTACTAACACATCCAATTACAATAATTATGATTCTGGTCTTTCTTTGTATGATGAGTAAAAGAGCAATAAGTTTTCTGACTCTTTATAATAAAAATTGACTTTCTTCTGCATTCTGCCAACATACCTGTTGTTATCCTCACAGCTTCAGCCACAAAATTATCACTTAACAATATTTTATATTATTCATATTTATTTGTATTTGATTTATTCATATAGACATTTGACAAATATTTGCCAAGTCCTTGATAAGTGTCTGGCAGTATTCTATGCTGTGAGGTTCCAGTAAAGAATAAAAGAAAAATAAGACTCTTTTTAACTCATGGAAAGGTACACTTTTTTCCTTTTCCATTTTTATGTATGTTTTATGTGGAGTGTGTATATATATGTATACATGTTTCCACGTGTAAGCACATGTATGCCTGTTTGTGGAAACCTGAGGTGGTTGTCAGGATTCATTCTTGATTCTCCTATATTATTATTTTGAGACAGTATCTTCCCAAAGCCAGAGTGGATAGGCTAATCTGTTAACTCGTTCTGGAGAGTCCCAGGTTTCACCTCCTGAGGCTGGAATTACAGGCAGACAGCTCCCTCACCAGAAATTTTATCTGCCTTTAAAGGTTGAGAACTCTGGTCCTTTTCCTTGTGTGGCAAATGTTTTAACAATTCAGCTCCCTTCCCAGACCTATGGAAAACTATTTTAAGTGTGCTGTGGTGGGAAGAAGCCAGCTAGTAAAATATTAGCAGCGGCAAATGGTGGACAACAAAGCAACAGTCCAGGTGTGCTCTTGGAATGTACGCATTTTAAAGAGCTCACAGAAGGCATTTTTGAGCTGTGACATCAGATATCAGGCAGGAAGAGAGGCAGACATGTGGCACACTGGGAGAAACATATTCTAGGGGATAATGTGGTAAAATCTGCATCAGAAGAACTCTAGCAAGATGGAGTCCGGAGTTTCGAAGTAAGTGAAAGACGTCAAAGAGTTGAACAATGGCATTTTAAATACTGCTGGCTATTTGAGCACCAAGGGTCTTGAGTCACATCTGTCTTTGAGTCGCATCTGTTTTATGTGACTTCCTGATTCAGAGCATATGATGCTGCTCAAGCATCAGGACATGGTGGCATCTGTGCGGAAGAATAGTGATGGCTGGGACTCAATAGGGATGATCATGATAACAAGAAGAAGGCTTCTGACTAGGTTTGAAGACCCAGCCAGGGGCTACAGAAGGTTCGGGATCAGGGATGAGCAAAACCAATGGATTGGAGATGACCTCCAGGGATTTGTCTGGACTGCTCAAAGGAGAAGTGTCTGATATACTAAAATATTTAAGGGTGTGAAAGGATAGAAATTTTGAGGGAATGGCCAGAATCTGAGCTGGGACATACTAATCTTGAATTATTGTTATTCTTCCAAGGGAAGTGACTGAGTGTGAGAAAACAAAACCAGATGAGTCCCCGGTGTGAAAAGGTGTGAAAATAGGAGTCACCAATAGAAAAGATGTATTGAAGCATTTCAACAGACAGGTATAAGGCAATATAGACAAGGACAGAACAGAGTAGGGGATCCTTAAAGAACCCTCGGCCCTCCAGTGGTAATGGAGAGGAAGCAGAGCTGCTGTGTCCAGGGGTACAGGGAAGGAGCGTGTTCTGTAGGATTGATGGATGATTGATTCTAAGAGCTGCTAGACTTGTGGTGGGAATGCCTGAGAAGAGATCTGACGCTTATCAATCTGAATGTCACGTCTACTGTTATGGATTTTTAGAAGCGTGGCTCACCTTAAGTGCACGTTGAATTTCATCAGCATTGTAGTTATTTGGGAAGGTGTGGCCCATAAGAAGTGATGACGTCGTTCAGGGGAAAGGATGCTTTCCTGGTTGGACTAGAGACAAGGCTGAAGGTAGGGATCTCCGGCAGACAGGGATTGCTGGGAAAGGAGGATTTTCCTCGTGTTTGTCACTTTTACATATGCTTGCTGCCTGCTGGCTCACATGCCCTCCTGCCAGGTGAGACCAACTATCACCTCAAGATGCCAATGAGGATCTTGGCAGATACAGCCCAATCTTGGCCTCTCAGCCTCCAGGACCATGAACTAAACAAACACTATTCCTTTATGTGCTATTCACCTTCTATGGTTTGTTACAATAGGCAACAACAGAAAAGACAAATATCCTTGAAAAAAATCAGATTCTGAGAAATGCTGGGGCTAAAGCCCCTGTAAAACAATAGGGAAACAATAGGGAAAAAAGATCGAAGGAAGAAGCTGCAGCTTTGATGTGAAATCTTGGTGACAAAGGGAACAAGGATTCCGTTTAATAACTAGAGGAGAAATTGCATCCAGGTAGGTAATAAGATTGCTCTTTTCATAAAATGTGATTATTAACTCATTCTGTCCATACTTGACATTCTGTGCGTCTCCCTGTAGCTAAACAGTGCTGAGAGGGTCAAATGCCAAAAGCACAGGCAGAAGTATGAGTTAGAGACTGCAGGTTTAAAACATAGCAGGACATTTTCTCCAGCCTTGTATACCTAATGAGTTTATCTTAGAGTTTTGTCTTTGAAGATGATTTATAATATATGCTTTAGAATCTACATAGCCTTAGCAAGTTGATAAAACTCTTCTAAGTCTGGATGAGAAACTGGTTCAGTGGTTAGTTTTTGTTTCACAAGCAAAGGGACCTGAATTCAGATACCCAGATCCACATAAAAATGACAGGTATGTGGCTTGTCTATATTTCTAGCCTTAGAAAGCAGAGACTAGGAATCCCCAGAACAAGCTGGCCAGATAAAATAGCCCTAATGCCATGCTCTGGGCTTGATTAGAGACACTAGCTTACAACAGTAAGGTGGATCATTGAGGATGAATCCCACTGTCATGTTTGGGCCTTCATGGACATGCACACTCATGTACATATACCTCCACATCCATATGAACCCACCTATTATGCAAAACACATTTTCCCCGTGCACACACCATCTAATATATCCAACCATAAAATAACCCCTCCCCCCAAAAAAAGTTTTTGCAAGGATTTTAGCATTGATTATGGTTGAAAAATGTGTTTTCTTGGCAATCTCCATGCTTTCTGGTGGTATTGGGAGCTACCAAGACCATGGTTTGGCAACACAGATATAAATAATGCTTTTGCTGACAGTCTCTAGAATAACACCTCTACCCTATGCTGGTCCCACTGCCAAGAACAGGGATGGCTAGCCACTTCTGAGCTAATAGCAAGAGCAGCAACAAGCTAAATTTAGCCCTGCCATCAAAGGAGGGAGAGACTGAGCCAGGCCTGGCAGTGCAGCTGTGGGATCCTGGCAGGGAGCGGGAACGCACCTTTGCCAAACCTTCGAGTTCCATAAGAAGGTTAGCAGCAGAGCCAAGCACTCAACAGATGGAAAGTGGCCGAGGAGGAGAGTGAAAGAGACAGGCACAGGGGAGACCAGGAGGAGAAGGCCAAGAGAGAAACGTTAGCTGATCCTCAAGGTCCTGAAGGACTAAATATGTATTTTATTTAAATGTGGGATCTCTACACATGCAAATGTTACCCAGAACTATGGTTTGATTAGTCTTTTCTTCTTCAGTTTGGGAGGGAATCCATGGTTATAATCCTGCCCCTGCCCAGCAGAATTATTAATCTATTTCCTGACATGCCTAGTGGGGCTGGTGTGAGCAACAGCTCCAGCCAGCTTCCAGTCATGACTGGAGAATTGAACCCTAGCCTATGCCATGGTTTATTCAGTCAAATTTGTATTTTTAGGACTGAACAAAAAGGAATTGAGCAATTTGCCTAACTGCTAACACAAAAGTTAGACTTTTTTAAACTTCATTTTTTTAATTTACTTATTCATTTTGTGTGTGTGTGTGTGTGTGTGTGTGTGTGTGTGTGTGTGTGTGTGTGTTTATGTCTGTGGAGGCTCAAGGATGACTTCAGGAATCATCCTAGATTGATTTTGCTTCCCTTTTGCTTCGCTCTGGGATTTCCCAGGTTCTGCCCACGAGGATCAGAAGTGCAGGCCACAGCAGTTTCTGCCTGGTGTTTTTCTCGTGGGACCTGGAATCTGAACTCAGGACCTTCTGTTCGGAAGTCGGAATATTAATCCCTTAGCCAGCAACAAATTAGATTTTTTTTAAAGATAATGAAATGTTCTTCTGTTGTATGCATAATATGGTAACCCACACTCAACAACGGGGGGAAAAAACAACCATGGAAGTAACTTCACAACTGGTCCAACAAGGGCCTTGCAGCATTTATCAGCAGTAAGATAAACAGAAAGTGAATTTCCTGTGTTTTTATAATGCAGCAGTGAGAAGAAAAAAAAAACCCAAAACATTCCATTAATGTGTAATGCAGCATCTCTTGAAGCCAGAGATAACACAGGCTACAGCATGCTGCTCTGAAGGGATGTAGGAATTTAAAAAAAAATTCTAGGAAATACTGTAGCATGAGGCAACAGTTACATTATGTGGAAAAATAAAAATGGACTAATTTATTTCTTCACTGTTCAAATTTCTACCTCAGCTGTAATATAATTTGTAAAAGAATGTTATGTCAGCTCAATACGCTGAAAAGGTTAAGCAGATTTTCTTTTCTTTTTTTTTCATTTTTTAAATTTATTTATTTTTTTGGCTTGGGAACTGACTTTATCACTAAAAGTCTCTCTTATCTAACTTTGGGTAAAAGTGCGAGGCAATAACCAGATAATACTTAATGCTCCCAACTCTAAACAAACAAAAGTGACCTGGGCCTGCCTGCAGGTTTTATGGGGCTAAGCAGATGTCTGCAGCTGCTCACAAGACAGAAGGTGCCTCTCAGCAGATAACAATAGTGAGCCTGCTGCTTAGAAATGGCTGCTCTCACTTTGCTTGGCTAGCAAGTTCAGGGAGTTAACAATCAAAACCGACTCATGTATTTAAACTCTGTGCAGTGGGTCATATAAACATTCTTTGAGTTAAATGGTGTAATAGATCTAAAAAATCTCTTACCCGCTTTCTTTTCTCTCTGAGATTTATCACGCTGTGATATAAATACCCACAGTATTTTACAAGACAATGAACTTGGTTTTTTTCTAAGGCCAGTAACTTTTGCTGATGAGTGGAAATCCAGAAAGCTGTAAAAAGGGCCCTTTGACAGTCTTGGGCCTTTGAACAATGTATCCTTGGAACAGAGTTCAAATTACAATAAGATCATATTTCTGACATGAAAATTTGCATATATATAAATAGCATAAAAGGTAAACCATGCCCCAAACAGGCACGTGAAGGAACTGCTAATCTACAACAGATAGCCAATTCAGAACCCACATGATATTTGATTTTCATCTGCTTATTTCTCTTCTCCTAGTCTTCTGGGAGAAGGACCAGTGGGTGGAAGTAGGGAAGGAAGGCTTGAAAGTTTCATTAATTCCTTTATTCTTCCTTAATGCAAAATGACACTTGCTGTTCACATGTCTATTTGCTGGATTTTTGAAAATATTAGTTGTGCTTTCTGGAGAATTTCATGGTTTGTAAGGACTTTTCCCCTTTCTTCCACTTTTTCAATCCTTTCCATTCTAGAATGTGCACAGTCCTCACAGCTCTATTAGCGCTGACTTGCTGAGGAAAATGCGTGTTGTAAACATGCTCCATGGCTCAGTGGTAAGGGCTCATGACTGGGTTTAGGATTCTACTTTCCCTGCCAGGCCACTCCCCCTTGCGGAGGGATCTAGGAAGATGAAGATATCAAAAACTTGCTGGGATAAGGACATTCTTCCTTCATCCCTATAAATGGGTCTGAAAAGCAAGTCTCTACTCATTTTGGTTCTAACAAAGACTGCACAATGGGTGGCTGGATGCAAAGCCGCATTTTCCTCCTGGATCTACAGGCATTAGCTGAGGAATCTCCATTCACTGGAGATAATGCGCGACCCTCCTTCTTCAGACCACAGCTCACTCTTCAAGACTCTTCATTTTCTTTCTGGCATTTTAATCCTTAGCATTGCCAAGGAATTAAGTCAACTAAACTAGAAGAAAACTTCGGTGTCTGTGAGTCACAGGATGCTGCTTTCCCACTCTGACTACTGGTTTGCTTGGGTTCAGTGCCTCAGGCTGATGCAGCCACAGAGTCTCATTCTGAATCCTGGGAGGGGTTCTAAGAATAGTAGCCTCCTCTTGGGTTCCCTGCTTTGTCAGATCCCCTGAAAGGCTTTACTCAGAATTTACTCTCATCTGGCAACAGTTCTGTTCCAGGAAAATTTTATTTTTAAAACTTAAAATAAGATTTTTGACCAGCAAAAGATGAGATAGTTTCAAGGATCTCTTTCATATTTAACTTTTAAAAGTTTGCCTAGGGAATCCTGAACGGCTGGGTAGAAATAAATGCATCCCTTTGAAGTTTGGGAAGAGCATGAAATGAAACATGCAGCATCTTAAGCTGAAGTTGAAGCCATTGCAGCATCCATGAGATATCAAAACATAGATGCAAAGAATTTGAAGTACATGTTCAGAGGCTGAAGGTAAAAGACAGGTCCTCTGCTGACCAACAAGAAGTAATGCACTCTGACTCATTGGGCAATGTCAGGGCTTGAAAATAGATTTCTCGATTTGTCAGGAACACGTTCCTGACCTAACACAGTCTTTCTGGGGTATTGTTGATATAATAAAGTGTTAGCTGTTCAAGTATATTCTTGTATATATTCTGTGGGCTTGTGAATTCTGAGTGTGTTTACTCTCTACAGTTGCTTTCATTTTTTTGACTTGGTCTTTCTGACAATGGACCAATGACTCTAGAAAGTTGATAACATTAAGAAAACATGATCCACATGAATTTGAGAAAACAATGAGAAAAAGCCATTAATGTTCTTTGTCCTTTCAAGATCAGGCGGAGCTTTGCATCCCAGACTGAGTTAGGCCTCTTCTAGCCTTCTTCCTTGCTGCTGGATGGCTGGGATTACCAGTATGACTATCACCAATTGCCATCCATTAGCACATTTTAATTGCAAATTTAGTGTCTACTTTTACAATGCACCACCTCCATTGTTGCTCCCCACACAAACTTTGAAAAGATGTGAGAAAGAAGCCTAACTGACTTCATGCACAGTAGATTTCACATATGGATACTGACTTATCACTCAGGACTCATTTTGCTGTGATTTTTCTAAAGAAATATGTCACATAAGAAAAGCAAGTTTTGTTGTTAAAAGGAAATGATTGATCTCAAGGGTTACAGGTCCAGAGAGGAGGTTTGTCATTGGGGAGCTGAGGGTCCTGAAGCTGTGTTCACTTGTCTGCTAACAGTCCTTCTGTCTGAGTGCTTCCTGTGCAAAGGACCTGCATCTGCAGATTTACATAATCCCACATCCATGATTTCACAGGAAAGGAATGCTTCTCCCTCTCAACTCTATGAAATGGTCTAAAATATCCATAGCAGAGAAAAATTAAGTTACTTCACATGTATTACCCAACACAGTAAAGCTTTGTAACTCACCATGTTGGGTCAAATGAACTTCTTTTCTGACACCTGAAGATTCTCTATATATTGCAGAATGGTTACTAGCAGTGTGTTGAATAAGGACAGGGTCTTCCAGATGCATCGTGTGTCTATATATGTTGCAAAGTCATACATTATTTAGTTATAAGTTATCTAACCTTCTGACTTCTTTTTGTCATATGATGGAGAGATAATTAGTCACCACCTGAGTACATCTATAAGTCTCCAGATGAACAGAGTCAGTGGGAACCAAGAATCCTCACACTTGTGCTTCCGGTAATCCTCATTTTAGAAGACACCTACAAGCATTTATTTAGCTAGTTAGCCAAAAATGTGACTATCTTCAACTCCTCCTTCCTTATTCATGAATAAAATTTATGGCCTTTATGGGTTTCTTAACTCAACTGGGATGCTAAACCAAAATAGCCTAGATATATTATAAATAGAACTAATGCATTTCTCAGCATTCTGGAAACAACCCACAGAAGTCTCTGAGAGCTTTGGTCTTACTGAGGTCCATGTTGTTCACAGATGGTGTCTCTTTGTGTTCCTGCATGCCCAAAGAGATGAGTGAGCTCCCATGTACCTTTTTATCTTTTATTTCTTGTGTTGCTGGGGACTCAATTCAGAGCCTACCATATGTTAGGCAAGTGCTCTAAGTGCTAAACATTACTTCCATTCCTGGCTTTGTTTATAAATACAGAACTAACCCCATTCACGAGGACTCCACTATCATCACCTCATTGCTTGCCAAATTATCCCTTGTCTCTAAGATGAACATTTTGGTGGTTGTTATGTCAATGCATGTGGAGGAGTCGGGGACAGTTAGGTAATGATGATGAATGAGATGCACCCAGAATTCAGTGCTCTCTCACTGTCTGCTGTAGACAGTCTAAAATAAAGTCTAATGTCTCAACCTTGGTTGTGGCAGCAGCCTCTTAGCAGCCTCTCTGCTACCAATCTTGGCTTCTTTCTGTGTTCTCCACTTAAGGGTCAGAATGTTCCTTAGCAATCCAGCTTCTGTGTTTGTGGAAATGTCTCAGTAGATAAAGCACTTGCTGTGGAGTGTGAGGACCAAAGTTTTGATCTCTACAACTCATGAAAGAAAGGCAACATGTAATCCCAGAACAGGGGAGGGAGCCAAGGCAGGGACTGCCAGGATAAAAGCCAGCTAGATTAGCAGATCAGTGACTCTGGGTTCAGTTGAGAGACCCTGCCTCAATAAATAAACACCCAGCGTCAATGTTGAGCCTGGGCCTCCACATACATGTGTGCACATACTTCCAAACACCTGTGAACACGTACACACACCTGAGTATCTGCACACTCTATTGACAAGGGCCACCTTGCTCTTGACAAATCAGATAGTGCCGCAAGTCATGAATGACTTCACTTCTTCACTTCTGCCAACCACCCAGAGCCTGCCCCATCAGCCCACTTACCAACCCTGGGCTTTGAAACCCACCTGCCCCCTTTGCCCAGTGCTTTCCTTTACTCTTCTCCCTTTTCTCAAGACTGCCCTCGGGGATTCTGGAACTTCATTGAAAACTTTCATCTAGCCTGTGGTATGGTGCAGTTAAAAAGCATTTAATATCTTATACTTTTCTCTACCTTCTTACTGCTTTCTTTCTTCTCTACAGTATCTAAAATTGTATGTCATTGACTTCTGACCCCTTTCCCAATTTCTTCGTTTACACTAGTTAGTCCCTCCATCTTCCTTTCTTTTTGATAAAGCAGTGTGTGTGGACTGTTGCCTATTTTACTCAGGGTGCTTAATAAATACTTCAGAACGAATGCATAGATGAGTGAAGAGTGGAGAAGCATCAAGACTGAATCAAAAGGGGTTTGCCCATGAGAAGGACAAATACCCTCCTGTGGACCCCATGGATAGGGCTTCAAGAGCTTAAGTGGGCTATGCTATGATCAACAAGTGCCTCTAGGATATGAACTCATTGCATCCACTCTTCCAGATCCCCTCCCTTATTGGCATTTCTGGGTGATATTTGATAGAGAAAACTTTTTGCTTTAATTTTCTTTTTTTTACATTTAATCACCACAGTAAACAGGCATCTTTTCTCCTGCGCTGTGATGCAAGAGACACAAAGAGACATGTGAAGTGCAGAAGTAAACATGGTATATTCAAGTTTTATATTCTTTTGAAGGCTAAGTACATAGTTTATCTGCTGAAGACAAGAAATAAGGCTGCCATTCCAGCAGCCATCCCACACTTACAACTCTTGAAACGTCCATCATTATTTTCTTTTAATAATATAAATGGATATTATGGGATGTTGAAAAAATAATTAAATTATATTTAAATTGGACTTTTATGATGTATCTTTAAAACAAGGGAGAAAGATAAAGAAAGAGGGGAGAGCGAGAGAGAGAGAGAAAGAGAGAGAGAATGTAGGGAAAATGTAGGGGTCAGAGAACAGATTTAGCAGCTGGTTCTCTCCTTCCAGGAGGCAGGTGTCAGGTACTGACCTCAGGTCACGAGGCTTGTGTGCAGCCCCCCAACCCACCGAGCCATTCCACAAGTCGTGGACTGGCTTTGTTCATACCGATTAATAATTGTTCTCTGTTTCTCTGGCTGGCATTGTCCTCAGAGTTAACTTTGCACACCATGTAATTATTATAATTTGTTACAGCTATTGGAACACTTCCCTTTGGATTAGTTGGGTTGTAGGAGGCATGTGTTAATCTGCAACAGCCTTTCAAAGATATGGAGTTAGATGTTTTGCCTAGCATTTTTGAAGTCAAATTTTATCCAGCATCACAATTGACCAATTTGTCATGTCTCATATATTTAATTAGTGTGTGCATGTGTGTGTGTTTGTGTGTGTGTGTGTGTATGTGTGTGTGTATTTCTGTGTGTGTGCTTTTGAAGTCAAATTTTATCCAGCTTCACAATTGGCCAATTTGTAGTGTTTCTTACATTTAATTATTTACTGTGTGTGTGTGTGTGTTTCTGAGGAGGTCAGAAACAAATTGCATACATGATTTTCTTTGTTTTTTTATATTTATTCTCTTTTATTATTATCATTATTATAATTATTGTTATTATTATAAGTAATAGTGTCTTGTGTGCGTGCACAAATGTACATACTCTGGAACCCTTGAGGTAGTCAGAAAAAATTTGTAAACTTGCTTTTCTTTGTTTTTTTTTCCAAGGGATTTTTATATTTCTTCTCTTTTAATACTATTATTATTATTAGTAGTAGTAGTAGAAGTATTAGTGTCATATGTGTGTGTGTGTGTGTGTATGTTTGCTGTGTGAGTGTGCCAGTGTGTATATCTCCTGTGATCTCCTTCATATTTCTCTGAAGACAGTTAGGTTTGTAAGGTATCTTGATTTTGAAGATTAAAAAATTACATCAGTCAACTACTTTGGCATGAATTTTGACTGTTCGGGAAAATTCTCAGTAGTGTCTGTTCAGAAGTGATCATTGTCTTTTAGTTTAATTTTGTATTACTGAATGAATGCAGTATATAAACACTGAGAGACCAAAGGGTTTATTCCTATTTATGGTTCTTGGTTACACTTCTTCAGTGTGGCAGGAGAGTTCCTACCAGCCTCAAAAGCTGAGGAAACAGGGCATCCCATGTTCATAGGAATGGCTGAGAGAGGCACATACTTTCTCAGCCAACATTCCTATATTCTTATATTCCAAAGCATAGCCAATTGCTGAGCCAGTTTTCTCTATCTTATGGAAAGGTCCTATGTAGTAGGGACTGGATCATCCTACATTGATTAAGTAATCTTTCCCAGGCTTGCTCACAGTTTTCTATAACTACTAATTCTTCATAGATGTGCCGAAAAGTTGGCCCTCAATTGTCAAGTTCACCCATGGGTCTAACTGTGCTTTTTATTCTCCCCTCTTGGGTTCCAGTGATATTTCTTAATAAAGCCTTTCACTGGAATATATATGCATTTTGAATGATTCACATGTTTTCCTCCCCTTTTTTTTTTTTGCTGGTAAGAACTCTTGTTTCCTATTCACTAGAGCGTTCACGAACCTTAAGCCATCCATGTGTGTGTGTTTTTTTTATTGCTGTCTTTGTATTTCATATTCTTGATTAAAAAAAATTACATCTGTCAACTACTTTGGCATGAACCTAAATTTGGGGCTTGATGTACTTGGTCTTCTCTAAACACTGCTTCTTTCCATAAGAGTGTGCTCCTTTGAGGATCCCTAAAACAAGTACAGAATTTCTGTTTAACTTCATCACATGTTGAACTTTGAAATTTTATGACATCGGGAGTAGACATGCACTTGTGTCCCTCTTCAAAATCTTGACTTTTAGGACTCATTGATTTAGAAGTAGTAATTTCAGTGACTTCCTGTCCATCCCTGTCCATCACCAGAAATCTGTTGATTTCCCTGACTCTGAAGCTCTCTAGCTGTCCAGATCTTGGATTTCCACTCTCCTGTGTGCCCCAGCCTTCCTCTATGCACTGAGTTCCTCCTGAGTTCCAGTCTCCCGAGGACGTGTGGACTTGTTAGTTTCATAAGAATTTTTGCCTGTGTTTGATGTCATTTAATAAATCTGGTGTCTCTGGTTGTTTTTGTCAAGCACAATATCCTGTTACATAGAGAAATGGCTCTCTGGAATCAAAGTTTTATTTTCAAGATGCTTCTTTCTCAACCGAAATGCTATTTTCAAGAAGTCTAGAGTAGTACTGCTCAGAAATAATCCAAAGACACAAATGCAAGTCACATTTTATCATTTTTAAGTATGTGGTAGTCACATTTTAAAAAAGTAACCATGATGGTTGGCAAGATGGTTCAGCAGCTAAAGGTGCTTGCATCAGAAAACTGGTGACTTGAGCTCGATCCTTGGAGCACACATAGTACAAGGAGAGAAGAGACTTACCAAAGTTATTTTCTCATCTCCACAAATATACTGTGGGCCACACATCCACTCTAACTAGCAACAGCATATATAAGCATGATAAATAAATAAATTTAAAATGAAAGCAAACATTTGTACCATTGAAAAATACTCAAATTTAATTTTTATTTAGCACAAAATGTTATTAGCATTCAAAATATTTTCAGTATGAAAATTACTGCTATATTTGTATTGCTTCTTTCATGTTAAATCTGTGAAATCATGCATGTCATTTTACCTTTGGCTAAATCTCAGTTTTAATTAGTCATATTTCTAACATTCAGTGGGCACATTTGCTGTGACCTCTACATCAGATCTCACATCAGATTCAATTTTGTCAATTAGGAAAACTAATAATTGAATATTTTGTAAAGAAATATAATATTTGTGACAGTCTATAAGCTATTATTTTCCCTGTAGAACTCTTTAAAAAGTAGAGAAACTGAAGATCTCTATTAATAAGATAAAAGATGATAAAATGCTTGACTTTTATTAAATAAAAATGAAAGTGCTATATTGTCAAATACTTAAACTTTTCATGAAAACATTCAATAATTATTTCTTTTAGTGCTCATATGTCTGCTTTATATTTTTTCAAGTATTTGCACAAAATTTACACTACACATAGATGTATTTTCAGAAAGGATTGTCTATTCTGTGATATAAAATACCTCCTAACACACAGAGAACTGCTGCCAATTCTGATGGCAAAACCCTTAAATACACAGCTGAAGGAAGAAGGAAAATATTCACAAGTTAAATAACAATGAGAAAGCCAACATGTAGGCTTGAATTAAAAGGAAGTCAGTTCTTGTTTACCTTTCTTCCACATGGATGTTGACCGTGATAGTAAGATGACCAAGTACTGAAGCAGTGAGACATGGAAGATTAACATGGAGATGGAGACTGAGGCTGGATAAAAAGTGCCCAACAATGCCTACTTACAAGGGTTACCTGCTCTGCCTTACACTTTGGTCCAAGACTTAACATTCACTAAATTCGAGGGCCTTATTCAAAGTCTTTACTACTGGCATTAGAGTTGTTTGCAACAATGTCATGCACATAAGGAAGCCAGCACTCTAGATGGGTATTGCTCAATATTGCACAGCAAATAATTTAAGCAAACTGTGCTCTGAGACTGACTCACTCCAAAGTCTGCACCTTCAGCTCCTGCCCTCTCAGCTGTCTCTGCATAGATTACATGATGAAAAACTTCCATTGAAAATCTGGCTTTTAAGAGCCTGTGCTTTCATCACTTGAAGATGTCTGGATAGATCTGGCTCACCTGTACACACCTAGTGTAGGTAATTAGTTGAAACTTATAGTACATATGTACAATTTCAGGGAAAACCATGCAGGCTTGAGAAAGAAAAGAAACTAACTGTGTCAGTTTCCTTCATTTGAGTAGATCACTACAGAGGTGTCCATAATTTATCACTCTGTCTGTATGAAGATGCCAGGATAGATGCTCTTTCAACTGTCATGATTAACAGGACATTTGTATTAAGTTATTTTCTTTCCATAATTGCAGATATTTTCATATTGGATAGATTGAATCTTAAAATATATCTGCTGTGAAGATAAGCGCAGTTGGAACAGTAGAGATTAGCAGCTAGACATGTATTCCATTTTTCCTAACTCTGAGCATACACCATCCTCTTGGATCTTGTTGTACAACATCCTAAGTCACTTCAGTGTGAACAGCCAGCACTTGAAGCAAGCACATTTCTGTTGTCCACACTGTCTTTCTAGGAGTCTCATGGCCCTGGGTTTGTGCAACACAGTCGCTTTCCAAGGAAGATCCTTCTTGATCTCTGCTTTGCGTGGGAATCTCTGCACTGGTGAAAGGTGCCAGCTGACAGACGACATTCATCTCTTTGTGTGAGGCATGGGCAGGAGAGACTGGTTATGCTGTGTGGGGGAGCCTGCCAGCATGGGTGCGCTGGCGAAGGGCAGAAAACTCCATCAGAATGCTCTGTAATTACGTCGTCTCAGCTCAAGCTTCAACAGTAACACGGAGTCAGCTAATAAAGAACTTCTTTGAACTCCAGTCTAGCTGTCTTTATATCCTCCTCTGTTCCAAAGACCCCAAAATAAGCCCTGAAATTCTCCCACAAGCCCTGGGGCTGACATGACACACCTGTCTCTTTGGATAAGCAGATACCTCCTGCAGGAAAAGTGTCAGCTGTGAGCTTTGACCTTCAAACTAAAGAGACATAAAGAGAAGCTACACTGCTTATCATCAGGAGGAGCTCCTCATTCCCTTCTTCTGAAAGCTGGAAGAAATGATTTATTACCAAGAAGGTTTGTGATTAGCTTGTTGCAGTATAATCGAGAAAGCAGATATCTTGAAAGCACGAAGCTTGAAGCACAGTGCTGCAAACTGAGTTCACTGTAGGATTTTTCCATATTTTTGTGCTAATATCTGATTATTTAAAGGAATATGCCATCGAGAAAAACCAGGTTCAAAGCATCAAATTAATGGAGGAGGGAACAGCAGAGGGGAAGTATGTCCCCAACATGAAGGAAGAAGAAAACCAAAGACAAGACTCAGAAGAATGTAGGATCTTTTGTATAATGGATGACACATTTCAAAGTACCCACAGCTTCTGGTTTGGCATTCAAAGCCATTTTGCCAGTGCTTACTTGTTCCAAGTGATAAGTGATAACTTGTTACATGACTAGCCCATCTTTTTGTTCTCTGTTCTTCCACAAATACATGAGGTGAATGCAGTTCCTGTTACATTCTTTCCCTGATGTCTCTGTCTCTGTCTCTCTATTTCTTTCTCTCTTTCTCTCTCTCCTTCTCTGTCTCACTTTCCCTCTCTCTATTTTGAAGGGAGAAAAGCTATACTTCATAATATGCATATCTTTTTTAAGGTTACATGGGAGCATTTAGAATACTGACCACATTTGTTCTTTCAATTTCTCAGGACCCTGTAACTTCCAGAGAGAGTTGTATATTAATTCAGAGTTCTTTTTTAAAAAAAATAAATGTTGGGCAGATAATGAGTCTTAATAGCAAAACAAATACTAGATTAAGCTGTAGAACAATATCTTTAGAGAAATCAAATCTTTATCTTTGCAGAACTTGCAGCATATTTGCTTTGGATACAAATTTAAAATAAATGTTCATTGCAATTGAATTGAGCTAATCTTTATTACTAAAGCCAAATAATCAAAAAATAAAAACAGCTGACAACAGCTGATTTTATTACAAGTACAATGAATAGAAAATCTCTAAAAACACATTTTATGAAAGGAAAGTTGAAATGATATTTTTCCAATATGTTTTATCTCAAACGTCAATGTACTATTAAAATTTCATTCATATGCTTGACATTTATGTAACATTTGAAGTAAAACTGACAGTTTTTAACTTTATGATTACCTTGTTATATACTATAAATCTTATGTTAGCATTTTTTCTTCCTTTCCTTCCTTCCTTCCTTCCTTCCTTCCTTCCTTCCTTCCTTCCTTCCTTCCTTCCTTCCTTCCTTCCTTCCTTCTTCCTTCCTTCCTTCCTTCCTTCCTCCTTCCTTCCTTTCTTCCTTCCTTCTATCCTTCCTTCCTTCCTCCGTTTTTTTTTCTTTTCTTTTACCTTTATTACAGTTTTCTTAATGGTGAATTTGAATTGGGGCAAAGTGTAAGATATTAGTTTTCTACTTAGACATCTACTTTGAAGGATACAAAGGTAATATTCTGTACAGAACAAAGAATATTCTATGATAGCCACATTTTCAGTTTCAAATAAATGAGTTTATTAAGCATATAGCAAGGAAAAGTAAGAATAAATGCTAGATAGAGTGTAGTAACAAAACACTATCAGGTCAGAAGCTTACAAACGTCAGCAGAAGTCAACTGCGGAAGCCCAAAGGCAACAGTCAGCAGAATTCCCCAGAATTCCCCAAATCTTGGGCAGAGCAGAGTGTCCCTTGGTTAAGTTTTCAAGTAAAAGGACAAATGAAACATACAAACATCAAATTGGGGATGTACAAACACCCAGCAGAAATGACTTGAGGCGCCTCAAGTAGACAGTTTCCCATAAGAGATTTGAGCAGAGCTTTCTCTCCATGAATGAACTTCCTACTAGCCATTTCTGGCATTGGCAATTTTCTGTCACAGAATGAACAGTAGTTGAATTTTTAGTTTTGGGAAGGTACCTGGAATTATGTCCCATCTGTGTTCAAGGGCAATGTTTTACTCCAACAATTTGCTCTTTTCTCTTTAGTATGTGGCCATTTTCTGTCTTTCTTTTCCCTTCCCACAGGCAGGAGCTAATCTTTCTCTGAAAAACACATCTTAGAGGACACTTTGGATAACATGCTTCAATCTGAAATTATGGGAGACCAGGGATGGTAACAGAGAGGAGGGGGACAATCTCACTTCCAGAGCCTACCTCTTGGTGAGCTTAAAAGGTCCACAACAATTTGCCAATATCATGTACACTACAGACTGAATCAAATCCCTTGAAATATTTATAAATGTGATATCATAAGTCTCAGAAATGAAATCTTTCCTTCAGTTGCTTCAAAACTGAAGAAATAACATTTATAGTCCATTTTAGGTGCTACAACTTAGTCCTGAATTTAGCCAGGCCATTCAGAGACATCACAGTCTATTTGGAGGATAAATTAACTAAATGGGTTCCTATTGGAAACCTGAGCATAAGAGAGAAGACAAGAGAAAGGCATCTATGCAGTTGTTTGCAATGCTTATTTGAGGTATGGTGGTTTGTTATCTATCTTGGAAATAAATTTGTTTCTTATTCTGTGTTTAAAGATTTCTGTTCTTCATGATAAGTATTTGATTTTGCTTGTTGTTCAAAAGATTGAGAGTCTTATGACATGTCCAACAAACACAGACTTATGACATAACCAATAGAGATATATGACATAACCAACAAATGTTTTCAACCTTGTGAGACGCAACTCAAAGCCACTTTAGCAATTGTATTAGAAGGTGGTTTCCACCTTTCATGATTCCTGTTTCTGCCTTTCATTGGCTTCATCTTTTCATTTGCTTATAATTTGCTTTGCTTTTCCTTTAAAATATGCATATTTCTTTTAAATGCACTTCATAACAAAACCCAAGTTACTTTGGGGGCACAGAGGGGAGAGAGGGAGAAAGTGTGTGTGTGTGTGTGTGTGTGTGTGTGTGTGTGTGTGTGTGAGAGAGAGAGAGAGACAGAGAGAGAGAGAGAGAGATTATAAAGGAAAGACTAGGAAAAAATTACACAGGTCTCCTTTGTATCCCTACAACAAGAGGCATAATATTTCACAATAAGGGACAAAATTGAACTAAAATTGATGATTTACCTTTGAGTTACCAAATTATGCTTGAATTAAGTTTTAAGAAAACTACTTTCAAGTCAGAAGTTGATTTGGGAATTTGTAGCAGTATCTGAAAAGGTTGTGCTATTATGAGTGTGGGCAAGCTAGTTTTAGGAATTAAGATTCATCACCACACTACAGTTGTGCACTTAATAATGTGGGTTATTTTCAGTCATTGATTTTGCCTTCTCATTGTCCTTGATTTGGTGTATAAAAGACAGTGAATGAAGGGACTTGCCAATGAAATATCACCATAGCAGAAAAATTTTTTCAAGTAATTATTGAAACATATAACCTTTAGGAAGATATTAAAAATATAGTTTTATTACTGATATGTTAGCCTGAACTTTCACTGATGAGTTAAAAAGACTAAAGGTTCCATTTGTGTGAGATTAAAACTGCATTTTGAGTGGTTTATATCATTTTTTGTGGCTGTCAAGTCATGGCTTGACTCCAGGACTTTGAAAACACTCGACTACAATGTTCATCTCTGGAACGTTCAGGAGAGAGGTGTCATTTCTGAGAGAGCAGGGTTCAAACCACAAGGAAAGGGAAAGCCCAGCCTCCCTGCTTCCACCTTCTCAGATTGCAAGCACCATATTTCCATTATCAGAAGATCCATTTTCAAGTCCTGGTCACTGCCAAAGCAGCTTAACTGGAGGGAAATACAGTAAAATGCAGAAGAGGGGCTTCGTAAATCATTCTTCTAAAGCCCTGCTGGGAGGAATGTGATATACCTCAGCGTCTTAAGTGTTTAGCAAATAATTTTCGCTGTGCTTTCTAAATGCAGCCCTCCCTCCTTTACCTAATTACCCAAATATGTGCTGCACTTTGCAGAACTTGGCCACTGTCATAACTTTTCTTGAAGTTCAGCCAACCAATGATAATAAAGCTGTCACGAGATTAAAGGAGCTGCAACTCATTGCTGCTGACATTTATATGTCACATGGGAAATGCAAACAAGTCTGTGGAGTTATTAGTAATATTATGGGCTTTGAATCCTTGAAAAGGAATGCTTACGATGTATGCCCCAGCAAGGAAGGCGAGAAAGAGGGAGATATGAATTGCCAACTTTGGCGAATCATTTTTCTTGGGACCAAACCTGTGGTATGTTCCCCGGCATGGGAGAAGCAACATAAGAAATATGGTCCTCAGATACCCAGACTATGAAGAATAGCCATGGATACATAGAGAAAAAAATGAGGAGGTACTGCAATCAACCCTTGGCTCTTTCCAGAGACCCCTTCCTTGCTTGGCCTCATCCTCAAATTCCACGCCAGGTCTGGGGTTAGAGTCCAGGGAAAGGGAAGCATAAAAATGCTCCTCTGAGATTTTATGTTTATACTGAAGTTTGTTTTTGGTTAGGGTAGAATTTTAAGGAAAAAAGGAGCTATGCTGTTTTAAATATAATGTGCAAAAAAACCCACATTTTTCCTTTTTTCTCATTTTCACTTAGGTTTGAAGTACATTTATTTGATTTTGACTCTAATTACACAAAGACACTGCAGCCTTTTCTTTTTGATGGTATTCACTCCAATTTTAGGCTGTTGCAAAACATTGCTCCTTCAAACGTGACAACACTTTTGAAATCTTATTTGGGACCTGGGAAGAGGGTAAAACACTAGTTGTGCAAGACCCAATGACCTGACTTTGGATTCCCACAAACCACATAAAAGCTGATCTCACTGGCACAAGCGCTTGTGGTCATTCCACCTCTGTGGGAAAGGGGATGAGGTAGGAGGATCTCCAGACACTAGTGTCTGTCTTATGCTGCAGAGGAGAGAACCTGGGAGAAGCGAGGACTGACAATCCTGAAGGTTGTCCTTAGACCTTGACAGGTACCTCAGAACACCTGTGCGTGAACACACTCAAACTCACATGTCATATGCACAAATGCAAACTCTCATGCCTGCATACACATATTCACACATCAATACACCCATGAATATATATGCACAAGCACACACTAAGTTCTAGTTCAGGAATAACAAAATCTAAGTTCAGGAATAACCATTTCTGTCTGTTGGATTAAAGAAAACCGGCGTAACTTCTTAGAACATGTGTTTTTACAACTATTATGAGTTATGATGTATTTGAGTCTACCAATGACACAAAGAACTGGTTATCTTTAAAAAATGGTGGGCTACTTTCTTAGTTTAAAGTTTATTTCTAGTATGTTAAATGTACTTGATCAACAAAAATAATTTGTGATAATCTTTGTGTCTAAAATAATTTGGAACATCTAAAATAAATAAGACAAAGGGAAATATCTGCAATACTGAGCATGCCACTGAAGATGATTATTTTATCATCACAGTGTTTTTGAGTGACCTTTGTCACAGGTACAATAAGATGTGAGAGACCGTGATAGAAAGAATAAGTACTGAGATCTCATCTGCAAGAGCTCCCTCAAACAGCTTCCTGTAAACTCATGCACTACCTCACTACACGGGAAGTGGTTGCTAGTTCTCACTAGTTGAAGTCACTATGTAGTTTTTAAATAATTCTGTTATATTTGCATAGTATTCTTCTCTTAAAAATTATTGTCAAATGTAATATTTCAGCAAAATGAAATTATAACTTTGAATTCAAATTATCTCATTATGCAGTCCAACAATGACAAAATAGACACTAATTAACAAATAGTAATTTTTAAAAAAATTTGTGACAGTAAAGTACATATTTGAGTTGATTCACTTGAAGCCCAGGGTTCTAAGTTATCCCAAGGCATGTCATATTTCAGTTATTTAGAAGGAAACTTTGTGAACATTCACAAAGCCCAGACATGCCCGCTGTGCATTTTCTCATGACCTCTGTCAGTTTAGAACCAACTCTAAGAAGTTCTACCAATAAGGGGAAGAAAGGAGTCAGGCAGAGAGACTAGCAGAAGTGTAAATAGTGAATGAAGTTTGGAATGAAGATATTTGAATCTGAATAGCATGTTAATGATTCAATTAGTTTTTCACTTTGTTAAACTACCTTAATCCTTCTTCATCAGACCCCCATATTGGAGCCCTTTGAAAAGAGAAATGTGAAGCTACTTAAGAAGAATTCTAAGAGCCAGAGCCTTTGAAAATCATTAAGGCTTCCCAAACCATACTGCCTATTAGAAGCTACGTGTTCACTGAGTAGATATTGTTTTACAGATCTTAAGACATGAATAGAGACAGTTCCAGCAATCTTTTAGCATTCCCAGAGTGAAAGTGTGGTGCTATCTTTTAAACCATGGGAAGGGACAATAATTTTGATTTTAAAAAGTTGGAGAATCAAAAGAAAAAAGTTGGAAATATGTGATTTGAGAATAATTGCATAAAAATGAGAATGCTTCAATATGTTATGCTGGGGAAGTTAAAAATGACAAGCCTGAGATTTTTTTTTGTTCACTTTTGTTTCACATTCTAATTTACAAACTTCAATTTTATGAAAAAATACAGACTGAGTTTGAGGAAACTTGGTTTCTCGTCACTATTTCTGAGGTCCACAGAACCAGGATCAAGCACATTTCATTACAAATCATAGCTCTGATGTTCACCTCACAAGAGAAAAGGGCAGTCCTCCTCCTGAATATTTGCAGTTTAACAAATGTGAAATTGTTCCCTAAATATTAAGAGCATGAAGATGAATGGAAAATTGCTAAACAAAATTACCTAAAAGACAGTGTAAACAGGAACAAAGCAGTCCAATGGCATGGGATTGAAGTGTCAGTTGGAATTAATTAAAATTCGGGCAGAAATAAGCTTCATTTTAAATACAAATCAAGACACTAACTGTATTGACATAGACATAGCTCCACTCTGCTACAATCTGCTATAGCTTGCATGAGCTTTAAAATAGACTATAATCACCTTGATATATAGATGTGGGTATTGACTCTAGTTTTCCTTCCTCTTAAGGTGTTAAGCATTTCCATTGAAATGGTGCTGATATCATTTATTTCCATGTGATTATTTTAGTTAACTGCTCTGCAGTTCTGCATAGACAAGTTCTAAACTGTCATATGGAACGTGACTGTTTTCCATAATATGTGATCAGTAAATGAATCCATTCTAATGGAGACCTTTAGGAGGAGGAAGAGAAGGAAGAGTATGAAGGAAGAAAAAGGGAGGGTCTGCACATGCTGAGAAATAAAAACCAATCAACCAGCCAACAAACAAACATGTCCCTGCAAACTATTACATGCTAGAAGAGTTTTGTGAAATCATTTAGCTAGGGAATAAGAAGTTCTGAATAAACTGATTCTTGTGAAATGCCACTTATTACACAGTATAATTTTTATTATATGACAATACCAAGACATTAGCAGGTACTTTATTGGCATAAAAGTAGATTCAGGGAGGAATAAGGAGATGAAAATGAGGAACTTGATTGAAAGGTGAAGTTGTGTGTTTGAAACAAATGAAAGAAATCTTGCCTCCCATTTTACAGAAATTCTGAATGCAATCAAGATGAAAGCCATAAACTCTGAAGTCTTATTGCTTGGGTGAAAGTAATCAAGAGAATCTTCTGTGACAGTTTTCACATCAGTAATATGAAGATACCTATTTAAATTCTTTTAGAATTCATCAGTGGATCAAAAACTGTATACATAAAACATGTGTGTGCTTACTTTAGTAGCTTATGAGCTTCATATTTGAAAATTGAAACACCATGGAGATGATTAGTATAACAAGGATGGTGGAGGAATTTGCAAATCATCTTGTGTTTCAAATAAATAAATGGAATGTTTAATTCTGACAGCTACCATGTGCCTGGTAAGTATAAGTGCTAATTATGCAGATATTGTTGGAGAACTATGGCTTGGAAAATTCTCGCATATGGTTGGAAATTGTGACTTATTTCTACTTTATTGGAAAAAACTAGAAAAATTGGATAGTGGTACTTCTGGAAATTCAGTGGAAAGTTTTGGGAATCTTTTATATAAGGGTAGTACATAAGATCTCAAATTAGATATTACCAAATTAATCCTGTGCCCTAATCTACTAATTTTAAGCAAATACGTTATTCCATCTGGTTACATTCTTAAATTTGTTCATATCATGGTTACTCATTTAATTATTTTTCCTTGAAATTTTTATTTTTTAAATACAAGCAAATGAAAAAACAATTATATTTTACCACTTTAGATCTGCATGTAGCTGTAGTCTAGACAAAAGTCTTTTTTAAAAAAAATTGCCGATTCAGAGTAAGAACCAATGCAATAATTGTAATAATAGATTTCAAACTGTCATTGTTCATGTCTTGATGGTAAGTGTTCAATAAACTGTGCATTGTGGTCATTA
The DNA here is from genome assembly GCA_023101885.1 of Typhlomys cinereus. NCBI lineage: Eukaryota > Metazoa > Chordata > Mammalia > Rodentia > Platacanthomyidae > Typhlomys > Typhlomys cinereus. Next base: position 1,971,529 of record JALPQD010000122.1, on the reverse strand, counting down.
CTTTTCCCTGGCTAGTCATGCATATTTCTTAAATCATCATTGCATAGAACTGACTAGAAATCTATGTTCCCTTATTTTCCTGGCTCAAATATGGGTTATAGCACTCCATTTTGCCTTATAACAGCTTTGTGCAGGATCAAGGTACTTTTGTTTCTGAACCTCAAACCTAGTGTAAGATGAGTATGCAGCACGTCTTTAGGTCTTTGATCCCCACAGAACCATTAGGCTTAAGAACACTGGATCCTATTATTTTATCAGTGCACAGAGCAGTGCATAGCTTCTCACACATGCTTCCAACAAACCTCACCAAGTATTTCTCAAACTCTGGTGCCAAACATTTACAACTTTCACCAAATTAATAATCCTTAGCTTCTTTGAGCAAACAATTAGCAAGGTGGAACTGATTAACTTGACACAAGTCTTTATCAAGTGTGCTTTAGCAAAGGCTGAGTATTTTCTTTTGGATGGGAAACCAAAAGAAAGAAAGGAAAAAAAAAAAAAAAAAAAACACTGGAAGCAAAACAAAGGCTGCAACAATGAATAATTTAAGTGTTTTTGAAGAAACTATAATACTTCATGAAAAGTTAACTTTTAGTTTGGGCCACCATTTGCTAAACATTAAATCATTGTTGAAGAGTTTTATAAACACTGAAGTCTTTTTTTTTAATGCCCAAGGCAAACATTTTACTGGCTAACAGATTAAAACAGTTGAAAGAGAAAAATCTAAGCCCTTTCCTCTTTTTCATACAGGAGGGACTTGTTCTTAAGAGACCCTGGAAGGACTAGGAAACTGAAATGTGACCTGGCTTTATATTCATCTCTGTAAGGCACATGGTTGGAGTCATGAGTTCCATCCAAAATGCAGAAATCTTTCAGTACAGCTCTGAAGTTATCCCTTGCTTTAAAATGTAGCACATTAAGGAACAAAGCAGCAGAAATCCTCCATGTCTCCTCAGTTTCTTGAAGACCATATGCCCACCCTAAATTTTCTCACAGCCAAGTGGATCTGAACTAATGACTTTTCCTCCCCCAAATCAGCTGTCTAGTCTTTCCCAAGGCCTCTTTTGTACTTTCTTGCACCCAGGTGTGACTCCGTCTTCCATGTGTCGATCTTATCTGTTGAACACATACATGCATGTTTTCCACCTAATGTTCACTTTGTGTGGAGCTCTGAATTCTCCTTTGTGGAAAATCCTTAGAGGAAGTTGTTGGTGAAGAATGACAGTCATCCTTCCTTTCCAAACATTCAGTATATGCTTGTTTGTAAGCGCAATGTCTTTGCAAATAGAATTTTCTGGCATCAATCTACCGTTCACTGTGCGGAATATTTGTCTGAATGATGATCTGCCTAGTTTAAAAAACCCACATTAGCTTTTCTATGCACTCTCGTGGCAACATGCAGTTTGGAATGCAGCATAAACCATTTGTCTCTGGATGAAGCCTCATGCTTTGGGATAGCAGAGGCATGTTTGCATTACCTTGAAGGGCTGAAGTGGGTTGAAAATAGAGGTGACTGAAGCATGATGTGTTTGAAAAGCATTATGGAATTCCTCTTGGAAAGCATTCTATTCTTTCCTAATCTTGAACTTCATGGTACATGTTCCTCCTTACCACCAGATAAGACTGACCCCGGGAGGGTACTCATCCTCAATGACTGCACTTGCTAAAACTTCAAAGGTCAGGTGGGGTTAAAGATCCATCACAGCACTGGAGAGAGAATGGAAAGGTGGAGAGGAGGGGAGGAAGGGGTGGTTATTCATGCTTACAGAACACTTTGAAGCTGAGAAGCTTGAATGAGTGCCAATAACAAGGACGATAACCACAAGCACACAAGACCACACTCTTCCATGCTAAGGCAGCTACCTCCTCCACAACGTTTTTGGTTTGTAGGATAAAGTGCCTTTGATTTTTTTTAAAGTATGGCAACATTAGTTGAAGAAGAAAAATGGTATGTGCTCAGGTCATTAGTGAGTACAAGAGTCTAAATCTCAAGGACTCTTCATGAGCAGCTTCAAAAAGGCTAAGATAAGCCTCTCCAGCCTGACTGGAGATAAGTCCATCAACAAAACATCTACCTGTCTCAGCAAATCCAGCGGGGAAAGGGAACGGTTGTCACTTTGCCTGGAAGAATGTGCACTGTGGTGGGGAAACGTGGTTCCTTTGTACTATTAGCTTCAGATAATTTACAGTACAAAGATAAGGCATGTGTTTCCCACGCTGAGTGATATTAGTGTTCCTTCTCACCTTCTGCTTAAGTATCTTTAAGATTCAGCTAACCTGTAATCAGGAGGGTCCAACTTATTGTAGGATTGCTGTAGGAGTTAAATATTAATTGCACACATTAAAAGAATAAGAAAACCTAGTCCTGTTAAAGTCAAATATGGCAAGTCAAAAATTATCTGATAATATTTTTACGATACTAAAAGTATAATTTTCTTCATTCTATATGCATTGTTTGGCTTAAAGAAATTGAAAATAAAAGCTAATTTTACTTATTGATCATGTATGTATTTGTGTGTATATGTATGTATGTGTGCATATTTATTGTGGAAGTTGACACATGACATATGTGTAAATATCATAGGATAGCTTGTTCATGTTGGTTCTCCTTCCATGTTGGTTCCAGAGAATGAATTCAGGTCCTGAAGCTCAATAGCAAGAACTTTTAGTGAATCTGAGACATCTTGAAATTCAATAACCTAAATTTTTTCTAGTTATACTAGCATAACGAGTGGATGTACTTGCCTTTCCCCCTCTCTTCCTCTCCCTTTCTTACCCCACTTCCTCCTCCCTTCATTAATCCATCCATTTCCCTCCCACCTCTTTCTGTCTGCTTCTGTGGGCCTTAGGGTCCCCTTTGTATTGTCTGCTCTAGTAGAGGCACAGGCCTCTGTGCAGATTAAGTGGCCCTTTCTTGGTAGACCCACTGATAGGGGCACTCTCTTTCACCTGTCTAGTCCTAACCCTTAAGGTTCCTACTACATGTAATTATTTCTCCTGAGTTCCTTGCTGGTCTATGGTGACATGTTGATATGTCAGTCATTGTGCAGGTCTGGTGAGGATAAGTCTCATTGCAGTGAATTTCTAGATGCCACGCCCCTGCCCTGAGTGGAATATTTTGGCCAAGGGTGGACCTCTCCATCTTTAGACCTTACAATCGTACTGTCCTCTCTTCTGTAAGAATCCCTGAGCCTTAGTGTAGGAAAAGGTTTGGCTGGCCTGATTCCAGCTGAACAACAACCTAATTTTTTTAATTCATTAAGTTTGCTATTGAAATGTAATCTGTCATGCCAATAAAATTATTATTTTATTACCTTATAGGTGAGTCAAATATGTCAGTGTTTATATGACCATATCCTATTAAAATGACCTGTGTGTTTATATTAAAATACACTCATTATAAAGAAAAGAATGGACATGTTTTACATATTCTGGTGATTTATCCCATGAGGAAGACTTCCTTTAATTGAATATTTCCGGTGTTTCGGTATCTTCTCACTTGTTCAGGGTCAGGGTTGTGGAACTCAACAAGTTGATATAAACAACACAAGAATTAATGTTCATGATGGCAACTTTGTTGCAGGATTTTTAAAGCCTTGCATTTCAAAGATAATGATTTCCTTAGGCACATGCTCTGCAAGTTCTAGGAGATTGGAGAGGCAAGAATTCCATGGAGAAGAAACTTTTTTCTTTGAAAATATAGGCATCAGGGGCACTACAGTGTCTAGTAGTTTTTAAACTGCACAAACATCATTTTGGACTCAGTGCTTATTTACCTTCAAATTCTTGTGTTGAAGTACTCCCACTTTATATGATGATATTTGGATCTGGTGTCTTTGGGAAATAGTTGGATTTAAAAGAGATCAGGGGTTAAGACTCTGTCTTGCAAGCAGAAGGTCCTGCATTTGGATTCCAGGTCCCACGTAAAAATAACAGGTAGAATCGGGGGCTATCGTTACTTCTAACCCTGGTAAGTGGAGTCTGGGAAATTCCAGAACTAAGCAAAGGAGGTAGAAGCAATCCAGGATATTTCTAAAATCATCCTTAGTCTTCCACAGGGATACACAGTGCCCTGTGACACACGTGCGTGTGCACAAACACATGGATACACAAGTAACTAACTAAATTTAAAAAAGAGATCACAGGAGTGATTTGTCTACTCTTACACAAGAGCCGCCACCTCTCTCTCTACATCCCACAAGGACAATGTGCAATGTACTTCCCTCTTGGCTACAGAGAGATCTTGCCCTTAACTGATCTGTACATAGCATTTTTCAAGAAACATTGAAAAAGCAAGAACTGGATGGGATGATATTTTTTTCCATTATATGTACTCTAATAAAACAGTGGTCAAGACACCAGAAGTCCCCATCCGTCTTCACCCCTTGAACAGAGCAGACATTCCAGGAGAATTTTATGCTGAACATGGTGATAGCATAATTAAATTGCACTGGGTGATTTTTTTTAATTTTAACTTTTATTCTCTAGTTTTATAAGAATAACGAGAGGTTGTCCCTGTACTCCCCTTCTTCCTCCTCCCCCTCTTCCCCTTTCTTTGCCCATTCTCTCCATCCTCCTTCTCCATCTCCCTTCTCCAATCCATCCCACTCCCTCCCATCCTGCTGTCTGTCTGCTTTTGTAAGTCCCAGGTTACCTTTGAATTGTCACTCTAGTAGGGGCTCAGGTCTCTGTGATAGATTACATGGCTTTTCCTCTGGTAGACTCACTGACAGGGCACTTCCTTTCACCTGTCTATGTCTAACCACTAAGGTTCCCACTGCATGAAATGATTTCTCCTAATTTCCTTGCTAATCTATGGAGGATTATTGATATGCCAGCTATTATGGGCCATTCTAGTTAGGATAAGTTAAATTTCAGTGAGTTCCTGAATGCAGTAGCCTTTTCTTGAGTGGGTTGTCTTGACCAGCAGTGGACTGCATCGTCTTTAGACTCTTATAATCTTACTGCTCCCTCTTCTGCAAAATTTTCCTGAAACTTAGGATGGGAAGAGATCTGGTTGTTTCGGTTCTGGCTGGCCATTTTAGGGTCACAGGTACTCTGCATTCTGTTGGTTGCTGTAGTCTATTTCTGTTTGTCCATTGCAATAGGCTGCATCTTGGTGAAGTTTGAGATCTTTTCTTTTTTTCTTTTTTAAATTTTTTATTCATTCAATTGTGCGTGTGTGCATGTGTGTGTTTGTGTGTATGTGTGTGTGTGTGTGTGTGTGTGTGTGTGTGTGTGCGTGTGTGTGCGTGTGTGTGTGTGTGTGTGTGTGTGTGTGTGTAGAATCACGGGCGCATTCGGGAACCACCATGGACCGCCTCCACCTCTCCTTGTTTACTCTGTCCCGGGACTCACAGGCTCCACCCAACCAGGACCAGAAATGCAGGCCACCCCGCTTCCGCCTGGCGGGGTCTAGGATCTGAACTCAGGACCTTCCGCCTGCAAGGCAGAGTCTTAACCCATGAGCCACCTCTCCAGCCCCAGAGATCTTTTCTTATATAAAGATAAAATGATAGGAGTTTAGATAGAAGTTTACTCTCGGGTATTTGTATTTAGTATTGCCACATCTCATCCTGTCTACTATCAGTTTTTTCCCTGTCCACTGTTGTTTAGGTTGGTTTATAGTGTTGGGCATATATTCCCTGTTAGGGAGGGAGGATGGGGTAAATAAGCCAATGGTTGGTTACCTGGAAGCAAACCCCACTCTCTACTGTGTCCTGATCCTGTTCTCCTCCTTTAAAGACTTTCCTTATATAAAAACCTTTTAAAACTGTTTATGTAACAGCAGATTCTTGTGGATTTCACTTATTTTCCCTTCCTACCAGATCTGTAACAGTTGCAGAGAGATATGCATATATGATCTAACTACCAAGCTCTAGGAAGGACGAAGTGGCTAGATGCCTTCTCTTTTCTTGCTGCTTGCAGAAGGTGTGCACAATGCAATGGTGCAGTGTTTCTTCAGTGTGCTGGAGGTCCCAACTCATTCTGGCTCATGGCTGGATAGAGAAGGATGTCTTCAGGGGTGAGGGAAGAAGTCTGACTGTGATTATTAGTATAGGTAGGCTTGAAATGTGGAGATATTCCCTCATCTCAGTTTTACCAGTAACAGTAATCTTATTTTGCTGTCTTCCTTATTTTCATTCTCTGCTTCTCAGCTTGCTTTGAGTCCAGGTGGAGAACAGGGATAGTACTATTATCAAGGTCCCCAAATCTCTAACAGCATATGTGTCATATTAAAGATGTTGCTTATATTTATTTATACTTAGCTCAAAGCTAGGGTAGGAAACCGGTTGCTTGGATTTGACATCGATAGATATTCTCTCCTGCCAAATCTATGAAATGAATCAATGCCAGCTTTAGAAATATGTCTGCTATGATGAGATGAGGACTACTTAGTAATGGATAATAAAATGGCAGAACTGTTGGCATCAAGGGAAGCTGAATGTTCTCATCTGATCATGTTACATTTATTGGTTTTCTTTCTACTCCCAGAAAAGGGAGGTTTTATGAAGTAATTGATTCCGTAGGTTCAAGTTTTTAAAGTAAGGCTGAAAATAAAACAACAAAAAATGGAAAAGCTTCATTGAACATTCCAAGACCAATACTTTCTGACCAATCCATTTGCCTTTTTCATGTATAATGATAATGTTTTCCAAAGTTCACTTTGTTGTGGCAAGTTCGAATTGCTATACTATGCTTTGTAGATATATTATCTCACTAATTCTCCTCAGTTTTCATACTAACACCATCCAGCTTCCACTTGACATACTGGGAGCTTGCAGAGGTTTAGCAAGTATTCTGCAGTCCCAAATCTAGTCTTCACCAGAGTCTGGCTCAAGCCCAAGGTTCTCAATCTAATGGATGGAGGCTGAGTCCTTGAGCAAATGCAATCTTCAAACAGGAATTAATGCATCTCACAGAAGTGCATTATTAATAGGAATTAATTCCTCTCATACAGCAGCTAGTATTTCTTAGGCATTACTTTTTCAAAACAAAATATTTTCATCTGCATCCTCTGAAACCACACTTATTTGGCAACTGATACCTGAAGATCTCTTTATTTGACCTTACAATGGAGATAGATGGATGAGATTAAAGGCAGGGAAGAAAGAGAATTTGCACATGCTCTGTCTTCTTAACACTGGAGGAAAGAAATCTGTTCAAAAGGGAAAAACTGTATAAAATGATTATACAACAATATCTCTTTAAAGAGTAGAAATAAACTATACAAATCAAATTTTTCTAAGATCACTAAGAAGAAAGTAGATTAAATTCAAACAAAATCAGCATGACACAGTCAATTTGGGGCCTTTGCTATTTCATTTCACAATCAAATATACCAAAAGACTGGGGGCTGCATTAAAAATTTAGCTTTGCATGTTTCACTCTTTCTTGAAAATGCATTTGCCTATCATATGCAGACTAATAGCTTGCATGATAAATGTCATTTATAATACATTATGGAGTAGTGCTAAATGCTTTAGACTCATAAAAATATTTCCTTTTAATAATAAAGTCCAGCATTCATAATTTAAGTTCAATGCCTAAACTAAGTGTATATACTTAATTCTTATTTAGATTTAATGGCTTGCACAATATGTATACATTTTTTATTTTTAAATAAAAAATTAAAATTTGATCTCTGTTATGATACATGATGAAGCATAATTCACTCTGTGCACTGTTTGGAGAATAGATCTCTGATCTCTCTATATAAAACCAAGAGTGTTTACCATAAATCAAAAGATAGGTACCTGTAAACATTCACAGAAAAAAATTGGACACAGTGCATTATGATGTTGCTATGGGATGATGGAGTTAGATTAATGAGTCTTCAAGTCAAGGAATGCAAAAGATTTATAAGGACTATTGAAAAGGTAGGAAGAGTCACAATGAACCTTCAAATAGAGTCAGGATGGCTCTGCTGTTGGTGAAAGCAGACTTCTAGTCAACCAAATTGCTAGACAATGAATTCCTGATGTTTCCTGTCAAACAGAGGAGACAAGAGACACAAATCCCAGTGATGCTTATTATTAAATATTATAATTTATAAAAAGACACTCAAAAATGTTATATGAAATTAACAATATCTAACATCACATAGGTAGTAAGCACTGAAATGCACCATAGAGGTTCAAGGTTGATGTTATAGTCTGCTTTTATTCCCAAAGTTATATCCCTTCCTGACATGCTAAAGACCACTGCCTGTTCTAATTTTTGTCTTGGTGTAACTCTGATACTGCCTTCATTTTATTTCTGCTGAAGAACTCTTGGTGTCCTAAGGTTTTTCCTTGGTTTCTGCTTTTTAAATTCTATCTCCATAATTTTTGTAGATAAGAACTTGAATTAAGAAGAGAATAAGATTAGCAAGATGAACTTTGAATAAGTTTTATCTTCAGAATAGAAATATTTAATAAACACGGAGGAACACATAAGGTTGTATAGCTACTGTTCAGCCACTTATGAATGTAAAGTTGTTTTGGTATCAAGGCAATCAAGCTCTTGTCTTGGGCCCTAAACCCATTTTTTACACTCAATGAATTTCCACTCATCTTCAAGTCACTGAGTTGAATCTCCTTAAGATAAAGATATGGACCATAGAGATGACTCAGTGCATAAGATGTCTGCTCATAAACCTGGTAACCTGGGTTAAACCCCAGGAAGCCCATCTGGTAGGAGAGAATAGACTTCAGGAAGTTGCTCTCTGAGTTTTACTAGGGTGACCCAGCATGCGCACATCCCCCACCTCTGTCTAATGTAAGGTGCTTTACAAACAGAATATGATAGTTCTTTGGGCATGAACTTCAATTGCACTAACCTTTCTGTACTCTGGGAATGTGCACCTGAAGGACAATGCTCTACAGCATGGGAGTGTGGGGTAGCTTTCCTTGCTTTCTTTAATTGTGTGGTGCTTCAAAGTAAATTCATAGATGTTGTTATGAAGTCAACAATAGAGTCCTGTTTTAAATGTGAGAGTTTACTGTAGGAAAATTCTAGGCAGAAACTTATTTTAAAGTTTAATTAAAAATACACAATTAAACTAGTTAGGGCCGAAGCAATCATGATAGGACTTTGCATGCCCTGCGCAATGTCCAACACACTATTGACCTCACAAAGTCTAGCATCAGCTAAAGGCACCAAGATCCTTGGAGGCAAGGGATTGACAGCCACAGTAGTGTTCCTATGCTTAAGGGGAACACGAGAAAGGGTTCAGGGAAATGTCACTGGGTCCTTGTACGTCATCAGAGAGGAGGACCCAGAGGAGAGTTAGGCATACACAATAAAGGACTTTCTGGGAATTGGGGGGGAGGCATTGGGGGATGGGGAGGGAGAGGAGGGGGAGCAAGGGGTTCGGGGGGAGGAGGAGGGAGGGAGGGAACTGGTCTACCGATTAAGTTTGTATGAGCGGAAATAATAAAAAGTATTAAAAAAGTTTTAATTAAAAATACACAATTAAACTAGCTACACATTTTCACCAAAATTCATTAAACAAGTGCTATTGATTACGTAAGTCTTTGTGTTTAATTTTGACAGAGCGTGAGGAGAGGAGTGTGGGCACTGCTCTTCCTTGTTCAATGAGGCTGCAGCCAGACTCAAGCCACTGAAGGAGAGACAGGGAGATTGATTGGACTTACAGCTCCAGAGGGGAGATAGTCCATTATGGTGGAAGGCATAGCAGGTGCAGAAGCTGGAGGCAGCCTAGGTCACATCCACAATGAAAGCAGAGACACCAAGCAGCAGGCTACAAGAGCAGGGTGCTGGTGGAACAGGGCGGCATCTGCAACATGTCTTACTCTAGCAAAGCAAGGCTCTGTCTCCTAAATGTTCCATGACCTTTTCAGACAGGAACATAAGCTTAGGATACAAACATATGAGCCTGAGGGGGACAATTCACATTCAAATCATAAACAAGAGAAATACTGTTTTCTTGGCTACCTAGGTTTTATGTCTGGACTGAGTAATTAAAGTAATAAATAATTAACTGTACAAAAATATGGTATTTTTAGTTGGTACTAACATTTTTATTTACTGTACATGGGCCACTTCAAATATTATATATAAAGATTAAAAAACTAAACAAGCATTAGATAATTAGAGTTTATGCATAGAAAGTGAGAATTTATATAAACAAAGCCTAATCAATTGTGGTGTCTTCGCATGACAAACAAAAGAAGTGAACTGGGAGAGAGGCTCTAGAATGGTGGGGCTCTTATAGGGAAGAAAAGCCCTATTTTGCTGAGGCTCTTTGTGTAGCAATAAGCTGTCTTGACACAACCCCCCCCATCTCCAGTGATAAGAATACCTTTTTCCAAGGCACATTACACCTCCCTGAGAGACTATTTAAGGTATTTAAAGTTGATGCTATCTATACAGGATGATGATGCTATCTGTACAGGAACAGGGGTGCTTCTTTCCTCAATGATTTACTTCCTGATAAGTCATCCATGCCCCAACAAGTACTCAGGCACTTGTCAGTACAGACATCCCAGATAAAACCAAGTGGACCACACACAAAAAGGTATTAAAATAGGAGGGCAGCTGACTGGAAAGGAAGAAGGTATGAAATAGGACAGTGGGGGGAATGGAATTGAGTAGTAAGGGGTCAAAAGCATAAATCCATTGCATTTATTGTGTTAAAGTTTTGAAGAATAAGCATACAAAAACAGAAATAAAGGATGCTCTCACTATATCTTAATGCTTACTGAGGCTGTTAATGAATGACCATCATTTTCTCTGCAAATAATAGCATTTCTGATTAGTATTCCCTTTTCTTTCCTGGTGTTTAAAATTATTGCCTCTGTCTTGGCATAAGATTAGTGAGACCTTCCTGAAATAGGTTAACAAGGAATGATGGGGCCTATAAACTTGAATGACTTATTTGTAACTTCTCTCTATACCATATTCAAAATCGGAGATAGGTGTCAAGACTTATTTAAGACATTGTCATTTATTAGATGATGAGATCTTATCTCTCATAATAGAGCAAGCTGCTGAATTAAAATGTTGTTCTAAGTTTGGAGTCATTGTGTTTAATTCACTCAACATTTTTGCATGAACTTCTGAGATTTTACTTAGCACTGCCCTCCATCTATAATCATAGTTAGCTAGGTAGGTGGATGATTGTGTGTGTGTGTGTGTGTGTGTGTGTGTGTGTGTGTGTGTACGCACATGCTCAGACATGCATGTGCACATAAGTATTTTGAGACAGCATCTCAGGATACAGCCCAGGGTGTGTTTAAATTTGTTATGCCCCAGCCTTCCCTTTCCCAGTATTGGAATGATGGATATGTGCCACTTAAGTTATTTTTAATCAAACCTGTGGTGCAGTTCAGTTGAGAGAGCCTGAGTTTTATTCCCCAAACTCAGAGAGGAAGAAGAAAACTGACTTTTTTATTATATTTTTTTCCTCAATCATACAAGCTTAATATATATTCTAGTCCCCTCCCTCCCTCCACCCCTCCTCAGTCCCTTTTTCACTCTCTCCCCCTTTTCCCCTTCCTTTCACCCCCTCCCTCCCTCCCTTTCTCCCAGTATATCCTTCTTCCCCCCTCTCATTCCCTGAAGCATCCTTTAGTGTGAATGTCAAACACCTCCACTCTAGTGAGGTGTTAAGGACACAGTGGTATTGCTCAGAGCCCTTTCTTGGGTTCCCCTTTAGTATGGGAACTCCCCTCCCTTGCCTCTAAGGATCCTAGTGCCTGTGATGCACACTAAACTTTGAGGGATCATTGACATATCAGTCATTGGGCAGGTCATGCAAAGTCCTATTATGGCTACTGCGGCCCTAACTTGTGTGGAGGATCTTGCATATCCTTGCTCCTCCCCATCTTTAGGCTCTTACAATCTTACTGCCCCCTCTTCAGCAAATTTCCCTGAGCTTTAGGATGGGGAGAGATTTGGCCAGTCTGGTTCCAGGTGATTAATGCAGGGTCTCTGATGTTCTGGATTATGGTTTGTTGCTGTTTTCAGTTTTGCTGTTCCTGCGCCGCCCTTGGCTCCATCCTGATTGGTATTGGAGGTCACCTCTTAACTAGTGGTAAAAGGCTGTTAAATCTACTGTAAGAGTAGATTCAAAGGTATATGGAATAGGAGTAGGAGACCGCAATAAGGGAGAGTCAGTCTCCCATTTGCAGGATGATTACCTTCTATCTACCAGGCTCTATACCCTTCCTGACTGGTGAGATCAAACCTCTTCAGTTGCAAGCGACTAGGAAGGAAAGTGAGTGAGCTTAACCAGATGTCTCACTACTTACTTGCAATATTTAATGGTGACCTTTTTATATACTAGATGACTCTTAAAAGTTATTCTTTTGAGCTTTGACAGATGGGTTAGGGCTTAAGACTCTGCCTCACAAGCAGAAGGTCCTGAGTTCAGATCCCAGGTCCCATGTAAAAACGCCTGCGCTTTCGACTCTGGTGGACCAAGCTTGGGAAATCCCATGATTCCTGAAGTCATTCTAGGTCCTCCACAGGGACACACAGTGCCCTCTGATGCATATATGTGCGCACACACACACACACACACACACACACAAATATATACATATATTTTTTAAAAAGTTGTCCTCTAGCTAGCATATGTGTTCCATGGTACACATGTTGACACACAATTAATTTTCATTTATTCTCACACTTGAATTCTAATTTGATTTTATATGGAAATTGAAATTCAAGATGATTTTTGCCATAAAACAGTATTTCTTTTTCTGGATCCTGTAGTCAATGATAAAAATTATATTAATATTATTAGTGTTATAAAGAGCTTTAAAATTTTCAGGGTCTATATAAGTTATTAATACATTATTTTTGTAATGAATGGTTCAAATTTTTTTCATAGATTTCTTTGTCAGCCATTATTAATTTGATTAGAAGTTTGAGGTTTCTTTTGACCATTGTTCTCTCTTCATTTCTAGAGTGTTTTAAACATTATTTCATCATTCCTCTATTAAGTTATGAGCATTGTTGCTTGCTTTCCTCTACTTTTTCTAAATATCATTTTTAACAAATTCTATTAGCAATTATTAGATTACTCTAAATTGTTTCCTGAATATTTCAATTTTCTCTGACATTTTAAGGTTTTTATCTTTTTCAGTTCAATTTTGGGATTGCTATTGACTTCATATGTTGGAATTTTTCCTATGCTCATGATACTGCTAGAATTAATCCCCTTCTTACATATTTTGCTATTTAGTAATTTAAATATCATTCACTAATTTAAAAAGCACATCTGTCATTTCATAAATATAGCAACTCTTTGTCTAATAACTCATTCTTTTATTTTTTTCATTTATATTCTCAATACTTTTACATTTTATACCCCTTTGCAGATAGTATTTATGAAGTTGGGTTGTTAGCTAATGTGTCTGTACAAAATAAATCTGATGTGTTTTCAGCAAAGGTTATAGTTACAAGAGATTTTCCTGTCACTGGGAGTAAGCATAGACATGTTTGTGGTAATAGAAACCCATACAGAATATTCTGGGCTTTGTTACTTTGGGTATGTTTATTTTAAAATTCTATATTCTTTTTCTAATACATTTTAATAGTTTCAATATATGTATATGTGTACATTGAGTATACTTATCCATTGAAAGTCATTTAGTGGGTCAGAATGTAAATGTAATATAATATTTAGCTTTGTATATAATAGCTACTAAAATAGCATTTATTATACAGTGCAGTAACCAGTTAATCTCCAGTCTTTAGAACTGAAAAGAAGTAAGTCTGAGTCCTTATTCTTAACTCTTTTATTATATCTAGGTATGAGAATTATGAATAAATTCCTTTCTGCGTCTGATAAATGTATGTTTATAGAGAACAAAGAACTTCTTTCTTTCTTTAATAGTTATCATTGGAAAGAACAAAGAGCTACACAAGCCACCATTTATGGCATGAACCCTAACCAGGGGGTTTACATACAGTACCTAAGAGTATTTTAGGAAAGTGAGAACATGTCTATTGAAAACCTTAGTGACTGAATATTGATATCATCTTGGTAGTATTTGGCAAGTGGCTGTTGTTTTAGATTCTGGAAGAGCAGAGTGTGCACTCTCATCAGTGTTAATGCAGACATGAATAGGGCATAATACTCTGTGGATTCCATTCCTAGATCTTTTCTTTCTATAAGCAGGATGAGTCCAGCATCCCTTATAACAATCATCTAAGGAGCATTGAAATAACCCATGTCATAGAATATTCATATGATAGTTGGATATATGTATGATGAAAGGTTTTCCATTTCATCTCCAAATGTAATGTGTGAAATATAAGTATTTAGTGAAACTCTGGGTCTTTAAACAAAAGGCAATGCATCTTGATTTATCATTTAATTATCTTTTTTCATGTCTGTTGAGATCTTGGAAGCCTGCAGACATTGACATCTAAAGAAAAAAAAATTGCTGAAAGTTAGTAGTGAAAAAGCAGTGAAATCTCAGGCCCAGTGATGGCTGCTGAGGGGGCCTTAAGAAGGCTTTTAGTGACTTACTATACTGCTTCTGTCCAGACATGTTCTTCTTTCTTACTCATGTTTTCCTGCTGAGAGGCCACGTGTCCCCATTACCATGTTTGATCACTCAAAGTCTGTAACCCTATAAAGACTGTGTAAACAAAAAGACCCCCTAAAGATAAGACTTATTAGATTTATGACATTAAAATAAAAGATTTATTAGACAGAATATAATGCAGCAGAGGCAAAAATATGTGGCAATACAATTCCAATGCTGCCGAATAGGCCATCTAGCCTCTAAGACAGATGACCCATTGATTTCTGCCAGAGTTGCCCCGGTTTGCTGCCACTCCACAGAATTTCTTGGAAGGGCCATTAGAAGTGATTTGGACATCCATTGAAGAGAGATGATCTCTTTAGGGTTGCTAGGCAAAAATTGCATTGATCTTTCTTTTTCTTTTCCCCTTGCCCAACACTACCTTGACAGTAGGCCCTGCTGAAGTTCTCCAAGTCAGTACTCTCTATGAAGCTTAGCCTGGAGGAAAGCTTCCTGTAATTTTCTGTTCTTCGGGAACGTAAGGCCTTTGTGATCAGTCCCCTTCCACTTGAGTAGCGGCTTTTCAATAGGTCTGAAGAGAGAAGGAGGTGCTAGAGGCGGAGGTTGCACAATTTGTGTAAAGTATACACTCTGTCTAAGAGAACAATGAACTCCTGTTCTCATAATCTCTCTGCATTGAACACAATGCACTGTTCTGTTTACAAAGGGGCTTATTTGATAAAGGGCAGGAAGATGTAGCAGGAGGAATGTTTTGATGAAAATTTACTGTGCTTTCATTAAGTCTTGGAAAGGAACTGTAGGACTATAGCAGGTGTGGGCCTCACCAAGGCTCCGTGCCAGGAGAGGGATGAGACAAGGAGTTTTATGCCTCAGAGAAGCAATATAATGGAAGTAGGGACTGATAGCTTTGGTTTTATTGTTCTAGAATATACTGCAACAATCACAATGTCACTTAACTTCCTATGTGACCCTCTTCTGTTTACCACATTCATTTCTCTTCATATCGAGACAGTTGGCTTGACGTAATGACAGGAGTCCATGTGAACTCAGATGTTCCAAGCAGCTTGCCTTGTGAATTCTAAGTTACCATGAGAAGAAAGCAGAGGATATAGATCTCCTATAGATCTCCTACCTCCTTAAATACTTGAACTCATGCATAATACATTATTTTTGAATACATAATTCCACTTCACACAAAGACATGAGGGCTTGCTTAGTGACATCTAGATATTTGCTGAATCACAAAAGTCTCTGTCTGATTTGGGCTGGAAAATTTTCTTAGTCTTTTGTTGTCTGTTGCTTTATGTTTAAATGAATGCTGTAGGTTACATCACATGCTATGTGATAATGACTCTAGCCATAAAAGTCCATGGTGACTTATTTGAAGACTAACTTTTAAGAAATGTCTGTCACCTAGGGAATATATTTTTAAGTTTCTATTGTTTTTTAAAACAAGTAAAGCATGAAGAAAAACAAACAAAAACAAAACCAAGTCAAATTAATTAGTTGTCCACTCCAAAAGTGTCTGATTTCTTAGGGTGAGCTCTTTCCTGCATAAATATCACTCTTGAGTTCTTGATGACCTAGTATTCACATAGATGATGTCATCTCTCCCCAGTTCAATGGCTCAAAATCAATGTACATTATCACTTGACTATTATTTTATTTAGCACATTGTCAATACTAAAATATACATGAGTTTGAAAGCCATAAGTTTAAACATTTCTGGACATTTTTTGATAATGAAACAGCTTGAAATCAATGATTTCAGAGGTCATATGGCTGAGCAGCATGTGTAAGTCAGGATCCCACAAAAGCATGAATATTTTTCTCCTAAGTGTATGACTCACCAGTCACGTCTTCCTTTCTCTTCAATTCACAAACACATCCACAGCTTTATTCTTAAATCTTATCACTGAATTCTCTCAATGATTTACTTTTTAACTTTTTTTGATTTTTTTAGTATGCCAGTTAGATATGAGACTCAAGCTTGACAATTGAATGCTGAGCTTTTAGACACATCTGCGGAGTATTAGTAGCTAAGGCAGGCCCTGGGGGGTTATTATTTGATTGATGTGGGAATATACAGACCATTGGCAGATGAATAAGCTGTAGTGGGATGATTCAGGGTTTTGGTATACCTTGGCATACTTTTGGCATACAGACATTCTGGCAAGTGAGAAAGTCTGTTCCCTTCAGCTTATGTATGGATATGTGTGGTCAGTTCCACCAGCTCCTGGAGTTGGTATGAATTGTCTTGCGAAGCTAGGCTATGTAACTAAGAACAAATTCCCTGTTCTCGTCAGATGCTTGGTCCTGTATTTGTCTAGCAGTGAGACCTGCAGCTGCCACATTCACCCTCTAACTGTCTTTGGTTCATTGCCACTGTAAGAGTCACATTTATCATTGTGATCAATCCTTACAAGGTGCGGACAGATCCTTTATCTTTCCTTTCCCCTCTGATCTATTTGAGGAACTATATACCAGATAAGTACTTGTTTCAATGTCATGTGATGTGGCCACAATTAATACTCCTGGAAAAAGCAGCATATGTACCTGCCTTTCTTTTAGCTCCCTCCTGGAGTGCTTCTCAGAGCATCAGTATGACCATATCACTAAGAATCCCAATGACATTCTTTCCCCAACCACTTTATGTACCTTCTCTTTTTCTCTTAGCAGTAGACAAGTCCATAGGACCACCCCAAACTTAATGGTTCCTCTGGAGGTAGCCTCAGCTTCATTTCCTACTCATGCAAATGTTTTGCTTCTTACTTGACTACTGGTCTTGAGTAAAGTCTTCATGCCCAACACTGCTTATCAGAGACTGCAGCCTGGGACTGGTAATTTAGATGCAAACCTGACAACGGAAGTGAAGTCTTTGGTCATATCTGAGAAGAGTTATTTAACTCAGGGAAAGCCCTGAGTAAACCAGCTGAAAATTATTCTTATTGATGTGGGAAAACTCAGCCCATAGGTGGGAACATTCCCTGGGCAGCTGAGTAAGATACAGAGGACTGACTTAGTATCTTTTGCTTCATCAGAAACTATGCCCCTTTTTCAGCTTTTCGTGTGGTTACGGTTCATCCAAGTCCCTCAGCTCCTAATGATGATATGAACTATTCTGCCATGCTAGTGGAATAACCATTAATCATAAGTAAGAATAAACCACTTGCTCTTCTAAGTTGCTAGAGTCTGGGATTTATTCAACAACTGGGAGATGAAACCAACATTTCATTCTCCAGGACTCAGTAGAAACGTCACTCCCATGAGAAAACTCTCACGTCCATCCATTGTGGTCCCTCCAGGTGTTGTAATGTGGATTCTACTGTGTCTTTCAGAGATTTTACTATTCTTGCGATGTTGTACATCTTTTCCTTACTTGCTATCTCTCTTTCCTTATGTGTCTACTTATGATTCCTGTGTTCAGTATTTGAGTGATAAGGTAGGGTTAATGTTTATTTTGCTTGCCATTTAACTGTCTCCAATGCCTAACATGATCTAAAAGGATTTGCAGCCTCACGGGTTGCTTTGGGATGATGTTTTGCTATGGTAAGAGCAAATGAGAAGAGTACAGGAAGTCCTCTTACCTGCCACTTTCCAAAAGATGGTCTGTGAAGGTCATGTTTCAAGAGAAATATATCAAAAAGAAGATGAGAGAATGAAGTCTGGCCATTTAACTCAGCACATGCCTACTACAAACTGTTTGCTGATCCAGTCCTCAGCAGTGTTTTAGCAGCACTAAGGAGACTCTGAGACTATGGGGTATATTATAATACTGAGACAATAGCCAAGGTCCAGTGCATGAGGAAGGAGTCTGCCTGGATGGTTTCCGAATAAAGATAATACCTTCTCTATGTTTTTTAAACAAAAAAAATTGTCCAATCAACTCCTGTGATTAGGAGTCAACTTTTTTGTTTATTAAGTAATATACATTATTTTTATTACAATGACAATAAATTTCAAAGTTTGTATAAAATACACGTTAATGACTATTGTACTTGACACAATAAGTTTTAGACAATTTGCTGCAAAAATGTGGAAAGCAAAATGTTCTGAATTTTTTCACATGACAAAAGTGGCTACTTGCATTGCAAGTTATTCATCATATTTTTAAGTATACTGTCGATATTTATTCAACTTTGAATGAGGATAGACAAAATACTGGTCCCAGTGCTGGTCTCACACTCAGCATGGTAATATATATTAATATATATATAATATATATTAAATTAGTATATGAGCAAATCAGTTAAATTTTTATAAATGAATGTAATTTATATGCATTGTTTAATTTCATTTTTAATGGGTATTAGGAGATATGGGCCAGCTATTAAATCTCATTAGCAAAATACTCAAATTGAAATATGCATTCTTTAAAGAACATGATATCTTTAGTAGTGTTTGCTGCAGTGCATATGAGCTCACACTATTAAGCCGAGGGGAGCATGGGAATTTTCCAAGGATAAAAGGACATTTCAATTGGTAAGAGAGGCAGAAGTTAAGGGCATGGGAAAGGATAGCTACTTCCGTACTTCATCTCCTGGCACCTCACCCTCTACATGCTTACTTGTCTATTTTCATATTGAAACTTTTCTTTCTCTTTAATTTTCCTTTCCTTTCTTTTTGCAGAGCAATTCTTTCTGTTTTCTCTTAGTCCTATAAGTCAGTGGCTTTGGTTTCTTGGAATATTTGAGCAGGCTTCAATGAACTCTGTATGATAAAGAACTAACATCATCTGAATAAACCTCTTTCGTTCTAGTTATGACAAGATAAAATATGACTCTTAGATTAACCAGTAGCCATAGAAGTTCAGCTGTGGTCTGAGGTCAAAATATAAATATCAGGCCAAGTTTATAGTGATAGTAAGTAGGAAAGTGGAAATGGAGATGTTCCAATTCCTGCTTAGTACTCACTCATAACACTAACCAATGATCAGTCATTGTATGACAAGTCCTATGACGGTTATAGTTTTAGGTATCATCCTGAACAAACCCAGAAGCCTTTCTGATGCTCAGGAATGTAGCAAGGAAATAAGTATTTCTTACTAGATTCCTTGTTAGGTATGTAGAGTGTAAAACTAAAATTGAAAAGATGATAAATATAGATTGGAGATATACCCCAGTTGGCAGGGCACTTGCCTAGCGTGCCTAGAGCCCTACGTTCAATCTCTAGAACCTGGAAAAGGTATGGGACTTAAGTGTGGCAAGTGCAAATGAGAAGATGAACACTGGGTGGTTTTTTAAACAAAGGACTGTGATAAAAGCCAGTGCAAGGCATGGGGGTCAGATGTTTGAGCTGCTAAGTTAATAAGCTGAGAGAGGGGGACAAGAAAACATTCAGCAACAGCTTAAACAGACAAAGGGAAATTTTGTTCCCTTCTTGGAATATTTTTAAAATTTTTTATTATTTATTTATTCAATTGTGCGTGTATGCATGTGTGCACGTGTGTGTGCGTGTGTATGTGTGTGTGTAGAACCACGGGCGAATTCGGGAACCACCATGGACGCCTCCACCTCCTCCTTGTTTACTCTGCCCCGGGGTTCACAGGCTCCGCCCTACCAGGACCAGAAATGCAGGCCGCCCCCGCTTCAGCTTCCGCCCAGCGTCTATACGTGGGGTCTAGGATCCGAACTCAGGACCTTCTGCCTGCAAGGCAGAGGCTTAACCCCTGAGCCACCTCTCCAGCTCCCTTCTCAGAATATTTGGGAGACGAAGTGATATCACGGTGTTTATATATCAACAGATCATTCTGACTGCTGTCTGTAAGGCAGTGTGCACAAAGTATAATATTCCTTGATGGTCAGTGGTAATTTTTGTAAGACCATTTGCAGAATAAAAGGCTTGGCCACTAGTACAAACACAATTTATAAACTTTAAAGAAAACTCTTTAACTCTTTCTCAACAAGAGACCTTGCTATGTCATCCTCACTGATTTGACACTTGCTGTGTCCCCCAGGCGGAGCTTGAACTTGCAGTGAACTCCCTGCCTCTGCCTCCTGAGTGTTGTGGTTACTGGAATGTGGCCCCACAAACAGCAAGTCTATTACTACTATGTTTCCTATTACTAATATTTCACATTTTGAAAGAGTTTTTACTTTTCTGAAGAATTTTCAAGCAGTAAAAAGGCAGCTTGTTGTTATTGGTGAGCATATTGCAAGCTTTCACACTCGTTGTAGAGGAATTATGTCAATATTTTCCTGTGTAAAAGACAAAATAGGCATTGCAGTCTATTTGGGTCAATAGCTTTCTTAATAAAAAGTGCCAAAATATGGAACTGCACAATTAGAGAATAACAGCTGCAGAGGAGGTTTTGCATGCAAATGGATAAATAATCTGTTGTCAAAATTAGTTCTTGAATAGGCATGTATACTAACATGATTGACTTGAGTGACCTTGAGGTGGTTATGGGTCACTGAGTAATTAAAGCAGCTAAAAATAGACACACTGTGAAAAATCACATGTATTGCTACAGTGGGCAATCGACTTCCACCCCTGTTATTTTGTATGTATTGGCTTGTTTTCTTGAATTTGACCTTGTCAATAGTCTCTATTGGCTTTTGGGAAGATGTGAAATGTGAGACCCGAGGCTTTTCACTGAAATGGCTTCACAACTGCAAATACATTAATGGAGTTGCTTAACATCAGAATAGCGGCAGCAGAAGCAAACTGTAGCAAATATTAATGAGTCACTTAGCAAATGTTCACTGATGGACAGCTCCACCCAATGGAGTGGACCTTAATAAGGAGAACTGAGTTTAATAGCACCAGAATGAATCAGGCCGATAGATAGTAAGGCAGATGAGTGGGGAGAGACTCAAAATTATATGTCAGTTATAATAAGGAGTTGAACATGTTTTATAGGATTAGTATACCCATTGCGAAGATTATTCATACCAAAGTATTGGAATAGAAACTATTCAAATTTAAGAAAATTTATCTAGGACAGCATATGTTTTATAGCCAATATTCTTAAAGGTCATTGATATGATTTTATTTCTAAAATAGGTCTGTTTCTGCACATTTTTCATAGACTTCAGCATTCAAAAGTTCATTTGCATTGCTCAACAATGCTATTTACTTATTTTAGAACAGTGTTATTTTAAAACATTGTGCATTGACACTTTCTTATTGCCTTCAAAACCTGAACTGCAAATTCCTTAGTTTATCCTAGCAAAATAATTTCTTATTAATAATGGATTAATTAATTCAAGAAATACATGTTTGCAGTGTGGAATACAGTATCAGCATTAACTACACAGTGTTGGAAAAGCATTTTTCCCTGGGCATCCAGTGGAGAAGAATTCCCCTGCAAAACTAATTCTTCTTCACAGTCAAAGTGCTGTACTCATCTGTTCCATGGTTCTACAGTTTTAAAATGTATCATCCCCTGGCCACTGCTTCTTTCTCATGCTGAGCCTCCGACAGCCCATCCATCCTCTACCTTTCCACCCTCCAACCTTCATTATCTTTACAAATGAATTTCTTCCTCATTATTTGGAATGCAGCATCTTTAACCTATTTTATGAATTCACCTAGCACACTGCATTTTCTCTGGGCATTTTTCATAAACATGAATAATAATTTGATGTGAACTGTCCAATGCCTGTCTCTGGTGCTTTAACTTCACAAGGGTGTTGGTTGTGTCTGTGATTATCCTATTCTGATTTTCTGACTTCTACCACAATATAGATATAATGCCTATAAAACATTTGATGTGTGTAAAACTAATAAATAGAAAAAACCTTTAAAGCAAAATAAATGAATGCAAATAATAACCTAATAAATAAAAGGAAATATGGCTTTTATTATTATATGTAATTCCAAATAAATACTAATACTAAATAGAAATGCAATTTTTTTAAATGTGTACTTTAAGCTCAATAGTCCTTACTTGTCATGTAATTTAGCTGAGGTATTCATGGAGCACCTACCACAGAACTTTCAGTGGTGCTGAAAACAGAAGGGTGGTAGGTGAGCTCTGGTGGAAGAGAAGAGATCATGGTGGGTCAGTGTTCGCTGTAGCAGGAATGAACTCCATGTCGTCAATGAATGCACTGGAGCCAATGACCAAACTGAATGCTGAAGAATCAGGCAAATTCAACCACAAGAGAACTAATCTTCATGCAGCCGTGAAAGTGTGTTCCATTTGCACTGCTGTATGTTCTTTTGAAACAATTTAAAAAGGCATCATATCACTGTAGAGTATGAAATAGGGTGAGGCAGCTTGTGACAGGGACCTATCAAAATAAGAACAAGACTTCAAATATGATTTAGCAAGAAACAGAAAGCCTGGGAAAAAGAATCCATGATTAAAGTACATATTCTTAATTTTGTGGTCACAAATATTAAAGATGTCGACAATTTTAAAAGAGGAGAGTCAGCTCTGGGAATTGGGGCGGGAGGCACTGGGGGATAGGGAGGGAGGGGGTGGGGAGGGGGAGCAGGGGGTAAAGGGGGAGGAGGAGGGAGGGAGGGAACTGGTGTACCTAGTAAGTTTGTATGAGCTGAAATAATAATAAAAATATATTAATAATAATAAAAAAAGAAAAAAAAAGAGGAGAGTCAGATTATGTTTACGTAGCAATGGAATTCATTACTCAAGAGAGATCCATTTTTCATCAAAACTAAGTACAAATAATTTACATATGAATTTTTATTTCATTCTTTCATTTCTTGATAGTTTTATATATGTATAAAATGAATTTGTCATTTTCACCCTATTCTACCTTCTCTTATAGCTCTTTTCTTCCCACTGAGATTCTTCTCGCCTCCCAACTTACTTTCTTCTCTCTGTGTGTATGTGTGTGTGTGTGTGTGTGTGTGTGTGTGTGTGTGTGTGTGTTGGTTTGAATAAGGTTGCCTGTATTAGCAAATACCTGGACAATTGTTAGAGCATGAGTGATGTATCAGGGACTGCACCCCTGAAGAAAGGGATTCCCTTTTCCACAGTAACACCAATAATCTCTCAGGAAGGTTTACTGCTTCCTGAATTCTTCTGTGATGCAGCCTGTGACAGGATAGTTCTGTGCACCAATTTGGTAAACACAGCTTCAATGAGTTGGTGGGTGCAAATACTCTATCATGTCCAAAAGACACTGTTCTACAGCACTCTCCCTTACCCTCTAGATATAGTGTTTTAATATAATAGTCAATGGTTTCAACATATTATTTTTACAGGCTACTGAAAATTTCTCAGGAATGCTTCAAATCAATTCCTTATAATAATGTTATATGTATTCCTGGGTCAAAAAACAATGTAGAACCACCATGGAATATTTAGAAAGTATAATAAAAATGTCATATAAAGAATTTCATGGAATCATACTGTTCTGCAAAGCCAGCATGTAGAATTCATAATTTCTAAAACTAAAAGTATTTGTTTATCTATCTATCATCTATCTATCTATCTATCTATCTATCTATCTATCTATCTATCTATCTGTCTGTCTGTCTGTCTGTCTGTCTATCATGTGTGGGATTATGTTCTTCATTTCCACCTCTTGTGTGTGTCTGGGACAATTTTCCACCTGAGTTTCATTATTCATGTTTGCTGACATTTGACCAACATAGTCTATCTTGGACTCTAGTTTTTGAAGCTGTCTCTTATTATGCATTTAGCAAATATGAAACATCCCCAATCTTATATGCACATTGATATTGATATTTATAGGTGCCATCAAACTACAAAATCTTAAAAATTTAAAATTTAGTTGATTTTTCAAAACTCTTTTTACTCATCCAAGGAATAATTTTGGTCTCCCCATATCTGTAAGTACTGATATCTTAATGAGATTGTAAATTCTCTAAATGACTTCTCTAATAAGTTATTATCGTTCTTTTTCAAATCATGAAAAATCAAAGTGAGTAGAAGAAGGAGCAGTATTGCCTTTGATAATGTCTGTAAGAACCCACCAAAGTAGGGACTCCTGGCAGGTGGAGTTCATCCGTTCCACTGTGAACAGGTGCAGGCCACTTCACACTTCCTCTCTCAGCATTCTTTCCCACTCTCCTTCGGGATTCCTCTTATGCTTGTACCTGTACAGTTCTGCGAGTCTCCTTCACATTCTAAGACCTTTCAACTTGTCTCTGAAGCCAGATCTCAGAGTGCAGTGGGAACTCTCTGAAGATGGTTATATTTTCTTTCTCCATATCTATCCATATGTAGAAAAGAAATTAACTAATGTCAGCTGATTTTCTTGTTTTGAAATTATACCAATGGTAAGAAAGTCTAACTACATGATGAAATTCCCAATAAGTGAGCATTTTCAAGGATTCCCTGGCCTCACTTTTTTTGCATTTTTTTAAATTGAACTCATTACTTGGATGGTGTTAATTTTCCTTATGACTATCTACATATTCTTCAGTTTGAATGACTACATGTGATTTACAATGATTTAAAGATTTTTAATTTATTTTATTTTATTCAATTGTGCGTGTGTGTGTGCGTGCGTGTGTGTGCGTGTGTGCGTGTGTATGTGTGTGTAGAACCACGGACGAATTCGGGAACCACCATGGACCGCCTCTACCTCCTCCTCGTTTACTCTGCCCGGGGATTCACAGGCTCCGCCCTACCAGGACCAGAAACGCAGGCCACCCCGGCTTCCACCCGGAGTCTATATGTGGGGTCTAGGATCCGAACTCAGGACCTTCTGCCTGCAAGGAAGAGACTTAACCCCTGAGCCATCTCTCCAGCCCGAGTTATATGATTTAGATGAAAATATTTCCCATCTAAACACTTAATAAGAGGAACTTATTCCTTTTCCACCCGCCCAGGACGCACGCAGTTCAGCTGGAACTCACGGCAACCTAGGTAAGCTCCCTCTGATCAACCCCAAACCCCAGGCCAAAAAATGCAGTTCAGTGAAAAACGCACACAAATTGAAAGAAGTCTTAAGAGTTAAAACGACAATGCCCAAGTCAAAATGCAAATCCATGAGAAACAACACCCAAGAAAACAAATCTTCTGCTGAAGGAATTAATCCCATAATGATAGACTCCAACCAGAACAAACCCACAGAAAATAGCCTGACCCAGGATGTCGACTTTCAAAACATGATCATTACCATGTTCAATACTATGAAAGAGGAAATCTGGAGGAATTAAATAACTGCATCAATCACTTTGAAGAGGAATACAACAGACACTTGGAGGAGTTGAGAAAAACAGTTCAAGAAACAAAAACAGGCATAGAGCATTTAAAACAGACTCAAGCAGAGTTTAAAACTGAACTAAAAGACAAGTTATCTTCATCCCAGAACTCAACAGAGAGTCTTATCAGCAGAAATAATGAAGCAAAAAACAGAATTTCAGACCTTGAAGTATTAACCAGCTCAATGGAAGAGGTTGTTAAAGCCAAAAAGATACTCGAGAGAAATATTCAAGAGTTATGAGACACTGAAGAAGCTGAACATGCGTATTCATGGAATACCAGAAGAAGAATCCCAAAATACCACACCTGAGGAAATTTTTCAAACTATCATCAAGGAAAACTTTCCTCATCTAAAAAAAGAGAGGCCTATCCATATACAAGAGGCATTCCACACCCCAAACAGATATGACCAAAATAGAAACTCGCCATGGCAAATAATAGTGAAAATACTCCACATGCAAGATAAAGAAATGGTGCTGAGAGCTTCAAGGGAAAAAAAACACAAGTCAGTTTTAAAGGTAAGCCTATTAGAATAACAAATGACTTCACAATGGAAACAGTAAAAGCAAGAAGAGCTTGGAGTATTGAATGAGCAAAAATGTCAAGCCAGGCTGATATACCCCGCAAAACTATCTGTCATGATCAAGTGAGAAAGGAAAATTTTCTAGCACTAGCACAAAGACAACTTGAAGGAATACATGTCCACCAAACCAGGCCTTCAAAAAATGCTAGAAATGATACTCAAGCTTGAAGAAAAAAACAGCATATCCAGGAGAACAGAAGGAAAGTATAATACCTCCAAAACATAAAAGGGAAACAATACACATACAAAAGCCACTAAACATAATAAATGTCTGAAATTAAAAATAGTTTCTCCATTATAACATTAAATGTTAATAGAATTAACTAACCGATCAAGAGATACAGATTACAAACTTGGATTGAAAACACAACCCATCAATCTGCTGCTTGCAGGAAACCCATCTAACCACAGAAGATAGGCACATCCTAAAAATAAAAGACTGGTCAAAAATTCTGTAAGCTAATGGAACCAGAAAACAGACAGGGATAGCCATTATGCTATCAGACAAAGTGGACTTCAAACCAAAAAAAAATCATAAGAGACACAGATGGATACTACATTTTAGTTACAGGTACAATTCACCAGGAAGACTTCACAATACTGAATATACATGCACCCAATAGATGCGCCCCCACATTCATTAAGCAAATCCTACAACATCTAAAGCAAGAAATCAATCCCAAAACGATAATTCTTGGGGGTTTCAACACCGCCCCCCCCCAACATGGGATAGATCAAGAGGTAAAAATCTTAACAGAGACACTTTGAAGCTTGATCAAACCCTTACTAAAATGGACCTTACAGATCTCTATCAAACTTTCCATCCAAGCACCAAAGAATACACATTTTTCTACATGGAACTTTCAACAAAATAGATCACATATTGGGCCACAATACAAATCTCCACATATACAGGAAAGTTGAAATTCTAGCCTGTACCTTATCAGACAACCACAGCCTAACACAACACAACAAGCAACAGAAAATACACTAACTCCTGGAAACTTAACACTATGATGCTAAATGAGAAATGGATTCAGGAAGAAATTACAAAGGAAATTCAAGATTTCCTGAAAGTGAACGATAATGAAAATAGAACTTACCAAAATCTCTGGGACACAATGAAAACTGTCCTGAGAGGTAAATTCATAGCTCTTAATGCCTACATCAAAAAAATGGAAACATTCTCTCAGTGCCCCCTCCCCCATCTCTGAAGCATCTTTTAATGTGTATGTGGGAGAATGGGAGGGAGGGGGGAAATGAAGGGAGAAAGGAGGGAGGGAGCAGAGAGGTCCAGGGAGGGGTGGAGGGAGGGAGGGGACAGAAGTACATATTATGTTTATATGAGCAGAAAAATAAATTTAAAAAAATTTTAAAAAATGGAAGCATCAGAAATAAATAACTTAACAATGCAGCATAAAGCTTTAGAGACACTAGAGCAATCTGATCCCAAAAGCAGTAGAAGAGAGGAGATTAGCAAAATAAGGGGAGAAATATCTGAAATCAAGATTAGGAAAGCGATACAGAAAATCAACACCCCTAGCTAAATTAATCAAAAGCAAGAGAGAAAGCCCAAAGTAACAAAATTAGAAATGAAAATGGAGGTGTCACTACTGATACCTAAGAAATTCAGAGAATTATAACGTCATATTTCAAAAACTTATACTCTGTGAAATTTGACAACACAAAAGAGATGGATGAATTCCTAAGTAAACACAACTTACTTAAATCGAATCAGGAAGTTGTGAACTATTTAAAAAGTCCTATATAACATATGAGGAAATCAAGGAAGTAATTTTGAATCTTCCCACCAAAAAATGTCCTGGAACAGATGGATTGAGCATAGAGTTTTACCAGACATTTAAGGAGCTAATAACACCAATACTCTTTAAACTGTTCCATCAAATAGCAAAGGAAGGAACACTACCAAATTCCTTCTATGAAGCTAACATCATCTTAATCCCAACCTAATATAGATACACTTAAAAAAGAAAACTATGGGCCAATCTCTCTGATGAACACAGATGCAAAGATTCTCAACAAAGTCTTAGGAAATCGGATTCAAAAACATATCAAAAAGATCATTCATGGGGATCAAGTAGGTTTCATCCCAGGCACACAAGGTTGGTTCAACATACACAAATCAATAAATGTAATTCACCATATAAACCAGTCCAAAGTAATACTCTTGATAGATGCAGAAAGAGCTTTTGACAAGATCCAACAGCCCTTTATGATCAAAACCCTAAAGAAGGTTGGAATGGAAGGAACCTTTATCAATATAATAAAAGTTGTATACAATAAGCCAACAGCAAGGATTATACTCAATGTGGAAAAACTTGAAGCATTCCCACTTTGATCAGGAACTAGACAATGCTGTCCACTCTCACCACTTCTATTCAATATTGTACTTGAAGTCTTAGCTGAAGCCATAAGACAAGGAAGGGAGACAAAAGGGATTCAAATCGGCAAGGAAGAAATCAAGTTATCTCTATTTGCAGATGACATGATCTTATACCTGAGCTATCCCAAAAACTCCCCCACGAAGCTCCTGGAACTAATACAGAAGTTCAGCAGGGTGGCAGGTTAGAAAATTAATGTGCAAAAATCAGTGGCCGTCCTATATGCCCAGAATGAAAAAAGCAAAAAAGCCCTGAGAGAAACAATCCCATTTACTATAGCCCCTAAAAAATGAAACACCTTGGAATAAACCTAACCAGGAAATAAGAGACCTTTATAATGAAAACTTTAAAACCCTAAAGAAAGAAATTGCAGAAGACACCAGAAGGTGGAAAGACTTCCCATATTCATGGATTGGCAGAATCAACATCACAAAAATGACCATACTACCAAAGGCAATATACAGATTCAATGCTATACCAATTAAAATCCCAAAGTAATTCTTTAAAGACGTTGACAAAACCATCTCAAAATTCATATGGAGACACAAAAGACCCAGGATAGCAAAAACAATCTTCAGTAACAAAAACACTATTGGAGGTATCACCATACCAAACCTTAGTCTATGCTACAAATCCATAGTTATAAAAACAGCCTGATATTGGCTCCAAAATAGACACACAGATATAAGCCCACACAAGTACAGCCATTTGATCATTGACAAAGGAGCCCAAAAATCTAATGGAAAAAGAAGAGCATCTTCAACAAATGGTGCTGGCAAAACTGGATCTCCACATGCAGAAGAGTAAGACTGGACCCGTACTTGTCACCATGTACAAGAATTAATTCCAAATGGATAAAAGACCTCGATATAAGGCCAGAGACTATAAAAACCATAGGTGGAAGGGTAGGGAACTCCCTCGAGCTGATTGGGCTAGGCCAACAGTTCCTAAACGGACATTCAATAGCATAGTCACCAGAACCAACACTCATCAGATGGGATCTTGTGAAATTAAAGAGCTTCTGTTCAGATAAAGAGATTGTAACTCCAGCATAAAGGCATCCCACAGAATGTGAGAAAATCTTCACTAACCACATATCTGATAGAGCTCTATTATCAAGAGTGGACAAAGAACTTAGAAAACTAAACACCAAGGAAACAAATGGGCTAATTAAAAAATGGGCTTTGGAACTTAAGAGAAAATTTACCAAGGACGAAATTTAAATGTCCAACAAATATGTTAAAAAATGCTCCACATCCTTAGCCATCAGGGAAATGCAAATCAAAACTTCCTTGAGATATCATCTCACCCTGGTCAGGATGGCAAAAATCCACAATACAATCAACACCAAGTGCTGGAGAGGATATGGAGAGAGGGGAACTCTTGTACATTGGTGGTGGGAGTGCTGGCTCATACAACCACTCTGGTGAGCCATCTGGCAATTTTTAAAGAAGTTAGATATTGAAATGTCATATGACCCTGCTATTCCACTTTTGGGAATAACCCACCATAAAGTAAAACTTCGCCTCAATAGCACAAGCATGACCATGTTCATAGCAGCTCTAGATGGATCCTAGTACCATACCATTTAGAGACACTCAAAGACAAATCTCTGTAATACCTACAGTAATTGCAAAGATTATAAACAGGAGGGATGGGGAAGGCGGGCCACACCAGAAACAAGGAGAGAGGGGACCTTGTTACAGCAGAGAAAATAGGCCTCCATCAAGGACTGCAAGTAAGTAATGAGACATCTGGTTATGTTCACAGACTTTCCTTCCTGATTATTTGCAATTGATGGGGTATGATCTTACCAGAAGTAGAGGGCATATAGGCTGCCTGATATGAAGTAACCATTTTGCAAATGGGTGATTGACCCCTCTATCACCGCTGTCTCCTACTTCTATTCCATCTACCTTTGAATATACTCTTATAACAAGACTCGAATTTTTTTTAACATTTTTTATTATTATTTCCACTCATAGTAGGTACACTGGTTCCCTCCCTCCCTCCTCCTCTCCCAGACCCCCCTGTCCCCCTCCCCGGACCCCTTCCTCCCCATCCCCCGGTGCCTCCCCCCCAATCCCCGAAGCATCCTTTAATGTGCATTCCAGACTCTTCTCTGGGCCCTCCTCTCCAATGACGTACAAGGACCCAGTGGCATTTCCCTGAACCCTTTCCTGTGTTCCCCTTAAGCATAGGAACACTATTGTGGCTGACAAGACTCGAATTTAACAGGTTTTTATCTCTGGCCAGGGGGTGACATCCAATACCCATCAGGATGGAGCCAAGGGCATTGCAGGAGCAGCAAAACCGAAAAAAAATCAACAAACCATAATTCAGAACATCAGAGACTCTATATCAACCACCTGGAACTGGGCCAGCCTAATCTCTCCCCATCCTGAAGCTCAGGGAAATTTGGGAAAGAGGGGGTGGTAAGATGTTAAGAGCATAAGGATGGGAGGAGTCATGATATGCAAGATACTCCACACAAGTTAGGGCAGAAGCAATCATAATAGGACTTTGAAAGACCTGAGCTATGTCCAACACATTATTGACCCCACAAAATCTAGCATGGACTAAAGGCACTATAATCCTTGGAGGTTAGGGACTGACAGTCATAGTAGTGTTCCTAACCTTAAGGGGAACACCTGAAAGGGTTCTGGGAAATGCCCCTGGGTCCTTGCACCTCATCAGAGAGGAGGACCCAGAGGAGAGTTTTGCATGCACATTAAAGGATTCTCTGGGGATTGGGGAGGGAGGCACTGGGGAATAGGGAGGGAGGGGAGAGGGGATAGGGGAGCAGGGGGTTCGGGGGCAGGTGGATGCAGGGAGGGGACTGGTGTACCTGTTAAGCTTGTATGAGCAGAAATAATAATAATAAAAAAGTTAAAAAAATTAAAAAAATAAAGAGGAAGTTATTTAGGTGCTAACTTCTTCCTTACCATATATTTTAACAACAAATACAACACAATCGTGCAATATGACTTTAGTGCAGAAAACATATGGTACAAAATAGCAATTTTTCTAATCTTTTGAAATTTTATGTAATTAATTTTTGGCAAATGTACAAGTGTCAAACTGATTTTAGTTTGGTCATGTATGTGTATTTTATAACATAGAGCAATTACATTTTAAAGATTTATTCATGTGAGTGAGAAAGCGAGAGAGACAGAGAGAGAGCAAGAGAGAGGCACATGCATGCCACAGCATGTGTGGAAATTAGAAAACAACTTTCAGATTTCTGATTTCTACCTCTACCACGTGGACTCTGGGTCAAGCTTAGGTCATCATATCTGTGCATAAGCACTCTCTTGCTGAGCCATCTTGCTGGCCTGACCCAATGCTCTTTTAAATGATTCATTAAAGCATCCAGTGTGTTTTGGAATGTAAACACCTGATAACCTGAGCTCAGTCCCAGGAACCCATAAGATAAAGGAGAAAACAGGTTCCTGAATGTTGCTCCTCTGCCACATGCTATAATGAAATAATTAAAAGAAATATTTAAAAGACTATCTGAATTTGGGGAGCACAAAGAAAAATCAAGATTACTTCAGTGGGAGGACCTGTGGGTTATTGTTTCTCTCCTTATTGACAATCATCCTATAGAAATATGGACAACATTTTAGAAAATGGTATCATGATTTATTTTCTATTTTCTCCCTTTTCCTTGTTGCTTTCTCTTTCTCCTCTCTCTGCTTTCCCCTTTCCTCATTTTTCCCAGTGTCCTTTTATCCTCCCTTCCCCTTTTATATACTCTTTTGTTTACTTCATTTCTCCTTCCTTTCTTGTCTCCAATCTCCCTTTCTCTTCAGCCCTCCTTCCCTGTCGTTTTCCCTTCCCTTCATTACTTTTTCTTTTTATATTTGTCTATTTCTACGGCATTTGATAAGTACCACTACATCAACATTCAGTATTTTATGTGATGTACAATTTTTTTAATTCTCTTTTTATTTATTCAATTGTGCGTGTGCGCACGTGCGTGTATGTGTGTGTGCACGTGTGTGCATTCCACGGACGAATTCGGGAACCACCATGGACCGCCTCCACCTCCTCCTTGCTTACTCTGCCCCGGGATTCACAGGCTCAGCCCTACCAGGACCAGAAACGCAGGCTGGCCCATGCTTCTGCCCTGGCATCTATACGTGGGGACTAGAATCCGAACTCAGGACCTTCGGCCTGGAAGACAGATGCTTAACCCCTGAGCCACCTCTCCAGCCCCGTGGTGTACAATTCTAATGCATTTAAATTCTGCCAATTAATCTTGCATCAGAAGTCATTTCCAGCTGATAGGTTATAACAGAATGGATCAGATTTCAAAATTGTGTTGGTCAAAATAGTCAAAGCAAACTTACATATGTGTTTGGATGCTCTCCAAGTTTGTTGCCTGTGATCTGTCCATTGTACTCATGTGTAGCATCTGAAAGCTTAGCCTTTATCTGGTGCTGCTCCTCTCTATTTTTTTTCTTATATCACCCACTGGCTAAGATGTCAGAATTTCTGGTGGAACCTTAAGTCTCTGCATCTTAAATCTATATATTCATAGATGGGCTGAATGATGAATGCTAGTCTCATGTTTCAAACGTTAGACAGCAGCCACCTAGATGTGTTAGCACTTAATGTGTGACACTTCTTATATATCTATATGTGACCCTGAGTTACTGACGTACCTACTCAATACAATTTAATCAACTAGCTCCACATGAAAACATGACTGATATGGAACAGAAAATTAAACCCAATGGCCCAAAAGTGCAATGTTGGCTATATCCTCTAGAAGAGACCTACCTCCCTTACTGACAAAAATTTTACTCTGGCACATTCTAAAATGGAAGCGAGGAATTATTGTCTTATCTCAGCAATGGCTTAATGGTAACATCTACTTATAGCAACTGCATTTTCCCTGTGGCCAAATCTATAGCTAGCACTGCTCAGAGATCTATTTGATGTGGCAATGTGATATACTCAGGAACTGGAAGGTGTTTAGTGAGGTGTTTCTGATCCTGAGTGCCAATGTTAAGACACTCTTCCCATGGAATGCAATGGGATCATGTCTTAATGATCCTTAATTTCCATCCTGTCTTTGGTGTTTTAAACACTGTGCTAGGTTCTAGAAAAATGAGAAATGCAGAAAAAATCTTTCACATATCTTGAAGCTTCAATTGATGATCAAAGTTAACAACACTTCTATCTCTGTAATCCCACTGCTTTCCCATGAGGCCAAGACTACAGAGTAAGATATCGATGTCATATACTCTCCCATGCAGCTCTGTGGCATGGCTGTGAACTTGAATGTGACCTTTAAAATAACCATTACTTATTTCTTAGAAGATAATAATTTACTAGTGGTAGTCAAATGTCTTTGCATTTATGGAATTACTTCCTTTATCTAAGCTTCTCAGTCATTTTTCCAAAGATATATTTTGTTCATATATAAAATACAAATAATGTATAAGCCGGCAAGATGGCTCTGTTGTTAAGGGTGCTTGCCCTCAAATCTGACCATCTAAATTCGTGCCCGGAATCAACACAGTAGAAGACAACTGACTTCTGAATGTTGATCTCTAATTGCCACAGTGTGCTATAACAGTTCGTTTCTGATTTGTTTGGAATAGCATTTGAATAGCAAGTGTTTTACCTAACTTCATGAGCTGATCAAAATCTCAGGCAAAGATTAGTTTCCTATTTTACATATATACCGTTCTTCTATTTAGTATCCCATTTAGCATATTCATCTATGTGAACCACTGTCAGAAAAAATAGTGAGGACCACATAATGATGCTGCTTGTATAGGTAAGCATGAGAGAGAGAGAGAGAGAGAGAGAGAGAGAGAGAGAGAGAGAGAGAGAGAGAGAGAGAGAGAGAGAGAAATGAGTTCATTTGGCCCTACATAAATCATTGATTCACCCATTATAAAGTAGTTGTGTTCGCTAGATAAAATTAAATGAATATTGAATACTACCATGGCATAGATATTTATTGTCAAGTTCCCTTCTTTTCCAGTGCTTGCAGTGGGCTTTCAAAGTTTGAATGAGAAAAAATTAACATTACAAATATGAACAAAGACAATATCTGAAGTATATTTTAAGTCAGTATTTCCAGAATAAGTATTTTTCCATCTTTCTGTTTACCCTTTCTTTCAACACTCTGTATTTGAGTTAAAATATAAAAAAATTCCAATAATCCTTTTTATTTCAAAACTTCTCCTTAAAAATCAATTTACTGAAGCTCTGTTTTAACCTAACTCACAGTGTCAATTCAAAAAGATAGTTTCATAGGTAAAAGGGTCTTAGTAAAATAAATAAGGCATTGTATCCATTTCCCCTTCCTCAATCTTTGGAAGAAATACAGATATTGTGAAAAAGAAACAAAGGTTAAAATTACTGATCGTGAGGCACAAAGAAATCAAAGAATGGAATTTATCAATAATATGAAAAAGCAAATAAAAAGTTAAAATTATTTCTAATGACATTTTTCTAATAATAATAATAAAATGGTTAAAATACTGAGCAAGATTATATGATTCATTAGTTATCTTTGTACTATGTCTTGTGATCCTTCTCCAGAGAAAATCTTCCACAGAATTTTGAAAAACTTGTAAAGATATTTGTGTAACAGGAAGGGATAGATGTCTTTGGGTTTCGACCTTCTTCTCTTTGGTTTTCTCTTTTGTTAGAAAAGAAACAAAATCTTTTCTTGCATGGTAAGCCACACATTTACCTAAGAATGCTCCAGTAAAACAAATACAGAAATCTAAAGTGAAGAGTCACTAAGGCTAATGTGTGGTCTATTTTTTACTTTTTTCAAGTTGTATTCCTAATTACAGAAATCTAATTAAGTTCTTTCTTGTTTCCTCTTCTACTTTTCTTTTGTTTTTATTTCTTTGAAGTTGTTGATCCCTTTTTAGAAACTAGAGGAAAGGAAAGTCACTTTCAGTTAAATGGAGAAATTCTTATAGGTAATTTATAAAGTGTAGGTGTATATGCCTGTGAGGTTATTTGGTTTTCTTTTTGTTTTACTATACTGATATCATAAAACCTTTTTATTTCTCTCTTTCAGAAAAATAGTTCTCCTCACAGCCATGTTTTCTAAATTCGTCATGCAAAAAAAGTCAAAGGAAAAACAAAAATTGTATTAGGGGGTCTTTGTCTTTTTTTGATAAATGGTTAGCGTCATTTGTTTTATATTTTGGAGTAAGACATTCCTTTGAGGTTAATTTAGTTTTGAAAGGGCATAACTAATCATAAAGGCAACTTAAATTAGCAATTTTATTTGCACTCTTCTGACCTCTACTTTATATTAGTCTGTCCTGTTTTCTTGACTTTGTGCCTTAGTCATTTTATGGGCTGAACAACTGTGTGAAAATTAATAAACACTTTTATGATCAGTTTCTAGTTTGCTCAGCTATAAAAGAGAGATACTATTATGATGTAATATATATGATTATGAAACATGATAAATTCCATATGTGCAAACCCCTCACACATATGGACACACAATGTACATATATGTAAATGCGGATATCATTATATATAGATATATAATATTAGATGTATGTATGTGCATCATTTATAGGAATGCTTTCTTTTCTCTGATAATCATCTCATCAATCTTTGTGTCACTATTTTCAATACAATGATAGAATTGTAGCAACATTAGCATAATTTGACTACACCAAATTAAATTTTTACTTTTTTTGAAAGAAGAGGTATAGTTTTGGAATGAAGTTAAAATTTCTAGCTTTAAAGCTTTTGAAGAATTTTAAATTAAATAGTGATAGTCTGTTGGGAAATAAAAAGGCAAGACACACTTGAAAGGAGCCCTTCAAGGTATTTATATTGACTTTTACCACCTTTTTTCTCCTTGCCTCAAGTTAAACAGTAAAAGTCAAAAATATAAGATTTCCTTGAAATAGTAAAGATTCCTTTCTGACTAATTGCCACCTAAAACCGACTTACCTTCTGCTAACTGAAGAGAATGCTTAGAGAAGTAGCCGCCAGAAATTTCCTCTAAGGCTGAAACCAGACATTCTTTGCTGATTTAGGCCCTTAATTAGGCATAAGCTGATCATGCTGTGAGCTGTAGAGAAGAGAGGACACGTAATTGTTCGCGCTAATTTCTTAATTGTTGGCAAGTGATACTTCAATGCGGGCTTCACTCTGCAAGAAGGAGCTGCAGGGTGGCATCTCTCCTCTCAGTGCGTCAACAATTGTTGAGAATACTTAACAATACACTTAATTCTGTTTACTGAATCTTCAGAACAAATTTGATTTCCTAGAATATGACTCCCTTTCACTAAAAGAAAGATTGATGTGGTGCCTTGATGATAAGAACAGGAAATAAAGTCAACATGTATAAAACTATTTTTTTCCTATTAAATCACCAGTGCTCAATTATCCTCTTGTAAGTGAAGCAAGCAGCAGAAGACCCCCCCCCCAAAAGCCTATTTAAAACAGTGACTTCTCAAACTTCTCCTGAACTTACTTTTTCTTCAAAATTGAAGCTGGAATAATAATTAAAGTCATTATTAATTCATATTCATACTCTGCTGGGACTTTACCGAGGTCAAGAAATCAAGCATACAGAACAAATGTGTTTCGTTTTCTCCTTTGGAAGAGGAATTCTGGGTTCTTCAGCTATGGGTTTAATAAGCAGACTTTACTTGCATTTTCATGAATAAGACATGAAAAATATGAAATATAGTATCTCAAAGACAATAAATTAAGAAAGTACAAAACCAAGAATGTCATTGAATTTTTTCTTTAATAAAGAATTCTACATTTTTCACATGAATCACACCAGAAATTATTTCCATAAATTTTGTTCATAAGACAAGGTGGATCCCATATGATACAGTTATCAGTTATTTTTATGGCTATGAAGAAATCCCTGGCACTCACAGGCTAAGGCATGAATGTCTTCTTTAGATTATTAGTTTTAGAGGCTATGGTCCAGAATGGTTTGAGCTCCCAGTTTCAGAAGGAGAGAGAATGAGAGAGAGAGAGAGAGAGAGAGAGAGAGAGAGAGAGAGAGATCTTGGTATAAACTTTGAAGTCTCTCTCCACCCAGAGTGTACTTGGTGTTACTATAATCTAAACAACAACTGAGTTCCTCATATTCAAAAAATGAATTTGTGTGGTAACATTTCATATTGATTTCATAACATTTGATAAAGAAAATCTATACTTTATATTGTCAATATCACTTCATATAAGCTCAGTATGGTTCCTGTGTTCTTTCTTCTTATCTCTCCTGTCCTTATGACCCTGGGTAGACCTCAAAAGGAAATACAAGCAATCATCTTAGATAGTGGGGCAAATTTTAAAAGAAATAACATTTTAGAATCATGCTTCATTCAAATAAGTGTTTTTACATGGTGGGTTTTCAAATATTAAAATTGTTATAGAGTATTTTTGAAAACTAATTTTGCTCAGTTTAAAATGAGCTAATTATATTAAATGTGCATTTGCTTTGTCTTATTCTAATATTAGCACCCACAGAGTTCAGAAGGAATATTTTAATATTTGGGAAGAGGAATTTCAATCAGTACTAAGCTATCTGGAAAGCCTGTGCTCATGCTATGGGGGCAAGGCTGAGGGTGCAGGAGTGACAGAGACAGATTGCCCACTCCCCACCCCCACCCTGGTCAGGACTCCCAGGTCAGTGAGCCAGAATGACTAATGTACCCCCCACTCCCACCAGAGATCCCAGGCCAGAGAGCAGGAGTGACTGATGCAGTGTGGCCTCCTGGACTCCCAGGTCAAGCTCTTTTCTGGAGAACAGTCATGTGGAGAGTAGAAAGGGACTGACGTACAGGGTTGTAGAGCCAGAGGAAAAAGGAAGGACCTGTCTGAAGATACCTCTCTTTTTGTAAAACACAGATTTTGAGCCTCCTCCCAATTTTACCTCTTTCCTCACATTTAACCTTGCCCATGAAAACATTTTAATTTCATAAAGAAAGTCCATTCAATTCTTCTCGAAAATTCAATTAAATATATTCAATTTATTTTATGTCTTACAGTGTTGACACATTTCATATGAATTCACCACTAATTTGATCATGATTACAATTTCTGAAATATAATAACCTACCTTTTATACTTACTTTCTTAAAGGTCATATATTCTTTGAATACATTATTGATAATGTTTGAGAGGAGGAATCTTTTTAAAGGACAGAATTAGATTTGTACCTAGGTAGCTCTAGTGTTTGAACAGGAAAGCAATTTGTGTTTAATTTTCATATATTCTTAAAAGTATTGTGAATATTTAGTGATATTTGTAATGCCAAGCGGAATGAAATATGTCAGGTTGTAGCCATAGTAACACATAAAGAAATTCTGGCTATCCAAACAAACATTCTTTATCTGATAAAATTAATAAACTATGGATACTAATGGAGTTAAGATATAGACACAATGAAATTCTTAACAGCAAAACATCTGAGGAAGTAGCAAAATTTAGGTATAATTAGGTAAACTGAACTTCTGGTTTGCACTTTAACTAGACCTGCATTATGAGCAGTGATGTTTGCAATATACTCAGAGAAATAATCACCAGATTTCTCTTAAAAATGGATTAATGTGTGTATATGTGTGTATATACCTACTATGAGTTTATAACACGTTCATTTATGTTTCATAAATAAAGTAATAATGTACTCAGTAATGGTTTGCAAATATGCATTAATCATATGTTTATGAAAAAATTCTTACTACATTTCAATTTGTTGGAATTACTTTTAACACTACATAGTTACCTCTCCTCTAACACACCAAATTAAACTAAAATGAGAACTGATAAGATCTTTACATACTGTCAAAATCTGACTTCTGAAAATATATATAATTCTTCTTATAACCTCAGATCATAAATCATTGACTGTTCAATTGCATTATAAACCCTAGCATTTTTATTTTGAGACTATTTGTCTTTAAATATGAAATCTAGGCATTCCTTTACTGTTGATTTGATTCAAATTAGTCACATCAAAATTAATGCTTATATCCCCCTTCTCACCAGCATCATACTAGTCAGTAGAGCCATTTGCAAGTTCAGGAATTTTAGAGAAATCATTTTAATTTAATTTGCTTATGCTTAACATTATTTTCCTAAAACTACTAGCACCTGCAGGGTGTGAGGTCTATAAAGAAGAATATAGTTCTGTCTGCAGATATATTTAAAATAGCAGTGTCCCCAGGATAACAAAAGGTTGGAGGACTGTCCTCTGCATGCTATAGCAGTGCTCTGTCCATGAACACTGATTTCCATCTGGGACAGACTTTTCCAGAAGACAAAGTCATTGCATCCATTAATGTACAAAAAACTTATTTTTTACAAAGTTCTTCTCAGATATAGATGGTAAAATATGAGTTCTGCATTCACTTTCATGAGACAAACTAGGTGCATCTAAATATTTTAAATGATTTTTCTTTCTTATATCTCTTACATTTCTCAATGCCTAAATATTTGTCACGAGTCTTAGATGTTATTTAAATTTATTGTTATACATTACAACCAAGAGCAGAAGGTATAACCAGAAAAGTGAGTATGGGGTAAACTTACTTTCATCACATACCTGAAACAAGTCTCTGAGAAGACAATTGTCTTGGTTTCCATTTCCCTCAGAACAGCGTCTGGGCCTGTTTTCAATGTTAGATAATTATCTGGGAATCAATATAGGTAGTTATTTGGGAAAGCCCATGTCTGAGAAATACCAACAGGTACCACAGAAGGAAAGGGTAACGCAAGGTGTATGATGGAGCAATTACTTTAAAAGATCTTGGAGTTTCTTCCTTCTGATACATCTGGAAGCCAGTATGAAACACACCTCAGAGCCACCTGAGCAGCAGAATCACTGGTGTTTTTCTGATTCTGTTTCCTGTGCTGGTTCACATTAGAACTAGGGATGTTATTTGCTGGCACTCTGATAGGCTGAAAAGTGAAGATCAAGAAAAAAAATGGTGCTCACAGTCAAAAGTGAGAGAGAGAGAGAGAGAGAGAGAGAGAGAGAGAGAGAGAGAGAGAGAGAGAGAGAGAGAGAGAGAGAGAGAGAGAATTAGGGAAGAAGAAAAAGAAAGAAAAAGGAAAAAGAGGAAACTGAAGGAAGGGAAAGGGAAAGAAGAGGGGGATGGGAGGAGAGGGGAAGAAAGAGGAGAATAAGTCATGGATTAATAGGGACCAAATACTGGACACTGAGTATAATGTTTGATTTTCTGTAATAAAAGGACTCCAGTAAAAAAATGGATTTCAGTAGCTAGAGAAGAGGATAGAAAAATCTAAAGGATCATTTCAACCCAAGAGTTATTCCGACTATATTAGAAAAAGCAGCACTTCTGAATACTGCCCAAGAGCTCCTGCTGTCTGAATCATTTGTCATGCAAACTCTGGAGACAGTCTGGTGTTCCACTTGAGTTTAGGGTGCCCAGGAATCAGCTGTGCTTGTGAGGTGGAGGCTTAGGACTCTGTACTCTGCTGGTGACATGTGGAGCCAGGATTATGTTGCCCATCAGGTCTGCTCAGACAAACTGCAGGCTGGGTGGGCCACTCAAGTTTCATCAAGACAGTGGCAGGAGGGAAAATAATACCATTCAGAGGAGACTTCAATTAATCTCAAACATCTGGGAAAGAGAACATAGTCTTCGAAATTACAACTGGACCCGAAAGAAAATGATCTACCCACAATAAACCTTTGTTGATTGAAGAAAAACATGGAAAAATTTAGGTGAGATTTCTTTAGTCCTGAATATCTGACATAAAATGAAATATTGGAGTATAATGAAATATCAGCTAACTTTTATAACCTTAGGGATATAATGGTGGTAACTATGTAACATTACTGTATATTTAGCAAGAATTTTGGGGGGATTTAATCAAGACACTGCAGCAAACATGATGATAAGAGAGAAGACAGGATGGCGGGATGGGGGTAAGCTCCTGCCTCACAATCAAAATCACAATTTGAATCCCCAGATTGCACATGGAAATACGAGTTGCCACCTAAACTTCCATACCTGCAAAATGGAGTTTGAGAAACCCTAGAGCAGGAAAAAAGAGGTAGAGCAATTCAGGATGATTGGTGAAGTTACCTTGGGCTCCACAGGCACACAAGTGCCCTCTGATACAGACACATACACACACCCATACACACACACACACACACACACACACACACACACACACACACACACAAATGCACATACTCACATGCACACACAAAAATTAAATAAATGAAAAAGGAAAGAGGACAGTGCCATTGGAGTCTGCTGCTTGCATATGGGTGAATAAAAATATAGGAAAAAGATGCACGGTTCTCTGATAAGTAACACCAGTCATTAATTATATAGATTAGAGAATGGTCATTACCTAAAATCTGTACATAGCAATTGAACCCAATGTTTCAAGAGTCAAACTTTAGATCTTTTGTACTCTATCATTTTGATATCCCAAATAGGTCCAGAATTACAGCAACTACATTTATAAAATGAGACATTTAATTGATTTACATAGTGAATAGTTTTTGAATTAAGGCAAGATGTGAGACGCTGGGCCTATCCTCACATGTTCTGGGTCAGACTACCATGTGCCTAACAGAAAAGTACACTTTGTACAAAATACTTCCATTAAGAGAAGGAACCTCATAGTCATGTATTTAATTGGATATTTAATCAAGTAAGTAGCCTCCTGGTCTTTAAAGTCAGAAGTGTTAAATGACAAAAAGAAAAATATTTCTCATTTCTAAAACTGAAAAGAAAACGTTTAATGTGTCTAAAAGGTTGTTCTAGTTTAATACATTAAATAAAATGGGATTCATAAAAAATAAGATTGTTTTCTTTATAGCAATTTTAATTTTATATGAGGTAATAGTTTTTATTTCTGTTTTGGTGAAATAATTGAAAGAAATTCAAAATAAAACATTTTAAATTTTTTTTTCTTTGGGAGTTTCATACATGAATACAATTTTGTCTTTGATGCTCTATCCCAATCTCCTGCTTTCCCTAATGCAAACCTTCTTCTAGTGATTTTTCTGTCATATTTTCTTATCTTTTTTCATACATGGGCCTTTGAGCGTCATCTGGGTTACCAGTAGTGCCATGAGCCTGAGCACTTGCTAGGCCTGTGTGTGTAGAGACTGGCCTCCTCGTACTCCTCTCTGTTCACTCTGTTTACAGAGGCAGAGTCTCTTACTGAACACAAAGTTTACCAATTATGGCTTGTCTATCCAGACAGTTTTTCTGGGGAACCATGTGTCAGCCTTGCGAGTTTAGAAATTACAGGTGACTACCACACTACGTAGCTTTTACATGGATTCTGGTGAGCTCATCTCTGATGCCTATATGTCATGTGTATATGAAAAATGCCTTTTATTTACTAAACCCTTATGCTTCTCTCTTATTTATTTATTTATTTACTTATTTATTTATTTATTTAATTTCCACTCACACAAACTTAACAGGGACACCAGTCCCCTCCCTCCCTCCAACCCCCCACCTCCCCTCCCTCCCCATCCCTCACCACCCCTCCCTCCCCATCCTCCAGTATCTCCCCCTCCCCTCCCTGGAGCATCCTTTCATGTGCATGCCAAACTCTTCTCTGGGTCCTCCTCTCCAATGAGGTGTAAGGACCCAGTGGCATTTCCCAGAACACTTTCTTTCTGGTGAGATCATACCCCATCAGTTGCAAATGATCAGGAAAGGAAAGTCTGTGAACTTAACCAGATGTCTCATTACTTACTCGCAGTGCTTGATGGTGGACTATTTTCTCTGCTGTAACATGGTCCCCTCTCTCCTTGTTTCTGGTGTGGCCCTCCTACCCCATCCCTCCTGTTCATAATCCTTGCAATTACTGTAAGTATTATAGAGATTTATCCTTGAGTGTCTCTAGGTGGGTACTAGGAGCCACCTATTAGGGAGTACATATGACGCTTAATTTTCTGGGTCTGGGATACTTCACTTAATATAATTTCTAATTCCATCCATTTCTCGGCAAATTCCATTAATTCATCGTTTTTGATGGCTGAGTAGTACTCCATTGTATAGATGTACGACATTTTCCTTATCCACTTGTCAACTGTTGGACATTTGGGTTGATTCCATGATTTTGCTGTTGTAAACAGTGCTGCTATGAACATGGTCATGCTTGAGCTATCGAGGTGAATTTTTTCTGTAGGGGGGTTTATTCCCAAAAGTGGAATAGCAGAGTCATATGGCATTTCAATTTTTTAAAATTTTTTATTATTATTATTATTTATTCAACTGTGCGCATGTGCGTGTGTATGTGCGCGCACGTGTGTGTGTGTCTGTGTGTGTGTCTGTGTGTGTCTGTGTATATGTAGAACCACGGACCAATTCGCGAACCACCATGGACGCCTCCACCTCCTTCTGCCCAGGGATTCACAGGCTCCGCCCTACCAGGACCAGAAGTGCAGGCAGCCCCCGCTTCCGCCTGGCGTCTATATGTGGGACCTGGGATCCGAACTCGGGACCTTCTGCCCGCAAGGCGGAGGCTTAACCCCTGAGCCACATCTCCAGCCCCGGCATTTCAATTTTTAATTTCTTTAAGATTCTCCAGAGGGCTCACCAGAGTGGCTGTATAAGCCTGCATTCCCACCAGTAATGTAGGAGCAGTCCCTTCTCTCCACATCCTCTTCAGCATTTGGTGTTGTCTGTATTGTGGATTTTGCCATCCTGACCAGGGTGAGATGATATCTCAGGGAAGTTTTGATTTGCATTTTCCTTATGGCTAAGGATGTGGAGCATTTTTTAAGATATTTGTTATACATTTTAATTTCATCTCTAGTAAAGTTTCTTTTAAGTTCCAGGGCCCGTTTTTTAATTGGGCCATTTATTTCCTTGGTGTTTAGTTTTCTAAGTTCTTTGTGTACTCTGGATAATAGAGCTCTATCAGATATGTGGTTAGTGAATTTTCTCCCATTCTGTGGGTTGCCTTTGTGCTCCTATTACAATCT
Organism: Typhlomys cinereus; assembly: GCA_023101885.1. NCBI lineage: Eukaryota > Metazoa > Chordata > Mammalia > Rodentia > Platacanthomyidae > Typhlomys > Typhlomys cinereus. The sequence continues at coordinate 1,926,921 of JALPQD010000122.1, read as the reverse complement.
CTTTATTTGAACAAAAGCTCTTTAATTTCACAAGATCCCAACTGTTAAGAGTTGGTTTCAGTGACTGTGCCATTGGGCCCAGCCCAATCAGCTCAAGGGAGGTCCCTACCCTTTCAACTATGGTTTTTATAATCTCTGGCCTTATATTGAGGTCCTTGATCCATTTGGAATTATTCTTGTACATGGTGGAAAGTATGGTTCCAGTTTTAATCTTCTGCATGTGGATATTCAATTTTGTCAGCGCCATTTGTTGAAGATACTGTTCTTTTCCACTGGATTTTTTGGGCCCCTTTGTCAAAGATCAAATGGCTGTACTTGTGTGGGCTTATATCTGGGTCTTCAACCCTTATCCATTGATCTGTGTGTCTATTTTGGAGTCAGTACCAGGCTGTTTATATAACTATGGATTTGTAGTATAGACTAAGGTTTGGTATGGTGATACCTCCAGCAGTATTTTTGTTACTTAGGATTGTCTTTGCTATCCTGGGTCTTTTGTGTCTCCATATGAATTTTGAGAATGTTTGGTCAACTTCTTTAGAGAATTGCTTTGGGATTTTAATTGGTATAGCATTGAATCTGTATATTGCCTTTGGTAGGATGGTCATTTTTACGATGTTGATTCTGCCAATCCAGGAACATGGGAGGTCTTTCCACCTTCTGGTGTCTTCTGCAATTTCTTTCTTTAGGGTTTTAAAGTTTTCATTCTTAAGGTCTCTTATTTTCTTGGTTATGTTTATACCAAGGTATTTCATTTCTATAGTAAATGGAATTGTATCTCAGGGCTTTTTCACTTCTTTCATTCTGGGCATATAGGAAGGCCACTGATTTTTTACATTTATTTTGTATCCTGCCACCCTGTTGAACTTCTCAGTTAGTTCCAGGATCTTCCTGGTGGAGTTTTTGGGATCACTTAGGTATAAGATCATTTCATCTGCAAATAGGTATAGCTTGACTTCTTCCTTGCTGATTTGAATCCCTTTTATGTCCCTTTCTTGTCTTATGGTTTCGGCTAAGACTTCCAGTACAATATTGAATAGAAGTGGTGAGAGTGGACAGCCTTGTCTAGTTCTGTTTCTCTCTTTAATGGTATGTCAGAAAACTAAACCCAGAAATTATTAAAACAATTTCTTTGACAGCTTCAATATAATGGCTTAGGTCATTTTTACTTCATATTACCACAACAAATTCCACTTTTGCTTCCATGTATCTTGCATGTGTGTGTGCATGTGGGCAGTATTCTGCTGAGTTTCATAAGGATTTGGCTAGCATTAGTATGTGTCTGGAAACTTGCTGAAGCATGGACCATATATCAGTGGGCATGCTGCTGAAAAAATGTAGCTGCCTTTCCTATAGCATTAACTCTCAATAGTCTTTTAAAGAGGGATGATGTCTATGGGGTCTTCTCCTTTCAAAGCTTGGGCAGCTATTGCGGAGGTAAACAGATGAAGCAAGTTCATGGCTGTAGAAGTTCTTTCAAGTCCAGAAAACACTAAATATTTAGCAGCACCCTTTCCATGGTCCTTTATTCTCTATATTTGGCCACTTGTGATCTTTTGTATCAAGTGACTTTCTTTTCAAAAAGAAACTTCTCAATTGAGGACTGAACATTTTCTACTTTATTTAATTGATATGGACTAATTATTTATTATTAGCTATGATATATTATAGTATCAGACAAGAAAATTAAATGTCTTGATATTATTAACAGTCAGAATTTTCATATTTCAAGTAAAAGTACCCAAATTGGGAAGAAAAAAATGAATCCTGTGGAGGTAGCTTAAAGTTGCTGGTGTTGATGATTTCTAATGTGTGTACACATATCCACAGACATGCGTGTAAGTGACATGCATGCCAATGTTCTTGAACTTCTGTACTTCTTGATAACCCTTGGAGTTCTTTCCATGAGATTCAGCATCAAGCATTTTATCTGAGATGCAATTCTATTCTTTGGAATAGCTTGATAATAGCATTCTATTCAAAACTTCTTCATACTTTTTCTTATCGCTAAGATTGTGTGCATTGAAATCAACTTAATTTCTCACACCTTGCTTTGAGTGTAGGATGGTTTTCAAATGACAAGAGATTTTGAAAGTGTGAAGATACACTTCATTTCACACAGTGGCCTTCCACCAGATGCATTTGCTTCCTTGAAGCATTCAGACAGGCCTGGAGACAATTTTGGTTATCAAAACAGAGCTGGATGGCAGTGTCCAAATTTCTTTGGCAGAAGATAAGAACACAGGACATTGATTAGCAACAGTGAACTGCCCACACAAAATCTCCTTAAGGCCAGAGTTGAGAAAAGCTGGTCTAATACAGAGAAGACAGAGCCATCACAAATAAAAAGATGCTAGAAAAGGTTGTGGGCTGAAAAACATTTCATGACAGCATGGCCATAGGATATTTTTCCCAATAATTGAAGTATAGTAGCAAGTACCAGAAATATATTAGTAAGTGTTCTCAGAAGAAACAGAATCTATAGAATGTAATATATATGTATATATAAACAAGTTTATTAAAAAATTACTCACAATAAAAATAGTGTCCTTCAAGATAGCCACCCCCAGCAGCCTCTTTCCTCACTGGAATGTTCCACAAAGCCAAATGATTCTGAGGAGGTCTCAAGCCTTTGCTCCTCTGGAGGGTTGAAGACACTGGGTTCCAACCTTGGTGAAGAACAGCTAGACTCCAATGTTAGTGATGAACAGCTAACAGTAGCAAAGCCTAGAGACCAGGCTCCAAGGGCAGCAGGAACAGCAACAATGTGATGGAAAAGGTGAAACTCCAAGTCAGCCAAGGATGGAGGCAGCAGCAACAGCAACCAAGAAGGCCAGAAGCTCTAAAGGCAAAGAACTTACATGCAGTGCAGACTGCACAGAGAGTCAACACTGGACAAGGGAAGAGCAAGTCTCTCCTTCTGGCACCTCCTATTATCTGTCCCACCAGTGGAAAGTGTGGGGGTCCTTGGGGATTACAGCTCTGTCCTGCAGGCTGGTCCCACAGGTCCTCCACAAGGGGGATCGCGGAAAGGTGAGTTTGCTGTCTGCCCACTCCCAGCCCTCCTTCCCGAGGACAATCAGAGGCGACCAGGAGTCTAGTCAAGCAAGAACTCATTTATTGCAAGCCCATAGCCATCTTATAAAGGCAGAAACTGCAAGGGAAATTCTAGGGTGGGGAAATGGGCAACCAATCATCTTAAAGATCAAGCCAGCACACAGGCTGTATGTAGCAAGATTTCTTCAAAACATCCTGAGCTACACCCTCCCATTGTCTTCCTCCATCAAAACATCTTTGTCTAAGCTCAAAACATCCTGAGCTACACCCCCTATTGTCTTCCTCCATCAAAACTTCTTTGTATAAGCTTGCCAGACCACCCAGATCATCCAGACTGAGGCCCCCACATATTCCCCTTTTTTGTTTTGTAATGAGGTGGGCTCAAAGGGTTGTTCCTCGAGTGAACCCCACAAGTTCTACCCATAGCCCTTAAGCCTTCTCTGATGATCTATGAGCATAGTATCAAGTATATCAACATCCCATAAGTCCCAGTATGAGCTTCTGTTGTTGTCCTGTCTGGGTTCGTCTTCTCAGTCAGGCAAGTTGGCATCAGCACCAGGCATGGCAGCGGTAGCTTGGGGAAGTTGTATGCGGGCCATACAGATAATACAATCTTGCCTGGTATGTTATTCCTACATATCTATCCTTTGTGGCAGCCAGCAGGAGCCATAATTCTTGGTTCTGACCTTGTTGATGCCGCCTCAGAGGGGGTCCAGCATAATGGGCTGCGCATGGCTTGGGTTGGTCACCACCCTCGTGTGGAGCCTTACCTGTCATTGCCTGCCAGACCTGGAAAGACCTCTCCTCTGGAAGGCATGTCAGGATATGTGGCTAGTAGATTAGACCAAGGCCTTACGAGCCTCCAAGCTTGAATTGCATCTCTGGGGGGGGGCATGGCATGCACGTTCAAGGGCCATAAACATCTGTAGCATGGTCTCGTTGATGGAGCGCTGTTGAGAGATATGCTGAGAAAACACTTAAGCGGTATAATTATTATTTTTTATACATTTTTTATTATTATTTTCGCTCATACAAACTAATAGGTACACCAGTTCCCTCCCTCCCTCCTCTCCCCCCAGAACCCCCTGGTCCTCCTCCCCAAACCCCTCCCTCCCCATTCCCCAGTGCCTCCCACCCCAATTCCCAGAGAGTCCTTTATTGTGCATGTCTGACTCTCCTCTGGGTCTTCCTCTCCTATGATGTACAAGGACCCAGTGGCATTTCCCTGAACCCTTTCCTGTGTTCCCCTTAAGCATAGAAACACTACTGTGGCTGTCAATCCCTTGCCTCCAAGGATCTTGGTGCCTTTAGCAGATGATAGACTTTGTGAGGTCAATAGTATGTTGGACTTTGCACAGGGCATGCAAAGTCCTATTATGATTGCTTCAGCCCTAACTTGTGTGGAGTACCTTGCAAATCATTGCTCCTCCCATCCTTTTGCTCTTATATCTTATCACCCCCTCTTCCACAAATGTCCCTGAGCTTCAGGATGGGGAGAGATTAGGCTGGCCTAGTTCTAGGTGGTTGATATAGAGTCTCTGAAGTTCTGGATTGTGGTTTGTTGATTTTCTTTTGCAGTTTTGTTGCTCCTGCAATGCCCTTCACTCCATCCTGCTGGGCACTGTATGTCACCCCCTGGCCAGAGACAAAAAGCTATTAAACTGGAGTCTTATTATAAGAGCACATTCAAGGGTAGATGTAATAAAAGTAGGAAACCTCAGTGAGGGAGGGGTCAATCACCCATTTGCAAAATGGTTACTTTTATCTGCCAGACTATATGCCCTCCCCTTCTGGTGAGATCATACCCCCTCAGTTGAAAATGATCAGGAACGAACATCTGTGAACTTAACCAGGTGTGACATTACTTACTTGCAGTCCTTGATGGAGGCCTATTTTCTCTGCTGTAACATGGTCACTTCTTTCCTTGTTTCTGCTGTGGCCCTCCAACCCCATCCCTCCTGTTCATAATCCTTGCAATTACTGTAGGTATTACATAGATTTACCTTGGAGTGTCTCAACGTGGGCTGGGTGGGTTTGGTACTAGGAGCTATCTATTAGGGAGTACATATGGCGCTTAATTTTCCGGGCTTGGGATACTTCACTTAATATAATTGTTTCTAATGACATCCATTTTGTGGCAAATTCCAGTAATTCATCATTTTTGATGGCTGAGTAGTAAGTACTCCATTGTATAGATGTACGACATTTTCCTCATCCACTCGTCAACTGTTGGACATTTGGGTTGATTCCATGACTTTGCTGTTGTAAACAGTGCTGCTATGAACATGGTCGCACTTGTGCTATAGAGGTGAACCTCTGCTGGATGGGGGACTATTCCCAAAAGAGGAATCGCAGGGTCATATGGCACTTGAGTCTTTAATCTCTTTAAGAATCTCCAGATGGCTTGCCAGAGTGGTTGTATGAGCCTGCATTCCCACTAGCAATGTAGGAGAATTCCCCTCTCTCCACATCCTCTCCAACATTTGGTGTTGTCGTATTGTGGATTTTTGCCATCCTGACCGGGGTGAGATGGTATCTCAGGGAAGTTTTGATTTGCATTTCCCTGATGGCTAAAGAAGTGGAGCATTTTTTAAAATATTTGTTAGACATTTTAATTTCATCCCTGGTAAAGTTTCTTTTAAGTTCCAGGGCCCATTTTTTAATTGGGCCAGTGGTTTCCGTGGTGTTTAGTTTTCTAAGTTCTTTGTGCACTCTGGACAATAGAGCTCTATCAGATATGTGGTTCGTGAAGATTTTCCCCCTTTCTGTGGGTTGCCTTTGAGCTCGTGTTACAATCTCTTTATCTGAACAGAAGCTCTTTAATTTCACAAGATCCCAACTATTGGGAGTTGGTAGCAGTGACTGTGCCATTGGATGTCTGTTTAGGAACTGTTGGCCTAGTCCAATCAGCTCAAGGAAGTCCCCTACCCTTTCAACTATGGTTTTTATAGTGTCTGGCCTTATATCAAGGCCCTTGATCCATTTGGAATTAAGTCTTGTACATGGTGACAAGTGCGGGTCCAGCTTTAATCTTCTGCATGTGGAGATCCAGTTTTGCCAGAACCATTTGTTGAAGATACTGTTGTTTTTTTTTTTCCCCATTGGATTCTTTGGGCCCCTTTGTCAAAGACAAAATGGCTGTAATTATGTGGCTTATATCTGGGTCTTCAATCCTTATCCATTGATCTGTGTGTTTATTTTGGAGTCAGTACCAGGCTGTTTTTACAACTATGGATTTGTAATATAGACTAAGGTTTGGTATGGTGATACCTCCAGCAGTGTTTTTGTTACTCAGGATTGCCTTTGCTATCCTGGGTCTTTTGTGCCTCCATATGAATTTTGAGATTGTTTGGTCAACTTCTTTAGAGAACTGCTTTGAGATTTTAATTGGTATAGCATTGAATCTGTATATTGCCTTTGGTAGGATGGTCATTTTTATGATGTTGATTCTGCCAATCCAGGAACATGGGAGGTCTTTCCACCTTCTGGTGTCTTCTGCAATTTCTTCCTGTAGGGTTTTAAAATTTCATTGTAAAGGTCTTTTACCTCCTTGGTTAGGTTTATACCAAGGTATTTCATTTTTTTAGGGGCTGTAGTAAATGGGATTGTTTATCTCAAGGGTTTTTCACTTCTTTCATTCTGGGCATATAGGAAGGCCACTGATTTTTGCACATTTATTTTGTATCCTGTCACCCTGCTGAACTTCTCAGTTAGTTCCAGGAGCTTCCTGGTGGAGTTTTTGGGATCACTCAGGTATAAGATTATGTCATCTGCAAATAGGGATAGCTTGACTTCTTCCTTGCTGATTTGAATCCCTCTTATGTCCCTTTCTTGTCTTATGGCTTCAGCTAAGACTTCTAGTACAATATTGAATAGAAGTGGTGAGAGTGGACAGCTAGGGGTGTATCATTGATGTTTTCAAAGAACCAGCTTTTTGACTGGTTGATTTTTTCTATCCTTTTCTTAATCTCGATTTCAGATATTTCTCCCCTTATTTTGCTAATTTCCTCTCTTCTACTACTTTCGGATCAGATTGCTCTAGTTTCTCTAAAGTTTTAAGCTGCATTGTTAAGTTATTTATTTCTGATGTTTCCATTTTTTTGATGTAGGCATTAAGAGCTATGAACTTATCTCTTAGGACAGCTTTCATTGTGTCCCAAAGATTTTGGTAAGTTGTATTTTCATTATCATTGGCTTTCAGGAAATCTTGAATTTCCTTCTTAATTTCTTCTTGAATCCAGTTCTCATTCATGATCATATTGTTAAGTTTCCAGGAGTTAGTGTATTTTCTCTTGTTTGTTGTGTTGTGGATGTCCATCTTTAGGCCGTGGTGGTCTGATAGGGCATGGGTTAGAATTTAACCTTTTTTTATATGTGTAGACTCATTTTGTGGCCCAATATGTGATCTATTTTGGAGAAAGTTCAGTGTGCTGCTGAGAAAAATGTGTATTCTTTGGTGCGTTGGTGAAAAGTTCGATAGAGATCTGTAAGGTCCATTTCTTTAAGGGTTTGATTAAGTTCCAAAGTGTCTCTGTTAAGCTTTTGAGCTGTTGATCTATACCATGTTGAGAGGGCGGTGTTAAAGTCCCCAAGAATTACTGTTTAGGGGTTGATTTCTTGCTTTAGACTCTGTAGTGTTTTCTTAATGAATGTGGATATATGTTCAGTATTGCAAAGTCTTCATGGTGAATTGTACCTGTGACTAAAATGTAGTATCCATCTGTGTCTCTTATGATTTTCTTTGGTTCGACGTCCACTTTGTCTGAAAGCATAATTGCTACCCCTGCCTGTTTCCTGGTTCCATTACCTTGCAAGATTTTTGACCAGCCTTTCATTCTTAGGATGTGCCTATCTTTTGTGATGAGATGAGTTTCCTGAAGGAAGCAGATTGTTGGATTGTGGTTTTTAATCCAAGTTTGTAATCTGTTTCTCTTAATCAGTGAGTTAATACCATTGACATTTAATGTTATAATGGAGAAATTATTTTTAATTCTGGACATTTTTTATGTTTAGTAGATTTTATAAGTGTATTGTTTGATATTTATGTTTTGGTGGTATTATACTTCCCTCTGTCTTCCTTGTTCTTATCTCAAGCTTGAGTATCATTTCTAGGATTTTTTGAAGGCCTGGTTTGGTAGACATGTATCCCTTCTAGTTGTCTTTGTGCTGGAAAACTTTTCTTTCTCCCTCAATCATAACAGATAGTTTTTCCGGGTATATTAGTCTGGGTTGGCATTTTTGCTCATTTAATATTTGAAGTACATCTCTCCAAGCTCTTCTTGCTTTTACTGTTTCCATTGAGTAGTCATTTCTTATTCTAATAGGTTTACCTTTAAAAGTGACTTGCTTTTTTTATCTTGAAGCTCTCAGCTCTCAGCGTCAAGACTATTATATGCCGTGGCGATTTTCTATTTTGGCTCATATCTGTTTGGAGTGCGAAATGCCTCTTTTATTTCAATAGGCTTCTCATTCTTTAGTTGTTGGAAGTTTTCATTTATGATGAATTGAAATATTTCCTCAGGTATGGTATTTTAGGATTCTTGTTCCTGTATTCCATGAATGCACGTTAGGCTTCTTCAGGGTGTCCCATATCTCTTGAATGTTCCTCTCCAGTATCTTTTTGGCTTTAACAATCTCTTCCATTGAGCTGGTTAATTCTCCCACTTTGTCTTTAAGATCTGAAATTCTATTTTCTGCCTCATTTGTTCTGCTGATAAGACTCTCTGTTGAGTTTTGGGTTGAAGAGAACTTGTCTTTTAGTTCAATTTTAAACTCTGCCTAAGACTGTTTTAACTGCTCTATGCCTATTTTTGTTTCTTGAACTGTTTTTCTCAACTCCTCCAAGTGCCTGTTGTGTTCCTGTTCAAAGTGGTTGATACGGTTGTTTAACTCTTCTTGGATTTCCTCTTTCATAGTATTAATCATGGTAATGATCATACTCTGAAAGTCGTTATGTTGGGTCTGGCTTTCATGGCTATTTTCTCTGAATTTGTTCTGAATCCATCATTATGGGATTAATTATTTTGGTGGGAGATTGGTCTTCTTGGGTTTTGTTTCTCGTGGATCTGCACTTTGACTTGGGCATTGTTGTTTTGTTTTGTAGGACCATTCAGTTTTCGTGTGTTTTTCACGGAACTGATGTAGTTGGTATTGTTACACTGGCCATTTATTACTAGTGCTTGTCTTGGATTGGGTATGTTTTTGTATTGTTATTGTTATATCCTAGATGAGGCTACTAGGCTGTTAATATGTCAGTTAAGTCAGGGTAAGTAACCAGGAGGCGAATGGTAGTACACTTTTACAATTTAGTATCTTGGTGATATGTGAGGGTGAGTGATGTATTCCCTGGAGTTGTATGTTTTTGGGATGGCTGTATGAGGAAGTTGATCTACAGCAATTGATACTACAAAGGATCAGTAAGGTGAAAGCAAAAAAAAAAAAAAAGGTTTACTTATCTTTAGGCTGGATGTGAAGAATCTCACCCATGTGATATAATGATTGTAGTGGAGTCCAGATGCATGGCCTGTGTTCCCTTTGTTCCTTAGAGTTTTGCTTGAGTTTCCTTTGGACTCTATTGAATTCTGAATAGCACGTGTGTAGGTCCCCGGTGGGCCGGAGAGGCAGAGTGTCTGATGTTGATGGCAGAATTCTTCACCTGGGACCTGGGGGGGCAGCGGAGGCACATGGGGCGGGAGGATGAGAGGGGCTGTGGTGGGGTTTGGGCTCGGCTGGGATGGGTTCTCTCATTCACTCACCTGGGGAGCTGGCGGGGTAGCACGGAGGGGGCTGGGGTCCTCCGGGGCTGGGCCCAGGCCAAGCTGGAGTTGGCCTGGGTGCTCGCCAGGCAGACTGGGGGCTCCGGGGTTGGGGGCTGGGCTGGGCTGGGCTGGGCTCTTTCACTCACTCACCTGGGGAGCTGGCGGGGTGGCACGGAGGGTGCTGGGATTGTCCGGGGCAGGGCCCAGGTCAAGCCGGAGTCGGCCTGGGTGCTCGCCGGGCGGGTGGGGGGCTCCGGGGCTCCGCGGTGGGGGGGCTGGGCTGGGCTGGGATGGGCTCTCTCACTCACTCACCTGGGGAGCTGGCGGGGCAGCACGGAGGGGGCTGGGGTTATTAAGCAGTATAATTATTAAAAGAACAATTCTTTCTAGATGTTAAGTCAAACCCAGATCGACTTCATTTTGGTTTAGGTAAGATATCAATCAGGCCATCTTGAGTTAGGTCAGGCCTATGAGGATTACAGTTAGCATCTTCCCTGAGCACATTGTGGATAGCTTCTTAACAGAAGGTTTGGTGAATAGGGTTCCCCAGTGTTTTTGGAATCTTGATTTAAGTTGTCCCTTTTGAAAATTTAAAATGTTGATGGTAAATAATGCCAACCCTAGCTGTTGGTGTGGGCTGTTGGTGTGGGCTGTTGGTGTGGGCTGTTGGTGTGGGCTGTTGGTGTGGGCTGTTGGTGTGGGCTGTTGGTGTGGGCTTATCCCCCTTTTTGTTTTAAACAACGGCCATTATTTGTTTTAATTTGGTTAGGTATGGGGTCATCCAGCAATGGGGGGTGTCTTTTTGAAATTCCAAAGACCTTCAAATACCTTGAGAGACGCATCCCAGCATGGCTGTTCTAATCCTGTCTCATTTCCCCATATACCTATTTGAGGACTCAGACTGCTCAAGGGATGTGGGGCGATGACCGCTCTTAGCTACTTCCTGCTAAATTGGGACCATGGGAGTGAAAGCAGTCTGATGTCCTCATCTATGAAGTGCTGGGATGGTCTAGACGTCTTTGACAGATGGCTTTATTACTTTAAGGTAGCTCTAAAAAAGACAAAACATAGGTTAAACTTTTTAAATCATTAATTTAGAAGGTAAATTGGATAAACCAACTAAGCTCAGCAATCTTATGGGTATTGGCAAGAGTTAGTAAAGAAAACCTGTTACCTTGCTTGGTGTAGTCACTGTCTGTTTGGTGTAAAAACCAAGAGCAAAGCTACACATACTGAAGACCTTTTTCCTCTGGCAGCTGTGAATCCCTATGATTACATTTAAAACCTGTTCAAAACAATAGTAGAACACAGGACTACACCTGGAATCAGACTTGTCCCCAAGGAAGGGAGCTCATACATACCAGGAGAATGAAGAAATTTCAATGAATCAGTTTTTCTTTCTGGCTGATAGGTATGTTAGTATTAGACATGGGAAAACAAATTTTTAAAGGAATTACAAAAATGTTATTAGATCCTGGGTAAAAACACAATACCATCTTTTGTGAAGCTTCATAAAAATCAAGATAAAACAAAATATTTTAGTCAGTATGTACTCAGGCCTTTTAATGTTATCAAGATGATTCATTTTTAAGTGTGCACATTCATTTAAATTGGGCATGCCAAATAATGAACAAAGTCAAAAACCAAAATGTGATCATAAATGTGCAATAAAATCTGAAGTGGCCACAGCTGTTATTTTGAAACATAAAACACACATTTTATAGGAAATCCAGATAACCAAGCAAGTCAGAATTTTTTTAAGTAACCTTTATCATCACAGGAACAGTACAAAAAACAACAGACAGTTTTTATGGTCCCACCAGTGCAGGGGGCAGAAGCTTCCTTAAATCAATCAAGAAACAGTTTAAAACACACATCGTTTGGCCTAGAAAGTGGGTCATTCATCAGAACAGAGGGTGGTAAATTTCTCTTTGTTTATCTCAACATTCAGATTTTGGGTTCTTTCCCTAACGTCTTTTTACAAGAGACTTGAAACAGTCTGTCCTATTGTTTCGTGGTCTGAGTCCACACAAAAGACAACACAAAGTTGACATAGACAAACACAAACAGAGGCAGCTCCCACCTGCCTGAACAGAGCCTTCCTAAGCAGGGACTGAGGAATTTGTAGTCTTCCTCAGTGCCCCCAAGTTCCCTGCTCTAGCCTGGCAGGGGCCATGCCCACGTGCAGATTTGGGAGGTTTTTGTGAAGGCGTATGGGCATCATTCTGCCCGATAGACCCCTCCCTTCTCTCTCTGCAGCATTCTCGGTGAAACTGCCTCCCAAAGCTTTAAAGCCTTGGAATCAGAGATTTCCAAGCCCCTAATTTTAAGCATGTATCTCAGAGTCTTGAGGGCTGGGTCTTTAGACTTAGTAGTTGCATTACCCATCTCTTAGGGTCTCGCTCACCTTGAAGACCACTGGGCCCCGATCAAATTCTTCAACACTCCATGAACTCTTCGTGCACCACAGTTGGGCACCAGATGTGGGAGTCCCCGGGAATTGCAGCTCTGTCCTGTAGGCTGGTCCCACGGGTCCTCCACAAGGGGGATCGGGGAAAGGTGAGTGCACTGTCCGCCTGCTCCCCGCCCTCCTTTCTGAGGACAATCAGGAACTCATTTATTGCAAGTCCATAGCCCTTATAAAGGCAGAAACTGCAAGGGGAATTCTAGGGTGGGGAAATGGGCAATCAACCATCTTAAAGGTCAAGCCAGCATGCAGGCTGTATGTAACAAGATTTCTTCAAAACATCCTGAGCTACACCCCCAATTGTCTTCCTCCATCAAAACATCTTTGTCTAAGCTTGCCAGACCACCCAGGTTCACCTAGACTGAGGCCCCACTGAAAGTACCATCTACTGTGGGCTGGGTTCTCCACAGCAATCAGTCAAGTACTTGCAGGCTTGTTCAGGGGCCATTCTAACCACTAACCTTCCACAGCTGCCCCCAAACAGTCTGCAACTGTCAAGTTGACACCGAAATGCAACCATAACAAGAAGATAGAGAGATGTGTCTTTGGTCTTTCCAGAAATGTCTGAGTCACTGTGTAAAGACAGGTTCTTTGCTTTTCATCATGAGAAGCCCTATTGGCTCGGCTGGATTCTCGCAGTACCAACTCCTTCTCTAAGGTTCTCAATGCTGCAAGAAATTTTGTGGGACTATGCCAGAGGATACAATCTGCACAAGGAATGTGTGATCTGGCCCCTTGGTCTCAGGAAACCCGAGCTATGTCAGGAGCCATTTTTCCATCTAGATGATCATTTTGGAAGTCTTTATTAGAGTATCTATCAATGATTCATTGGTTTAGCACCAATTGAACCAACCTAAATGGGTGTGATGGCTAAACTTTATGAGAAGTAAGCATTTAAATAATGTTGTCTTCAAAAAATGGCAAAGTACTTCCACTCAGATTAAGTCCCTGAGACTCGAATTAGTATTAAAGTTCTTATATAGCTTAAACATCTATGAGTCACATATCTCATATTTGTACATATGTAACTATTGAGAAACAATGACTACCTTTTAAAGAAGGAAAGTTTAATTAAGTTTTAACGGAATTTTTAAAACTTTTTTAATATGTGTGTGTGTGTGTGTGTGTGTGTGTGTGTGTGTGATCAGAGTGCACTGTGTGTCCCTGTGGTTGACCAAGGTTGACTTCAGAAATTATCCTGGATTGCTTCTACCTCCTTTTTGCTTCACTCTTAAATTTCTCACACTCTGCCCAAGAGGGCCGGAAGTGGAGTCCACTGCTGTTTTGGTCTGGCATTTTTAAGTGGGACTTGGGATCAGAACTCAGGACCTTTTGCTTGGGATGCACAGTCTTAATCTCTGAGCCATCACTGCAGCCCTTGATTAAATTTTAAACAGCAAATTTTATTCTAAATATGCTTCATGGATTTTACGCATTTATGTAAGAACAGTACAGGTAGTTTATTATTCTGGTTTTTGTAAAGAAAAGGTTTGTCAGATTAATGTTATTTGCATTGTACTCCAAAGGAAGGAAGTTAACTGAAGGATAAGGTCTGGCTAATCTGTCACTCAGAAGTGTAGGCAGGAGTGGAAGTGGGGCAACAGAAACTCATCTAAGCAAAGCCTCACCTGTTCTTTCCCTAGCTATTTATTTTAGCTATTTATTTGTTTCATCTTTCACAGCATTGACCTGCCAGACCCACTTTTGTTATATGAAAGAAAATGTGTTTTCTCATTGTCCATCTTTCTCCACTCCCAACACACACACACATACGTATGGAATGAAAAATCGCATTTAGTGTAGATGATAATGACGAGGTACACTCAACTGCTCATCTCAGCTTCCCTCTCTCCTATTACTAGCTCCACGCTTTGTTTTGGTCCCATCCAAAACAACCTTTTCTGTCTCTTTTCCACACAATTTTTAATGGCTTATAAATGTGATTTAAGAAATTTGGATAATAACAGTATTATAAACCTGAATCAAATATAAAGCAAAAGTCGCAATCTTGGTCTCAGTTTTTTTTCTATTTCCTCCAGAATTTTGTGGTTAAGAAGAGGTGATGGCATCCAGATGTTTATCATATTCTTGAAAAAAGATAGGAAGTAAGAATTTTAAGAGGGGCATAAACTCTGAAGTGGCTTGGGAGGACATCAAGCTTTGGTATTCTTTTAGACATTCATTCTAACTACTTTATGAGGCCAGTCAGTATCTCTGTACATATAAGAGTATACCACAGCTGAGAAAATTGCAGATTGGAAGAGATCTATAATGGTACCAGTGACTAAACTTACAGAGAGTCTTTTCAACTACTGCTTAAAGTGTGATTATTTACTTTCTTATTGAAAAGATGGAAGAGTAGTCAGATCTGTCAATCTAATGGAGGGAGTGAGGTAGCAGTTGGATAGCTCTTAGGAAGGTAGAAGTGATGTGCTAAAATGTAAATAGTTGAGATTTGATTTTCCCCTTTCTGTTTCCAACTGTGAAAAGACCTTGAGATTTCCTGCTGCTCCAGATTGCAGCACAAAGTTTATCTGCTTAATGGAATCTCATTGGTTAGTCTTCATTTGAGAATAATTTTAGCAGCTAGATTTGTAGTCAATAATCACATACTGATTACATGTGTCATAAATAACCCACGTGTTATTAATAGTTCAGTATGGATTAGAATATTTATGTCATGAATATTAATGAGTTAATAAATCTGTTTAATCCAACTAATTGCTTTGCATTCTTAAATGTATATTTAGACTTTGACTCTTTTTTTACAGAAAGTGTAATAAAAATACACAGATAATAGTTTTATTATATCATCATCATATAACACCATATAGCTCATCAAACATGTTATAACTACATTATGCTAGGTAATGTGCACATAAAAAAGCCATAATTAGACTTTGCATGACCTGCGCAATGACTGACATGTCCATGACCCTTCCAACGTCAAGCATGGATCACAGGCATGAGGATCCTTAGAGACAAGGGACTAACAGTCATAATAGTGTTCCCATTCTAAAGGGGAGCCCAAGAAAGGGATCTGGGCAATGCCTCTGAGTCCTTACACCCCACCAGAGTGGTGGACGCAGAGGGAAGTTTGACATTCACACTAAAGGTTGCTCCAGGGAATGGGAGGGGGGAAAGAGGAACACATGGAGAAAGGGAGGGAGGGGAGTGAAAGAAGGGAAAAAGGAAGGAGAGTGAGAGGGGGACTGGGGAGGGGTAGAGGGAGGAAGGGGATTGGGGTACCTATTAAGCTTGTGTGATTGGAAAAAAAATAAATTAATATAATTTAAAAAATGCTGAAAAATAAATTCAAGAACATAGTGGAAAATGGAAAAAAATAGATGCTTAATATCCATATGATGTTTTTTACTTCCTTTGTCATACTTAAGAAGAATGTGCAATTCCCACTTTCTTGACGACTAGCATGATTCAATTCCCACTTTCTTGACGACTAGCATGATTCAATTATGCAACTCACCTCTTCTATGACTCATGTCTGTGTCTGCATATGCATCCTGCAGATGATTATGGTAGTTAGTGTATTTCTAATGTTTAGCTAACACAAACCTTATAGATTGAAAAACTATCACTCTTTTTGTGATTTTAAATATTTGAAATAAATGTTATCCATGTTTTCTCCAGAAGCTCTGGGAAATAATATATTCCCATGAGTTTTCTCATGGCCACTTCACCTTCAAAATCACCTGTAGGATTTTCATATCACTGTCTGCTTCCCATATCATGCTCTCTTCTCTGACACAGCCTCTCTTATTCCTCCCTCCTCCCCTTCCTCTGATAAGGACATTTATGATTTTATTAGTTTCCCTTAGTTAACTCAGAATCACCAATCTATCTCTTGCTATGAATTCATATATTTGAATAAGAGGGTATGGACACAAGTTTGAGCCTTCAATTCTTCTACATAAAATGACTTCAATTCTGTTTCAAAAATTTATAGCTTCCCATTTAACTAGTTCTCAAATAAACAAGGGATATGTTCCTGGTGGCGGTCGTAGCTGTGATTCCTGTTTGGAGTCAATGCTTTCCAGCTGATCATGTCTCCCTTTGTTGATTAATTTCCTACCAACAGGAATAGATATTTCGGTGCAAAGCTTGATATGGTGACCAAGCCCAGGGACTAGGCTTCTCCCAGTCTTCTTTCTGAATTATTCTCCTGCAAACATCCACAGAGAGTCGAGAGCTGCACTGCACTCAGTTCTTCCCATGCACCATGCAGAACACATCAGCAGTGCACGCACATCTAATAATCCCCACAGATTATTAGGAGGCAGCTACTGTGCACATCTTCCTACTGAGGATGAACAAATTCCAACACTTTGTCCTCAGGGATGAAATTCTGGCCTGCTGTAGCCCATATCTTCATTATGACATGAAAGGTACTATTTCATCAATGTGTAATCAACTTAGAATATGTAAAGTTTTAGGAAACACTTAGCAGTAAACCATGTCAAGCTCATTTTTATAGTAGTGGCCGATGGATGGTATGTCTGTCTGGAACTCTGGAGTTTGCTGTGTAGCCATCTTTGTTTCCTAAGAAGAATTTTTCTCGCTTCCTTTTTCTTCCTCTTCTTTAAACAGTACTTACTTCTCATATAGGTAATATGAAGATGTTTGACTTGCGAGTTTATTGATAAGTAGTAGTCTCTTACTTACATGTGTTATATTTGTAGGATTATGGTCAATGCAAATTCTATCTTAATATGAATTATCTTGACACTACTTAAGTATAAATAAATATCATAGTCGATAAATATATGCTTAAATAAGAATGAATGCAACAGATAATATGAGGCAGATAATTTGCTGACTTAAGATTCAGGGAAAAAGGAAAATAACATTTCCTACATCCTTTACAAACAAGAAAATAAATAATAAGAACGTGGAACTGGGCCAATTAGAGCTCACTTAGGTAATAAAGTGAGCCAAAGATTGGCCTTCACATTTCTTGCCATAAGTAGATTTTATGAGATCAATGGTTATATTTATGAAAAACAAAACATGAACTTTTTGCTTTAGATATGTATGTGAAATGAAAATCATGTTATGAGAAGATAGTTTTAATTAAAACAGAAACTCTAAGTTCTAACCTAAGTTAAAACAATAACAGTAAATTAGCTGGCTACGACATATAGTTATATATATCTATATCAAATCTATATTTAATACACACAGTTATATATAAATCCATATATATGTATACTGCACACAAATATTTGGATCTTTAATATGTATCTATACAGGCAAACATTTGGCACTTTAATATACATCTATATACACACAAATATTTGAAGCTTTAATATATCTATCTCTATATATAAATATTTGGAGCTTTAATGTCAATCAAAATATCATTATACACCATCATGCAAAGCATATTTGTGAATCAAAGCACAGAAGGCAAAACAAAAGGCTTCTTACAAAAACGAAATATATTTCAATGAGGGGGGTGGCTCCTTGGGTAAAGCATTTTGGTGCAAGAATGAGGACCTGAGTTCAGATCTGCATAACCCAAGTGTAGTGCATGTCTGTAGTCCCAGGGCTCCAATGGTAAGAAAGAGAGACAGGAGACTCTCTGGAATCTTTTGAGTTAACCAGACTGGTGCTTGCATCAGTGAACAACAGGTAACTATGCCTCAAACAAGGTGAAAGGTGAGGCCACAAATCCCTCAATTCCCTCTCATCTCCAGATCTATGCTGTGAAACGTATGCCCATGATCTCACATGTGAACATGAACATGTATATCACTCACATGTGTACACAATAATGACCAAAAGAAAATAAGTAAAATACACTATATTCAGACATAAAACATGTATTTTCTTCTTGAATATCATAGGAATTGAAAAAAAACTGTATAGCTGAAAAACAAATATCACCATAATTGCTTCAGGCAGCGATGTGAGAAGAATCCTATTGTTTCTGGTGCTGCACAGATGACTTAAAGCTTGTGCATCCAGCTTGCATAAGAAATTGGCCGGGAAAACAGTCAAGGTTCCTTCCACAAGGTTGAGGTAGGTTGAGTGTTTAATTGTCCAGACCTAAATGTTACATAGTCCATCAGGGAAATACAATAAAATACTCACATGAATTCAACTGTTCTGTATTTTCAAAAAGACTTGCCACAAACTGACTGCTTGATTTCCTGTGAAGTAAGAAAGTGCTAAGAAACATATAGCAGTTTTATCTTAGAAATTGTTTTCATGAGGCTTTTTTTTTTGTTTTTCCTTTTCCTTTTAAGGGGGGTTTACATTAGGTTGTGTTTTTGCAATTAATATCTTTAGGGCATTTTGTAAATCAGTAAGTAGGGATGTCCAGCACATTTCCAAATTGTTTCCAAGATAATTTCCTGGCAAATGCTTAATGGGAGAAAATTAACTGAATATTTTTGTGATTTAAATATAACCCAGATTGAAGACATGCTTTTTTTAAACTATGAGAGAGTTAGTGCCTACACTAGACTTGCACAAATGTAGACCTGTTGACATGGGTGGGGAAGGTCTCACAGGGCCTGCCCCTTGCTGCTTAGCCAGTAAGTACTAATAGAGTCTGGGATTAGGAGACAGGGCCATGAATAGTATACTCACTGGGAGTGCTACAGCCTTAGCACAGAGCTACTGGGTCTGCATACCCACAGTCACACAGGTCCTATTCCAACTTTTTGCACACAAAACAAAATGATACCATTTTAATGACCTCACTGCTGCTGCTACAAATATTAGAACTACTCAACTTAGAGAAAGAGGGGGCTTCTTCATTCTTATGGTTTCTGGTTACAGCTCATTATGATGGTAGCAAAGTGTTTATCACATTAGGAGATGAGGGAACTAGAAGAAGGGCAAAGACCAAAGTATACTTCTCCCTTGCCAGTTGCCAAAGTATTCAATGCATTCTGATAACTTTATATTCCTTCCCGCCCATCTCAATCCTCCTCCTCCTCCCTTCAAGTCCATTTCCACATTTGTACCTGTGGCATTCACTTTTATGTGTCACTTTGACAATTGAAAACTGAACCTTCAGGCACACTTGTCAAGAATTACTTAGTTAAAACATGTCTCTGAGCAAACTCGAAGAAATAACTTAATTTGGGTGAGGAGACCTCTGCAGGACAGATGGAGGTAAAACTGACTGACTTTGGCAGACTGGCAAGGGAGAAGGTATACTTTGGTCTTTGCCCTTCTCCTAGTTCTTCCTGTGCATATGAGATGGCTAGTTTTTTCTATTAGTACTTACTGGCTAAGCAGCAAGAGGCAGGCCCCGTGAGACTCTCCCCACCCGTGTCAACAGGTCTACATTTGTGCAAGTCTAGTAGTGCAGGCATTAACTATCTCATAGTTGAAAAGCTGTGAATTAATGCTCTCAAAAGGTAAAATGGCATCTAGGTGTTGACTACCTATACTTTCACCAAAATATTTGAGCCAATAGTAAAGGATTAGAATGAATTTCCAAGATTAAATCAGACCCATAGAGTGTATTAAAATTTCTTTCTAAATCATATATAGTACTCATTTGATAATTTTCATATACATTTTAATACAATGTTAACATCATGGTTGCATTTTGGTGTTGACTTGACAGTTGCAGAATGTTTAGGCCCTAGCTGTGGAGAGTTAAAGGTTGGAATGGCCCCTGAACAAGTCTGCAGGTATTTGATTGATTGCTGTGGAAAACCCAGCCCATATTGGGTGGTATTTTCCAGCAGTGGACCAGATAATAGGAGGTGCAAGGAGGAGGGACTTGCTGTTCCCTTGTCTTGTGTTGACTTGTGGTGGAGTTACTTTTAGAGCATTGTGGCCTTCTTTGTTGCTGCTGCTGCTTCTGTCCCTGGTTGACTCGGAGCTTCATCTTTTCCACCTCATTGTTGCTGTTCTTGTTGCCTTTGGAGCCTGGTCTCTCAGCCTTGCTGCTATTCGCTGTTCTCCACTGATGTCTGAGCCCAGCATCTTTGACCTTCCAGAGAAGTAAAGGTATGAGACCTTCTTGGAATTGTTTGGCTTCATGGAACCTTCTGATCAAGAACGAGACAGCTAAGGGTGGCTACTTTAAAGGGCACTATTTTTATTGTGAGTTGTTTTATTAAACTTATTTACATATATGTTGCATTCTATAGATTCTGTTTCTTCAGAGAACCACAACTAATACAGTTAATGACATAGAATTCTAAATAAGATAATACATAATATGACCTGAGCAAGCACAGCAGAAAAGTCATTTTTTACCCTTGAGGCTGCATAGACAGCGGCTAAGCATTCTGTGTCTGATTACTAGCTGGACAGCATGGTGAAATTGCTGACTCTTCTAGTTGTTCTCTGTAAAATCTCAGCACTGATCATTTCTGTAAGGTTGCTGATAGGTTTTACTTATATGTTGGTGCTTCTTTGTGTCTAAAATATCTAGAAAGTGGTCAAACGTTGAGAACCCCATGCTAGAAGGCAATGACATCTTTCTTTCTGTTTTTAGTCCATGAGTCAGTGTGCAGTAGTTTGTAAGTAATTGAAGAAATAAATGTTTAGAAATGAAAGAGGACAAGATACTTTGACTGCCTTAAATTCTGCAGGCCCATATTTCTGAAGACAGTGATGAATATCTTATTTCAAAATTCTGCTTTCACCACAGGTTAGCGCTGGAACAGTGATACATTATATTGGATTTTCTTTATTTAATCTCTTCATCAGTTGCAGAAAAACTACTTGAATTTCCCTGTTGAGAATAATGTGCACTCGCTGTACCTCTTACTTGTCTAAGAAAAGACATTAAGGTAACTTTTGCTGAGCAAATGGTATATTGTTGGATTAGATGCAACACTGCAGATATATTATAAAGGATAATTTAATATGGCAGTGTAATAATGCATTTCAGTTCATCACTGTGTGGCTCTTTCTGTATAAAGCCTCTTAGCACACTCTGCAAATAAGCAGACATTACTAGTGATCATGAGCAACACAGAAACACTTGTGACAACTGACTCCCTCCTACCCTATGCAAGTTGTCTTCATCGTAGAACACCTTCAGATCTGAACTTCTGTTCAAATCTCCAATTGTTCTATAAATCTGGGTGCAATTCCTGACATACATATCAATAAACTCTGCCCATAACTTCATGCCTAAACTCCTGACTCAGAAAGGAAGATGTATCCAAATAGATTCTTTAGTTAAATAAACTTTAATTTTTATAAAGAAATCACAAATCTATAAATACCGTATTTTATTACTAATTATTTTGCATAGATAATTTCATAGAAAAGTATGTGCCACGTCTATTTAAGATAAACATCTTTCTACTCCAAAGGCATTCAGAATTTGGAGGGAAATGTAAGTGCTAAATCCTAAATATGTTCTGGTGAGAATTACTTAGAGTCATGTGTGATAACAATCCCAGGATAGGCCAAAGCCTTTATGCTCAGTTTAGACTTCATGGTTTCTGCCTGTGGCAAGCTACACAATGGCTTTCCCTTTATTTCTCAAAAGCAAATTCTGAAGTACGTGAGAGTGGTTAAGAATTAGAGTGTTACATCAGGGAGGCCGGCTTGAATTCTGCTCTGTTGGGAGCACAGAAGTCAAGGAGTATCGGCTCCTTTCATTTCCCCTTCTTACTTGTTTGAACCAAGGTCCATCCTTTAGTCTTGGCATATGCAGTAAATGAAGCTGTGAAGAAAAAGGGTATGTTGCACTGCAAGCCCTTTTGAATAGTGATCATTATCATGACTTAGCTTCCTAGAAAGAATGGGTCATGGCAAGATAAAAGAATATTTAATAAAACCATGTGCTCTGCTTGAGAACGTCAGATGGAAGAGAGGCTAACACTATTTTTCCTCTGAGATATTACTTTTTCATATCCAATGATTCTAATGAATTCTATTCTCCCTCTAAAACAGAATAATAGAATTTTTACACATTTCAGCCAAGGCAGATACTTTACCTTAAAGAAGAAGGCAAGGGTGATAGTACCAGAAAAAGCTATTGAATATTTTACTTTATTTAATTTCCCATTTGATCTTTAAAGGAATAGTCTTTGTGTCCTTTGTAGGAATTCATTTTTAGGATAATATGATGATCCCTCTGTTGGTGGCCTTCTCCTTAGCTCTGAACCTAATCACTCAGTGACTGCACCAGTCAGAGCCTTACTTATTCCGTTTCCAACACAAGCCATCTAGTGAAGAATCTCCCTAACACCTATCATTTGAAAAGCTCTATACAGACACACATACTCAAAAGCCATTCCACATCCTAATCCAAGCTCCCTTCTGGAACCGGTGCTTGTTTAAAACAGAAGGACCCAAGGACACCTCAGTTTGGAATATGGTATGGATCCCTCTCAACTTGGAAATAATGTCAATAATCTTATGAATGGTACCAGAATGCTAAAAATTTAGTAACTTTTAAACGTGACATTTTTCTTAGTTACAGTACTTTGCAAAGTAGTTTATTCCAATGACTTGGAGTTTAAGCGTTTATTAGAAAACAGCCCTTCCTTCATTGCACTTCTTTCCTTATAATCTGTTCCATTATTTTCCCTGGTTGAATACCCCAACTTCAGAATCTTTAGGAGTGACAAATCAGGTTCACATACATAACCAAATTTTTAAGACAAATGTTTTACAAATTCATCAGTGATCTGCCTCAGAAATCTCCCTGAGTTACTTTTCTCTTAAGGTGTTATTGTAGATTTTACCATCTGCTCTAGCCCATTTGGCTTCCCAACAATAAAATCTGAACTAAGGGAAATTTGTACTTAAATAGTGTATGGAAAGGTTCAAGCAGAAATAAATGGAAAAACTCATCAATCTGTCTTCAATTGAACACCATAGAATGTAAAAAAATAAAATCAAACTACTTACAGATTATTTCTATCTACTGAAATAAACTCAGTAGAAATCAGTCTGCATGATAACAGTTCTGTTCTATCAGCTATAAAAGTAATGTATTGCATTTATCTTCAAAAATATCCAAAAAAAGTAAGGCTTGTGAAGTCAATAGATAAAATTTGTTTGCTGTAGGAAATACTTCAAAGAAATGAAACAGGGATTCAAAAGGAAAACTTCAATAGTTTATAACATCATTGGAGAAGAAACTACTTTAAGGAATATAATTGTGTGTGTGTGTGTGCGTGTGTGTGTGTATGTGTGTGTGTGTGTGTGTATGCCTGTGCTGTGTATATCAACGGGTACTATGTGTACCTGTGGAGACCCCAGGGTGACTTCAGAAATCTTCCTGAATTGCTCTACCTCTTTTTTGTTTCTCTCTTTGGTTTCCCAGTTTCTGCCTTACAGGACCAGAAGTGCAAGATACTGCCATTTCTGCCTGCTGTTGTGTATGGCATCCAGGATCTGAACTCAGGTCTTTCTGCTGGTGAAACAGAAGCTTTAACTCCCGAGGCACCACTCCAACCTTCAAGGATTAAAGAATTGTGAGGAAAATATTAATGAGAGAAAGAAATATTTATAGAAATATTACATGTTTATATATTGAATTGCATATATAATTTAAGGAATTGTCTCATAGCTCACTCTAAGATTATAATATATATTGAGATATTAGATATTAAAGAATAATATTAATATTATAATTTGCAAATGCAAAACATTAAACCTTAGTATCTGTGAAATTATTCTAATTTTACAGTGATCAAGACAGAGGCAATAAATGAAGCTAAGCAAATAGATGAATTTTTTCATCTGTGTTTGCTTATAGATTTGACTATCAATATTCCTTTCTATTTTCCAGCTATTAGATTACCCTCACTATCATGTTGTCCACCACTTTAGAAGGAAACACATTGCAATGCAATTGAAGAGGACCCATGGTGCTTCTGATCTCATTTAAGAATCTACCATTGTGCAAGTTAGTTACAAAAACCTTAGAGAAGTCCAACAAAGAGGAAAGATTTATATTGCCCATAGTTTCAGAGGTTCAATCCAAGTTCATTCAGACCATTGAGTGGAGCCTGAGCAAGGCAGATACTCTAGCAGCTATGGGGCATATGACACAGGATGTGGCTCTCCGGTGGAGCTGCAGAAACCGAGAGGAAAAATCAAGGGAAATAATATGGACAAGATATAGCTCCCTAGGACAAGCAGCAGTGACTAATTTCCTCCAGCTTGTCCCTACCTACCCAGAATGTGTACTGCAGCATTATGTGCTGGCCCAGACCTTCAGTTTGGTTACAGTTTTATGTTCAGATTATAAAATTGGTAGAATCAGTTCAAACATTTTTGTATTTTTTTAATTAGTTGATGCTTTCATACATAAATATAATGAATTTATGTGTTTTTATCTATTACTACCCGTTGCCATTATGACCTCCTATTAATGATTTTTGAACAATTGTATATAGAATAAGAAGTTCACCCTGGAAGACAACAGATGTACAACTTTGGACTAATGATAAGCCACCTTCATAGAGCTGTGAGGTAACAAGGCAAATGAAGTAACAAGTACTTGCCTTCTAAATTGCTGAATAATTGATACATTGTGATCCATGCATTAAATTATATAACATGGATTCTAAATCTGTGAAAAACAATAATCCTAGAAGATTCAAAATAAAGGAATTTACCAATAAAATCTCATCTTCGCTTTATGCCACTTCAATCAATATAATGCTTTTGAAATAATGATCATTACAATGATTCAATGAAGTGAGAACCATTTGTTCAAATAGTTGTCTATGGAATTTCCAGTGCCATTGATTGTCAACACTAATACACATTTTAAATTTTACCTTCATATTTAATCTTGTTTTCAAACTTCCCATGAAACCATGTATCTTACCTTAAAATTGGCTAATGATTATGCATATGAATTTTTGAAAGGTTATAATTATAAGTAATGTTAACATTATTGCATAAATAAACACCACAAAAGCACAATAATTTTCTGCTTTTTTGAATAAACTCAAAAGTGAGAATTTTCTTCCAACTATCTATAATTGTATGATAAGCCTAAAGATTTTTTCCAATTATTAGTAGCAAAAATAAAGACAAAATATTTCTAATTAGTTATTTTCATTAAAATATACTCTCAATAGATGCAGAAAAAGGTTTTGACAAGATCCAACATATTTTATGATCAAAGCCCTAGAGACACTTGGAATGGAAGGAGCCTTTATCAACATAATAAAAGTTGTATACAACAAGCCAACATCAAGGATTATACTCAATGGGGAAAAACTTGAAACATTCCTGTTTTGATCAGGAACTAGACAAGGCAATCTGTCATAGTTAAGTATGGGTGTCAACTTTAGTTTTGAGTGTTTGAGCTCTGGGCACAGTTGTAGAGAGTTGATGATTGAGTTAAGCCCAGAGCAAACCTGAAGGACATTGTCTACATGATGGGGAAGACCCAGCCCATGGTGGGTGGGATTAAGCCCTGGATAAATCACAGAGAGCTGTTTGAGAGAGTGGGCATCCTTCTGTATACTTGGCCAGACATGCTGGTCTGGCAAGTAAGGATTGTCCATCTCTCAGCCATTATGCAGTGATGGTGTGGCCAGTTCCCTTGGTCCTGGTGTTGGTGTGTGCTCTCCCGTGAAGCTGGACTATGAACTGTGACTGGACTGTCCTAAGAGTGTGAACTCCTTGTTCCCTTAAGCTGTGTGATGGTCATTTATCAGCAATGTGGCAGGCTGACTGCAACAGAATTTGGTATCAGAAGTCGGGTGTTGCTGATAAATATGACTATATGGACTTTGTGGCTTTTGAATGGTTTCGCTGGACAAAGTTGGAAATGCTTGAGAATTTTCACTTTGTGGATTTACAAATACTGTTCTTCAGAGTATACTGGGCCAATTGCTAAGAGAGTGTTTGGGCTCAATTTATGATGAGGGGAACAAAGACTTTGGTAAAGCTGAATTTAAAGATGATGGACTGGTTTACTTGACAGAGAGCTGTGTTGGCAGCCTTAAAGGTTTGATGTGCAAAGGGCAGGCAGCAGAATATCTGCTGCTGTTGGAGAAATGAGTATCAGTGAAGGAAAATCTAGTGACTTGCACTGCAACGGTGGAAGACGTGAAAACCACCGTATGGCAAGTTCGTGGTTTGAAAAACTCAAATTCCCTCAGGGGCCGAAAGCCCAAGTTAAAGCCGTTTCTTGCCCTTTGGATGTTTGACTGCCTAAAAGAGGTTTTTCCAGCATCAGTGCGTTAGAGTTGGTATAGCTGTAGCTCCAGTGGACTAAGCTACATTTCAACCTCTCTTCGAAATCTGACAGTATCCCTCAGGTGATACTGGTTTTGGTGTACTACTGAAGGGTTCATGGAGAGCAACAAAAGCTTGGCACAAAGTAGCAGGCATAGCGTTCCTCCAAAAGATGGTGAAGCTTAAAGCTGCAAAGGAAAATCCAGAATTGTGTTTGAGATGCCAGAACTGTGGAACTGCTGCTAAGGACGATTGCAAGTGGAGATTCAGCCTGGTTCAGAGGAACTCTGCTTTTACAACTTTAAGCTGCAAACAGGGAATGGGAATGCCTAGAATCTTTGAGCTGCTTTGACTATGTGATGAGCAACAGAAGATGGACATTGAAGTAAAGGTTTTTTTCTGGACTTTGATCTTTTTAATGTTTTCTTATTGTTTAAAATCGTTCTGTTTTAATATTTTATCTGTTTTAAAGTATTTAACTTATTTCTAATTTAATAAGGTTAAGAACTTTGAACTTTTAAAATGTTGGAACTGAATTTTTAATGAGAGAACATTTTAATTGGTCCATGAAACATATTTATATATTTAAACATCTGTGGGGACAAAGAAAGGTTACAGTTTAAAAGTGCTATTGTTTTTGTGTCAAGTTGACAAGGGGTGGAGTGTCATAGTTAAGCACAGGCATCAACTTGACTTTTGAGTGTTTGAGCTCAAATTGTAGAGAGCACAGTTGTAGAGAGTTGATGATTGAGTTAAACCCAGAGCAAACCTGAAGGACATTGTCTAGCTGATGGGGAAGATCCAGCCCATGGTGAGTGGGATTAGGCCCTGGATAAATCACAGAGAGCTGTTTGAGAGAGTGGACATCCTTCTGTATACTTGGCCAGACATGCTGGTCTGGCAAGTAAGGATTGTCCATCTCTCAGCCATTATGTAGTGATGGTGTGGCCAGTTCCCTCGGCCCTGGTATTAGTGTGTGTTCTCCCATCAAGCTGGACTATGAACTGTGACCGGACTGTCATAAGAAAGTAAACTCCTTGTTCCCTTAAGCTGTGTGATGGTCATTTATTGGAAATGTTGCAGGCTGACTCCAACACTATCTATTCAATATTGTACTTGAAGTTTTAGCTAGAGCCATAAGACAAGAGAAGGAGATAAAAGGGATTCAAAGAAAGGAAGAAGTCAAGATATCTCTATTTGCAGATGACATGATCGTATACTTGAGTGATCCTAAAAGTTCCACAAGGAAACTCCTGGAACTGATATGTATGTTTAGCAGGGTGACCGGTTATAAAATAAATGTGCAAAAATCAGTGGCCTTCCTACATACCAAGTATGAAAAAAGTGAAAAAGTCCTAAGAGAAACAATCCCATTTACTATAGCCCCTTAAGAAATGAAGTATCTTGGTATAAATCTAATCAAAGAAGTGAGAGACCTTTATAATGGAAACTTTAAAACCCTAAAGAAAGAAATTACAGAAGACACCAGAAGGTGGAAAGACCTCCTATGCTCCTGGATAGGCAGAATCAACATCATAACAATGACCATCCTACCAAAAGCAATATGCTATACCAATCAAAATCCCAAAAAAATTCTTTAAAGAAATTGACCAAACATTTCAAATTTCATGTGGAAGAACAAGAGGCCCAGGATAGTAAAAATGATCCTGTGTAGCAAAAACATCGCTGATGTTATCAACATACCAAACCTGTCTATCCTACAAATCCATAGTAATAGAAACAACCTGGTGATTGTTCCAAAATAGACATGTAGGTCAATGGATAAGAGTTGAAGACCCAAATATAAGCCCACACATTCACGGCCATTTGATCTTTGACAAAGGACCCAAAAAATCCAGGGAAAAACAAAAGCATCTTCAACAAATGGTAGTGGCAAAACTAGATGTCCAAATGCAGTAGATAAAAACCATACTTGTACTTGTCACCATGCACAAAATTAATTCCAGATAGATCAAGAACCTGAATATTAGGCCAGAAACTATAAAAATACTAGTTGAAAGGGTAAGGAACTGCCTCTAGCTGATTGGGCTAGGCCAACAGTTCCTAAACAGAAATCCAATAGCACAGTCACTAGAACCAACACTCAACAAATGGGATCTTGTGAAATTACAGAGCTTCTGTTCAGCTAAGGAGACTGTAAACTGAACAAAAAGGCAATTCACAGAATGGGAGAAAATCTTCACTAGCCACATATCTGATAGAGCTCTATTATC
The DNA here is from genome assembly GCA_023101885.1 of Typhlomys cinereus. Classification (NCBI taxonomy): domain Eukaryota; kingdom Metazoa; phylum Chordata; class Mammalia; order Rodentia; family Platacanthomyidae; genus Typhlomys; species Typhlomys cinereus. The sequence continues at coordinate 1,898,248 of JALPQD010000122.1, read as the reverse complement.
CAGAGTGCACAAAAAATTTGAAAATCTAAACACCAAGGAGATATATAGCCCAATTAGAAAATGGGCTTCAGAACTCAAAAGGAACTATTCCAGGGACAAAATCAATATTTCTAACAAATATCTTAAAAATACCCACATTCCTAGCCATCAGAGAAATGCAAATCAAAACTACAGTGAGATGTCATCTTACCCTGGTCAGGATGGCAAAAATCTACAATACAAAGAACACCAAATCCTGGAGAGGATGTGTACAGAAGGATGTTGATGAAAGTGTTAAGGATTGAAATGCCATATGACCCTGCTATACCACTACTAGGAATAATCTCCCATCATGCAGCAATTCCCTACATTGTACAACCATGTTCATTGCAGCACTATTTATAATAGCAAAGTCATGGAATCAAACCAAATGCCCATCAATTCATGAATGGATAATGAAAATGTGATACATTTATACAATGGAATACTTCTCATCCATCAAAAAGATGAATTAATGAAATTTCCTGGAAAGCAGATGGAATTAGGAAAAATTATATTGAGTGGAGGGAGGAAAATGGGGTATCTATCAAGTTTGTGTGAGTGGAAAAAAATACACTATAGATAAAAAAAAAGTTTAAATACAAAAAAATTACTGTGAAATCCAATCTATCTAGGAAGCAGTCTTATCCTAAAAGATTTAAAATATGGGTGATACATTATACTGGTAGATTATTAGTTATTTGCTATTAATATACAAATACTGATCTGACTGTTAATGGAAGATATAAAGACATGCATTCTGCCTGAAATCTTTAAAAACAGGTATTAGTAACCTGATCACATTCTTAAGCAATCTAGTCTTTCTCATTGATATCAGGAATTCAGCTATTTTCGCTATTTTAAATGGAGGTAATCTTTTCAAAAAAATCCCCCAAGAAATAAGAATCAAAAATATTACAGCTTAAATAAATTATCTAGACTTTCAACCCTTTCACAAACCATTAAACGTAAGAGTTCATTTTTTCACAGATATTTTTGGAGTGCCTCTTGAGTGGCAAGCAATGTTTGCAGAACTAAAGGACAGCATTTGCCAAGAGCCAGTGTCCTGGGCAGCTGTGTGAAGCTCTATCAGGTTCATACTACCTCACTCCTGCTGCCCCGCCCACCCTTACACAAGGCTGGTGGGAATGTAAGTTAGTCTAGACATTAAGGAAATGAACAACAATAACAGAGACCTGAAACTAGCCATATCATACAATTTGGCTGCCGTACCCAGGTCTACCAAACAACTCTGAACCTATCACATACCTGCACATCTATGCTTGCACTGCTCACAGTAGTCTGGTTATAATCAGTCATGTGTTAACAGCCTAGGGGCTGGAGAGGTGGCTCAGGGGTTAAGCCTCTGCCTTGTAGGCGGAAGGTCCTGAGTTCGGATCCTAGACCCCACGTATAGACGCCGGGTAGAAGCGGGGAAGCCTGCGTTTCGGGCCCTGGTAGGGCCGAGCCTGTGAATCCCGGGGCAGAGTAAACAAGGAGGAAGTGGAGGAGTCCATGGTGGTTCCCGAATTTGTCCGTGGTTCTACACACACACACACACACACACACAAACGCATACACACACAATTGAATAAATAATAATAAATAAATTTTAAAAAAGCTTAAAAAAAGAAAAAAAAACAGATGAGTGACTAAAGTAGATAAAGAAAATGTGGGGTACATGCACAATAAAATTTTATTAAGCCACAAAAAAGAAAAATTATATTGAGTGAAGTATACCAAATGCAGAAAATTAGATGCCGTATGTACTTCCTAATAAGTGGATCCTAGTTCCAAACCCACTCAGTGACATATTTAAAGGTAAATCTCTTTAATATCCACCATAATCAAAAGGATTATAAACAGAAGTGAAGGGGAGATTAGGGGAACATTCTTCAGTGAAGCAAATAGGCCATGGTCATGCATTGGAGGTAAATAGCGAGACATCTGGTATAGTTCACTCTCACTTTCTCTCCTGGTCACTTGGGACTGAACTGGTTTGATCTCATCAATGAGGGAGGAAATAGGGACTAGCAGATAGTCCGTAATCAATCAGCAAGTGGGAGACTGACCCCCTCCCCACACGCACACACTGTTGTATCCTACTTTCATCTATCTTTGAGTCTCCTCTTATATTAAGTTCTTCCTTTAAATAATCTTTTATCTTTGTTTGGGAGATGTCCTTCGATAACAATCGGGATGCAACCAAGAGCAATGCAGGAACAGCAAAACTTAAAACAATAACAAACAATAATTCAGAACACCGAAGACCCTACATTATTAATCTGGAACCAGGCCAGCCAAATCTCTCCCCATCCTAAAGCTCAGGGAACTTTGCAGAAGAAGGTGGAGCAAGATTATAAGAGCCTAAAGATGGGGAGGGCCAATGATAAGCAAGATGCTTCACACAAGTTAGGGCAGCAGCAGCCAGGATTGGACTTTGCCTGACATGCACAATGGCTGACAAATCAACAACTCCCTAAAGTCTAGCAAGATTCACAGTGGAGAAGGCTTCAGGCAGTAAGATCCTTAGAGCCAAGGGATTAAACAGTCATAATAGAGTTTCCATGCTAACTGGGAGCCCAAGAAAGGGCCCTGGGGTTATGCCCCTAAGTCCTGAACCCTCACTAGGGTGGAAGACTCAGAGGGAGGTTTGGCACCCACATAAAGGGATGCTCCAGGGGATGGGTGGGAGGAAGGGGGAGGCACTGGGAGAGGGGGAGTGAGTGAGGGTGGTGAATGGGATGGGGAAGGGGGAGAGAGCAATGGACAACAAAGGGTGAAGGGAGGGGGAAGAAGGTAACAGGGTAACTATTGAGCTTATATGATTAGGAAAAAAGAAAATGTGGCTGGAAAAATTTTTTTTCACTTTGCTTCATTGCAATGACCTAGTTTCAGTCTTTAAATAAATAGAAAGGACTTCAGAGGTACCTGGTTCATGTGTAATCAGTAGACATAACCGACAGTTTCAATGAAATATAAGCAGAACATGTGCATTGCATCTGAAATCATCATATCCTTTTGTTGCTTTTATCAATCACACTGGTGCTGACAAAGCCTAATACACAATGCCTATCCAAGAGTCTAACCAATTTACCGGAAAGTTATGTCTCCAGAAATAGAAAAAATATTGAATACTACTTTTACTTGCTACTGATATTTATTTATAGAAAGTGGCAGGTTTAATTAATGTAATCAGAGTTCATAACATGTAAATAGGTTGGCATGTGCAGTGAAACCATGTGTATTCCAAATATTACCTGACTTTGTGAGGCAGCTATACTGTGCCTTCCACCCTGTATTGGGCATTAATCCTTCAGAATCTATTTTGAATGACAGTCTTTTCTTGGCACTTTAGCATAGCCCAACTGAAACACGCTTCCTTAACAAAAATACAATCTATCATATAGCAAGATTGTCTTCTGGCTTGAATCAAGCTAATATTTTTAAAGTACTTTACCCAGTGCTTGGCATATCAAGAGCACTTTTGTTTATATTGTATTCTTTCTTCCCTTCTGAAGTGTCAGCACCTGACTTGATTTGGAAATAAATAACAACCATAAATATGTGTATCATATGTGAATGGCACACACAATAGCCTGCAGCAAATGTTCTAAGTTACTTTCTCCCATATGTTTCTTAACCAAGGAAGCAATGAGCTCTGAGTGAGGAGAAAAGGAGAACAATGCTTGCTAAATTTTGAATATCATTTTTGGAACATTCGCTTCAAGCCCCTTTGATTAAGATCTTGTTCCCATAAACTTGATCATTACTGGCTTTTGCAGCATCACTCATACTGCATATAAGATGGAATGTGGTCAAAATGAAAGGTTTAAAGAGTATTGAAGACAGGAGGAAGTTGTCTGTCAGTGGCTTTGGTGAATTCAGTGTCATGAGGTTAAGTACTTCTTCCTTAATAATAACGTCTAATTATCATGTTCAAATGATACATAATTTTGTAACAGAGCATTTTGTTACATAAACGAACATCTTCCTACATCTGCCTCCCAGGATTTGCGATTGCAAGCACGAACCACCATACCTAGTGACAGAATTTCCAGAGATGAAATGAAGGATCAAAACTGGAGATATGCTACTAAAGTACTATTGGACTAGAGAGGCCTCAAAGACCTCTAAACAAAATAAACAAAATAAAATAAATCTGGTTACCTTCCAGAACCCAATAATACAACAATATTGCTGAAAATGCCACACACAATAATTGTCGTACATGAGAAAAAATAAGCTTGAGTAAATATCAGTGTCCTCACCCAACTATGAATGTTGTGAACTATAATAATAGCAGCTCTGCCAAGAGGCACCTAGTGCTTTGTATTAATGATATATAAGGTAAAAGGTGCATTGATTGCTTTCAAATTAACATGAAGTCCTATTTCATAGCAGGGAATACATACTCTGTACTGTAAACCAAGTCAAATACCTGTAAAAGGAAGACCAGAGGTCTTAGGTGGCAACAAACCACTTAGAGCTAACTACAAACGATTGATGGAAAGCCATCTCATAATCATTTATCTTTATACCTCTAAGTCAGAAAAGCAATCACCAACCAAAAAGCATCCTCTTGCAATGGAAGATGAGTAATTCTGAGAACCACAATGACCAAAGTGCAAAATAAAAGACACTGTGGTCGACTTGACCCTAAACAGTACAGTTAAACGAGCTTATTTCCCACGGCTCAGGGGAACCTTGTGGAACAGGGGATGGATTTAATGTAAGAGCTAAGGATGGAGAGAAGCATTGCTTCACAGTAGCCTCTGTACATAACGGGGCTTCCATACCCAAGAACTGAATGCAGAGATGTCTGCTTCCACTACTTCTTCACAACAGTTGACCTGTCAAACTTTCACCACGGAATAGAGAGGATTTCAGGAACTATGGTCATACTTGTAGAGATGTTATGGAGCTGGTACTAGACAGGAGAGCAGGAGCTTCTCCACTTATCAGTAAATCCATTGGTGCCTGGGGAACCTGCCAGTACAGATATTCTGGATAGGCCAAATGGACCATTCATGCAGAAGGACATGGAAATGGGATGAAAACTGTCTAGCAAGGAAAAAAATCTGGGGTGAGATGTCAGGGGGTAGGTTGAGTATTAGGGGAATCTTCAATGTGAAATTTTCAATGAATAAAAAAATAGTAATAAACCAGAGTTAAAAAGAAATTCCTATGATAGGCAGCAATAAACAAGCATAAGATATTTAACACATGAGTAAGAAGCATTTACAAAGACTTGGAAGTTCTCATGGACTATCTTTATTACTTACATTTATAGATTTCCAAGAGAACTACAATATTAATAAATACAGGTAAATAAATTCTGCTTTGCAGATCGAGAGGATGCTTATCAAGTTAACTGGATTAAATAATAGAGGAAAATAATTTACTGAGTGTATGTATTTTGATATGTCTTTAGAAATTTTGGAAACCTAAGTTGTTTGATATTTAGGCATTACAAAATATTTATTTAGGAAAATTATGAAGTCCACTTTAAAAATGCACAAATCTCAAAAATGAATTCCACAAATCATAGTCAGAATTTATATGTTTCTATGAATATTTACAAACTATTTGCAGTGAAGTAAACAGGAAAAATACACCAAATAGAAGTGAGCATGACTGATTACGAAGAACTTGATCATGGAGCTGGTGCCTAATGATTCCTATAATTTCATTAAGAAACTATTTACATTAAGATATTAAATAAAATTTGTTTTATGTGTGCTAAGCATTGCTTTTTAAGAATAATTAAATATACTTTAACTTCACTTCTGGAACACATGAGCTATTATTAACATGCTTGCATAAGCAAAATATCACAGTGAGTTAGTTCTATGGCATAATTCTAATTCAGTAACAAATAAAACTTAATTAGTAAAGGAATGAAAACTATGTATCCTGAATGGTAAGATTAGTGTTTAAATGAATTTTATTCTTTCTTTCTAGAATTTGAATTTGAAGTTATTCATGACAGTTAATACTAGTTTTTTTTTTTCTTGGAAGCTTAACTGAGCTTATAGTGTAACAAGTTACTTACCTAGGAACTGACTCACCTGCATGTGGTGATGCAGAAGTGCACAAACATTCTCATGCATGTCCTGGATAAATTTCCTGAGAAACACTTTCAAAATACTACACCTAAAGAAAGAATAAATAATGTATGTTCTCATATAGATCCATAATGTCAAAATAGAATTATGTATCAATACAAATGTTTGTGCTTTAGAAAAGAGATGCAGGTAGCCGAGCTATGAACATGCAGTATTTTCATTTTTCTCAAAATTTTTGATCTGGACAACATGCTTTATAATAAGAAATAAGTATGGTTCCTTATTTTCACATTATTTTGAAATTAAAACTGCAAAATTATATTTTAAATAGTTCTGTGGCCTGATGCATCCATGTAATAGTTAACTCACAGTGAACCCATAATTTCTAATGGACTTTTGGTTTCATAGTGGACTCTTGGCTTTACAGTGAACTCTTGCCTTTTTTTTTTTTATTTCTGCTCATACAAACTTGGTAGGTACACCGGTTCCCTCCCTCCCTCCTCCTCCCCCTGACCCCCTGCTCCCCCTCCCTTCACCCCTCCATCCCCATTCCCCAATGCCTCCTCCCCATCCCCGGAGAATCCTTTAATGTGCATGCCAGGCTCTCCTCTGGGCCCTCCTCTCCGATGACATACAAGGACCCAGTGGCATTTCCCTGAACCCTTTCCCGTGTTCCCCTTAAGCATAGGAACACTACTGTGGCTGTCAATCCCTTGCCTTCAAGGATCTTGGTGCCTTTAGCAAATGCTAGACTTTGCGGGGTCAATAGTGTGTTGGACATTGTGTGGGGCATGCAAAGTCCAATTATGATTGCTTCGGCCCTAACTTGCATATCATTACTCCTCCCATCCTTGTGCTCTTACAATCTTACCGCCCCCTCTTCTGCAAATTTCCCTGAGCTTCAGGATGGGGAGAGATTAGGCTGGCCTAGTTCTAGGTGGTTGATATAGAGTCTCTGAAGTTCTGGATTGTGGTTTGTTGATTTTCTTTTGCAGTTTTGCTGCTCCTGCAATGCCCTTAACTACATCCTGATAGGCATTGTATGTCACCCCCTGGCCAGAGACAAAAAGTTGTTAAACTGAGTATTGTTATAAGAGCACATTCAGAGGTAGATGCAATGAAAGTAGGAAACCACAGTCATGGAGGGGTCAATTGCCCATTGGCAAAGTAGTTACTTTTTATCTGCCAGACTATATGCCCTCCCCTTCTGGTGAAGTTATCCAGGTGTCTCATTACTTACTTGCAGTCCTTGATGGAGGCCTATTTTCTCTGTTGTAACATGGTCACTTCTTTCCTTGTTTCTGCTGTGGCCCTCCAACCCCATCCCTCGTGTTCATAATCCTTGCAATTACTATGGGTATTACAGAGATTTATCTTTGAGTGCCTCTAGGTGGGCTGGGTGAGTTTGGTACTAGGAGGCACCTACTAGGGAGTATATATGGCACTTAATTTTCTGGGTCTGGTATACTTCACTTAATATAATTTTTTCTAATGACATCCATTTTGTGGCAAATTCCAGTAATTCATCATTTTTGATGGCTGAGTAGTACTCCATTGTATAGATGTACCACAGTTTCCTTATCCACTCATCAGCTGTTGGACATTTGGTTGATTTCATGACTTTGCTATTGTAAACAGTGCTGCTATGAACATGGTCGCACTTGTGCTATCGAGGTGAACCTCTGCTATATGGGGGACTATTCCCAAAAGTGGAATCGCAGGGTCATATGGCTGTATGAGCCTGCACTCCCACCAGCAAAATGTAGGAGAGTTCCCCTCTCTCCACATCCTCTCCAGCATTTGTTGTTGTTTGAATTGTGGATTTCTGCCATCCTGACTGGGGTGAGGGAAGTTTTGATTTGCACTTTCCTGATGGCTAAGGATGCAGAGCATTTTTTAAGATATTTGTTAGACATTTGAATTTCATCCCTGGTAAAGTTTCTTTTAAGTTCCAGGGCCCATGTTCTAATTGGTCCAGTGGTTTCCTTGATATTTAGTTTTCTAAGTTCTTTGTGCACTCTGGACAGTAGAGCTCTATCAGATATGTGGTTAGTGAAGATTTTCTCCCATTCTGTGGGCTGTCTTTGTGCTCATGTTACAATCTTTTTATCTGAACAGAAGCTCTTTAATTTCACAAGATCCCAACTATTGGGAGTTGGTAGCAGTGACTGTGCCATTGGATTTCTGTTTAGGAAATGTTGGCCTAGCCCAATCAGCTCGAGGGAGTTCCCTATCCTTTCAACTATGGTTTTTATAGTCTCTGGCCTTATATCAAGGTCCTTGATCCATTTGGAATTAAGTCTTGTACATGGTGACAAGTACAGGTCCAGCTTTAATTTTCTGCAAGTGGAGATCCAGTTTGCCAGCACCATTTGTTGAAGAAGCTGATCTTTTTCCATTGGATTCTTTGGGCACCTTTGTCAAAGACCAAGTGGGCTTATATCTGGGTCTTCAATCCTTATCCATTGATCTGTATGTCTATTTTGGAGCCAGTACTAGGCGTTTTTATAACTATGGATTTGTAGTATAGACTAAGGTTTGGTATGGTGATACCTCCAGCAGTGTTTTTGTTACTCAGGATTGTCTTTGCTATTCTGGGTCTTTTGTGCCTCCATATGAATTTTGAGATTGTTTTGTCAACTTCTTTAGAGAATTGCTTTGTGATTTTAATTGGTATAGCATTGAATCTGTATATTGCCTTTGGTGGGATGGTCATTTTTACAATGTTGATTCTGCCAATCCAGGAACATGGGAGGTCTTTCCACCTTCTGGTGTCTTCTGCAATTTCTTTCTTTAGGGTTTTAAAATTTTCATTGTAAAGGTCTTTTACTTCCTTGGTTAGGTTTATACCAAGGTATTTCATTTTTTTAGGGGCTATAGTAAATGGGATTGTTTCTCTCAAGGGTTTTTCACTTCTTTCATTCTGGGCATATAGGAAGGCCACTGATTTTTGCACATTTATTTTGTATCCTGCCACCCTGCTGAACTTCTCAGTTAGTTCCAGGAGCTTCCTGGTGGAGTTTTTGGGATCACTCAGGTATAAGATCATGCCATCTGCAAATAGGGATAGCTTGACTTCTTCCTTGCTGATTTGAATCCCTCTTATGTCTCTTTCTTGTCTTATGGCTTCAGCTAAGACTTCAAGTACAATATTGAGTAGAAATGGTGAGAGTGGACAGCCTTGTCTAGTTCCTGATTGAAGTGGGAATGCTTCCAATTGTTCCCCATTGAGCATAATCCTTGCTGTGTGCTTGTTTTATACAGCTTTTATTATATTGATAAAGGTTCCTTCCATTCCTACTGTCTCTAGCATTTTGATCCTTAAAGGCTGTTGGATCTTGTCAAAAGCTTTTTCTGCATCTATCGAGAGCATCATGTTGTCTTTGAGTTTGGACTGGTTTATATGTTGAATTATATTTATTGATTTGTGTATGTTGAACCAACCTTGTGTGCCGGGGATGAAGCCTACTTGGTCCCCGTGAATGTTCTTTTTGATATGTTTTTGAATCCGATTTGCTAAGACTTTGTTGAGAATCTTTGCATCTGTGTTCATCAGAGAGATCGGCCTATAGTTTTTTTTTTTTAAGTGAATCTTTATTAGGTTTTGGGATTAAAACGATATTAGCTTCATAGATGGAATTTGGTAGTGTTCTTTCCTTTGCTATTTGTTGAAACAGTTTAAGGAGTATTGGTGTTATTAACTTCTTAAATGTCTGGTAGAACTCTGTGCTGAATCCATCTGGTCCAGGACATTTTTCGGTGGCAAGATTTGAGATTACTTCTTCAATTTCCTTATATGTTATAGGACTGTTTAAATAATTCACAACTTCCTGATTCAATTTAGGTAAGTTGTGATTACTTAGAAATTCATCCATCTCTTTTGTGTTTTCAAACTTCACAGAGTATAAGTTTTTCAAATATGATGTTATAATTCTCTGGATTTCTTGGGTATCAGTAGTGATAACTCTATGTTCATTTCTAATTTTGTTAATTTGGGTTTTCTCTCTCTTGCTTTTGTTTAATTTAGCTAGGGGTGTATCAATCTTATTGATTTTTTAAAGAACCAGCTTTTTGACTGGTTGATTTTTTCTATCGTTTTCTTAATCTCGATTTCAGATATTTGTCCCCTTATTTTGCTAATCTCCTCTCTTCTACTACTTTTGGGATCAGATTGCTCTAGTTTTTCTAAAGCTTTAAGCTGCATTGTTAATTTATTTATTTCTGATGTTTCCATTTTTTTGATGTAGGCATCAAAAGAGCTATGAACTTACCTCTTAGGACAGCTTTCATTGTGTCCCAGAGATTTTGGTAAGTTGTATTTTCATGATCATTGGCTTTCAGGAAATCTTGAATTTCCTTTTTAATTTCTTCCTGAATTCAGTTCTCATTCAGCATCATATTGTTAAGTTTCCAGGAGTTAGTGTATTTTCTTTTTTTTTTTGTTGTGTTGTGGATATCCAGCTTTAGGCCGTGTTGGTCTGATAGTGCACAGGTTAGAATTTCAAATTTTGTATATGTGTAGATTCATTTTGTGGCCCAACACGTGATCTATTTTGGAGAAAATTCTGTGTGATTCTGAGAAAAATGTGTATTTTTTGGTGCATGGATGAAAAGTTCAATAGAGATCTGTAAGGTCCATTTCTTTAAGGGTTGATTAAGTTCCAAAGTATCTCTTTTAAGCTTTTGACCTGTTGATCTTTCCCATGTTGAGAGACCGTTATTCAAGTCCCCAAGAATTACCGTTTGGGGGTTGATTTCTTGCTTTAGACACTGTAGGGTTTTCTTAATGAATGTGGAGGGGTCCGTATTCAGTGCATATATGTTCAGTGTTGTGAAGTCTTCCTGGTGAATTGTACCTGTGACTAAAATGTAATTTGCATCTGTGTCTCTCATGATTTTCTTTGGTTCGAAGTCCACTTTGTCTGAAACCATAATTGCTACCCCTGCCTATTTTTTGGTTCCATTAGCTTGCAAGATTTTGGACCAGCCTTCTTAGGATGTGCCTATCTTTTGTGTTGAGATGAATTTCCTGAAGGAAGCAGATTGTTGGATTGTGGTTTTTAATCCAAGTTTGTCATTTGTGTCTCTTAATAGGTGAGTTAATACCATTGACATTTAATGTTATAATGGAGAAATTATTTTTAATTCTGGACATTTTTTATGTTTAGTGGATTTTGTAAGCGTTTTGTTTGATTGTTATGTTTTGATGGTATTATACTTCCCTTCTGCCCTCCTGGATATGCTTGTTCTTTTCTTCAAGCTTGAGTATCATTTCTAGCATTTTTTGAAGGCCTGGTTTGGTAGAGATGTATCCCTTTAAGTTGTCTTTGTGCTGGAAAACTTTTCTTTCTCCCTCAATCATGACAGATAGTTTTGCCGGGTATATCAGTCTGGGCTGGCTTTTTTGCTCATTTAATACTTGAAGTACGTCTCTCCACGCTCTTGCTTTTACTGTGTCCATTGAGTAGTCATTTGTTATTCTAATAGGTTTACCTTTAAAAGTGAGTTGCTTTTTTTCTCTTGAAGCTCTCAGCACCTTTTCTTCCTCTTGAATGTGGAGTGTGTTGACTATTATTTGCCGTGGCGATTTTCTGTTTTGGTCATATCTGTTTGGAGTGTGAAATGCCTCTTTTATTTCAATAGGCCTCTCATTCTTTAGTTGTGGGAAGTTTTCATTTATGATGAATTAAAATATTTCCTCAGGTGTGGTATTTTGGGATTCTTGTTCCTATTTTCCATGAATGCACATGTTAGGCTTCTTCAGGGTGTCCCATAATTCTTGAATATTCCTCTCCAGTATCTTTTTGGCTTTAACAATCTCTTCCATTGAGCTGGTTAATTCTCCCACTTTGTCTTCAAATCTGAAATTCTACTTTCTGCTTCATTTGTTCTGCTGATAAGACTCTCTGTTTTGTTTTGGGTTGAAGAGAACTTGTCTTTTAGTTCAATTTTAAACTCTGCCTGAGACTGTTTTAACTGCTCTATGCCTATTTTGTTTCTTGAACTGTTTTTCTCAACTCCTCCAAGTGCCTGTTGTGTTCCTGTTCAAAGTGGTTGATACGGTTGTTTAACTCTTCTTGGATTTCCTCTTTCATAGTATTAATCATGGTAATGATCATACTGTGAAAGTCGTTATGTTGGGTCTGGCTTTCATGACTATTTTCTGTGAATTTGTTCTGGTCGGAATCCATCATTATGGGATTAATTCTTTTGGTGGAAGATTGGTCTTCTTGGGTTTTGTTTCTTGTGGATCTGCACTTTGACTTGGGCATTGTTGTTTTGTTTTGTAGGACCATTCAGTTTCTGTGTGTTTTTCACTGAACTGATGTAGTTGGTATTGTTACACTTGCCAGTTATTACTAGTGCTTGCCTTGGATTGGGTTTGTTTGTGTATTGTTATTGTTATATCCTAGATGAGGATATTAGGCTGTTAGTACATCAGTTAAGTCAGGTTAAGTAACCAGGGGGCAAATATTAGTATGGTAGTACACTTTTACAATTTAGTATCTTGGTGATATGTGAGGGTGAGTGGTGTACTCCCTGGAGTTGTATGTTGTGGGATGGCTGTATGAGGAAGTTGATCTACAGCAATTGATACTACAAAGGATCAGTAAGTTAAAATAAAAGGTTTACTTATCTTTGGGCTGGATGAGAAGAATCTCGCCCACATGATATAATTATTTTAGTGGACTCCAGATGTATGGCCTTTGTTCCCTTTGTTCCTTAGAGTTTTGCTGCGGTTTCCTTTGGAATCTACTGAATTCTGAGTAGCAGTGCTGGACCACGTGCGTAGGTCCCTGTTGGGTAGGAGAGGCAGAGGGTCTGATGTTGATGGTAGAATTCTTCACCTGTGACCTGGGACATGGCGGGTTGGTGGAGGCACGCCGGGGCAGGAGGACACATTGGGCCGGGGTCCGGGGCGGGGCCCAGGCAAAGCCAGAGGCCACCTGGGTGTTTGCTGGGAGATGGGGGGCTCCTGGATGGGGGGCTGGGCTGGGCGGACTCTCTCACTCACTCACCTGGGAGCTGGCGGGGCGATGGAGGAGGATGGACTCTTGACTTTACAGTGGACTTGTGGCTTCACAGTGGACTCCTGGCTTCACAGTGGACTCGTGGCTTCACAGTGGACTCTTGGCTTCACAGTGGATTCTTGGCTTCCCAGTGGACTCTTGGCTTTACAGTGGACTCTTGACTTTACCCTGAACTCTTGGTTTTACAGTGGACCTATGGCTTCATGGTGGACTCATGGTTTTACAGTGAACTTGGATCTTGACAGTAAATCATGATTTTTACATTGCACTTTGGGCTTTGACACCTTGGACACATAGCTGAGTTTTGGCTGTTCTTAGGCATATCTTTTTCCCTATGTTAACTTCATTTGGAATTGCAGTATGACATTTTTATTCTGATTTTTCCAAACTCCAGTCCCCTTCTTTTCATGGTCTTGCTCCTCATTAATTCCCAGAACTTCTGCAGACACTCCTTAGTCTCATTACGTTGGAATCCCAGGGAGGAGGTGGCAGCCAATTTTACTTACACCTGTCTCAAAATGAATTTTTAACAGATAGAATCTATTTTTCTATTTTATAACAGGATCTATCTGTATATTTCTATATTTCAACACTACTTAGAAACTGAAATACAGGGAGGGTGACAGTGGACATCTGTTTGTTGCATGCTCCATTCCTTATCACTTCTTTTATGTCTCCCCATTGTGTCAGCAGCATCTGGACATCAAGCTGGGCAACTCATAAGACCCAGTAAGACAACAAAATGCTATTAATTTATGTTAATTACTATGAAGTTTCAATAGCAAGTAAATTTTCTTGTGGACGTTTTAACTAACACAGCATCTCCAGGCTCCCAGTGCTGACCAGAGTGTGGCATGCTGGGGCTAGGTTACCACACTCTGTGCCCAGGGACCGCTCATCAAGGACAGGTTACCCTCCTAACATGGGCCATATAGTCTCATTCTCTTCTCAATTGTGATATCTGAGCTGTTCACTCATGAAGAATCTCAGTTAGATATAAGATGATTTATCTTCATATTGTGAGACATGAAATGTGTTATATTGACCTTTCTATGTTCAGTGCCCTGTGATCAACCTGAGGATGACCATTTGTCAGTTCATCAGTCTAATCATATTTGTCACTATATGTAGGTCAGGAGCAACACAAGTGACCCTGAGGACATTGCCCTTGCTTGGTGATTGGAATCCATGAAATACAACAGTACGGCTGCTTGTGATAATGCACCTATCACCTCTTCATATCCTATCCCCTAATGAAGTGGAGAGCATCAATTTGCCATAGTCTGACTGAAACAGATGTGCTACATGGACCAGATGAAAAACATATTGGAAACTCTCCATTAGAACAATATGGCTCTATAGTCTAAATCTACATAAGGAGAGGGTGTCATCATCAGAAGGATATGGTTCAATAACAAAACAACTGAGCTTTGTCCATTTAAATTGGTTTATCTTCAACTGAGTGAATTAAAGTGTTTCCCATAACAATAGCACAACTTGCTTTCTTGGTTATTTCCAGATGTCTGTGATAACTCTCATGCTAGAGAATCACCAGTCTGCTTTACTGCACTATCCACATAATGTGTGACATGGATCTTTGTGGCAGAAAGTGGTCCAGCTTGATGTGGGTTTCTAATTATAAACTGTTGGGATTAACCTCTCCGAAGCATTCATTTGGAAGTAGATCTCATTCAGAAGTGGAAGATATGATTTTCAATTTCATTGTAAAAGACCGATAATTTTATATTTTATTTCAATTCTTGAATGACACTTAGACTTTGAGCTTTTATGATCCTGTTTTGCATTAGTTGCATCATTTTCACATTTATCTCAATTTAATGAAAACTTTCCAGTGTGAAATAATGGAAAATTCTCAAACAATTACATAAGTTGTATCAAACTCGTGTCTTGCTATATTGAACGATACATATATTGGTCACATTCTTGGCTTTCCTCTGCATTGTAATAGAATATTTTTCCCTCGTGAATATTTTAAAATATTCTTTTTCCATTTACTTGGGTATAAAATTTCCATTTACTTGGGTATCAGTCATTGTAGATATTTAATTTCAAGAGCTACACCAACTGATATTGTAGGCATAATGCTGAAAACCAAATAAACTAAGAAGAGAAAATTTAATTTCACTGGGTTTAAAAATGCTAGGATATTTTCATAAGTTGGTATTTGATGTTAATAGATAAGAAAATGTCACTCCAGGAGCCACCAGTTAGCTAAATCTTAGTAAACAGTAGCAATGACTCAGCTTATATTACAGCTCATTCTCTACATAGTAATCACCACACTTTTAATACCATGTCACTATTTTATTATTTTATGCAATAAAGTATCTCTGTCCCTATATATAGCACATTTAAATTGATACAAGTAATCAGTGTCCAGATGAGTAAAGTTTTTGCTACATCTCAAACTGCATGATTTCGTAGGTTCAGCACCTATTCTAGCTGTTCTCTACATTCATTTGCTTTCCTATGCTATTTTATTAGAGATCTGGCCTTATTAAACAGAGACCAACTAGTTTTCTGAGTAGTGAATACTTTTATAAAGACAATGAAGTGCTGTTCACTTAGAGTTTATTGACAAAGTAATTAACTTAAAACACATAAAAGAAACATCTGTGAATTATGAAAACACATAATAATGAGCCAAATATTAAATGTGTCATCTTTGTGAGAACTATTTACTCCTATATGTATTATTTGCCAAAATCAGTTTAAGCCAAGACATTTTCTAACTGGGAGAGCATGAAATATTTCTATTACATAGCTCTGAGTAAAGGATATATGTTTGACTGTGGACACACACATATGCAAATTTTTTGTTAAATCTGGAAAAGATTTTCAGAGAACAAAAATTGCTGCTCATTAGCAAGTCTTCCATTGAGTCAAGCTCAGAGTTTTAAATTGAAATATTCAGAGTAGATCAACCTTTAAAACTCTTGTATAGATGTTAAAATTCTAGATCATTCATGATCCTTTTACAGACATAAAACCATTAACTGTGCTAAAAGGTTACTTGTGATCATTATTAAATTTCTTTAAATATATTTTATGTACTTTAATACATTTCTAATTATTCTTGGATTATATTCTGTGTGTGTGTATTTGTGTGTATATGTGGGTGTGTATACCTCATCAGAGAAGAGGACTCAGAGGGAAGTTTGACATGCACACTAAAGGATGCTCCAGGAATGGGGTGGTGGGGGGGGGAACACTTGGAGAAAGGGAGGAAGGGGGGGGAAAGGAAAGGGAAAAGGGGAAGGGAGCAAAGGGGATCCAGGGAGGGGTAGAGGGAGGGAGAATGGGGTACTTATCAACTTTGTATGAGTGGAAGAAATAAATAAATAAATAAAGGAAAAAATATGTGGGTGTGTATAGAAAATGGCACTATGTGTGTTTGTGGAGGTCCAAGGATGACTCCAGAAATCATTTTGAATTTCTGTATTTCCTTATTGTATTCAGGTTTCCCAGGCTTTGCCTTCCAGGCCAATGCCACCTGATGATTTTGCAGAATCTGTCATCTGAATTTAGCTCCTTTTGCTTGAGTGACAAAGACTAAATCCTTGAGCCAGAACCTTGGGTTAAATTTTTTGTGAAAGCTCAGAGATTGGTCAATGAAAAACTTTAAATAAATGAATTCCCTTGCATATTCGATCATCGAACTAAGTGAACAAAATTATACATAAATAAATCTAAATGGAGAAATCTAGTGCCTATTTATAAATGATACTTCTTATACTGATTTCCTTATTTATCAAACTAAGTTTATGTGAACTAAACATTGACATATCTAATTTGAAATTACATGGTAATTATTAGGAATTGTAGTGGAATGTGATTTTCAATAGTAGGAAATTGAGTATTAAAATCATGGAAGTGCCTCCGCTGTTTGTAATTCAAGGCACATTGCTACCCCACACACAACACATACATTTAATTCTTTATTGCAAGTTTTTCAAAGAGGTTTCTCACATCTTCTATGCCCATTCATCACTGAATAAAAATTACACTATTTTATTCTTTTTTTGGTGAACTAAGAAATTCAAATGTGGTAAACTCGGAATTAAATTAAAAATTCAAAATATATCTTCAAATTTCAAGTGTCTGTCAGAACTTACAATGGTATCTTTAGATTGACTTTTTTTTATTTATAGTGTATTTTTTTTTCACTCATACAAACCCCTCCCTAGATCCCTTTGCTTTCTCCTCATTTTTCCCCTTCCTTTCCCCCTTCCCTCCCTTTCTCCCAGTACCCCCTCCCACCCCATTCCTGGAGCATCCTTTAGTGTACATGTCAAACTTCTGTTTGGGTCCTCCTCTCTGATGAGGTGTAAGGATTCAGTAGCATTACTTAGAGCTCTTTCTTATGTTCCCCTTTAGTATAGGAATACTATAGTGGCTGTTAATCCCTTGCTTCTAAGGATCCTAGTGCCTGTGATGCATGCTAGATTTTGGGGGATCAATGATATTTTTGTCATTGTGCAGGTCATGTAAAGTCTTATTATGATTATTTCGGCCCTAACTTGTGTGGAGTATCTTGCATGTTCCTCCCCATCTTTAGGCTCTTACACTCCCTCTTCCGCAAATTACCATGAGCTTTAGGATGGGGAGAGTTTAGGCTGGACTGGTTCTTGGTTATTAATGTAGGGTCTCTGATGTTCTGAATTATGTTTTTTTTTACAGTTTTGCTGTTCCTGCACCACCCTTGGTTCCATCCTGATGGGTATTGAATGTCACCTCCTAGCCAGAGATAAAAGGCTGTTAAAATAGTCTTATAATAAGAGTAGATTCAAAGGTAGATGGAATAAGAGTAGGAGACCAGGGTGGGGGGGGGTTCAGACTGCCATTTGCAGGATGGTTACATTCTATCTGTCAGACTTTGTGCCCTCCCTGTCTGGTGAGATCAAACCCTACCTGTAACCAGGATGGAAAATCTGTGAGCTTAACTATATGTTTCATCAATTACTTGCAGTCCTTGATGGTGGCCTATTTTGTTTGCTGTAGCATGAGCCCTTCTTTCCTCGTTTCTGGTGGGGCCCTCCTTCCCCTTCCCTCCTGTTTATAGTCTTTGCAATTACTGTAGGTATTACAGAGATATATCTTTGAGTGTGTCACTAAGTGGGTTTGGTACTAGGATCCACCTATTAGGGAGTACATATGGCACTTAATTTTGTGTCTGGGATACTTTACTCAATATAATTTTTTCTAATTCTAGCCATTTCCCTGCATATTTCATTAATTCATCATTTTTGATGGCTGAGTAGTATTCCATTGCATAAATGTACTACATTTTCCTTATCCACTCATCAACTGTCAGGCATTTGTGTTGATTCCATGACTTTGCTATTGTAAACAGTGCTGCTATGAACATGGTCGTGCTTGTGCTTTTGCTGTATGGAAGATTATTCTCAAAAGTGGAATAACAGGGTCATATGGCATTTCAATCTTTAACTTTTTTAAGAATCACCAGATGGCTCACCAGAGTAGCTTTATAAGCCTGCATTTCCACCAGCAATGTAAGAGAGTTCCCTTCTCACCACACCTTATCCAGCATTTGATGGTGTTTGTATTGTGGGTTCTTTCCATTCATACCAGGGTGAGATGATATCTCAGGGAGGTTTTGATTTGCATTTCCCTGACGGCTAAGGATGCTGAGCATTTTCTAAGATATTTGTTAGACATTTTAATTTTGTCCCTGGTAAAATTTCTTTTAAGTACCAAGGCCCATTTTTTTAATTGGCCCATTTGTTTCCTTGGTGTTTAGTTTTCTAAGTTCTTTGTGCACTCTTGATAATAGAGTTCTATCAGATATGTGGCTAGTGAAGATTTTCTCCCATTCTGTGGGTTGCCTTTGTGCTTGAGTTACAATCTCTGTATCTGAACAGAAGCTCTTTAATTTCACAAGATCCTGTCTGTTGAGTGTTGGTTGTAGTGACTGTGCTATTGGATGTCCGTTTAGGAACTGTTGGCCTAGCCCAATCACCTCGAAGGAGTTGCCTACCCTTTCAAATAAGGTTTTTATAGTCTCTGGCCTTATATCGAGGATCTTGATTCATTTGGAATTCATTCTTGTACATGGTGACAAGTGCAGGTCCAATTTTAATTTTCTGCATGTGGATATCCAGGATTACCAGCACCATTTGTTGAAGATGCTGTTCTTTGTCCATTGGATTTTTTTGGCCCCTTTGTCAAAGGTCAAATGGCTGTCGTTGTGTAGGCTTATATTTGGGTCTTTAACCCTTATCCATTGATCTGTGTGTCTATTTTGGAGTCAACACCAGGCTGTTTTTACAACTATGGATTTGTAGTATAGACTAAGGTTTGGTATGGTAATACCTCCAGTAGTGTTTTTGTTACTCAGGATTGTTTTTGCTATCCTTTGTCTTTCGTGCCTCCATATGAATTTTGAGATTGTTTTGTCAACTTCTTTAGAGAATTGCTTTGGGATTTTAATTGGTATAGCATTGAATCTGTATATTGCCTTTGGTAGGATGGTCATTTTTACAATGTTGATTCTGCCAATCCAGGAACATGGGAGGTCTTTCCACCTTCTGATGTCTTCTGCAATTTCTTTCTTTAGGATTTTAAAGTTTTCATTGTAAAGGTCTCTTACTTCCTTGGTTAGGTATTTCATTTTTTTAGGGGCTATAGTAAATGGGATTGTTTCTCTCAGGGCTTTTTCACTTCTTTCATTCTGGGCATATAGGAAGGCCACTGATTTTTGTATGTTTATTTTGTATCCTGCCACCCTGCTGAACTTTTGTACTAGTTCCAGGAGCTTCCTGGTGGAGTTTTTGGGATCGCTCAGGGATAAGATCATGTCATCTGCAAATAGAGATAATTTGACTCTTCCTTGCCGATTTGAATCCTTTCATGTCTTTTTCTTGTCTTACAGCTTCAGCTAAGACTTCTAGTATAATATTGAGTAGAAGTGGTGAGAGTGGAAAGCCTTGTCTAGTTCCTAATAGAAGCAGGAATGCTTCAAGTTTTTCCCCATTGAGTATAATTCTTGCTGTTTATTATATTGACAAAGGTTTCTTTCATTCCAACTGTCTCTAGGGTTTTGATCATAAAGTGTTGCTGGATCTTTTCAAAAACTTTTTCTGCATCTATCGAGAGTATCATGTGGTCTTGGACTTTGGACTGGTTTATGTGGTGAATTACATTTATTGATATGTGTATGTTGAACCAACCTTGTG
Organism: Typhlomys cinereus; assembly: GCA_023101885.1. NCBI lineage: Eukaryota > Metazoa > Chordata > Mammalia > Rodentia > Platacanthomyidae > Typhlomys > Typhlomys cinereus. The sequence goes on along the minus strand of JALPQD010000122.1, from coordinate 1,877,914 downwards.
TGTCTGGTTAAAGTCTACTTGAATGATCTGTTTGATATGGGCATGTGAATGATCTGTTTGATATGTTTTTGAATCTGATTTGCTAAGACTTTGTTGAGAATCTTTGAATCTGTGTTCATCAGAGAGATTGGCTTATAGTTTTCTTTTTTAAGTGTATCTTTATTAGGTTTTGGGATTAACATGATATTAGCTTCATTGAAAGAATTTGGTAGTTTTCCTTTCTTTGCTATTTGATGGAACAGTTTAAGGCATATTGGTGCTATTAGCTCCTTAAATGTCTGGTAGAACACTGTGCTGAATCCATCTGGTCCAGGACATTCTTTGGTGGGAAGATTCAAGATTACTTCATCATTTCCTCATATGTTATAGGACTATTTAAATAATTCACAACTTCCTGATTCAATTTAGGTAAGTTGTGTTTACTTAGGAATTCATCCATCTCTTTTGTGTTGTCAAATTTCACAGAGTATAAGTTTTTACAATATGACGCTAAAATTCGCTGGATTTCTTGAGTATCAGTAGTGATAACTCCATTTTCATTTCTAAATTTGTTAATTTGTGTTTTCTCTCTCTTGCTTTCAGTTAATTTAGCTAGGGGTGTGTCAATCTTATTGATTTTTTGAAAAAACTAGCTTTTTGACTGGTTGATTTTCTGTATTGTTTTCCTAATCTTGATTTCGGGTATTTCTCCCCTTATTTTGCTAATCTCCTCTCTTCTACTGCTTTTGCGATCGGATTGTTCTAGTGCCTCTAAAGCTTTAAACTGCATTGTTAAGTTATTTCTTTGTGATGTTTCCATTTTTTTGATATAGACATTAAGAGCTTTGAACTTACCTCTTAGGACAGCTTTCATTTCAAGATTTTGTTAAGTTGTGTTTTCATTGCCGTTCTCTTCCAGGAAATCTTGAATTTCCTTTGTCATTTTTTCCTAAATCCAGTCCTCATTCAGCATCATAATGTGTAGTTTCCAGGAGTTAATGTACTTTTAGTTGTTGTGTTGCGGATTTCAAGCTTTAGAGCATGGTTGTCTGATACGGTACAGGCCAGAATTTCAACTTTCCTGTGTATGTGGAGATTCATTTTGTGGCCTAATATGTGGTCTATTTCGGAGAAAGTTCTGTGTACTCCTGAGAAAAATGTGTATTCTTTGGTGCATGGATGAAAAGTTCGATAGAAATCTGTAAGGCCCATTTCCATTATCTTCCAATGTGTCTCTGTTAAGTTTTTGACCTGTTAATCTATCCTATGTTGAGAGGGCAGTGTTGAAATCCCCAAGAATTGTCATTTGGGGGTTGATTTCTTGCTTTAGATGCTGTAGGGTTTCCTTAATGAATTTTGAGGAGCCCGTATTAGGAGCATATATGTTCAGTATTGTGAAGCCTTCCTGGTGAATTGTACCTGTGACTAAAATGTAGTATCCATCTATGTCTTTTATGATTTTTTTTGGTTTGAAGTCTACTTTGTCTGATAGCATAATAGCTATCCTTTCCTGTTTCCTGGTTCCATTAGCTTGCAGAATTTTAGACCAGCATTTTATTTTTAGGATGTGCCTATTTTTTGGTGAGATGAGTTTTCTGAAGGTAGCAGATTGATGGACTGTGATTTTTAATCAAGTTTGTAATTTGTGTGTCTTGATTGGTGAGTTAGTTCCATTGACATTTAATGTTATAATGGAGAAATTATTTTTAATTCCAGACACTTTTTATATTTAGTGGCTTTTGCAAGTGTATTATTTGGATTTTAGGTTTTGGTGGTATTATAGTTCCCTTCTGTCCTCCTGGATATGCTTGTTTTTTTCTTTAAGCTTAAGTATCATTTCTAGCATTTTTTTGAAGGCCTGGTTTGGTGGACATGTATCCCTTCAAGTTGTCTTTGTGCTGGAAAATTTTTCTTTCTCCCTTGTTCATGACTGATAATTTTGCTGGGTATATCAGCCTGGGTTGACATTTTTGCTCATTCAATACTTGAAGTATGTCTCTCAAAGCTCTTCTTGCTTTTACTGTTTCCATTGAGAAGTCATTTGTTATTTTAATAGGTTTACCTTTAAAAGTGACTTTTTTCCCCTTGAAGCTCTCAGCACCTTTTCTTTGTCTTGAATGTGGAGTGTTTTGACTATTATTTGCTGTGGTTAGTTTCTATTTTGGTCATATCTGTTTAGGGTGTGGAATGCCTCTTGTATTTGGATGGGTCTTTATTTCTTTAGATGGACAAAGTATTCTTTGATGCTATTTTGAGAAATTTCCTCAGGTGTGGTATTTTGGGATTCTTGTTTTGATATTCCATGAATGCGCATATTAGGCTTCTTTCAAGTATCATTTTGGTTTTAACAACCTCTTCCATTGAGCTGATTAATTTTTCTACTTTGTCTTCAAGATCTGAAATTCTATTTTCTGCCTTTTTAGTTCTGTTGATAAGACTGTGGAGTTCTGGTTTGAAGATAACTTGTCTTGTAGCTCAGTTTTAAACTCTGCTTGAGTCTGTTTTAACTGCTCTATGCCAGTTTTTGTTTCTTGCACTGTTTTTCTCAACTCCTCCAAGTATCTGTTTTGTTCCTGTTCAGAGTGGTTGATGCAGTTATTTAACTCCTCCTGGATTTCCTCTTTCATAGTATTGATCATGGTTATGATCATGCTTTGAAAGTTGTTATCTTGCATCTGGCTTTCTTGGGTATTTTCTGTGAGTATTTTCTGGTTGAAATCTATCATTATGGGGTTAATTCTTTTGTTGAGAGATTTGTTTCTCATGAATCTACACTTTGACTTGGGCATTGTTGCTTTGTCTCTTAAGACCTTCATTCAGTTTCTACGTGTTTTTGACTAAGCTAAATTAGTTGGTATTACTACTCTTGAGCAGTTATTACTAGTGTTTGCCTTGGAGTTGGGTACGCTTGTCTGTTGTTATTGTTATTCTCTAGATGAGACAATTAGACTGTTATTACATCATTTAGTCAGGTTAGTGGACAGGGGGTGAATATTAGTATTTTAGAGCACTTTTACGATTTAGTGTCTTGGTGATATGTGAGGGTGAGTGGTATAGTCCCTGAAGTTGTATATATTTTGGGGTGGCTATATGGAAAATTTAATCTACAGTGATTAATAATTGAAAGGAGCAGGATGGTAAAAAAGAGTTTACTTTTCTTTGGGCTGGATGTGAAGAATCTCTCCCAGGTGAGAGGATGATTTTAGAGGACTTCAGATGTATTGCCTTTGTCCCCTAGAGCTTTGCTTGGGTTTTCTTTGGACTGTGTTGAATTCTTAGAAGCAGAGTATCCTCCCTGGACTGTGAGCAACCCAGGTGGGTGGGCGGAAAGGGCAGAGGGGCTGATGGCATTGGTGGTGCGCTTTACCTGGGACCTGGGTCATTAGATGACTTTTTATAGCTGTGTTTATAATATTTCTCCCTTAAGAAAAAGTGAACATAATGCTTTTCTTATTTGAAATAGATTTTTCTGAATAGATGTAATTTATTAAACCTAAATATATGAAATCTAAGTAATTTTGAATACATAGTAAAAAGATAGGAAATAGGATGGAAAAATACTTAAAACTCATCTACTTTATACACTGAGACCGTAATAAAATTGTTCCATGAAACATTCCCAGGAGTGTTCTCAATCACCCATATTAGGCCATTACATACCCTTGTTATATAGATATCATGCAATTTTGATATGCACATAATATGTGACATGCACATAATGTGTGAATGATAGTGGATGGTCTTTAGACTCAACATTAAATGTTTGGTTTATCTTAAACAAACATACCATAGCTGCTGGATACTCTCACATCTGAGTTTTGGTCTCAATGTGTAACTCTAGCATTATCTAGATCATGAGTTTGTCATAAACACTTTAGGTGCCACATTCATTCAGCCCATGTGACTATACTTGGAAGTTTTATGGGGAAACAGATAGCACCATTCAGCTTCTTAGGCACTGCTTATGGCCACTTTCACCCTCTGTTTTTCTCATGGAAAGGAATGGCTCACAAAACCATATTTCTTTTTTATTTGAAGCCCTGTACAGAGAATGTTATTGACTCCTGAAATACATATAGCACATATGTACATATCACCAAATTTCATTTTTGTTCAGTTTATGTGTCCATCTGAAACTACTTCTTTTTACATCATCATGAAATAAGTGTTCATTTCAGTACATTGTAAACTGTTCGTAATTGGAATTATTGTTTGCTCTTTTTTGCTGATTAGGTGACACAAAAAGCACCTTAAGTTTAACACAGGCTCTTAGTGAGCTGTGTTCCATTTTATGCAAAACAAGAACTTGGTTAACATGGCAGGAGTTATATCATTCAAGTTTACTTCTTTAAAAGGTGGTATATTGATGTGCTTGGAATAGTGATTGATTTTCATTGGGTAATTTTATTAGATTTCTACAAGTGATCTGGCATTCAGATGATTATTTGAAATGCAAATATCAGACTTAAAAAAACCCCATATGCCAAGTTAAAAGTGTGCTTCCAACCAAAAACTTTTGGCGGGTAACAGGATAGAGAAATTCTATTTTGACCCAGGCTGCAACCTACTATTCATTAATTCTTACAATCCCCTTAGATCATACAGATCAAGAATACTTAAAAGTCATCTTTCAAGTACGGTTGAATCCCTACAGGTTTTATCTATACAGGTTTTTTTTTTTTAAAGAGCAACCTTCCTTTTCACTTTCCTGAAATGTGTAATTCTTTTGTTATGAATACTAGGAAACTTTCACTGTGGGCAACTCATATACAGCCCCTGTGACATCAGAAGTGATGAAAGTTCATGCATGATGCTCCCAGCTTGATCAGATGCACCTGGGGGGGAGACAAAGAGAGGGAGAGAGAGGTCAGTTCTACAATTCTGGAGCATTCACTGTTCCAGTGTTTGAGGTGGAACTGTATCATTTGTATGTGCAGTGTGAACATGTCGCTAATTCAGAGGTTAGATGAAATGGCTAGATGCTAATAGTTTAAACTGTGAATATTGGTACAAATCTAGATGCTTTCAAATCAATTATGCAAAATACAGACTTAATTTTGCTGCTTAAAATTTGATTGTTAAATTATTATAATTACCTGGACCCTTGTATTTGATATTTCCCACTTGTTTTACCACTGGAAGAGAACTGTCTTAGGTCACATGCAATTATTGTCAGCTTATGATTTTTCTCAACACAGCGTCTTCCTTCTGCCAGGAGAGTGAGGTCCATGATACTGTGTTAGAAAGCTTCCAGCAAGCTGCCTGCCTAAGAGGATTAGAAAAGGGATCTGGGCCTGCTCCAGTCTCAATGTCCCCTGGTAATGAGAAAATGCTGTAAGTGACTAGGTTCTCTCAGAGCCAGGTGGATTATCCATGGCATGGATCCTCTCTTACTGTGCTGCTCCTCAGAAACTATGAGCCCTCTGAGCTCCCTTCATGATTAAGCCCAGCCTGAGCAGAACCATTCCCAGCCTCACTATTCCATTTTCAGTTCAGAAAACTGTTAAAATCAGATGAAACTTCTCTTAAGTTGTTATTGCAAGAAAAACCAATTTTTCTAATTGAAAAGGTGAACATATCTAATCACAAGTCAGAATTAAGACAAATATTATAGTGCAAGAATGTGCTACCTCCTAATGTCACCGGAAAGTCTCCATTTTACTATCACCACTCAGAAGATCAAATATTAAAAATAGATTCAATTCATTCCGATAAGAATAAAAATATGTGAAGCAAAGATTCATTGATACAATTTCTTTTCCAGATTTAGTATCCAGTTTTGGCCTAATGTTGCATCTCCACCTCTGTCAGAGAAATGGAGAGGCCAGGTAGGCCGGTGCTGAGTTAAAAAGCTGGCTGTATCTTGTCATGTCTGGCCTTTGTTCCCTCAGAGAAAGGCCTGTGACATTCATATTCTAGCTAGTTATCATGGACAGAAAGCTCGCTGGATCTGTGTATAAACGATTCTCAAAGAAAATGACTTTCAGGAGTATTCTCTATCTTGCAGCACTTTGGTGGGAATAAAAGAACACAATTACAGTATTTTTCTGAAATCGGACCAAAGCCGCCATTTGTTGTGAATGATGCTTTCAGAAGGGCATGCTGAATTGCTCAGCATTTCGCAAGGCACGACCCGGAGCACCAGCGTTGAGGGCGGGCAAACACAATGAAGACAAGTAAGCCGCTGCAGGCAAGACAGGAGAAAAAGTGTCATTTCCACAAATATCCAGGTGTGCCAGAGGCAACACTGGGAGAGCTCCCTAAGATCCAAATCTTCATCTTTCAAAGGCAGCACTACTGTTGCACTTCCACGTGACTCACAGAGACGGTGCCGGCACCAAACCCCAAATCTCAACTGGAAAGCATTAGTTTCACAAATTCCATAGTACTTTTCCACAGCAAAAATGCAAATATAGGTTTTTGCCCTTAGAACTTGGAGCAAAGCAATGTTTTCACGCCATGAATTTTAAAATGTAATGTACCCTTAAATCACCTCAGGTGCTGTTCCTTTGCCCTGGTGATTACCTTTCATCTGGCATAGTGTAGAGTCAAGGGCCTTTCCTTCCCATTTCTTCTTTAATTTTTGCTTTTCTTTCCTTTTTTCTCTTCTTCTGTTTCATTTACTAAAAAAAGTTAACAGAATATGAAATCTAACAGTAAAAAATATGAAAATTGTATGCATTATTCTGATTGTATATAGTATTTTAATATACAAATTTTTCCATAATGCTTCTTAATCATTTGAGAGAGAGGGAGAGCAGGGGGAGGCAGAGGGAGAGGCTATGAAGCCATTAAAAGTCCTTCCCTGTAGTGTTCTGAAAAGCCTATTATGGTTGTCTACACTCAGCCTTCCAGAACTCAGGCTAAGTATTACTGGACTGAAGAACACATGCTGATTGGTAGATTTAGGAGGTTCTCAGTGTTAACACTAGTGCCCATCAGGTTATTTTCTCCAGAGCTGCAACTACCTATTAATGTATTGTGTTCTGATCACTCTCCCTTAAGCTTCCAAGTTGACCTATGTTCTTTGGCAGAACAGCTCTATGTTCTACGGACTGTTTTTAAAGGAGTGCAGAAATATTTCGGCATTAGAAAGGATTCATGAAACTTTAATATAAATTCAATTTTGGAAATATAATTGATTACTTTTTACTATTTTTCCCTTCAAAGTGAATCACTGGGAATGCTCCTAGAGGGACACAAATCCTGCCCATGTGTGGATGGCACAAAGAAATCAGCATTTATTCACACAGAGCAAAGGTCCTTCTGTGGTAAATAGTACATCTTCAGTGAAAATTTGTGTGCTTGTGCATTCATTTCAAGGAAAATTTCCTAGAGTTCATAAAATCTTACCAAAGTTAGCACAGAAAAAGAACTAATTAAAAAGTAAATAAAAAAAGAATTAATTTGCCTTTATTTATATACTGACATGACTGTCCCAACTAGTCTTTTTAATGTTACTTAAGTGGTATAAAGTCCTTTAGATATATTTTTGATTTTGTATGTATATTTGGGGAATACATGTGTGCATATTTATGTGTTTATGTATGTGTATGTTTTGTATATGTGAGTGCATATATGTGTGTAGGTGCAAATGCAGCTAAGTGTGCTTGAATGTTTTTGGAGCTTGTCTTCATACTGTTGATAGACACATGATCTTAGGGTATTAAAGAGTTACATTTTTTCTTAAAATTCTTCTTATTGTTAATAGTTCAGCTTATTAGAAGAGTTCATACCAGCATCAACAACTGAGACAACACATATTCACAATTGTTTTCTCTTGCCAGAATGGCAATGGAGTATGTTGACCTACAAAGGCAGCTCTCTCATTCTTATCCACCTGACTAAGGACTGGTCCACCCACTATATACCGGTTCTTCCCTCATCAATTAGACAATTGTCCACAGTCTTGCCTAAGGCTTGCCTTAACTCTCAAGTGTTTGTAGATGTCCCCAAAACTTCAGTCTTCAATGGTTAAATTGACACCTTACCCTATCTAGCATATGGAGGACTGTAGTTGACATCAGGTATGTTCAGTGTCTTTCTACCTTATTAATGCAAAATTTCAAAATTGAGATCAAATTTGCCATTCAGCTCTGTTAACTAGCCAGCTTTTCTTGGGTTTTTCCTGTGTTTTCTCAGGAGGACTGGGACAATGGTTGGTTTGGATTTTAGGTGGCATCGGGACTGTGCTCTAGTCTCAGGATGGCAGGAGAGCGCCTCATCTGCTGAGTCATCTCCCCTGTCCCAGGTCTCCAAATATATTTGCAACTTTCCGAGCTCCATTATCATTTTTCCAATGGCTTTCTGTTTATTTGATTCTCATTTTGCATCTTAAACTATTCTCAGTAAGTTATTCTTCTTACCAAAACATAGCTAAAGCTTTAATTATAATCTCCTAACAAGGTACAAATTTTTACTGACCAAAATCTTTACGACACAGAACAAGGGATAAATACATGTCATCTTTATTCCTAATTATCTATACTAAAAAAAACAAAGACTATCTGTAAATTTTATAATGATCATTTGATTTTTGTGTATTGCTAATTAAGTTACACGAGTCTGGAAGGGAATTGTGGCCTAATGAAGTCAATGGAGATAGAAAAGGAAATACAAGTTTGCATGTGTTTCAAAAGTAACAAGACAGAAGAGTTTTCTTGTGTAGAATACTCATCCATTTTGTTAGAGAGAAAAAGGCAAAAGTACTTTTAGAGAAAACTATGAAAACTATAAAATGAATTAAATTAAAAAAATAGTGCGTGTGTGTGTGTGTGTGTGTGTGTGTGTGTGTGTGTGTTTATGTGTGTGTATCAGACAGAGGATCAAGGGTTCCTTCAGGAATCATCTTGGATAGCTTCTACCTCCTTCTTGCTTTGCTCTGGAATTTCCCAGTTTCTGCCCATCAAGGCAGAAAGTGTAGAACACTGTTTCCATCTGGTGTTTTTATGTGGGACCTGGAATATGAACTCAGGACCTTCTACTTTTGAGAAAGAGTTTTCACGCCCGAAGCATCTCTCTAGCCTATGTGTACACATTTTAAAAGCTGGAATAGAATGAAAATACAATGCATTGATGTACACATCCAGGACTTAGTGGGCTGCATAAGTTTGCATTGGGTACTGTCACAAGTGATGCAGAGTGGGAAATCAGTGAAAGGAGATGGAAAGAAAAAGTTTGGCATCAGAATAGTCTTTGATGTTATCACAACAGATCCATAGAAATTTTAATGATTTTGAAAAGTGAAGGAAACAACATGCCAGGAATCCTCCTGCCTTCAGCATCAGACTTTGACTGCTAATATTTTCTTGACTGAGTGACTACTGGTGGTCATTATTGAGCTACCTAGACCTTATCTTGTAAGTTAGCTCATTAAATTCCCTTTTCGGGGCTGGAGAAGTGGCTCAGGAGTTAAGCCCCTGCTTTGCAGGCAGAAGGTCCTGAGTTCGGATCCTAAAACTCCACGTATAGACGCCGAGCGGAAGCGGGGGGTGGCCAGGGTTTCCGGTCCTGGTAGGGACCTGTGTAATCCCCGGGCTGAGTAAACAAGGAGGAGGTGGAGGCAGTCCATGGTGGTTCCCGAATTCGTCCGTGGTTCTACACACACACACACACACACACACATATACACGCACACACGCACAATTGAATAAATATTAATAAAAAAATTTAAATTCCCCTTTCATACGTTCATTCTGTTGGTTCTGTTCCTCTAGAGAACACTGAGAACTACACTATTTTCTTCTCTATTTTTGAGGGCATCTTTCCTTTGGTCAAAAGATGAGTAGAACAATTATGCACACGGTTTGAGGAGATCATAGAAAGCAGAAAGGAAGATCTTATTTATAATTCCTCACAACCCAACAGTCCGTTTTGATGTATATTTGTGCTGTGCTTATTCCTTTTACAGTGGTACTAACTGGGTTTATTTTGCAAACTGGACTTGTGGCATTCATGGGTGAGGTTTAATTACCTTGTGTCAGAGGATCCTGCTGGCAGGGCATCTGGACAGTCTCTCCTATTTAAACGCTGAGGAATGTAGGACTTCACACAGCTAGAGCTTGGCTGGTTCAGTAACATAGCATAGCCATTCTGGGCAACTGTGCTGCTTTATAATTAAAACTCTGCTGAGTTAAGTTGGTCAGACACAGAAACTTGTATATCATAAAAGAAGAAAAAAGTCAAGAGAAATTTACTTCACCACATGAGTGAAACAGCTAAGAAAGAAAGAGAACAAAGACATTGCCTTTGAAGAGCACTTACCTTTCAGTGTTGTTTCTTGGAGTCACATTGATTTACTCAAGCTTTCTAGGATGTTCCTTTTTTAAAAGAGCTAATTTGCTAACAGTGTGGGATCTTCTAGTTTTTCACTCCCTTTTAGGTTGTATTTTCATTTGTAGGAGCAATAAAGACTGTAATACAGAGGCATCACCGGCCAGCTCAGTGTGGGAGTCTCTCCTAGGCAAACAATTCTCATATATCTTTTTGTCTCCTATGGAATCTTTTGAGAAATATCAGTTCTGAAAATAGCAAGCAATTCAGCACTTGTTACAGTTTACTATTGACAGTGACCTCCATAACTCTCTCTTTTTTTTAAAAAGAAGTTGTGACCAACTGGTTTTCTTTCTAACACATCAGTTTTAGTCATCATAATAACATTTGGGATGAAGTTTATGATTTCACTTTTGATTCTGTTTACTATTCTAGATCATATGGGAAGTCAGTTTCAAGTCTTTATCTTGAACTGGGGTGCTGAGTCTTACTCCATGTGTGTGAAGCTTCAAACACCAAAGCCATATTAAGACTGAGCAGTGAATCACTCAACCTGGGCCTAAGGAAGCATGAAAGGGACATGAGAAGCCACATTTGAATGGCTGGTAGAAATCAAATAATTCTCAGGCCAGTTACTCATTTTTGTATACCTAGTTCTCGGGAGACTGAGGTGGGAGAATCATTACCTAGCTTATGGGACAGTATTAACAAACCAAAAATGAGTCTCTCTGGCAAACCCTGAGCACCTGATAGGTGAAAATGGGTACAGAGAAAGGAAGATAGGGCCACAACTAGTGTCCATGCCTCACCTGATCTGAAATTTGACCACTGAAAATTATATCTTTAAAACTCTGAAGCAAACATGTCAGGAAAATACATTTACTTCACAAATGTATGTCAGTTAGCTAACAAATGCTAGTTATGGCACTAAGTCCTGGTCATATAAGGCTGAATGTGAACACAGCTTAGGAAGGTGATAATTTTACAAGTAGAACCAAATGAAATAGTTTAAAAATAAATGTCCAATTAAAAAGCAAATGAAAGATGAAGCTACATGAGAGTAAGTGGGAATGACAAGGGGCATTTTTGCAGTCCAGAAAATTTGGGGAGAGGAAGCTGAGGGATTGGATCAGATTCTCTCTACACCAAACGTGCATCTCCTGTCTAGGGAAATTAATCCTTGACTTCAGACAATTTTTCCTTTCATTTTTCCTTTTAGTTATGCACAAAGGGACATTTAAATATGTCTTCATAGATTACTGAAAAAATTTCTCAAGCAGCTATCTACAGAAACAAAACTAGAAATGCAAGCTTAGTTTCATGAATCAATTCATTCCTGTGTTTTCATCCTGGCCTAGTTTCTTTTCACTACCCAGTTCTGCTAGAAACTGGCATCAATTTGGTAAAAGACAACTGTGTGTGTGTGTATTGTTTGCTGTGATGGTTTGAAAGTGAGTTGTCCTCCTCAGGCTCATGTGGTTGAATTCTTAGCTGATGTTTGGGATGATTGTGGAATCTTTAGGAAGTGGAGCCTTGCTGAAGGAAGGCATGTAACAGGGATTGGCCTTGAAGATTATTAGCCTCACTCTACTAATAGTTTTGTTCCTATAGTTTGCAGGTAGGTCTTTAATCTTCCATGACATCTGTAGTGACTTAAGCTACCTCAAGTTTCTACTAACCAGCCATGCATTTTTAATCATAATGGACTGTACCTCTTCTCTGGAATTATAAGCCAAATATATCTCCCTTTCTCCTTTAAATTAGAAATTTGGTACCAAAAAATGAAGTGCTGTTGTCAGGTTGAGAGAGCTTGATTATTGCTGTTATGTGGTTTGTGTGCATTTGGAGCTATTTGTTGGGAGAAATTTTGGGACTTTGCACAGGGAAAGACTTTGTGTCTTGGACACGGTGTCTAAAGGTCCATTCATATAAAAGGTTGGAAGAGCATAATGCTATGAAAAATGTAGATGGTGGAAGCCTATTTTGTGATTGTCTAGAGTGGAACAGAGACTCTTGGGAAACTGGACTAAGGGTAAATGGGGTGGTACATTGGCAGAGAAATTAATCAAGTTTTGCTTTTTCCCTGAAAGCTTGCCTAAATTTAAATTCAAGTATTTGGTAGAGGAAGTTTCAAGGTAATGTAGTCTTGACAGTGTTACATGACTACTTTCTAGTGCTCTTGTTCAGGGTTACAATAAAAAGAGCAAGGAATCAGCAAAAGGAGATGAAAATTCCAAAGCTTGAAGAAAAATATGAGGAAAAGTCTGCGAAGGCTGAAGAAAGCAAAATAATAGCTATTGTTAGAGAGAGTAGCAACTTTAATGAACCAAAGCCTGCTCTTCATTTGGAAAAAGAAAAAGTAAAATCTTCAGTGAAGGCTCCTACCCATAAGAATGCAAATTCTTTTGGAAGGAAAGAGCTGAAAGATGCCCTTGCAAAAGAAAATTCTATTTATGCTTCTCTTAAGCAAAGGTCCAAGAAAGATTCTTCCTAGAGTCAGAACAGACAAACTGAACCAGGTCTGATTCAGGGGGACAATCTTCACCTAGAAGTTATAGCAGAGCCAGGAAATGTCATTCACATGGCACTGGTTTTAGAGGAATTAAAAATGCAAGAGTGAGGAGACTGTAGATCTCTCCTTGAAGGTGTTGGAGAAAGGCTGAAGCCAGGCAGTGTGTGATATGATTGGACTATCCTTCAGAGAGCTAGAGAAAAGGCATATTCATATATGCTGCGGAGATGAAGCCTGGTTTACCATTGAGATATACAGATGTTAGAGATGCTGAAACCAAACTGGAACATCTGCATAAGGGAGCTGTATACTCAACAAGTGATGTGTTCCATGGGAAGATTCTCTGGGGGGAGTAACTGAAACCCTTAGGAGATGGGATGTTTTCAAAAAGAGGCTCATCTACCATACTTTAAGCTTCTGGACTTGGAGTTTATTCTGCTTATTTTTTATCTTGTTCTGGACTCATCTTTCCTGTATATGCCCTATTCTACACTTTTGGAATGGGGATATTTATTTTGTGCCATTTCATGTTGAAAGCATGCAGCTTGTATTTGGTTTACAGAAGGCTTCAGGCTTTTGGTCTTGGACTTTTTTTTTTTTACAGTGTTGGGATTTTCAAAATTGGACTGAATACGATTTATATCATGAAATGGCTGTGACCCTATGGAGGATCATTGATGGAGTTGTCATGGTTTGAATGTGAATTGTCTGCCATTGGCTTATGTGGTTGAGTTCTTAGTTGATGTGGAAACTTTAGGAGGTAGAGTCTTGCTGGAGGAAGACCTGTGACAGGGAGAAGGTCTTGAGGTTTATTAGCCCTACCCTGCTAATAGTTCTGCTGTCACAGTTTGTAGGTAATTCTTTCTACCTCCATGATGTTTGCAGTTACTTAAGTTGCCTCCAGCTTCTTCTGGCTATCCATGCCTTTTGAACCATCTGGGACTGTATCTCTGCTCTGGAATCATAAGCCAAAAAAATCTCCCTTGTTCCTTTAATTTACTAGAGTTTGAGTCTTGTCTCACAGCAGCAGAAGGAATAAACAGTACACCAGCTTTCTCTTATTCCTCTCTTTTTCTGTCTCTCTTATTGTTTTGAGTCTATCCGTCTTCTAAGTATATGTGCACTTTTATTTAGTTGCATATTAGTTGATTTATGTATTAGCTAATTTTAAATAAGTTTTAGACATAGATGTTTTTAATTGTTTCTGCTTTCCTTTCTCCTTCTATTCTGGAATGCATATTCCTCTGAAAGCAAATGGAGTTCAATAGTTATTACTTTCCAAAAGCCTTCTTACCTATTGCATGTACCTGCAAGAAAAGACAAGCAGCCACATTGTCTACCATAGATTCTGTAGCTTTTGGGCATTTTTACTGACTTTATAAATGTTTCTGTAGTGTTTCTAACGTTCTCCTTAGTTCCTTCCCTTTTATATCATCTCACAATTGCAGTTGACTCATGCTATTCATATTTTGTCTTTACATTTTTTATGACCAAGGACAAAATGTATGTTAGGTATTTTTTTTCTTTCTAAGATAGTTGGTAGTTTTACCAACTAACATGAAGCTGTGAATACATATCAGCACCTTCCATTCTTCATTACAGGTTTCCTTGCCATCTGTTGTATGATGACAAGAACAGGAGAAAAAAATAATTGTCAGGCAATAAGGACAGGGACCTAAAAAGCAGGCAATACTATTCTGATCAGAGCCAGGAATGCCCTTGATTCTACTGGCATTTTCATCATGACTGAGAGCCAGAAACACCAGACATGTTTTAGTTCATAAATGTTTCCTGTTTTTCTTTCTTTATTTTTCATTCTGTCTCTCTTCTTTTCACAGAAAACAATAAACCCAGCTGCCTGGAAATTATGTGTGAGCAAATATCTCATTGGTTTCTGAAGATTCTGAGATAGAATAGTTCATGCACACCCCACATGGATCTATGGTTGGACCAGTTGGACTGACCAGCTCACTTTCTCTTATCTGCATCCAGTTGTTTTAAAGACAGTTTCTCTAGAAAAAATAACATTAGAATCTTGCTGCCCCTCTTCTGCAAATTTCTGTGAGCTTTAGGATGGGGAGAGATTTGGCTTGTCTAGTTTCAAGTGATTAATGTAAGGTCTTTGGTATTCTGAATTATGGTTTGTTGTTTTCAGTTTTGCTGTTCCTGCACTACCCTTGGTTCCATCCTGATTGGTATTGGAGGTCACCTCCTAACAAAAGATAAAAGGCTGTTTAAATGAAGATCTTACTATAAGAGCCTAAAGATGGGGGGAACCAATGATATGCAAGATACTCCACACAAGTTAAGGCCTCAGTAGGCATAATCAGACTTTGCATGACCTGTACAATGACTGACATGTCAACAACCCCCCAAAGTCTAGCATGGATCACACGCACTAGGATCCTTAGAGGCAAGGGATTAACAGTCATAATAGTGTTCCCATAATAAAGGGGAGTCCAAGAAAGGGCTTTGGGCAATGCCAGTGAGTCCTTACCCCTCACTAGAATGGAGGACTCAGAGGGAAGTTTGGCATTCACACAAAAGGATGCTCCAGGGGATGGGAGGGAGTGAAGGGGGAGGCACTGGGAGAAAGGAAGGGAGGGGGATGAAAGAAGTGGAAAAGGGAGAGAGGATGCAAGCGAATCTATGGAGGGGTGGAGGGAGAAGGGAACTGGGGTACCTATTGAGCTTGTATGATTAGGAAAAAATAAGTGAATATAAATTAAAAAACAAAAAATAACATCATTAATCGCCAAAGTTGTTTGGTGGCAACTTGCTCGTAGGATGCCTGCCTCTTGCCTTTAGGAATTGTGCTTGCTTTCTAAACTCCTTGAGGAACATTCTCGTGAAAATCATCGTGTATTTTTCATAAATTTCAAAATTTTCTATTTCAAAACAAAGGATACAGAAGCACTGAATGTTCAGAGACTTTGGTGACCATAATGGTTAACACTTTAGGCCCGTGAGGTGAGCTCAACTCCATTGTTTTCAAAGATCCTTATTCTTTCTTTCAATTCATCAAAGCACATATTTTTCTTGAATAAAAAGTTTTTATTTTCTTGAAATAAATTTGGTATAATAGCATTACGTTTTTGAGTATCTTGTTTTGTATAATATGCTTAGCAAAATACATCTGAGGAAATATATTCAGAAATCTCAGTGGCTTAACAAAAAGCATATAATCCTTGCCCATGCACTTGTTGATCATAGATCTGTTGAACATGCTATTACAAAGCACAAAGAAGTGATGCCTCCCTTATACAGGGGATAGACAAGTGGAAGGCTCAACTACTCATAATTTCAATGATCAGCCAGTAAGGTCACAAGTGCAGTCTGGCCCTGAAAAGGTTTTAGAGAAAAACAGTACATTCCACTTCCACATTTCACTGGTTAAATTGCCAGAGTGAGATGAATATTCTTTCATCTCAAAAGCGTTGCAAAAAAACAGAAACTCCTTTGACTATGTGGGCAAACCTGAAGAGATCTAGCTCTTCCCCCATTCATCATTTCACCATCAGTCTTCCTTTAGGTCCAGCACCAAGCTATTTTACTTATTCAGTCAAATAAAATTCAAAATAATATACTTACTTTACATATAAAAGGATTTTATATAAAATTTCTGTATTTATTTATCAGAAATTCAACTCCCATCTGAAGGTCAAGAACTGGAAAAACAGGAAATTATTTTCAGTATTACTCTTTTGTTATATACAGTTTGCCATCTGTAAAATGCTAGACAGCTTCATATTTCAAGCAAATACACAGAAAAAATAAATAACTCATGTATTTTCATAAACAAAATATAAATGAAAGGAAGAAAAGATACTACAAAATGGTGCACATATTTCATTAAAACAATGAACAGCAATTTGAAATTATAAATCTATGAAAACTGCTTCCATCACTTTTAAATTAGCAAGAGATGAGCTATAATGCAGATATTTATATTTGAAACATCAGGATACAATGGTATGCTAATTTCATTATTTACTGGCTATATATATTAGCTATATATCATCAAAAACTTACTGTCAAACCTTTTTGAGCAACCTGTACCAACTAGGGGTGATGAGAACGGGAGGAGTAAGAATCATAGTAAATCTATCACATTTTTCTAATTATGCACTTAGATAATTGAAAACTTTATCTAAATGCCAAATTTTCTCTATCCAAACAGTTTTTAACACAGGTCAAGCAGAAAACTGGGATCAAAAATACTTTCGAGTTAATAACATTCTGAACTTGTGTGTATAACAGGCTGCCCTGGATCGGGTCCATGGAGGCAGGAAAGCAAGTCAACTTCTGAGTGTTAATATCACTCTTGAACTTGTGTGTATAGCAGGCCATACTGGGTCAGATCCATGGATACATCACTGCTGACTTACAGACCTTCCAAAGCTCAGGGACTTACCAAAGGAAGGAGACCCCAAGCCCTCAGAATAAGTTTGTGCAGGAAGGGACCCTAGATTGCTAAGAAAACAATTTTCCCAGTTCAAATACATTTCACCTATTGAAGAATTTGCAAAAACCAAAATTGCAATTTTTGGATAAGTTGCAGGATCTCTCTTTATAATATGGAAAATCAGTTCACATCACAAGAAAAAGATTTCCCATAAAAGCATACAAACTGAAGTTCAATGGTAATGTTATTATCTGTTTTATGAAGAAACCCTCCAAGTGTGATGGGAAAGGGTCATAGTTGGACACAATTATCAACTTGATAGTTAAGGGTTTGAGCTCTGGGCACATTTATAGAGAATTGTTGGTTGAGTTAGGCCCAGCGCAGACCTGAAGGAGATTGCCTAACTGATGTTGAAGGCCCAGCCCATGGTGGGTGGGATTAGGCCCTGGAATAAAATAGAGACAGCTGGTCTAGAGAGCTGGCATTCTTTTGTATTTTGACCAGACATGCTGGTCTGGCAAGTAAGGATCATCTCTCTCTCAGCCATTATGTAGAGATGGGGTGGCCAGTTCCCCTATCCTTGGTGTTAGCGTGAACTCTCTTGTCAAGTTGGATTGAGAACTATAACCAGCAATTGTAAGAGAAAATAAGCCCCTTATTCCCTTAACCCATTTGATAACTTATCAGCAACCATGCAGATGAACTGCAACAGAAAGTTATAACAATTAAAATGAACTTAAAATTTTTAAACAAAGAAGAACAGAATAAGAAAATCAACTTCTGATAGGATCTTTTTAAGCATAAAACTGGCTTTAGTCAGTCATTCCCTCAGTTTCCACTATGAAAAACAGGACTGACAGGATTTACTTAACATTGAAAATTTAGAATTAATCATGTATGTAGGGGACAGAGATTGTGCATGGATCATCTTGATGTTTAAAAGGTTTTGGAAGGTTTTGTTATAGTAAAGACTTAAGTTTGCGCATACATATGCATAATATCAAAGAAAAAGTGAATATTCAGGGAAGGCTAGGAAAAATTATATTGTTCTCATGGACTCCTGAAGAATAATATCTTCATAAAATTAGCCATTACAACTCAAGATTTCCATTGGCCAGGGCATGAATTGTACGCCATTATCAAGTGTGCATAATTTTTATGTAAGTTTAAACTTTAAAGGTAACTTTTTTTTATTATTTCCGCTCATACAAACTTAACAGTTACACCGGTCCCCTCCCTCCCTCCACCTCCCCCTGACCCCTCTGTTCCCCCCTTCCATTCCCCCTCCCTCTCCATCCCCCAGTGCCTCCCCACCAGTGCCCCCCCAATCCCCGGAGCATCCTTTAATGTGCATGCTAAACTCTTCTCTGGGTCCTCCTCTCTGATGAGGTGCAAGGACACAAGGGCATTTCCCAGAACCCTTTCCTGTGTTCTCCTTAAGCTTAGGAACACTACTGTGACTGTCAGTCCCTAGCCTCCAAGGTCCTAGTGCCTTTAGTCCATGCTAGACTTTGTGGGGTCAATAATGTGTTGTACATAGTGCAGGTCATGCAAAGTCCTATTATGATTGCTTTGGCCCTAACTTGTGTGGAGCATCTTGCATCATTACTCCTCCCATCTTTGTGCTCTTACAATCTTACTGGCCCCTCTTCTGCAAATTTCCCTGAGCTTCAGGATGGGGAGAGATTAGGCTGCCTTAGTTCCTGGTGGTTGATATAGAGTCTCTGATGTTCTAAATTATGGCAATCATCCATTTGCAAAATAGTTATTTTCTATCTGGCAGCCTATATGCCCTCCCTTTCTGGTGAGATCATACCCCATCAGTTGCAAATGATCAGGAAGGAAAGTCTGTGAACTTAACCAGATGTCTTATTACTTACTTGCAGTCCTTGATGGTGGCCTATTTTCTCTGCTGTAACATGGTCCCCTCTCTCCTTGTTTCTGGTGGGGCCCTCCTTCCTCATCCCTCCTGTTTATAATCTTTACAATTACTGTAGGTATTACAGAGATTTGTCTTTGAGTGTCTCTAAGTGGATTTGGTACTAGGATCCACCTATTAGGGTGTACATACGGCACTTAATTTTCGTGTCGGGATATTTCACTCAATGTAATTGTTTCTAATTCCATCCATTTCCCAGTAAATTGCATTAATTCATCATTTTTGATGGCTGGGTAGCATTCCATTGTATAAATGTACCATATTTTTCTTATCCGCTCGTCAACTGTTGGACATTTGGGCTGATTCCATGACTTTGCTATTGTAAACAGTGCTGCTACGAACATGGTTGTGCTTGTGGTGAATTTTTGCTGTATGGGGGGGTTATTGCCAAAAGTGGAATAGCAGGATCATATGTCATTTCAATTTTTAACTTCTTTAAGAATCGCCAGATTGAGGTGGAGGGGTGGAGAGATGGCTCAGGGGTTAAGCCTCTGCCTTGCAGGTGGAAGGTCCTGAGTTCGGATCCTAGATCCCACGTATAGTATAGACCCCAGGTAGAAGCGGGGCGGCCTGCGTTTCTGGTCCTGGTAGGGCGGAGCCTGTGAATTCCCTGGCAGAGTAAACAAGGAGGAAGTGGAGGCATCCATGGTGATTCCCGAATTTATCCGTGGTCCTACACACACACACACACACATACACACACACATACACACACATGCATACGCGCACAATTGAATAATAATAATAAAAAAGAATCACTAGACGGCTCGCCAAAGTGGCTGTATGAGCCTGCATTCCCACCAGCAATATAGGAGAGTTCCCCTCTCTCCACATCCTCTCCAGCATTTGGTATTGTTTGTATTGTAGATTTTTGCCATCCTGACCAGGGTGAGATGGTATCTCAGGGAAGTTTTGATTTGCATTTCCCTGATGGGTAAGGACGTGGAGTATTTTTAAGATATTTGTTAGACATTTTATTTTATTTATTTTTTTAATTTTTTTTTATTATTTATTCAATTGTGCCTGTGTGCACGTATGTGTGCGCGTGTGTATATGTGTAGAACCACCGGCGAATTCGGCAACCACCATGAACTGCCTCCACTCCTCTTTGTACTCTGCCCCGGGATTCACAGGCTCTGCCCTACCAGGACCCGAAGTGTAGGCGGACCCGGTTCTGCCCGGCCTCTCTATGTGGGATCTGGGAACTCAGGACCTTCTGCCTGCAAGGCAGAGGCCTAACCCCTGAGCCACCTCTCCAGCCCTTTGTTAGACATTTTAATTTTGTCCCTGGTAAAGTTTCTTTTAAGTTCCAAGGCCCATTTTTTAATTGGCCCATTTGTTTCCTTGTTGTTTAGTTTTCTAAGTTCTTTGTGCACTCTGGATAATAGAGCTCTATCAGATATGTGGTTAGTGAAGATTTTCTCCCATTCTGTGGGTTGCCTTTGTGCTGGAGTTACAATGTCTTTATCTGACCAGAAGCTCTTTAATTTCACAAGATCCCATCTGTTGAGTGTTGGTTGTAGTGACTGTGCTATTGGATGTCTGTTCAGGAACTGTTGGCCTAGCCCAATCAGCTCAAGGGAGTTCCCTACCTTTCAACTATGGTTTTTATAGTCTCTGGCCTTATATCTTTAAAGGTAACTTTAAGAAAATTTTTCATGGTCTTTTCAGGTAGTACCTTGACTTCACCATTTTTAATGCCTCAACCCTGATCAGACCAATCCATATTTTGGATTTTTCTTTTTGTAGCTATGATATCAAAAGGCAGTCTAAGGAACACTGTAACTATTGATCATCTGTGTATGGGTTGAAGGATGCTGTGGGAAAAAGAGCTCTGTTTTCATGGACAATAGATAGTAAGAGTTGAAGTAAACTAGAATCTCTGCCTGGGTTTTATTCATTTCAGAATAGATGAGATGAACACAACTGGCAGCGTAGAAAAGGAGAGATTGGGAAAAACAATTATGGGAAATTCCAGAACCAGAAACAAACAGTGAATGAAAATTCCAAGGTCTCCTGTGATTTACAATTTCTGCTGTCTGAACTAAAGAACCATTGGCCTGAATAGCCAAGTTTATGTTGTGGTAAGCATACAGCTGATCCTGGATAAATGAGACATACTATATCAGTTTAGTGATTGTGTAGTATTCATGATGGTATTAATTCAGCCAGCTAACCCACAGGAATGAGTAACTATCTTCAGTTTCTTTAGAAGAACCACCAGGACAGACTATTTGGGAACCATTTCAAATGAAACAGGCCTGGGTTGCCATGAGACATCTTTTCTCCCTTCATTTGGCATTTTCCAGAAGCAACTGTGTCATAATTAGGTAATGGAAATAGAGTTTCAGCCCTGTGTAAACTTAAAGAAGCTCTTAATAACAGTGGAAAGTCACACAGCAGCTGAATTTTTTTCCCCCTGGGGCTTCAAGTTACTTCTGAATTCACAGAAGGAAAGACTTTAGGCCATCCTTGTCATGTCCCCTTTTTTCCTCTAATCTTGTCCATGTGAAATAGTTCAAGGTAGGATTTTGGCAGGAGCTTTAATCAAGTGCTCTTTCTTTCTTTTTTCTTTTTCTTTTTTTTTTTTTGCAATTTCCAGAATGATCTTTTGTGTCATTGAATAATCAGAGCACATGTGTGTGTTTCCAGTCCTCTGGCACGTCTACACCACATAAGCATTATACTCACAGATTATTTAAAGTCTCTGGAAAATAATTTGGGTAGATCTGGCACCATGAAATTATTTAAAGTATCCACAACACTCTTTCATGTGCTTTGTGTATATCTCGTTTTTTATGTTTTTCCTTCCATGTTGCTTTAATCTCTAGATTATACAAGCCTAAACCACATGTCATTTCCTACTTTATACATAGACAATTTGATTAAGAATTCATGTGTAGCTCACTGACAAAACCGTCCTTTCATTTTATATAAACAAATATATATCATATATACCATTCTTATGTTTCAGAATTTCTGTGCTCAATCTTGTGAGCTTTCTTCCATCACTAACTGATTTAGGTATGACTAACATGAAAGAAGTTACTTTAAGATCATGACATCGTGAAGAACAACAAAGTCATAGATTTATAAACGCAAAGACTTCTAGTCATCTCACTCTGGTTACTCCAGACTTTACTTTTTTATTATGGTATAATATTTTTTTAGTTTCAGTAGGAAGCTTGCAAATATGCTTTTGCATAGATTGGCAAACTCTGAGAAGCCTTAGAATTTTCTGTCTAGCAGTCTTTGTGAAGAGAAGGGGTATCCTGAGGCGCAGAGGGTAAACTAGTCAGAAGGGGAGGTGGTATTTGCTGAAGAACAGTTTTCCCTGGAGCTCACCTGCTGTTTTCCATCAGTGCTTGAAGCCAGTAGGGCATAAGAATGAGTTACAAGCTGCAGATGCTTCAAGCCATTAACATATGGTTTGAATACCAGTGTGGTAGAATTTGTTATAGATATATGTTTCTGTTGGAAACTAGAAGTTAAATATCTCTACTTTAATCCACCAATGTAATATTTATTTGTCCCTAAAGGGAAAATAACCTAAAGATTTAGTTTGACACATTTTATACTGAAAGGCAAAAGAAGTGACCAGGTTTGGCACTAATCAGTCCTTCCCACACAAAGGATGTCAGAAGATTCCCTAGGAATTTAGTACCAGCGAACTTCATCTATTTGTGAAGATAACGATAAACTATTGTCCTTCTTGTCTTGTGACCACTAGGGAGATGAATGCAATTTGCACAGTGCAGTGGTAATACCTAATGTGACATTTTCAAAGGAATCTAATCATGGATTCTAAATATTCACATCCAGAGTTTCTGGTGAGTGTTTTTTTTTTTTTTTCTTTTCCTCTTTTTTTTTTAAAGAAAGGTTCTTTGAAAAGATAAACATATTGTTTACCCACAAGTTAAGTAGATATTTCACTTAATATATGGTTCATGGAGCACGATTTTTGATAGTTACTTTGGAGTATTTAATTCTTATTAAGGCTCATATCTGAATGACCAGAGCACATGCCACCTTGTGAAAGGACACAAAGTTCCATAAATATCACATAAAAACTGTAGGCTAGATCTGTCCTGGGCAACACAGGAAAAAGAATTATAGTGTACAGAATGAAAATTTGAAAAATGTCCACATTTCATACTGATTATTTTGGTGGAAATAAAAATCTTAGCTTGTTAGAAAGTTAGAAAAATTATTGTAATATGGTATGTAGAGGTGAAATCTTGATTTTGAACTAATGGGGATCTTATAATATTTCACCAAAGTGAGCTGAAAATTGTCATCATTTCCTTAAGTAGTAGTTGGTGATCCTTGATAGAAGATCTATCTACATTCATGAAGTTCCTAAAGAAGCAGCTATGAAAACTTGTGGATATTTTCTATCATTTATTTCCAGACACCAGTATACATTAAGAAAGAAATTTGTTTGGTTGAAGAAAAAGACAGTTTCCAATCACTTCTTCCATTAGATGTGATTTTTTTTGTTTGACTGGTATCATCAAGGTTGTTAAACACTTAATGAATATTTAATGTGACTTAACCCTAAGGACAACATCTTAGAAAAGGGTCAATGACTGTGTGTTAGTCATATATGTTCTCAGGTTCCAGAAGGACAATGCATGTATTCTAAACTAGCTCTGTTAATTTACCTTGAGAACAAGCATGAACATGCATGAAGTTGAAGGAGAACACAATTTCCTTCCTCAAAGTCATTTGAGATTAAAGCGCATATCCACTTTGATAGAAACCAAAGATTTATGGTATAGTTAAATGCTACAACTGTTAGTGACTTTGGTAAATCCTCCAGAAGAAGTATAGGTTGGAAGCAGAGTAGGCAAATGAAGCGGATGTTTCCAATCACAAACAAGAGGACTATTGTCAGTGACAATTAAATTGGAGGCTGTTAAGCACGCTGACTGCTTTTAGGTAATAGAATTTAAAGGAATTATAATGGATTAGCTCCTGAATACTCTAAAGTATACAAAATATTTGGGTCAGAGAAGTGGAACATTTAGCTGAGAACTTAGAACAAGAAAATCACCTTAAAATTTCTGCTTGATAAGGTGTTGGCAATTCACAGAAAATGTCAAGGACTTTTATTTGAAGCAGAGGAATGGTTCTTCAATTTGGATGACAATGATACAGATATGTATGAAATCATACAAATGGAATTTGCTGAGCCTTAACTTAAATATTGTCTTGAGTTATGTTTTTATTCTCTGAAGGAGAGTTTGTTACATAGCTTTCAATTTATAATCCATTCAGTTACCTACTCATCATTAACTTCTTATCAGGTACTGTGTTACCTTTCTGTGACTCAATCACTTTTTTCTTATGATGTTGCATTATACATTATTGAGGAGTAGAGATCAATATTTGAGAAAAAGACCTGTGATTACAATGTAAGAAATGGATTAGAATATGAGGCAGGATAGTTAAGGATGTCAGACTCACTTGTGTGAGAAATAACATCAACTTGTTCAAAGATGGAGAGAGTACATTTGGAGTGAAACAGAAGAAGAAAAATATCACAAAAACAACATCAAAAAACCTGGAGGCCGAACTTCAGAGACTCTATATCAACCACCTAGAACTAGGCCAGCTTAGTCTCTCCCCATCTTGAAGCTCAGGGAAATTTGCAGAAGAGGGGGCGGTAAGAGTGTAAGAGCAAAAGGATGGGAGGAGCAATGATATATAAGATACTCTATACTAGTTAGGGCTGAAGCAATCATAATTGGACTTTGCATGCCCTGCGCATTGTCCAACCCACTGTGGACCTCACAAAGTCTAGCATCTGTTAAAGGCACCAAGAGCCTTGGAGGTAAAGGATTGGCAGCCACAGCAGTGTTCCTATACCTAAGGGGAAAACGGGAAAGGGTTCAGGGAAAGGCCACTGGGTCCTTGTACGTTATTGGAGAGGAGGGCCCAGAGGAAAATCAGACATGCACAAGAAAGGACTCTCTGGGAATTGGGGCGGGAGGCACTGGGGGATGGGGAGGGAGAGGGGTGGGGAGGGGGAGCAGGGGGTAGGGGGGGAGGAGGAGGAAGGGAGAGAACTGGTGTACCTAATAAGTTTGTATGAGCTGAAATAAAAAAAAATTTTTTTGATCACTAAAGATAAAATAAAAAACAAAAACAAAAACAAACAAACAAACAAAAAAAACCCTGGAGGCCGATTTGATATAGATGGTAACTGTGACATCCACCCAGGATTCCATCTCAAAGAACTTCACAGTAGTGCCTAGAGCATTTATTGGGATTGTAACTACCAAAAGAGGAATATTTAAGATTTAGATAATAATTACACATAAATATATTGAGTTTGTAGCTGCTTCATAAAAACTCAAGATTGGCATGGCAAAAAATTAAATATATAGACTAAGAGCTTAAAGTAATGACTTGCCTTGGAATCACCAATTGCTGATTTAGTTGCGTGTATTTATAAGCTCCAGTCTTGAGTAATCAAATTGTAGCCACTAGAACAAATACAGACTTGGTTTGTAAAGGAGAACAAGAATGTAAGAGGAGATGCTGTATCTTGGAAACCCAGAAAGACATTATATCAAAGAGTGAGAGATGGGAAGTTTGCGAGACACAGTGAAACCAAAAGTGAAACAGACATTGATCTAATTAGTGACCTCAAAGCACTGGAGGTATTTCATATAATGAGCCAGATAGAAGGCCGGCCAGAAAGTTCTTCCAAACAGTTGATGAGGGAGCAGTATCTAAAGGAGACAGTGTACAGACAATGACATTTTTATATTTCATTAATTTAATAATAAAATACAACTGAGAGTTTGTTTTGTGCCATGAAATACCTAGGAACTGAGCACTTAAAGGTAATGAAACATACACTCTGTCTCAACTCAACTAACAATCTTGTCAGCTACCAAGACAGAACATGCTTTATACTTCATTAATTATATTGGTGAAACTGCTGTTCAAAGTTCACAAAGACCTGGTCATAGCATTTGTTCATATACACTCTTATTGTCATGTGGGAATGCAGGAACTTTCCTTAAATGATTGATTGTTTCTTTTTTTATTTCAACCAATTCATTGTTTCTCTCTGGCATCTATTCTCTCTGAATTCCATATAATTTGATCCTTAGTCTATTGATGTTGGGCACACCCAGGATCTGCCCCAGGGCATGGCCAAGCACATGGGACTAAAGATGGAGCTGAGGGCAAGGGTCTTGGGCGTAACCTGATCACTTCACAGAGAGCCCTAATTGGCTTTCAGGTATCTACCTGCCTCCCTGTGCTGAGCGGCATTGAACTTGACATTAGCACCTATAGGATGTCTTGACCTTGTGATACAATTGGATGCCTGTTTCGCGCCTTGATGGCCTTTGTCTATAAAAGTTCCTTTTTTCCCCCTAATAAAGTGAGATCTGCTTCTGACAATCTCCCCTTCCCTTGCAGAGTCTCTGGGGGTAGAGGTGGAGGTGGGGACGGCTGGAACCTGCTTTCATCACAGCCAGCAGCTGTGTGTGTGAGTAAATGGATGCGTGAGTGGGAACCGGTTCCCACATATTGATGGTGTTTTAATAAGCACTTTCATCAAGAAATACACTCATTTTTACAATTTCAATTATATTAGTCAGAGGCTAGGGCAAAAGAGTAATAAGGAGGTATAGAAATGTAGGATGATTCTCAATGTCTCAGGCACACAAACTAAAGAGTCATCTTGTACATATGTCTGAACACATTCAAAAATGCACACAATAAAAACATTTCAAAACAATAATTATTAAGCATATTTGAAATCAATATATGCCAGAGTTAAGAAAAAACAAAATATTTAAAATTTACAGACATATTTAAATCAAGCATAAAAGGAACTCAAGAAAGCTTGCCAACTTAAAGAACACAAAAAATTATAAAAAATATCAAAATATTGCTTTTGCAGATAAGATTCTAAATTCATTAAAGATAGACAAACTCAATGAACTGGAAAATATCTACAGATTTTGCACTCGTAGATGGCACACAATGATAAACAGTAAGTACATGAAAAGGAGCGCAAATATGAGATAGAGATGAGATGCCTAAAAAACATACTGATGCTAGAGAAGGGTACTGTGTGAGCATTTGCCAGTACATGCAAAAATTTTTGCACAATGACCTCTGATCCAACTGTCAACATTACATATATTCATTGACTTCTGTTACGTGTTTCCAAATTCCCAACATACAAAGTTAAATTTCATTTAAATTGTCAGGTATGTAAGTTTCTTTTTTTTCAATTTTTTTTATTATTATTATTTATTCAACTGTGCGCATGTGTGTGTATGTGCGCGCGCGTGTGTGCGTGTGCGTGTGTGTGTGTGTGTGTGTGTCTGTGTATGTGTAGAACCACGGACGAATCGGGAACCACCATGGACGCCTCCACCTCCTTCAGCCCCGGGATTCACAGGCTCCGCCCTACCAGGACCAGAAGCGCAGGCCGCCCCCGCTTCCGCCCGGCATCTATACGTGGGATCTAGGATCCTGCAAGGCGGAGGCTTAACCCCTGAGCCACTTCTCCAGCCCCAGGTATGTAAGTTTCATATTTTAAGTTAGTTATATGTCTCTTAGCATAAAATGTTATGGTTTTCTTTCACAATAAAATTATGGTGAGTGTGTGTATGTCATAGTTGGAATGTGGATTGTCACCCCATAGCCTTACAGGTTTGAATACTTGGTCCCCATCTGGTGGTGTTATAGGGAAGGTTGTGCAGTGTTTAGGAGGAGGAACCTTGCTGGAGGAAGTATGTCACTAGGGGTAGGTTTTGAGTTTGGTAAATCACTCTGCTTCCTCTTTTTGTCTTTATCTCTGTCTTTCTTCTCTTGTCTTACTTTTCTCTCTCTCATCTTTCCACTGTCTTCTCTCTCTTTCTCTCTCTTCCTCTCCCTCCCTCTCTTACTTGTTTTCCCTTCTTTCCCCTCTTACTCCTAGTGACTGTTTGCTGTCAGGGTTTTTTCCACCATGTGTTCACAGCCACAATTATACTATATCCCCACTGGCTCCCACACATAATTGTACTATATCCTCATTAGAACTATAAACTAACAATATACCCTTTATTCTTTAAGTTGATCAGGGCATTTTCTCACAACAACAGAAAAGTAACTGCAATAGTACATTGTGTATATTTAATATTTTTATATTGTGAATAATTTTATTTGAATTTTTTGTGAACAAATATTCTTGATTCCAGTATCCCCAGGATATTGTTTTTATGTGCTAACAAGTGCATATTCTTAAACAATACTGAAGGAACTAGAAAGTAATCAGCAAATAACTACTGTCTTACTAAAGGTGTTAATTGTGTGTAGCCTTAGTAAGCATGACTCAAGGTATTTGTCTCCAGAAACTTACATGTTGTTGACACGTCAACAACAAAGTGCAATTAGCAGAATGAAATCTGTGCATAGTGTATATGAATTATAATGAATAAAAGTACCATTTAATTTCATTTGTTTTTAGTAGTTTTAAAGTCACATATAGATAGTGCTTAAACAAATAAATATGCTCATATCTGAAATAGTTGTTAAGGACATAAAGGTTTGAATGTGTTCTGTTATTCTGCTCCTTGCACATGTCCTTCTTACCAACATGGCTTCTTATCGACATACTGAACTCTGTGGACAAGTTCTTACATGGTACCTTTTCAACTCTAGATATATTGTGGTAATCAGAAATTCCTCCTTTAGATTTTATTCTGTAGATTGGTTGTTTCAAATTCTGTATTTTTTAAAAATCTTTTTACATTCAGGCTATATGCCTTATTTTTCTTTGAGTTCTATATTTTGATTCATCTATTTAATTGACTTCTTTGCCAAGGAACTTTTCAATGGATCCTCATGGTGGTATTTTCTTGAGCCATTTCACTTTTACAATGTCTTTCTGCTGATTTACACCAAACGTGACAATTTGACTAAGTATAGTACTCATTGATCAAGCTGTATTATCCTCAAAACATGGAGATATTGTTAAAGCTTCTGACATCAATGATTGCTGTACCATGCAAAGTATGAAGCCAAACCTCCTTTTCCTTTTGGTACATTTTTTTCTTTCTCCAGATAATTTCCTGTACTCTTAAATTGGAAATAAAAAATAGGATATATATATGTATTTAAATATTTCTTGCTAATTTTTTTACTTCTTCAAAGATAGTTTTTTTTAAATTGAAATATGGTACTAATCAAGCTTTCTTTATTAATACTGGAAAATATTCCTGTGGACTAAATATGTTTTCTTTTCAAAGTATGTATTCTCCATTGTTTAGACCATGCTATTTCTCCTTGAACACACACACACACACACACACACACACACACACACACATACATATGCAATGGTAGTAAATACGTTCATTGAAAAAATATTAATATGGGTTTATAAAAACACTGTAATTACATTAATGGTTATGCTATTTCTTTGATGTTGAAGGCAGTTACTTCAAGCCATTGCCTAAGTCTCTAATTTAACTTTTTTCTTCTTGTTTCTTTCAACAATTGGTGAGTTTTATAACTATTTTGTATCATTCTGATCTTTCTTTCAAATTTTTGCTTTGTAATCTGTCAGCACTGGTTAATGGATAGTTTTACAAGTGTATTCTTAGATGGGAAATCATTTTTCTAAATTTCTCTGTTTTAAATAATTCAACACAAGTTTTTGTTATAATTATTTTTGCTGCTTGCCTTTTATTGTAATTAATTGATTTCAATCATTTCACAATATAAGTTCTTTCATTTCTTCCTTTTGAGTAATGGTGGAATTTATTGCACTTGTTCTTTATATGTTGTCCTTGTTCCATTATGATTCTGTATATTTTTGTCCTTTGTCTTATGGACCTGTGGTCACATTGCATGTGTGTTAATATTACGTACCATTATTTTGTAAATAGGCTTTTATGTTCTTTAAGGTAAAACAATTATTTCTTCAAATTTTACCAGTAATTGCATAAGTATAGTTAGAGAAAATATAATTATAGTTAGAGAAAGTAATACAATAATTTTTCTTTCTTAATTTTGAAATTGAAATTATAGAACAATATTGATATGTTAAATTTCCATTTTTCATGAAAGAAAACCTGTTAAATCCAAGGAGAACAAAAGAAGTTACTACAATGAACTCAATGTCAATGAACTGAAAAAATGTATTATAGAGTTAAGAAAGAAGAAAAATACAGATAGGCTGTCGAGACTTACTTTAAAAGGTAGGATGTTCTAATGATTCTATATACATAACATATATGATATAGCATGCCTTTATATATGTGTACATTTAAAATAAAAATAACCATATGTGTATTTCATTTAAATTTGGTTTGATAGAATATTGTTTGAAAATACTTCCCTCTGGCTTGGCATGGAAGTTTTACTGATCTACCAAAATATTTTGGGCATTATTTTCTACTTTTTCTCTGAAGAATAAACATACATGATGTCTTTCCTTAAAAGTTGGCAAAAAGTTGGGCACAGTGGCATGTATGCATAATCCCAGAGTTGGTGGTAAAGAGAGGAGTGTAAGACATTCAATGTCATCCTGTGCTACATGGAGGTTAAGGCCATCTTGGACTACATGAGATCCTGTCTCAAAAGCACCAATCTTTTAAAGCCCTCCCATCTTCACACATTTATACTGTTTAAAATTTTCTGTGTTGCATGTTAAAATTATATTTACTTTATACTTATATAAGAATAATCATTCTAGGGCGCTGGAGAGGTGGCTCAGGGGTTAAGCCTCTGCCTTGCAGGCAGAAGGTCCTGAGTTCGGATCCTACACCCCACGTATAGACGCTGACGGAAGCGGGGGCGGCCTGCATTTCTGGTCCTGGTGGGGTGGAGCCTGTGAACCCCAGGCCAGAGTAAACAAGGAGGAGGTGGAGGCGTCCATGGTGGTTCCTGAATTCGTCCGTGGTTCTACACACACACACACACACACACACACACACACACACACAAACATACATACACACTCGCACACACACATACACACACAAATGAATAAATAATTAAAAAATTAAAAAAATCATTCTAATTCATACATCAGCAGAAAAGACTTAATATAATCAACTTGATATGTGCATAAAATGATGTGACAACCTAGCATTCATCAGTAATTTACTGAAATAAGAAATAGAATTCCCATCAGGATGGAGCTAAGGGTGGTGCAGGAACAGCAAAACTTAAAAAAAATCAACAAATCATAATTCAGAACATTAGAGACTCTACATCAACTTGGAACCAGGCCAGCCTAATCTCTCCCCATCCTGAAGCTCAGGGAAATTTGCGGAAGAGGGGGTGGTAAGATTGTAAGAGCACAAGGATGGGAGGAGCAAGGATATGCAAGATACTCCACACAAGTTAGGGCCAAAGTAATCATAATAGGACTTTGCATGACTTGCTCAATGACCAACATATCATTGATTCCTCAAAGTCTAGCATGGATTACAGGCACTAGGATTCTTAGAAACAATGTGGTACATTTATGCAGTGGAATACTACTCAGCCATAATAGTGTTCCTATACTAAAGGGGAACACAAAAAAGAGCTCTAGGTAATGGTACTAGTCTAATACATCATCAGAAAGGAGGACCCAGAGGGAAGTTTGACATGTACACTAAAGGATGCTACAGGGATGGGAGAGGGGGACAATGGGACAAAGGGAGGGGGGAATTAAGGTGAAAAGGGGGAGGAAGCAAGGGGATCCAGGGAGGGGTCAAGAGAGGGAGGGGAATGGGGTACCTATCAAGTTTGTATGAGTGGAAAAAAATAAATAATAAAAAAGAAAAGAAATAGAATTGACTTTTTTTAAAACTAGCAGTTGCCTACATAAACTTCAAATACTCACTTTAATTTTGTAATCATTAAGTATTTTTCTTGAAAT
The DNA here is from genome assembly GCA_023101885.1 of Typhlomys cinereus. Lineage (NCBI taxonomy): Eukaryota > Metazoa > Chordata > Mammalia > Rodentia > Platacanthomyidae > Typhlomys > Typhlomys cinereus. The sequence continues at coordinate 1,845,912 of JALPQD010000122.1, read as the reverse complement.
TTAAAACAAACCAAAGATATTAGTATTTAGAGGTTTGCTATTTCATGTAGTATCACAGGAAGAGTTTCTCAATATCACTACCATCAGAGGGCAGACAATTCTTTGGCAGTGTAGAAGTGGGGCTATTTGTATAGTTGGAATTTCAGACTCCATCTTTGTCCTCTACCCACGGGAAGTTGTTGTTACCCTGGACTTACTCTTAATTGATAAGCAAACCTATTTCTCATATTTGTTAATGACTCCTGGAAAAAGGGCATAACTCTCCCCAGTTGCAATCATTGTTCTACCTGGTGAAATTGAAAAAAGGAAAGATATTAAAACACGTATTATGTGCTGCTGTGTGCATGTACACATAAATGTAGGTTCGGTATGTGTGGGTACACAAACACGCATTCCAACATATTATGTATGCAGCGTTTTGGAGGTCACAGAGCAGTCTCTGACATTTTTTCTCATGGACTGCCCATCTTCTTTTTCTGTTTCTAAATGGGGGTCTCATGCTGGTCTAGAACTCACCTCCCAGCCATATGATTACAAGCAAATGTTATTATACCTTATTTTTAAAGAAAGGTTATAGACAAATGGCCCAATTAAAAAATGGGCCTTGGAACTTAAAAAAAAATTTACCAGGAAAGAAATCAAAATATCTAACAAATATTTTAAAAATTGCTCCACATCCTTAGCTATCATGGAAATACAAATCAAAACCTCCCTGAGATATCATGACACCCGGGTCAGGATGGCAAAACTCCACAATACAAACAACAGCAAATGCTGAAGGGGATGTGGAGAGAAGGGAACACTCCTACATTGCCGGTGGCAGGCTCATACAGCCACTCTGGCGAGCCGTCTGGTGATTCTTAAAAAGTTGAAGATTGAAATGCCATATGACCCTCCTATTCCACTATTGGGAATAATCCCCCATACAGCAAAAATTCACCTCGATAGCACAAGCACAACCATGTTCATAGTAGCATTGTTTACAGTAGCAAAGTCATGGAATCAACCCAAATGCCCAACATTTGATGATTGGATAAGGAAAATGTGGTACATTTATACAATGGAATACTACTCAGCCATCAAAAATGACAAATTAATGAAATTTGCCAGGAAATGGCTGGAATTAGAAACAATTATATTGAGTGAAGTATGCCAGACACAGAAAATTAAGCATTGTATGTACTCCCTAATAGGTGGATCCTAGTACCAAACCACTTAGTGACACTCAAAGATAAATCTCTAAAATACCTACAGTAATTGCAAAGATTATAAACAGGAGAGAAGGGGAAGGAGGGTCCTGACAGAAATAAGGAGAGAGGGGATCATGCTACAGCAGAGAAAATAGGCCACCATCATGGACTGCAAGTAAGAATGAGACATCTGGTTGGGCTCGCAGACTCTCTTTACTGGTCACTTGCATCTGATGGAGTATGATCTCACCAGAAAGGGAGGACATAGAGTCTGGCAGACAGAATGTAACCATCCTGCAAATGGGAAACTGACCCCCCCATCACCGTGGTCTCCTGCTCTTATTCCATGTACCTTTGAATCTACTCTTATAATAAGACTCTATTTTAACAACATTTTATCTCTGGCCAGGGGGTGATATTCAATACCCATCAGGATGGAGCCAAGGGTGGTGCAGGAGCAACAAAACTGAAAAAAAAAAACAACAAACCATAATTCGGAAAATCAGAGACTCTACATCAACCACTTGGAAGTTTGACATGCACACTAAAGGATGCTCCAGGAATGGGGGGGGGGCACTGGCAGAAAGGGAGGGAAGAGGGAAAGGAAAGGGAAAAGGGGGAGGGAGCAAGGGGATCCAGGGAGAGTTGGAGGGGGGAGGGGAATGTATTAGTTTTGTATGAGTGGAAGAAATAAATTAAAAAAGGAAGGGTTTTAGCGGTTGCATTCACATCCTCATGTTTGAGAGGCATGCACTTTCTGAGTTGTAAGTAAAGATAAGATACAAAAGTAAGTAAGCTAAGATACAAAAATGATATTTTACTTCATTTTTAAGAACAAGAACATAAATATTTGAATGTTGACTTTTTAATAGAAAAACTATGAAAGGAATAATTGGAATAAGTGCTGTTTGTCTTCTGAATAAAATGATATAATACTTTATAATTAAAAAATTGTTGTAGTAGAGAGTTAAGGTGCTCATGTGATATGGTGAGGATGTAGAAGTCAGAAAACAATTTATAAGAATAGACTACTCCTCTCTCATCATGGAAGTCTTACACACTAAGTCATTTCACCATATGACATACTATTGGGAAGAAACATTATGTACATGATTTAGAACAGTTGGCAATTAAAAAATAGTTCTTAACCAGGTTTAAGCTTTAATGTAAAGCATGAAAGTTTTGTGCATACATTCACATTACTTGGCATTATGAATGTATAAAGTCCTTCCCCTACTTTCATATTTGTGTGTGTGCATGAGCATTTGTATTTTCTTTTTTGTTTTTTTATAATGTACTTATTTATTTATTTATTTATTTATTTATTTATTTATTTATTTTCCCCACTCATACAAATGCAATAGGTACCCCAGTGCCCTCGCTCCACCCTTCCCTGTACCTTCCTGCTCTCTCCCCCCCTTTTGCTCTCCCTTTCCCTCCTCCTCCCTTTCTCCCAGTGTCCTCTCCCCCCCATCCCTGGAACATCCTTTAATGTGTATGTCAAACTTTCCTCTGGGTCTTCCTCTCTGATGAGGTATAAGGACTCAGTGGCATTTCCTAGAACTCTTTCTTGTGTTCTCCTTAAGTATAGGAACATTATCGTGGCTGCTAATACCTTGCTTCTAAGGATCCTACTGCATTCAGTCCATGCTAGACTTTGAGGGGGTCAATAATATGTTGGTCATTGCACAGATCATGCAGAGTCCTATTATGACTGCTTCAGCCCTAACTTGTGTGGAGTATCTTGCATATCATTGCTCCTCCCATCCTTGTGCTCTTACAATCTTACCACCTCCTCTTCCGCAAATTTCCCTGAGTTTCAGGATGGGGAGAGATTAGGCTGGCCTGATTCCAGTTGGTTGAATAGAGTCTCTGATGTTCTGAATTATGGTTTGTTGATTTTTTTTTCAGTTTTGCTACTCCTGCAATGCCCTTGGCTCCATCTTAATGGGTCTTGGATGTCACCCCCTGGCAAGAGATAAAAAGCTGTTAAAATAGAGTCTTATTATAAGAGTAGATTCAAAGGTAGATGGAATAAGAGTAGGAGACCACGGTGATGGGGGGGGTCAGTTTCCCATTTGCACAGTGGTTACTTTCTATCTTCCAGAATGAATGTCCTCTCTTTCTGGTAAGATCATACCCATCAGTTGCACGAGGCCAGAAAGGAAAATCTGCGAGCTTAACCAGATGTTTTATTACTTACTTGCAGTCCATGATGGTGGCCTATTACCTCTTTTGTAGCATGATCCCCTCTTTTCTTGTTTCTAGCGGGGCCCTCCTTCCCCTTCTCTCCTGTTTATAATCTTTGCAATTACTGTAGGTATTATAGAGATTTATCTTTGAGTGTGTCTCTAGGTGGGTTTGGTACTAGGATCCACCTAATTAGGGAGTACAGACGGTGCTTAATTTTCTGTGTCTGGGATACTTCACTCAATGTAATTTTTTCCAATTCCATCCATTTCCTGGCAAATTTCATTAATTCATCATTTTTGATGGATGAGTAGTATTCCATTGTATAAATGTACCACATTTTCCTTATCTACTTGTCAATTGTTGGACATTTGGGTTGATTCTACGACTTTGCTATTGTAAACTGTGCTTCTATGAACATGGTCATGCTTGTACTATCGAGATGAATTTTTGCTGTATGAGGGGTTACTCCCAAAAGTGGAATAGCAGGGTAATATGGCATTTCAATCTTTAACATCTTTAAGTATCTCCAGATGGCTCACCAGAGTGGTTGTTTGAGCCTGCATTCCCACCAGCAATGTAGGAGAGTTCCCCTCTCTTCACATTCTCTGCAGGATTTGGTGTTGTTTGTATTGTGGATTTTTGCCATACTGACTGGGGTGAGATGATCTCTCAGGGAAGTTTTGATTTGCACTTCCCTGATGGCTAAGGATGCAGAGCATTTTTTAAGATATTTGTTAGACATTTTAATTTTGTCCCTGGTAAAGTTTCTTTTAAGTTCCAAGGCCCATTTTTTAATTGGCCCATTGGTTTCCTTGGTGTTTAGTTTTCTAAGTTCTTTGTGCACTCTGGATAATAGTGCTCTATTAGATATGTGGCTAGTGAAGATTTTCTCCCATTCTGTGGGTTGCCTTTGTGCTGGAGTTACAATCTCTTTATTTGAACAGAAGCTCTTTAATTTCATAAGATCCCATCTGATGAGTGTTGGTTGTATTTACTGCGCTATTGGATTTCCGATTATAAAGCATTGGCCTAGCCCAATCAGCTCGAGGGAGTTCCTTACCCTTTCAACTATGGTTTTTATAGTCTCTGGCCTTATAATGAGGTCCTTGTTCCATTTGGAATTAGTCCTGTACATGGTGACAAGTACAGGTCCAGTTTTAAATTCTGCATGTGGAGATCCAGTTTTGCCAGCACCATTTGTTGAAGATGCTGTTCTTTTTCCATTGGATTTTTTGTGCCCCTTTGTCAAAGATCAAATGGCTGTCATTATGTGGGCTTATATTTGGGTCTTCAACTCTTATCCACTGGTCTATGTGTCTATTTTGGAGCCAATACTAGACTGTTTTTACAACTATGGATTTGTAGTATAGACTAAGGTTTGATATGGTGATACCTCCAGCAGTGTTTTTGTTACTCAGGATTGTTTTTGCTATCTTGGGTCTTTTGTGCCTCCATATGAATTTTGCGATGTTTGGTCCACTTCTTTAAAGAATTGTTTTGTGATTTTAATTGGTACAGCATTGAATCTGTATATTGCCTTTGGTAGGATGGTCATTTTTATGATGTTGATTCTGCCAATCCAGTAATATGGGAACTCTTTCCACCTTCAAGTAGCATCTGTAATTTCTTTCTTTAGTGTTTTAAAGTTTTCATTGTAAAGGTCTCTTACTTCCTTGGTTAGGTTTATATAGAGGTGTTTCATTTTTTACGGGCTATAGTAAATGGGATTGTTTCTCTCAGGGCTTTTTCACTTCTTTAATTCTGGGCATACAGGAAGGCCACTGATTTTTGTATGTTTATTTTGTATCCTGTTACCCTGCTTAACTTCTGTTCCAGGAGTTTCCTGGTGGAGTTTTTGGGATCACTCAGGTATAAGATCATGTCATCTGCAAATAGGGATAGCTTGACTTCTTCCTTGCCAATTTGAATCCCTATTATGTCCCTTTCTTGTCTTATGGATTCAGCTAAGACTTCGAGTACAATATTGAATAGAAGTGGTGACAGTGGACAGTGTTGTCTAGTTCCTGATGGAAACAGGAATGCTTCTGGTTTTTCCCCATTGAGTATAATCATTATTGTGGGCTTGTTGTATACAGCTTTTATTATATTGAAAAAGGTTCCATCCATTCCTACTGTCTCTAGCATTTTGATCCTAAAGAGATGTTGGATTTTGTAAAAGCTTTTTCTGCATCGAGAGTATCATGTGGTCTTGGATTTTGGACTGGTTTATATGGTGAATTCCATTTATTAATTTGCGTGTGTTGAACCAACCTTGTGTGACTGGAATAAAGCCTACTTGATCCTTGTAATGGTCTTTTTTATATGTGTTTGAATGTTATTTGCTAAGACTTTGTTGAGAATCTTTGCGTCTGTGTTCATCAAAGAGTTTTATTTTTTATTTATTTTATTTTTTTTCTGCTCATACAAACATAATAGGAACCCCTGTCCCCTCCCTCTCTCCACCCTTCCCTGTACCTCCCTGTTCCCTTCGCGCTTTGTCCCTTCCTTTCCCCCCTCCCTCCCTTTCTCCCAGTGCCCCCTCCCCCATCTCTGAAGCATCCTTTAATGAGTATATCAAACTTTCCTCTGGGTCCTCCTCTCTGATGAGGTGTGTATCTTTATTAAGTTATCGGATTAAGATGATACTAGCTGTGTAGAAAGAATCTGGAAGTGTTCCTTCCTTTGCTATTTGATGGAACAGCTTAAGGTGTATTGGTGTTATTAGCTCCTTAAATGTCTGGTAGAACTCTGTGCTGAATCCATCTGGTCCAGGACATTTCTTGGTTGGAAGATTTGAGATTATTGCATCGATTTTCTCATATGTTATAGGACTATTTAAATAATTCACAACTTCCTGATTCAATTTTGGTAAATTGTGCTTACTTAGGAATTCATCCATTTCTTTTGTCAAAATTCACTGAGTATAAGTTTTTGAAATATGATGTTAATTCTCTGGATTTCTTGGGTATCCATAGTTATAACTTCATTTTCATTTCTAATTTTGTTAATTTGTGTTTTTTCTCTCTTGCTTTTAATTAATTTAGCTAGGGGTGTATCAATCTTATTGATTTTTTCAAAGAACCAGCTTTTTGAATGGTTGATTCTCTGTATCATTTTCCTAATCTCAATTTGAGATATTTCTCCCTTTATTTTGCTAATCTCCTCTCTTCTACTGCTTTTGAAATTGGATTGCTCTATTGTCTCTAAAGCTTTAAGCTGCATTGTTATTTATTTGCGGTTTCCATTTTTTTGATGTAAGCATTAAGAGTTATGAACTTACCTGATATGACAGTTTTCATTGTGTCCCAAAGATTTTGATAAGTTGTATTTTCATTATTGTTCACTTTCAGGAAATCTTGAATTTCCTTTTTAATTTCTTCCTGAATCCAATTATCACTCAGCATCACAGTGTTAAGTTTCCAGGAGTTAGTGTATTTTCTCTTGTTTGATGTGTTGTGGATGTCCAGCTTTAGACCATGGTGATACATGCTAGAATTTCAACTTTCCTGTATATGTGCAGATTCGTTTTGTGGCTCAATATGTGATCTGTTTTTGAGAAAGTTCCATGTGCTGCTGAGAAAAATGTGTATTCTTTGGTGAGTGGATGAAATGTTCGATAGAGATAGGTAAGATCCATTTCTTTAAGGGTTGATTAAGTTCCGAATTGTCTCTGTTAAGCTTTTGACCTGTTGATCAATCCCATGTTGAGAGGGCAGTGTTGAAATTCCAAAGAATTATCGTTTGGGTGTTGATTTCTTGCTTTAGATGCTTTAAGGTTTCCTTAATGAATGTGGAGGTGCATATATGTTCAGTATTGTGAAGTCTTCCTGGTGAATTATACCTATGACTAAAATGTAGTATCCATCTGTGTCTCTTATGATTTTTTTTGGTTTGAAGTCCACTTGTTCCGAAAGCATAATGGCTACCACTGCCTGTTTCCTGGTTTCATTAACTTGCAGAATTTGGATCAGCCTTTTATTTTTAGGATGTGCCTATCTTTAGTGGCTTTTGTAAGTGTATTTTTTGACATTTAGGCTTTGGTGATATTATATGTCCCTTCTGTCCTCCTGGATACACTTGTTTTTTTCTTCATGCTTAAGTATCATTTCTAGCATTTTTTGAAGGCCTGGTTTGGTAGACATGTAAGTCTTCAAGTTGTCTTTGTGCTGGAAAACTTTTCTTTCTCCCTTGATCATGACAGATAGTTTTGGTGGGTATATCAGCCTGGGTCGACATTTTTGCTCATTTAATACTAGCAGTATGTCTCTCCAAACTCTTCTTGCTTTTACTGTTTCCATTGAGAAGTCATTTATTATTTTAATAGGTTTACCTTTAAAAGTGACTTTTTTTTTGAAACTCTCAGCACCTTTTCTTTGTCTTGAATGTGGAGTTTTTTGAATATTATTTGCTGTGGTGATTTTCTATTTTGGTCATATCTGTTTGGAGTGCGGAATGCCTCTTGTATTTGGATGGGCCTCTCATTCTTTAGTTGAGGGAAGTTTTCATTTATGATAATTTAAAAAATTTCCTTAGGTGTGGTATTTTGGGATTCTTGTTCTAGTATTCCATGAATGTGCATGTTAGGCTTTTTCAGGGTGTCCCATATCTCTTGAATATTCCTCTCAAGTATCTTTTTGGCTTTAACAACCTCTTCCATTGAGCTGGTTAATTCTCCCACTTTGTCTTCAAGATCTGAAATTCTATTTTCTGCTTTGTTAGTTCTTCTGATAAGACTCTTTGTTTTGGGTTGAAGATAACTTCTCTTTTAATTCGATTTTAAACTCTGCCTGAGACTGTTTTAACTGCTCTATGTCTATTTTTGTTTCTTGAACTGTTTTTCTTAACTCCTCCAAGTGTCTGTTGTGTTCCTGTTCAAAGTGGTTGATGTGGTTGTTTAACTCCTCCCGGATTTCCTCTTTCACAGTATTGATCATGTTAATGATCATACTTTGAAAGTCGTTATCTTGGGCCCACATTTCTGTGAATTTGTTCTGATTGGAATCCATCATTATGGAGTTAATTCTTTCAGTTGGAGATTTGTCTTCTTTGGTTTTATTTCTCATGGATCTGCACTTGGACTTGTTTTGTCTCTAAAGACCTTTCAGTTTCTGTGTGTTTTTGACTGAACTGATTTAGTTGGTATTACTACTTTCAGGCAGTTATTACTAGTGCTTCCTTGGAGTTGGGTATGTTTGTTTATTGTTAGTATTATTTCCTAGATGAGGCTATTAGGCTGTTAGTACATCAGTTAATTCAGGTTAAGTAGACAGGTGGTGAATATTAGTATGGTAGTGTACTTTTATGATTTAGTATCTTGGTGATATGTGAGGGTGAGTGATATAATCCCTGGAGTTGTATATTTTTTGGGGTGGCTATATGGAAAAGTTAATCTACTGTGATTAATACTAGAAAGGAGCAGTATTGTTAAAAAAAGAGGTTTATTTATCTTTGGGCTGGATGTGAAGAATCTCTCCCATGTGATAGGATGATTTTATAGGACTTCAGATGTATGGCCTTTGTCCCTTAGAGGTTTGCTTGAGTTTCCTTTGGACTCTGTTGAATTCTGAGTAGCAGCATTTCCTCTGTGGACTACAAGCACGAGTCCCCGGTGGGCCGGAGGGTTCAAGGGGTTGATGGTGATGGGAGAACTCTTCACCTGGGACCTGGAACTTGGCTTAGTGGCCCACCCAAGCTCCAGGGATGGAAGACCTTGAACAAGTCCTCTCCAGGTAGGGCCTGCATGTGGGCAGGAAGAACAAAGGACTGGGGCCCGGGACATGGGCCAGGCAAACCCAGGCAGTCTGGGTGTTGCTCCGGCTGGCTGGTGGGAGGAGCTGGGGACAAGGGGTTACCTGGTGTCTGGTGGGGCTCACCTGGGAAGGAGGATGGCGAGTGAGTCCTGTCCTGGTCCGGCAGGCAGGCGGGCTGGCCAGCATGTGTATTTTGTATATGCTGATTAGTGCATTTAGTTAGGGTCGTTTTCATGAACATAAGTGGAGGATTATTTGTTGGAATGGGGTCAATATATTGGTGGCTGCATCACAGAGGAATAAGGTTCTTGAAACCCTGCATACTTGAATTGTCCACAGTTCCTCAGGGACATGAGCCCTTCCCATTTCTATGACAGAGTGTTTGTCAACCCCATTTTCTCCAGGCTGTTGCTATGATTGTGTCAGATATGTCATGTCTTCAAGGAAGCATTTTATTGCACTCCCACTCATCTTCCGGCCTCTGCATTCTTCCCATTCCCTCTAGTGTGATGTTCCCTCAGCCCAGGAGTGATTAAATAAATGTCCCATTTAGAAATGAGCATTTAACAGTAACTTATTTTCAGCATACTGACCAGTTCTCCATCTGTACATTAATATTTACCCAATGCAAATAGAAGTTTCTCTTACCAAAACTAAAAGGAGTACTAATATATAAATATGAATATAAATACCAAGAGGGTAGTTTGACCACATGTCTATTTTGCAAAATAACTGGGACCGCTGCTGTGCCCTAAGAGCTCCCCAGGCATAGCATTTGCCAAATTTTAGAGTATCATTTTCAAGTTATTTCTGCTAAATGGGCCTAAAATCCAATCAGGAAAGAGTTGGTGTATCCATATCCACATGCTTCCATTACATCAATGGTCACATCTTTTTACATCTTAGCAGGCTGGAAATGTAGTTAGGATTCACAGCTACATAAGACCATTGACAACTTTTCTTTTCCAACCATCTGAATAACACTTTTTGGCATAACTAGTCAGCAGGAAACAAGCTTCCAGCTCAGTTTCAACTTGATATATTTATATCTGTCAACAAAATACATGGCATCTTCAGGAATAATATTATATTATCTAGTTTCGTAGGAGAGCTAAGAAGTACAGAACAAGCTTATATTGTTTGGCGGTCTCTAGAATCTCTCTGAGCAACAGTTCGAATGGAGGTATCCCATATTGATATTGAATTTTTTTTAATTATCTCTGACTTTTAGGAACTACATTACCCAGCTATGGAGGGTATTTGCCTATAAACTTTTTACTTATAAGGTGATTGATTTTAATTAGCATGTGAAATAGTAGGCTTCCAGATGGCTTTTTCACACATACACATTTGTTTAAGACAGTTTCACCATCACTCCCAGTCAATCTCCTGTCTAAACCATTCCATACTCTGTATTCTTCCTGCTTTTTGCATATGCACGAGTGTGTGTGTAGATGTGTGTGGGTATGTGTACCAGAGGGTACTTGAGAGTGTGTGCCTTTGGAGGCCCAACAGTGATATGGTAAATCATTCTAAATGTTCTACCATGTTAATGCTTTGCACTGGGGTTTCCCAGACTCTTCATTCCAGGCCAGAGGCGCACCATAATGCCATTTCTGCTCAGCTTATTCATGTGGGATCTGGTGTCTGAAATCAGGTCGTTCTGATTGCACAGTAAAGGCTTTAATGCCTGAGCCATCTCTCAAGCCCTCTATTTTCTTATCACATACGTTTTATCACCTATCTTCCTTTAAGGTCCCCCACCAACCCAATGATCACTTTCGAGTTTTCCTACCTCTGCAGGTGAACACACACATTTAAAAATTCAAAGTTAGGATGTACATATGCAAAAAAGCATACAAAGTAGAGCATGCAGTATTTTTCTTTCTGGGTCTTGGTTATCTCACTTAGTGAGATATTTTTCAGTTCCATCCATTTAGCTATTAATTTCATTTTTTTACAGTGGGATAAAATTTTATTGTGTGTATTTACCATATTATTTTTAACCATTATCACTTAATGAAAATAAAAGTTGATTCAATTGTCTAACTATTGTGAATAAAATTATATAGAAATTGATGAGCAGATATCTCTGTAGTAGAATAGAGAGCCATTTAAGTATATTCTCAAGAGTGATATAGCTGTCGTAATAGTTTTATTTTAATTTTTTCAGGATTCCACATTGATTTGCATTGTGACTGTACCAATTTACATTTTCTCTCACAGTGAACGATTTCTTCTGTTTCCCTATAGTTTTTCACTGGGTTAGTTTCTTGTGGTTCCATTTTTGAGTTCTCTGTGTATTCTATATCCCTTGACTGATGTACAATTGACAGAGATTTTTTTCCCTCATCTACAGGATGCTTTTCAGTTGGTCAATTTTGCCTTTGCTCTATGGAAGCATTTTAATTTCATGAGGACCCATTTCTAAATATGTCTTGAATGATTAGAGTCCAACTTAAACAGTTCTTAACTTACGCGTAGATCTTACAAAATACTTCTACTTTTTCTTTGATCTTTAGGGTTTCAGATTGTATGTTGAGATCTTTATTGCCTTCCAGTTGATTTTTATGCTAGGAGAGAGACAAGGATCCAATTTCCTTCTTTTACATGTAGACATGTACTTTCCTCAACACCATTTGTTAAAGATGTTGTCTTTTCTCCAGTGTGTGTCTTTGACATCTTTGTTAAAAGTCAGGTAGGTAATGCGGGTGGATTTGTATCTGGGTCCTCTGCTCTATTCCATTTTTCTGCATACTAGTTTTTGTGCCAGTATCATGCTTTTTTATTACTATGGTAACACATCCTGTACAGTTCTCTTAACTGATGGTTACTCTGATAGGCAGAGGGTTATTTTTGCTTACATATGAATGCAAAGTAAATAAAGAGGTAAGAGTAGAAGGATAAGGAGAGTGGGAGGGTTTGTACATATATTAAGGCATACAGAATCAGGAAAGTTATGCATGTTATTGGTGTAAGGGAGGAAGAGCATCAAAGGGAAAAAATACACAGCTCAGAATAAAGTCTTTCAGATGTACAAAATGGATATATATATGTATGTATACATATATATGACATTGTATTACATGACCTATTTCCAACACGGGAACAGAATCTGCAGGATATATCTCATTTGGGAAATGAAGAAAATGAATTCCCAATATATTATGAATGTTAATATAGTCAAAAAATCTAGAAGAATATGCAGAACAATATATTCAGTAACAGGTTCATGATAGATTGCTTTATCAGAATGCAATAGATGTAAATATGTGTGATGAAAATATCCATGATTCCTCCTAGCTTTATTTTGAATTATGCAATATTTTATTATCATCTATGGTCACACACCACAAGGTTGCAAAAAAAAAACACCAGAACATATTGATATGTATGGATATGTTGACATGGTACTCTTAACAATGTATGATCTTGATGTGTTAGAATAAATAAATAAGGGGCTGGAGAGGTGGCTCAGGGGTTAAGCCTCTGTCTTGCAGGCGGAAGGTCCTGAGTTCAGATCCTACACGCCACCTATAGACGCAGGGCGGAAGGGCGGAAGCGAGGGCAGCCTGCGTTTCTGGTCCTGGTAGGAATCCTGGGGAATCCTGGGGCAGAATAAACAAGGAAGAGGTGGAAGCGGTCCATGGTGGTTTCCGAATTTGTCCCTGGTTCTACACATACACACACACACACACACACACACACACACACACACGTGCATGCACACACATGCAATTGAATAAATAATAATAACAATAAAAAAGAATAAATAAATGAACTTAGGCACATGAGGTATGTCTATGGAAACAAAGATTGGGAGCCTGAAATAGAGGATCACTGGGATTCAAGTTGACACTCCGTCTCAAAATAAATAAAATTAAGTTCCTCATTAAAAGGCATAATCTTGACGGTCATGACCATTAATTAGAATTAAAGATTAGAATTTAAGAGAGTAAAGAACAAGGCATTTAACAGAAGCCTATTTACACACCATATAAAAACTCAAATTATTAAAAGAGAAAACACTTTTCCTCCAAATTTTCAACTTGGAAATTGACACAAGGCATAAACAAACACTTGAGAAAATAACTATTAAAAGGTATCCATATCATTAGTTGTTAAATTATTTCTTTATGAAAAGTAAATGAAATATTATTAATCAACCTAACTGGCAGACCATAAGACTAACAAGGCCAAGAATTGGCAATAGGTCTGTCATGCAGTGGAACCTATACAAGTTTGTGGTCACAGGAATTCTTGTTTTAACATTGTCTCTGGGACACATTTGACATTGATTGATAATTTGTTAAGTATGCAGGTGCAATGAACAAGCCATTCCATTCAGAGGTATATAACTTAAAGAAGTGGGAATGGGCTTTCCTTAGCAAAGCTGAGAATATTGGCCCAGTAATGAGCTAACCCTCAAAAATTAAGTGAGTATGCCTCTATTATGTCACTGCTGTGGTTTGGTATAAGAAGGAATAAAAAATAGTAAATAGTAACTGTGACAGTAAATGTGGCAGTTTTCACATGCATAATTTTCACTATAAATATTGCACACAATAAGCCAGATTAAAAAAATCTCATAAGGTGAAGCAAAATAAGCTTACCATATGTCAAACCAAACTAACTTCCCTTTGAGGAGTAAGCTACACACAGCATTTGCAAGTCAGTTGTGGATCCTCCAGTCACCTGCCCTCCCAGTGTCTATTGTGAGGTCAAGCCTTTGTAATACTTTCTGTGGTAAATGTCATGTCGATAAAAGGGGCACATACATTGAAGCATGTATCTTTTAAGCTTAGGATTAAAGAAATTTTTTTCTGTCTTTTTAAAAAATATTTTGAATTAATTAATTTTTTTCCCAGTCATACAAGCTCAATAGGTATTCTGGCCTCTCCCTCCCTCCACCCTTCCCGAGTCCCCCTTGCACCCTCTCTGCCCCCTTCCCATCCCCTGGAGCATCCTTTTGTGTGAATCCTTCTGAGTCCTCTACTCTAGTGTGGGAGGCATTGCCCAGAGCCCTTTCTTGGGCTCCCCTTTAGTATGGGAACACTATTGTGACTGTTAATCCCTTGCCTCTAAGGATCCTTGTGCCTGTGATCCATGCTAGACTTTGGGGGGTCGTTGACTTGTCAGTCATTGTACAGGTCATACAAAGTCTGATTATGGCTACTATGGCCCTAACTTGTGTGGAATATCTTGCATATACTTACCAAAATATAAGGAAATGTTTTGAAATTTTGTATATCCTCAATTGTCTTTAGTTATAGTGTTAATGTGATTAAGGTTTTGATGATATATTCTCTCTACTATTAGTCTCCATCATTATGTGATTCTTTCCTTCCCATTTTATTGTTTCTATTTTCATTGACTTGTATGAGCATTTGAAAATTGATCAGGATTCTCTCATCTTTGGTGTGAGTTTATCCTTTTTCCCTTTTAATATAATTTTATTCAATAGCAATTCTTGATTTCTCCTAGTTTGCACTAGTTACATCTTACTTTTTAACTTTAATTCATTAGTGTCACTCAATGTTGAACATATTGACTTTGCATATCTGATTCATGAACCCTATCTTTCTAGTTTTTATGTTTTTAATTTTTATGAAATGTTTTATTTTAAGTGGTATGATGGGTTTTTTACATTCTTGAGTTTTAAAGTGCAATGAAGACTATGCATTTTCTGATTGTTGGGATCAACTGGAAATGACCTTTCTGCTTCTGTGGCATTTATCTCGAGCTTTTTTCCTAATCTAAACACTATTGGGGAGAAATTTGATCCTTGCTTTCAGTATTCCCAACAATGTGCATGTGCCCTTTGGACTTAATACATTAAGTGTGTCTTCCAGAAATCATATTTTTTTAAAAATTTGCACTATAAACTCTTTTCTGTGATATTCTATTAATTAAAAAAGTTACTGTTCACGTTGTGTTTGTCAACATATTCACTAGGTTTTTTTTTCTCGTTCATCTCTTACTTGTTGGGTGCACAGTTCACACTTGTCTTGCTTATCAACTGTCCAGCTGTCAAAATTGTTCAGGTAAAGAGCACGAAGGGACTATGATGTGTACAGCTTTTGATCCACTCCCGGAGAGTACAGTGTTCTAAGACACCTATGCTCTGTCCTCTTCAAAAAGCTGCCCTCTCCTTCTTGAGCCTCTGGGATGATTGACAGAGGTCAGCTCTATTGTTCTGGCTCCTGCATTAGGATTTCTATCCACCCCTAATAGCATGAAAGTTAACATGGCAAAAACATATGTCTTCTGTCTTCTTTTCTCTTATCTTGAGTTTCTGCTCATAGATGGAGGGTGGATGTGCATATATGTACATACCTGCGTGTGTGCCTGCGTGTGTGTGTATGTGTGTCCTTGTGCATGTCTGTGTGTGTGTTTCCTTTTTAAGTGATATTTTGTTTCTCATGACCAGTTAGAAGATTTTGTTTTGTAGTTTCCTACAGAGAAATCATTGATAAATATGAGGTCAATTCTTCTTTAAAAGGAAATTCAGCATGGCATGGAAATAGTTCAGTGGTTAAAGCTTTTGGCAAACAAGCAAAAGTATATGAGTTCAGATGATCAGATCCCATGTAAAAATGTTGGGTGGATGTAATAGCAGCTTATAATTCTGGCCCTGGAAGGCAGAGCCAGGGAAAGCCAAATGCAAAGCAGCAATGGGGAAAAGTGATTCAAGGTGATTCCTGATTTCACTCTTGGGCAAACACACTGAAGTGTACTTTTGTACACATGCCTTCACACACACACACACACACACACACACACACACACACACACACACACACATACAAACACAGATACACGCTGATTATAAGAACACTCAGTTGCAGGAGGGGGTGTTACATAGCTCTTTTTAACATTATCATTAAAAATATGTGACAAGCAAAGAAAACTCTCAGACTAAAAGGGAAGTGTGATGCTTCATAGTTTTGATTTTTCAGTAAATATTTAGATAGAAGCTGAAAGAACAGAAAAAGAAGAAATACAATTAATTAGACAAAAAATAGTGTTCATTAGTTTTGTCTTGCTCTTACATACTTGCTCCAAGCAAGCAGAAAGTGTTCATAATATTTCATCATAATGTACCAAGTGTTTATATGCCTTTATTTACCCCAGTAATATAATGAAACAATTATTAATTTATCCATTCTATAAGTGAAATGTCTACACAGTTTGCCTGAAGTCAAGAGTGCTGCCTATATTCCTGCCTTTTATTTTTTGGAGACACTGAATGCTATTCTACTGTCAGTCTGATCTTTTCTCCTTGATATCCCATTTCCCTAATTTTGGAAGTATTGTGTATTAAACATTATAAAAATATTAAGTATGTATTGCTTCATTATAGTTGTAGCTTTTGTGTTTTCCATGACTTTTTTGTTTTTCCTGCCCCTGTGCCTAGTTAGTATAAATGTCATGTCTTTTCTGATTTTATCAGAATTACTAAATACCCATTGATAATACTTCTAGGCAAAGAAAGTGGTTTTTTTTTTTTTTTTTTTTTTTTTTCTGAGAACTTGAAAAAAATAGCTCCTGAACCTGCTCAGGAATTTCAAATAATTTTCTGGAAGGACTACCAGTAAATTAAAAAAATTAATAATATTAGAAGAAACACATGTGATGTTTTCAAATATGTTATTTTACTAGGGTTAACCTCTCTTGCTTGACATATATTATATGAAGGCTATTATTAACAGCATAGAAAATTATATCAAAGGCTTAGCTAAAAAATGATAAAAAGTTCATTAATGTTGATGTTACTGACATTGTAAAGGCAATAGCTGGACTTCAGCTAGACTTCATGAGCAAATGCTTTAAGAAATACTATTAAATATATTATTATGAATTTGAAAGCTAGACTTAGTTATTAACTTGAATGTGGAGCGAACTGATGGTATTACCTCAGGAGATTTTTGGCCAGAAAAATGACACCGGCATGCATCAAGATTTCCTTGGCTTGCCAAGAAGTACAATGTTAAAGCCCATATAATGAATTATAATAGCCTGGTTATGAGCTACATGGTCATATTTTTCCTTGAAACTCTACAAACCTATCATAAAACAAGGCCATTAGGAACAAGTTGAATATCTTTGGAAGAGTGATCAAGCATTTTATATGTTGTGATTCTTCACTTTCCTGGCTACTTAGGAACACATAGAACTCATGCAGAAGGTATTTTGTTCATAATTGATCAAATAATTTGTAACATGAAGCCCTTCTATCAGGTATAGAAGACAGGTTTTGCATTCCAATTTTTCTGTGTCTAAGGCAGCCACAAACAAGTTAGTATGGAAGGAGGTTTGAAACACTGATGCAGGTTTTAACTTTGTTTAGTTCTCATCTGTGCTCAATGAAATCACAGTCCCCCAGTGTTTTGTGAGAGGAGGAATGAAAGTTTCAGTCACCAGGCAAAAGGTAAAGGGTTCTTGCTGGAGTACTACTAAATGTCTCCACAGATATATCCATCACTTCTTCTTTTCTGTATGTCCACACTGGGGAAAATGATATGCAGAGATAGAAGTTTCCAGCTTTCTTCGTAACCTTCACTTAGAAAACATTTTCTAAAGTCTAATGGTCAAATGGGGAAAGCCAAATGTGTGAGAAAAGAGAACTCCTTTACAGAGGGCCATGCTTCTGTCTCCCTGACCCTTTATCTAATGAAGAGTGGAGAGAGAAAGGAGCGTGAAAACAGATCGATGTGTTTTTGACACTAGCAGCTAGTGTGTATATTTCCCTGGACTATGTCCAAGAAGAAGTGTGGTTTTGCT
Organism: Typhlomys cinereus; assembly: GCA_023101885.1. Classification (NCBI taxonomy): domain Eukaryota; kingdom Metazoa; phylum Chordata; class Mammalia; order Rodentia; family Platacanthomyidae; genus Typhlomys; species Typhlomys cinereus. Next base: position 1,827,995 of record JALPQD010000122.1, on the reverse strand, counting down.
TTTTTTGTGAATCAGTTCATGAAGAGAGACAACAGTAGGGGGTTAGTAACAGGGTTGTGTAGGGAAGCTGGGCACAGGTGAATTTCATTAAGCTTCTCCTGCTAATGCTGTGTTTTGGTGACAGAGCATAGGTGCAAATGTAAGTAATTTATACTCCTTCCTCCCAGCAGGACTTACTGTTAGACAGTCTGGTCAGTATTCGTTCCAAGAACAGAAAGGAAGACAAAAGACTTCATTTGCTTTCCCGACTCCTTTTTTTCTTTAATTTTCTTAGGATTGAACCTTTAGAATGAAAGCAGAGAGGAGAAACCACCTCTACCTCATGATGTGGCTATTTTAAGAAAAGCTCAAAGGCTTTATTACTATTGTGCATTTTGGGATCTTTCATTAACATACAGATGAAGTACACTCAAAGCTGACACATATGTAAATCCATACATAGACAATTGAACCTCTAGTAACCACTAATTTGAAAGAATAGGTCCTTCTGCAGAGGTCAATTGAAGTTCACGTTTGGAATTTTCTTCCTGGTATGGTCTTAAAGCTGGGGTCTGGTTCTCAGATTCCTGGAGGGAAGTATAACCTCCAGATTTGTTAACAATGTTAAGGTAAGATCCAGGCTGTGAAAATGCTTAAGAATGATCTGCAAATATTTACTACGTACACAAAGAGTAGCTGTAAGATAGTTGAATGAGAATTGTGACATTAATCTACCCTTGCAATTACTTTGTTAATTGGCAACTCGATTATCAAAATTAGAGTTCATTAAAGGTAAATGTTTCTCCTGTACATTTCATCTTCAGAAGATGATAGTGCAAAGTATGATGCTCAGTGGGGAGACTATTTTATCCACTTGACTTTTTATGGCTTACATTCCCCGCACTCAATTGTGGTTGTCTATCCGATTCATTCTTTTTAGAGAACTCATCACCACCATTGCTTTTATTTATGTAAAGCTAGATTACATCCATAAGCCATCTAATCCCAACTCTCTGCACTGTGCACTGTTTGCATATGCTTAATTCACATTTTCACATTTTATTGCTCAAGTAAAGAAAATTCTAAGATTATTAAAAGCCAATTTAGATCTATGTACCATTCCATTATTGACCCAGTTTAATAATATCCTAATTAGTCATTTCCCTAGCAGGATTCCAGAGTGGTAGTAGTGTTGACAAAATAACAGTGAAGGAGTATAATCAATGCTGCAGCTTCGTTTGAGTCAATGTGTTTTGCTTGTAGGGGGTCTTGAGATTTTGTACTTCTTTTTCCATAGATAGTTCTTTGTTTGCATGCCGTAATTTAAAAACAACAAGAACGCAAGCTCTTTCAATTACATTGATCTATTCTTCGTTCCAAATAGTATGCACTCTGCTAACATTTCTTTTAATTTTTTTTGTTTATTCAATTGTGTGTGTGTGTGTGCGTGAGTGCGTGTATGTATGTGCATGTGTGTGCAGAACCACGGACGAATTCGGGAACCACCATGGACGCCTCCACCTCCTCCTGTTTACTCTGCACCGGGATTCACAGGCTCCGCCCTACCAGGACCAGAAACGCAGGCCGCCCCTGCTTCCACCTGGCATCTATACGTGGGGTCTAGGATCCGAACTCAGGACTTTCTGCCTGCAAAGCAGAGGCTTTTATCCCCTGAGCCACCTCTCCAGCCCCCTCTGCTAACATTTCTGTGTGTTAAATTTAACTGCTAATCTTTTCTGTAATACCAGATGCAGAAAACATCTAAAGTCATAGTACATAAACCTCAATCACTGAATATTTTATGAATGGACAAATTCATATTTAAAACAAGTGGTCTTTCTTCAAGAAAAAAACTTTGGACTGGAGAGGTGGTTCAGGGGTTAAGCTTCTGCCTTGCAGACAGAAGGTCCTGAGTTCGGATCCCAGACCCCACGTATTGACGCTAGGTGGAAGCGGGGGCGGCCTGCATTTCTGCTCCTGGTAGGGCGGAGCCTGTGAATCCCGGTGCAGAGTAAACAGGAGGAGGTGGAGGCGTCCATGGTGGTTCCCGAATTCGTCCGTGGTTCTACACACACATACACATACATACATACACACACGTGCACACATGCACAATTGAATAAATAAAAAAAATTAAAAAAAAGAAATAAAACTTTGAAAAGCTAATTGGAGACTGTGGATGATATCTGTAGATATTGATGTAAGTGTGTCATTTATGGGTACAAAATTTGATGTGATTAGCTACAAGGCAAAATGGCTGCTATCAATTATTATATAAGTATGTTTTATATATAAATGAATAAAAATTATTGTATAAGTATGTTTAGAGTCAGAACGAGAAGTTAATTGAAGAGAAATTCTGAATCTATCTTTCTACTTCTGGGAAACATTCTCTAGTGTGTTTCATTGTCCTCAATACTTTCTGGGAAAGGAAATTCTTTCTTCTTGCCAAAAGAGCATATTTCAGTTAGAGTTGAAATGTCATTCTAAGTTTTAATCTGAATCCCGTCTGCTCCTTGCTTAACCTCCATCTCCTTGTCTTGCCAGTACAGACAGCACAGTCCTCACTCATAATTGCTCATGACTACGGTGACGTCAGATAATTCCTGCAGTGTCCTCAGCTAGACCATATCAAACTCCCAACAACTGTCATCTCCAACAAAAGTCTGTTTTTTGTTTCACTAAAGAGACTTTTGGGAAGCCTTATATTTTAAGTGATATGATTTGTGCAATGTTAGCATAATAGTAAAATGTTAGGATTCTGATTTGTAAACTTCAGTTATGCTTGTTAATTAAATTGAGATGATGGTCACATTTATATTTTATGAAATAAAAATCATGAAATAAAACTGTGCATTCAGTTTCCTTTTATTCTTAACTAGTGGATAAGGGTGAAAATGAAGTTTTCTCTACTTCAAAGTATGTCCTATATTCTTAAGTTTAGTATTTGTACCCAAGAATTAATTGGATCACAGGTGAAATATAACACAGACCACATTTCTACAAATTGTCGCATAATAAGCATTCACATAGAAATATAGAACATTCTTTTTTTAAATTTTTTTATTATTTATTCAGTTGTGCGTGTATGCGTGTGTGCGTGCGTGCATGTGTGTGTAGAACCACGGGCGAATTCGGGAACCACCATGGACGCCTCCACCTCCTCCTCCTTTACTCTGCCCAGGGATTCACAGGCTCTGTCTTACCAGGACCAGAAATGCAGGCCGTCCCCCGCTTCCACCCAGCATCTTTACATGGGGTCTAGGATCCGAATTCAGGACCTTCTGTCTGCAAGGCAGAAGCTTAACCCCTGAGCCACCTCTCCAGCCCCTATAGAACATTCTTGATTAATTGAATTAAATTTTAAAAAATAGGGAAAAGTTTTTACTTTAAATATTGGCCTTTATCATGTAATATAATCTGTTCACTATTAATTGAATTAAGTCCAAAATTATTTGCATATATCTTTTGTATTAGAAGATATTCTTCTTGAGAAGACCTTTACCCTAGTCCAATTTTAATAACTAAATGTCTATATATGTGTGCATGGTCATTCATATTTGTGCCTGTATGTGCCTGTGTGTATACACATGTACGTGTGTGTGAGTTGTGTGCATGTACCATAGATCACTGAACATTCTTAGATTTTATGAAATAAAATGAGTCATAGTTTTAACTTGTCTTTGATTATAAGCAAAATAATTTCCAAAAAAAAGTTCAAATTGATGAGTATATTTCTTAAGTATAAATATAATGGAGAAATTAAATTGCAACATGAATTAAATTATGTTAAGTAATGGAACAGATGAAGATTCTGAAGATTCATGGGTCAAAGACCATGAACCTTGACTGCTGGTTTGGGCGATGTTCCCCAAGGGTTCAGGGCTAGTGAGAGTTCCCTTCCCTGGGTCCACATAGTGGCTCAGGCTCCTACCTGACATAGGCCGTGTTTCCCAGGGTCTGGGACTTGTGGGCAGTCGACCAACTTATCTCTGAGTTTGTGACTGCAAAATTATAAGCTACAATGTACTGCGCCTAAGGACAAAGTTTGCTGTTTTAAACATTTTAATCCTTCTTTATTTTCTTCCTTCCTTCTTTTCTTTTAATCTTTTTTCCTTGGTTTATCCTCTTTACTTCCCTCTGTTATTTGCTTATTTGTTCATCTCTCTCTCTCTCTGTGTGTGTGTGTGTGTGTGTGTGTGTGTGTGTGTGTGTGTGTGTGTGTATGTATAGATGGCACTGTGTGTCCCCGAACAGGACAAATCTTCCTGGATTGTTTCTACCTCCTTTTTGCGTCCCTCTTGGATTTCCTTAACTCAGTCTTCCAGAGCAGGAAGTGCAGGCTGCTGTTTCTGCTAGGCATTCTTTTTTCACATGGGAGAGGGGATTTGAATTCAGGTTCCACTTCCAAGGCATCCCCTTTATTTATTATTTTTATGTACCCCTTTTCATTCTTACTCATTGTCTTCTCAGATAGTGGGATACATGGCTTATATTCTTTTTTTTTTTATTCAATTGTGCGTGTGTGCGTATGTATGTGTGTGCGCGCGTGTGTCTCTGTGTGTAGAACCACGGACGAATTTGGGAACCACCATGGACGCCTCCACTTCCTCCGCCCCGAGATTCACAGGCTCCGCCCTACCAGGACCAGAAACGCAGGCCGCCCCCGTTTCCGCCTGGCATCTATACATGGGATCTGGGATCCGAACTCAGGACCTTCCGCCTGCAAGGCAGAGGCTTAACCCCTGAGCCACCTCTCCAGCCCCATGGCTTATATTCTTAACATAATATTATATATGCTGTTTTTTCCCCCAAACATTACTGACATCTGCACAAATTTCCTCCTCGCCCTCAAGCTTCTTGTGCTATGCTGGAGGAGTGCAGACTCCCTCTTGCACATCTTCTGTCTTTATTCTGTTTGGACAAGCCACACTCACTTTTTTTTCTCACTTTGTTCAAGCTTCAGCAACCCATGCTGAACTGCTGTTACTCTCTTCTTCACAGCCAAAAACATGCTTATTTAGAAATTAGTTATATTATTTTAATTGTCTGAATTCTGTGTTTTCTCATTCTGCAAATGGTCAATGCTTTTAATTTAAATCTGACAGGATGTATTATATAAGTCAATTTTCAGAGCAAATATAGGGCAAATTTTATTGGTTTACTTTATTAGCAATGAATTTTTATGCAATTTAACAGTAGGTTTAAATGATATATTTTCGTTCAGTTTGCTCCTTTCTTCCATTTACCTTCATTTGTCTTTGTCTATGAATTTTGAGGTACCTGCTATACCATCCCTCAGAAGTCAAGTATGCAATCTAGATTGAAATAGTGCTTGAAGTCTCTGTACTGTCATGATGATAGAATTTCCAAGACTAGTTAAATGCGCTTGAGCAGTTTGGTTCTGTTGTAACTGGAAGGTTCTTCTCAATCTTGGAGCTTATGCTTTCTTGACCAGGGTAATAATGCCCCATGATGTGAAAATTAATTCTTGGAGAATGAAATCTTAGATATAAAAATGTTCAATCTTAACTGTAAAAATTCTTTTCTTTGTAAGCTTGTATTAATTTAATTTTTAAAGTCTATAATTATTATTTTTAAATGTTAACTATTTTTCCCAAGGTATTTATTTTTCCAATAACCATTTAATTATCTAATTGAATACAATGTTAGTGGGGGATATATGAGTCAAAAAAAGTTAAAATTAGAACACAAAGAAGAGTTACAAAAATACAGAAATGAAAATAGAAGGCCCAAATTACATGACTAGGCTATAATTAAATGCCTTAATTGTGTTATACCAATTGAATTCATTAAAAAAGTCCTTTCTATAAGGACAGATATGTGCATAGACACAAATATATACTCTCATTATTAAAACACTATCAGAGAAATTGGGTGTGAACCAAGAAAGAATATATTTTATTGAATAATACATCCAGGAAAGTTAATAAGATGCAGAAAGGAGTCTAAGATAAGGAAAGACACTGAGGGGAAGAGATGAGGTTTTACAATCATATCAGCAAAAAAATACATATAAAAGTAGCATGGTAATAAATTAAGAGAGTTATAAAGTTAAAGAAATTGATGATAACCCCAAATGACTGAGGTACTAAATTCCTTTAACTAGAAAAATGAAAAAGTAATATGTATAATTAAAATGCAATAGGGATATTGCAAAAGAATAAACTTAAAAAGCCAGGTAGCATATTCTTGGGAAACTTGGGAAAGTTGGATGGAATAGAATGAAATATTGTACTTTGAGGGGAATTCAATGGAACCACATAGATTTTGTATGTGTTAACACTATCACCCAGTATGTTCCTTTGGCTAGAGAAAAACAATTATTCTTTTATTACATGTGGAGATGAAGAGATAAAATTGCAATTAAAAAAATTTACTCAAAGGAGGGGCTGGAGAGGTGGCTCAGGGGATAAGCCTTGCAGTCAGAAGGTCCTGAGTTCGGATCCTAGACCTGCATTTCTGGTCCTGGTAAGGCAGAGACTGTGAATCCTGGGGCAGAGTAAACAAGGAGGAAGTGGAAGCGGTCCATGGTAGTTCCTGAATTCGTCTGTGGTTCTACACATATACACATGCATACACACACATATGTACACACACGCGCACACACGCATACATGCACAATTGAATAAATAATAAATAATAAAAAATAAAATAAAAAAATTTACTCAAAGGAAAAAGATATTTTTGAAATTCTCATCATTGAATGTATGTATAATAATTTATTAGTTTTCTGTTGTCATCACCTTAATAAATAAAAGTCACACATAATTTTCATTAATAAATTAGTATGAAAAGGTTTAGTATGTAATAAAAATCAGCAATCATGAAAGGAATAAAGAAAAGAAATGAGCCATTGAGATATATTTAGAGTCTAACCTAAAGAGGTTGCATCTGACAATACTTAGTGTTTTCCCCCTAATCTACAGGTATGTTTAATAATTCAGGTTATTGAATGTGTGCTGTTCGTTTTAAATGGAAATTATTTAAACATTACTTGACACATGGTTACTGGCTTTAGACAAGTTGAATATTTAATTTGTTTCCTCACCTGAAAACTGATTTATTACAAGGATCAGCACTAATACTGTAGCTGACACATGGATGATGACCATTCTTATTATCAGAACTGGCACTAATGCACATTTCCTCAATCAGGTAGCCATCAAATGATCTCTTCATCTTCTGAAGACAGAATTTGAAATCATTGCTTCACAAATAGCTAAAGTTTTACCAAACCTTTTTACATATTCTTGCTGACTGTTTTGTTATTATCGTTATTATTATTGTTCAGTGCAATTGAACTTTATTTAAAGAGCATCATTCCTCTGTAGTCATACAATGCAGGTTTGACAGATATTACAGGATCAGAATCATTTTCACCCTAACATAATCCAGCCATTTGAAATGAAGTCTTCACCATCACATTGATTATTCCCAAGCTCTTAACTGATGGTTGATGTTTAGATATGATACTCTCTGGATGTATGGTTACCTGTCATACCTAATCACTTTTATTGGAAGATGCCAAAATGCTGCAGCTTCAGTTCTATGAACTTTTCAATCAGAGTGAAACCACTTGTGATTTAATATGCTAATACCTTAAACTACTGTTCTACTCATTTGGTAAGCCATTACATGTCAAATTTATTCTCCATTCATTTGGAAGCTCTGTAGGTGTGTCAGATTCCAACTAAGAAAGGGAATTGATTCTTACAATCAAATTATTTGTGTGAGACAAATAAATTTCACGTGTTAAGTCTGGGAGTAATGTGGAGAGGGAAATGGTAGTTAAGAGAAATGTGTACCCTGTAACACTGCTTTACTCTCTTGTAATGCTTCAGTTGGTCTCCTTTTCTAACAGTAGTTCTCATAATATTATTCCTTAGATGAGCAATGGTTATATCACATGGAAACTGGCTAGACAATGGATTTTCAGGTTCCCACAAAGACCTGCTACCAATCAATCAAGTCATTTGCATTTTACCAATTTCTCAGATAATCATAGTGTGTGCTGAACTACATAGATGACACCAACAAGATTTTTTTAATAAAAAGTATTCCTTTTTATCCTCATGCCCTTCCTCTCTTCTCCTTGCCCATCTCCCTTTCTTCCTTCCCTCTCCCTCCCTCCCTCTTTCCTCTTCCTCTCTTTCCTCTTTTTCTCCTTCTCTCCCATCTTCCTCTCCTGTCTTTCTTTCCCTTCACTAATCTCTCTGCCTCCCACTTTCCTGCTTGTATGCATGTGTGGGCCACTGGATTCCTTTCCTGTTGTCTACTTTAATAGGGACTTAGGCATTTCTGGCAGTTTAAGTAGTCCTTCATGTATAGAACCACAGATAGGCATATTCCCTTTCAACCTGTGTAACCCTTACACCTGATGTTCTTACTGCATGTAGTTATTTCTCCCGAGTTCCTGCTGATCCATGGGGAAATGTTGATATATATTCAATGTTGATATTTCTGGTGAGGTTAAGTCTCATTCCAGTGAGAGTCTGAATGCAGCAGCTCTGTCATGACTGGTATGACTTGCAGTGAATCTCCTCACTTCAAGCTTTTATAATCTTACTGCCCCCTCTTTCACAAAATTCCCTGAACTTTAGGATGGGAGGAAGTTTGGTTGGCTTGATTTGGGTTGAACATTTTAGGGTCACTGATACTCTATGATTTGGTTGGTTGTTATCTATATCACTGCTCTTCCATTGCTATAGGCTGTGTCTTGTTTGTGACTATTATAGTTAAATACAGGTGTCAAGTTTACAGTTGAGAGTTTGAGATCTTGACAACTTTGCAGAGAATTGTAGTTGTGTTAAGCTCCAAGTGAACTTGCAGGATAATGTCTAGTCAATGTGGAAAGCCAAGCCCATGATGGATTGGACTAGCCCTTGGGCAGGTAAGTGAGATGGAGGGAACTGATTGAGAAAATTGGTATCCTTTTGTATACTTGGCCAGACTTATTGGCCTGTTAGGTATGGATTATCCCTCTCTTGGAAATTCTGTGGATACATGGACATGGTGTGGCCAGTTCCCTTAGTTCCTGGTGTTGGTATATGTTCTCCTACTAAACTGGATGTGGAACTGTAATCACATAATTATAAGATATAATAAAGCCACTTATTTCCTTAATTTCTTTGTTTGTGAATTTACTAGCAACAATGCAGAGAAACTGTGACAGACTATTTGTTCAATTATACAGTTTTCATATTTATTTTTGATACTTCATGAAAATAAAGGTACTTCATTTAGAAAATACATATAAATGATAACAAATACTTGTTAAAGAGTATATAACAATGAGTTATTCTGTTTATTCTTTATAAGAAGTCATGCCACATGGATATAGTTTCAAGGTTATTTGAAGACCAAGTTAGAATATGTGTAGAAGTTTACTGCAAGCCTTAGAAAGTTGTATTTGTATTTTTTAAATAGCTACAGCAAATCAATGTCTATTAATCCATGCAATACATTAAAATTGACTCTGACACCTATTAACTCTTTGACCTTGAAAAATTGTTTTATCCTTTAATATTAGAATTTCTTCAAATGCAGTCATTGTTTTATAAAATTCACAGAGTTGTATTGAAATTTAGATATTATAGTAGCTATGATGATGCTACTGGCAAGTTCATGGTTTATGTTTATTGAACACTTATTATTAAAACAAAGTTTAGGCTGAATTCAAAGACTGTGGGGCTCTGAGTTCACACTGTCCCTTCATGCAAGTGAGGGGTTTCATTTAAGCCTGTGCTGACTCCCTGACACACTTTAGAGGAGGTCCATTTTGAAGAAAAGGATGCATACATCTTCATTAATTTTCGGTTCCTACTGATGAAGCACCATCTGAAAGAATGTAATTATTTTCTAAATTTTTAAACCATATCTTGATCAAAGGATCATTAAATTACTAGCAAGTCAAGTATCAATGAAAGTAGCCATAATTTCTTGTAATTTTGTATCATGTGTTAAGACAGCAGTATGTGGTAGATAATCTGAAAGGCAGATTGAAGTGTGATCATTGGAAATGGCAATATGAACTTCCTTGATTGGTGCCTTTGTTTCTTAGCTGCTAGTAGCCTGCAAGGCACTTGTGCAAGAACCATTTATTCACTCTGAAGATAAGAAGCATGGGAGGAATAGAGAAAGAAGTGAACCTCTAGAGCCAAAGGAGGAATCACTTTTGCAGCTTCTTTCAGAAACTCAAGTTTACCTGGAGGGAAGTAGTTAGAAATGATTACTGGCAGGAACCAAATCTCTATATTTGACATGCTGTGGAGCATCCTGGCATATCCAAGCAAATGACTGTTTCCTACCAGGATCCTACCAGGATCACAAGGATCATTCTTGAAAACTCGATTTAACCTTTCCTACTCTGTATTTCTTTGTGTATAAAGATGCATAGATAAGTAGGTAAGTATAAAAGTAAGTGTTCTTCAATCCCTATAAAAGTTAATGTTTTGTTTGTGTCTAATTTCACAGTTTTATGCCAAATTTGAACTTTTCTTATTATAATTGACTGTTACTACAAATGTTTGTTTTTATTTTACCTTTTTCTCCAAGGTACTATCTAATTAAAATTCATTGAAAAATGACTAGACTGACTGAATTGTAGCTATATGGATTTGACAGAGTTCTAAACTTTTTCTATGGCCATCAACAAGAGTCAGTGCATTTAGCTGAACTGTACACTCTCTGAATGTGATATTATTTATCATATACACTGAGTAAGTAGTTTCTCCAAATACTGGAAAAGTGAACACAAGCATCACAAAAATTGAAGATAAGCTGAAATGATGGCTCAGGAATTGGTATTTTGCCTTCCATGCAGAAGGTCCTGAGTTCAGATTCCAAGTCCAATGTAAAAATGCCAGGCAGAAACAGCAGTTTGCACTTCCCATCCTGGTGTGTGGTGCCTGGGAAATCTCAGAGTGAAGCAAAAAGGACATAGAAGCAATCCAGGATGATTCCTGAAATTGCCCTTGATCTTGATCTTCCACAGGGAAACACAGTGCCATCACACAGGCACACACACACACACACACACACACACACACACACACACACACACTAAATAAATAAATAAACAAATAAATAAATTAAATAAATAAATATTGAAGGTATTTTTAGCAATCCCAGAATGGCAATGCCTCTGTGAAAAAGAGTATGGCTTGAAATATTAAGATCCTAGGCAATAAATAGGAACATTTTTATACATGTTGGCCAAAAACAGACAAAACCACCTCTGAGTCCAGGAAGTAACTACAATAATAGATTCCAAAATACTTTTCTTGTTTATATTTTTATTTTTTTTAGAGTCTGAAGCATGCATATAGTGAATTTACTGTTTTTTTCACACCTTAATTCCCAATCCCATCCTTACTCCCTTTCCCACTCCTTCCTACTTTTTACATATGTGGCTTACTGAATTCCTTTGATGTCATAGGCCTGAATACTTGCAGGAACATGAATCATATATCAGTGGGTATACCATTAAGTATATCAATTAAAGAATTATTAAAGCAAAAAATAAGTAAAAATGAATCTTCCCTTTTTCTCCCATTAGCATTCACCCTCATCAGTCCCTTAGAAAGGAGTGGAGTCTCTTGAAATCATTCTCCTTCCATGATGATAGGACAAATTCCATGTAGATCTCGTGGAAATATAAATAATGCAATGAATTCACAGATGCAATAGCCCTGTCATGTTTGGAGGATAATGTCCTGCCACCTTCCAAGCTCTTATAATCTTACTATTCCTGCTTCTGTAATGTCCCTTGAATCTTGGGTTGGGAAGGTATAGTTTAAATGTCCTGTTTAGGGTTCAGAAATTTGAAGCTACTTATTTTCTACCCATTGATCAGTTGTGATTTTCTACAATAAACATCTTGCTTTGCAAAGGGAAACTTTCAGGTAGAGTGCTGCGTGTTCCTCCAATCTATGATTATAATAGCGGGTATTTGATGAAAACTTTAAAACCCTAAAGAAAGAAATTGCAGAAGACACTAGAAGGTGGAAAGACCTGCCATGTTCCTGGACTGGTAGAACCAATATCATAAAAATGACCATCCTACCAAAGGCAATATACAAATTCAACGCTATACCAATTAAATTCCCAAAGCAATTCTTTAAAGAAGTTGACCAAACAATCTCAACATTCATATGGAGGCACAAAAGACCCAGGATAGCAAAAACAATCCTGAGTAACAAAAACACAAAAATACCAAACCTTAGTCTATACTACAAATCTATAGTTGTAAAAACAGCCTGGTATTGGCCCCAAAATAGACACACAGATCAATGGATAAGGATTGAAGACCCAGATACAAGCCCACACAATTACAGCCATTTGATCTTTGACAAAGGGGCACAAAAAATCCAATGGAAAAAGAACAGCATCTTCAACAAATGGTGCTGGCAAAACTGGATGTCCACGTGCAGAAGATTAAAACTGACCTGTACTTGTCACCATGTACAAGACTTAATTCCAGATGGATCAAGGACCTCAATATAAGCCAGAGACTATAAAAACATTAGTTGAAAGGGAAAGGAATTCCCTGGAGCTGATTGGACTAGGCCAACAGTTCCTAATCGTAAATCCAATAACGTAGTCAATACAACCAACACTCAACAGATGGGACCTTATGAAATTAAAGAGCTTCTGTTCAGATAAAGAGATTGTAACTCGAGCACAAAGGTAACTCACAGAAGGGGAGAAAATCTTCACTAACCATATATCTGATAGAGCTCTATTATCCACAGTGCACAAAGAATTTAGGAAACTAAACACCAAGGAAACAAATGGGCCAATTAAAAGATGGGCCTTGAAAATTAAGAGAAAATTTACCATGGACGAAATTAAAATGTCTAACAAATATCTTAAAAAATGCTCTACATCCTTAGCCATCAGGGAAATACAAATCAAAACCTCCCTGAGATATCATCTCACTCTGGTCAGGATGACAAAAATCCACAATACAAACAACATCAAATGCTGGAGAATATGTGGAGAGAGGGGAACTCTCCTACATTGCTGGTGGGAATGCAGGCTCATTACAACCACTCTGGAGAGCCATCTGGCGATTCTTAAAGAAGTTAAAGATTGAAATGCCATATGACCCTGCTATTCCAGTTTTGGGAATAACCCCCCATACAGCAAAAATTCACTTCAATAGCACAAGCATGACCATGCTCATAGCAGCACTGTTTACAATAGCAAAGTCATGGAATCAACCCAAATGTCCAACAGTTGATAAGTGGATAAGGAAAGTGTGGTACATTTAAATCATGGAATACTACTCAGCCATCAAAAATGATGAATTAATGCAATTTGCTGGGAAATGGATGGAATTAGAAACAATTATATTGAGTGAAGTATTCCAGACACAGAAAATTAAGTTCCCTAATACTCCCTAATATGTGGACCTAGTACCAAACCCACTTAGAGACACATTCAAAGATAAATTTGCAAAGAGATTTGCAAATGCCTACAGTAATTGCAAAGATTATAAACAGCAGAGAAGGGGAAGGAGGGCCCCACAAGAAATAAGGAGAGAGGGGATCATGCTACATCAGAGATAATAGGCCACCATCAAGGACTGCAAGTAAGTAATGAGACATCTGGTTAAGCTCACAGACTGTCCTTCCTGGTCACTTGCAACTGATGGGGTATGATCTTACCAGAAATTGAGGGCATACAGTCTGCAGATAGAAGGTAACCATTTTGCAATGGGAGACTGACATACCCCTTACCACAGTCTCCTACTCTTATTCCATCTACCTTTGAATCTACTCTTATAATAAGACTCTATTTTAACAGCTTTTTATCTCTGGCCAGGGGATGACATCCAATTCCCATCAGGATGGAGCCAAGCGCATTGCAGGAGCAGCAAAACTGAAAAAAAAAAATCAACAAACCATAATTCAGAACATCAGAGACTCTATATCAACCACCTGGAATCAGGCCTGCCTAATCTCTCCCCATCCTGAAGCTCAGGGAAATTTGCAGAACAGGGGGCAGTAAGATTGTAAGAGTACAAGGATGGAAGGTGTCATGATATGCAAGATACTCCACACAAGTTAGGGCCGAAGCAATTATAATAGGACTCTGCATGATCTGCACAATGACCAACATATCAATGAGCCCTCAAAATCTAGCATGGACTAAAGGCACTAGGATCCTTAGAAGCAAGGGATTAACAGTCACAATAGTGTTCCTATACTTAAAGTGAACACAAGAAAGAGTTCTGGGAATTGCCACTGAGTCCTTACACCTCATCAGAGAGGAGGACCCAAAGAAAAGTTTGATATAGACATGAAAGGATGCTACAGAGATGGGAGGTGGGAACACTGGGAGAAAGGAAGGGAGGGGGGAAAGGAAGTGGAAAAGGGGGGAGGGAGCAGGGAGGTCCAAGGAGAGGTGGAGGGAGGGAGGGGACAAGGGTACTTAATACATTTGTATGAGTGGAAAAATAAATGAATGAAAGAAAGAGAGAAAGAGAGAAAGAGAAAAAAGAGAAAAAGAAAGAAAGAGAAAGAAAGAAAGAAAGAAAGAAAGAAAGAAAGAAAGAAAGAAAGAAAGAAAGAAAGAAAGAAAGAAAGAAAAAGAAAGAGCAGGTATTTGAAAGGTAGTTTGATGTAATGTTTTTATAACAAAACTTATACACCCTCCTAGAGCCTATGTCTTCTCCTTTCATAGGTTTTGGTCCTGGTTTAAAGTGTCAGGAGGGTGATCCCTGTTGAAAAGTTTCCCTTAAATCTAATCAGCTGTTCGTTGCCTCCTTGATATTTGTCCCACTCTTACACAAGAGTGATCGTATTGCAACTTTTGCAGCTTTCATGGATTAATGAAACTATTGTTCTCCTTTCTCACCCAACAGCTCACATAATACTTACTAGTACTATGAAAGCTGGCCAGCAGGGAGGAAGTTTCCAGATAAGTTCCATTTGTTGTTTCTTTATCTCTGTGTTATATCTTCAGAAACAGGATCTTATTGTATGTTTCTGGAGGGCAACCAAAAGCAATGGCAAAAACCCATTTGGAGGGCATTGAGACTTCTTTAACGAACTAATTATCAGGAGATATCACATACAAGTACTTGGAATAAGTTTAATTGTCTATGGATTCTAGTTGGAGTATTTTAGGGCATTTTTCATCTTCCTCTTTGTATCTTCCTTATATAGCTATGTCCATTCTCACTAATTTTTTTAAAAACAAAAATTTTTTCATGTTATACTAATAATATCTGAGGTTTCTATCTGGTCAACTTTAGTGCTATTTGTTATTCCCTGAACCATTCCTGTACCCTATTCATCTCCTTGCACTGACAGTCAAATGAGAAAAACATAATTTTCAATTGAAGTCTTTTTCCTTGAGATGAGTGTATGTTTACAGGGAAAAATTGTACAATTAATTAGAGAGACCTTTGTATTGCCATATATCAAATTGTATACTGATGAAAACATATATAATAATACCAATATTATAGCTATTTAAAAGAAAGATAAAGACTTTTAGGTACTCATGAGGATACTTCTCTAAGATAGATTCTTTAGTAATGCAAAGTTATGGAAATATACATATTAAAGTATGATAATTACGAGAATTCTTTTCCACCATTCTTTCCCAGTTCTCCTCTTTCTCCTTCTTCCCTTCTTTTCTTCTCATATTTTTGTTTACTCATGTAACTACTTATTTATCTACTTTACCATTAATTTATCCATTCACTAAGGCTCATTAAATATCAGGAAGGATGAACAACAGCTACCTGGGAGCACATTAATCAAGATGGTAGTCTACGGTGATGTCTGGGAAGTCTAGCTGTGATTATCCAGGTAGAGTTATCTTTACCCAGTTGTACACAGTTAGCTGTATATTACTATATAACACAATATATTATAAACCTATAACTTCAAGTAACTACTTCCTTATTGCTGAACATGGTGTGAGTGGCAGTTTGGGAAATGCTGGATGGCAATGGATTGTCCTTGGTCTATTTACTCCTTTGAAGACAAATGGTTAATGGTGTAGTTTGCAATTGGTTGGTTCAAAAGGCCATAAATGTCTGCAGCTGGTGCTGGAATTTCTGAGATGTCTAGGCATCTTCCCAGAGTTTCTAAGTTTGTTCACAAAGCATCAGTATTCTATGAGGAAAAATTGAAAACATAAGTCCTCCTGCAGCCAAGTCTTAATTGGTATAATTTTTGCCGCATTCTATTGGTTGAAGCAAGCTTATAGATGAGCTCAGGTACTATCAATTTAACACATTGTGCTTATAATAATAAGTACTTATGATAATAGTAACAGAGATAAAAAAAAACACTAAACATTTTTTCTTGCCATGAAGTATTGGTTTACCCTTCATTCATCCACATATTTGAGTTTCATAAGAACCTACTTCTCTTTTTATAATTAAACAGGATTACTGGCTAGTAATAGAATAATCCTGCAATTTATATAAATAAAAGTTTTGTGTAAGTTATAAATTTCAGTTTCTATGAGATACATTCCAGATGTGAAATTCTAGCACACATGTGGAAAGCATATATATTTTTATTTACAAGGAGGGTCTAATGACTTATGTACATTGAGTAAATAGCCTTAAATAAAATTGAATTATCTTCCTGTGTGTCTGTGTGGAACGTTAATAGAATTCAAAATCCTTCATTTTCTAAACAATTTTCTCTCAGCATTTTAGTAGGATGTTCCCTGATTCAAACAATAATGGCCTTTCATAAGGAAATTTAAATTAAAATGCTATAAGTTGTTTTTGAATATATTTTGTAATAATTCTAAGGTTTTTTTTTAAATCTTTGATTGTTTTATGAAGGCAAGAAAATCCTAAATTTTAATTTTTAAGTCTGTAGTGGGCATGCTCTGCCCCACTGCCTCCTCAGATTCACCTGGCTTTCTAGTTACCTTCTGTTTCCTTCTCTGCACATATGGGAATTTCTTGTCTTAGAAATTACACCAAGATCAAACTAATTGATTTTTTTTCAGCAGAAGCAGAGTGAGATCTCCATTACTGAAGTTATAGTATCTGTATTTACTTTTGAATTTCTCCTTGGGGGAATGCTCATACTCCTCCCTAGAATTCAGCAAAACAGAAATCAAAATTACAAAGGAACCACTGACCAATGAGCAAATGAGATTCTCAGCCAGATGATTCTGGTAGAGCACTGAAACATGATAGGATCTTCCCTGGAGAAAAGAAAAATGGTCCAAGACAAAGCTCATGTAAGTTGAAAAGAAAACTGCAGGGTTTAGAATTTTTGAAGATTTTCTGTTTCCTAGCAGGAAATAGAATATTGATCATGCAATTGAATTTTGACTGAATATCATTTACAAAGAGTGATCTCACAGTAACTTTTTTCTTTCGTTTGGTGGTGTTGGAAATTGAACTCAGGGCCTTTCCTGTGCTGGGCAAGTACTCTATCCAGGAACCTTACAAGAGTATAGTCTACATTTCCACATGTAGAGGAGGTGCCAAGAAAGTGCAACACTGTGGTACTGTGTCTGTACTTAGCCACAAGTAAAATGGGAAAGACCGCAGCATGACTTCTGATAGCTCCATATCACATAGAACTCAGTACACGATGGAAGAATAAATCCCCTGACTTCCATTAGTTTCTTTTTTATTTCTGCTGTATCTCCTGTTGATTAAATTAAAAAGCCACAAGTTTTATTTACTAAAAGTCAGAAGTCAGTGGGCATAGGATTGGAGAGCTAAGAAGATAGAAAGAGATGGAAGAATCAGGGGTGGTTTGGAAGATAGAAAATATGTGAGAATATAGTTGGAAATATGAAAGACACGAAGATCCTTTTTTTCTTGTTGTCAGCTTCTAAATCATAAGCCAAAGGAATAATTTTTATTGATAGTTATTTCTAATTTACCTGGAGACATTTCAGATTCTGTTAACATTTATAGACTGGATTTTAAGTTACCTGAAGGCAATGATTCTGCTCGGCTTATTCAAAGCTATGTGCATGGTTTGTTACTTACACAGAGTAGTAAGCACACTTTACTAATCCTAATTTCCCTGAATTGCAAAGCATGTCTCATGTAAGTTCATTAGGGATATGTCACTTATTTCCAGTGACATCTTTCTACAATGAACTCTAAAGCTGTATTCCTCTGTCTACCAAACTTATGTTATCAATCTGAGACAACTTTTACTGACAATAGAATTCCTCTGCTCTGACAACACCCATAAAGTTGACTTACCCACAGTTTGAAACTTTCATAATGAAATGACTGGTCAAGTTAGTGTTGATGACATTTGGTCAGAGTCATTCATCACTGATCTTGGGAAACAGGATATGTAATGGTGCCAGTTTTATTCAATCTATTTTATGCAGCCATGCTTGACTATGCAACAAGAGACCTCAGGGCTGATATTAGGATATATTTTGATCCCTTTAAAGATTTTCCACTTCAACAGTTTGCAATCCTCCTAAAAGTCCTTGAGGCTCATGTTCATGAACTACTGCTTCCATTTTCCAATGACAACATGCCCAAATGACCTAGAATTGATTTCAAAAAATGGTTGCCTTTGTACAGAGTCATCTAAGAGTGAAGATGTCTTAAATCTTGATGAATTATGATAATGAAATTCAAAAACAGAAGTTCAGAATTCTTAATTTATGTCTGTAGCTAGAATTAATCTTATCTTATAAAATAAAATGAACTGAGTCTCCCTAATGCAGAAGTTAAAAGTGTTTATCAATTCACTCTGCATTGAGTTTGACTGAATCAGTATTCCCCACTAATGTAGTAGTATATTTGCTACTACTTGTGGCTATAAAAAGGTCATCTAGGACTGGAGAGATGGCTCACAGATTAAGACTCTGCCTTCCAAGCAGAAGGTCCTGAGTTCAAATTTCAGATCCCATGTTAAAGTGCCAGGAGGAAACAGTGGCCGCTTGAATTTGTTGACCTAGTGGGTAGAGCCTAGGAAATCCCAGAGTGAAGCAAAAAGGAGTTAGAAGCAGTCCAGGATGATTCCTAAAGTCACACAATGCCCTCTGATACACACACACACACACACAAAAACAAACAAACAAATAAATAAATGTTAAAAATGAGGTCATCTTATCCCACAGTATGCAAAGTGGAAAAGCATTGAAAATTTATTTATCCCAAATCTTTTTTTGCATATGAAATTAGTGGAAGCTGTTAGTTAATAATATTATTATTAACTAATTACAAGAATCAGACTTACTAAAAATCTCTCATTCTAATAACCACCAGTAAGCTGGTCTCCAGCGACCCTTCCATGTGCACAGATATCCCATGAAGCCCTTCCACAAAATGCCCAGGGGTGTTGCATGTGGGCAGCAGATCTCAACACATCTTTCACATTAATGGCTAGGTCATCAAAGTATAGGGGCTTTTAAAAATTATCCTTTCTTTCATTGTAGCAGTCAACTTTCATGATTGAGTAGTGCTAGTGAGTTCCATAGGATGAGGAGCTTTTTCTTGCAATTAAGAACCAGGAAGAAACTGATTGCTCACCCTCTCACCCAAGTGGACAACCCAAACTCCCAGACCCTGACTCTATTAAGCCTCAAGATGTCCATCATACCCACAGATATCTTGCCTTACTAATCAAAACACCCTGGACCAGAAGGAATGAGCTAAACCCCTGTAATATTGCTGAATAAAACGGTGCGAGACATTTTCTTTTTACCAGATAAGGGTTGGAGTAGTTAGGGTTTACACAGCCCTGTACAACTAGCATAATCATGTCAGAATGTCAGACTGCAATGAAGTGAATGGTAGATTTTTTATAGAAGGGATAACACATGACGGTATAGACCCATAGATAGGCATTAGAAGTACTTAAACTCCAAATTTATACAATTGTATGGTATCTGTGTCAACATTGTATTCCCTCAAAACAAAGTGTCTCATATTTCCTTTGCTTCTGAAATGTATATCCGATAGCTTGAATACTTAATTGCTGGTCTTACTTCAATATTGTATCCTGCAATTAGTGATATAGATTCATTCATTTTACATTATTATTTTAGAATCTTCTACACCTTTGTTTAGTGAGTACTTGCCAGATGTGTGGCAAGTATCTGAATTGGTTCCTCACAAAGTCTTCTTATACATCTGAGGTGGCTGGCAAGGTTATCAGCAACTATATGGTTTTATTTATTCCTAATCTATTATGAGTCTCTATTGCCCCACATTTGTTACATAGTGCTCAATCTGTGACCATAGAGCAATCAGTGGGGCTCAAATTGAGATGGATTCTTTTGTCTTTTTTAGCATGGCCCACTGAAAACCTATGATACTGTGAGAGTGAGGCAATATGCATTAAGGATGTAATTTGAACCATTTTATTTCTATACTTCATAGCAATGTTATACTAGTTAGATAGATGAGACAAGTTGCCAATTGATAACTGAACCTTTAAGTACATTTGTGAAGAATTAGAAGTTAAAGTATTCTCTGTGGGAGATTGTCTAATTAATGAGGGAAAATTCAGCTCATGATGGGTGAGGACAATCATGGAGTGAGTGAATAAGATGGAGATATATGTTTCAGTACTTTGAAATACTTCTGCATATTTTGGCAGACCTAAGGTCTAAAAAATGAGATTTGTCATTCTGTCAGCAATTCCTATAGGTATTGTGGACGGTTTCCCTGGCCTCTATTGTTGAACTGAATTCACCTGACTGGACTATACGTTGTAGCCAGAATCATAGACAAGAATATAAACTCTTGCCCCCCCCCCCCCGAGTTATCTGGTTATTTATCAGTAAATGAAGAAAGAACATTGCAACAGAATGTGTTTGTTGCTAAGCATGTATACTTTCACTTAATGTTTTCTTTTGACTTCAACAGTGAGGGAAAGCCATTACTCATAAATTAAAAAAAATGTCCTTAACATCAGTCATTTCCTATTTGACAGTTCATTGCTTCTGTCACACGTTCGACTCAAAACTACCATAGTGACTAACATCCTGTTGGCCTGAAAGTAGTTAATTATAATCTCCTGTAATATTTCTGGGAACCTATGTCCATTAACATAATGAGTTTTCTTTCATTTGTGGCTGTAAGTTGACAGATCGCTGCTCACCAATGTTTCTACGAAGGGCAGAGCTGATTGTGCCCATACAGTGGGATCAAGTGTGTTTATTTTCAGAACTCTGTGGAATTACGCCCACTTCTAACTTCAAAGTAATGTTTGAAGTTCCTGCTGTAATCATGATTAGCCATGTACTCCTTAGATTCAGAGGTATTCTGGCATTTCACCGGTCCTTGCTAGCACATTCCTCTTTAATTGAAAAAAAAATTGTTTCACCTAATATTTACAAAATATCTTCGTGGGAACCAATTTTCTTGGTTCTATTATTTTCAATATCTTTACTTATATCTGGGAGCGTTTCCAATTAAGCCCAAAGAAGTTGCTAATAAATCAGTGAAAGAGGCTATACATCTATTGGAATATCTAAATACACATAGAAATAAACAAGAACAATTATTCCCAGTAATTCTCAAAGTGAATATACTTCATAATATGAAAAATATTGATTTAGCCAAATAATTTCTCCATTCCAGTCACATTTCTTCCTTATCTTGAGAACATACTCACAATTATATTTGCTAAGTTGCGAGTTCATACAATGTATTTAGAGAAAAATGAGAAGATAGAGAAAGTCCATATGTTAAAACCATATAAATAATTTATGACTTTGTAATACCGCATTGTAGTACAGACCTGACTGGGCATGGTAATTAAACTGCTCATTAAGTGTCTGTTAATGCACACCCACATGTTTCTAACTCTTTATAGGCATTCTCAGTTCTGCTTATTAGGCCCAAAGCAAATGATCTACTTTCAAATCCATCCATTCTTTTCAAGTTATGCATGCATGCTGTCAGAAGATGCTTTTATTTCATATTTCATATATTATGCACTAGGCTGGGCTATAGTAACACAGAGATGATAAAGAAGGGGAAAATAAGATGGATCTGAGTGCCAACTTAAACTTCCACCTTGATTCCATCTCTTGAAGCATGGAAAAATGATCCAAAATATACAAGTTTCTTCTATGCATGTATAACAGGCCTACTTTTCTTAGTAGAAGGACTAGCTATATTGTTCCAAGTGAGATGCTCGAGAACTTGCAGCTATTCTACCACTTTTGTGCTGTCCAAGGCTCAAAGAATATGATCACCGCCTCTGACATTGTTTTACTTTGAGTGTAAGCTACTCAATTAAATTCTCTTTGAGAATGAGCACGGAAGCTCATTCCTATAATACTCAGTCAGCTGAGGAAAGAGTGTTGCCATCAGTCTGTGGCCACTCTGAGCCATATAATGACATCATGGCCAATCTGAGCTACAATGTATGATCCTGTCTCAAATAAATAATTGTCCTGCTATTATTGGAAAACCTTTCTGAATTCTACTGCACATACTTTGTAGATTTAAATTTAGAATTATTTATGTCATCTCTTCAGGGATGATTTTTTAAGTTTTCAATTTTTTAGAGATTCATGCATGAATATAGAGAATTTATGACATTTTCACATTTTAGTCCCCAATCCCACCCCCTTTTAAAATCTTTTTTCTTTGCTGTCAGTTTTTCCCATGTCATGTTTTATAAATTAAATTTTATAAATATGAATTTGACTGTATGAAAATAGAATTAACAAATAAAAACTTGGTTGTAGGTTGTACAAGTGAATAAATATCAGACATTACTGCTTTGGTGTACGTGTGTATTTTTTCACTTTGAGACTCTGGATATGTCTATATAGATATATTCCCTCTGTCTAAGAATATTACTTCATTCAGTCTGTGCTTCTAAATGAAAAGTGATCATAGACCATGTGATATAGCATAAAAATATTTCTTGCCATTTTAAAGGCAGGAAAGCCCAAGATTAATGGCCAAATAATGAGGCTCACAGAGAGAAGGTTTTCCTTTCTCATGTGCAGGTGGACACCTGTTTATTGTATTTTCATATGATGAGAATAGGAACAGGGGAAGAGAGGAAGAGTGTACATTTTTTATTTGCAGTGTTTGTTCTGCATGCAATTATATCCACCACAAAATTGTTTTTCAATCTGTAGCCTCCTAAGTCAGAATATTTGGAAGAAAAGTCTTTAGTTTTTATTTTTTCTTTTTCTCTCCTCTTAATCCCCATTTCCATCCTTCCTTCTTTTCCCCCAGCAACTCATCTCCCCATCACACTCCTTCCTATTTTCAAGTCTTTTCACTTGTGTGACCCACTATGCTTAATCTAGTTTGTTTTTGATGTCATATGCTTGATATGATTCATGCTACAGAAAGTGTTGGGAGGTGTGCCATTAAGGATAGTATCTTCCTTTTATCCCTGTAAGTATTGGCACTCTCTCTTGAGTCTCTCAGGGAGATGTGAATTTATTGAATTCTTTCCCCTTTTCTGGTGTGATACTGATGGGAAATTCCTATGCAGTTCTTGTCACGTCCAGAAGATGGTGTCTGATGGACCATTATTCCACTTCAAATTTTTTTTTTTTCTCCCACATTTTATTTTTTATCCCAATCATACAAGCTCAATAGATACCCCCATCCTCTCTCTTCCTCCTCTCCTACCAAGTCCCCCCTTGCACTCTCCACCCCTCTTCCCCTTCCTTTCTCCTGCCTCCCTCCCTCCCTTTAGCCCAGTGCTTCCCCCTTCTTCCCTCCAACCCCCTGGAGATTCCAAAGCTCCTTCTGAGTCCTTCACCCTAGTGAGGGGTAAGGACTCAGTTTCAAAACTCTGTTATGACTGTTAATCCCTTGCCTCTAAGGATCCTACTGATTGGAGCCTTCTCCGCTGTGATCCAGCTAGACTTTGAGGGGTCATTGACATGTCAGACTTTGTGTCATGCAAGCCCGAAGATGACTATTGCAGCCCTAACTTGTGTGTAGTATCTTGCATATCCTTGGTCCTCCTATCTTTAGGCTCTTACAGTCTTGCTCCCCCTCTTCCACGTGGTTCCTTGAGCTTTAAGATGGGGAGAGATTTGGCTGGTCTGATTCCAGGTGAATAATGTAGGGTTTTTGGTGTTCTGAATTATGATTTGCTGTTGTTTTCAATTTTGTTTTTCCTGCACCACCCTTGGCTACATCCTGATTGATGTGGAAGATCAAACCAAAGATAAAAGACTGCTTAAATGAAGATTTAAGAGGTGACTCAAAGGTAGATGGAATAGGAGTAGGATATGGCAATGGGGAGGGGTCAGTGTCCTTTTGCCAGATGGTTACCATCTATCTGCCAATCATTATACCCTCCATGATTGTTGAGATCAAACTTCCTCAGTCACAGGAGACCAGATAGGGAAGTAAAAGTCAGCTTAGTCAGATATCTAGCTACTTAAATATAATATTTAATGGCGACCTATTTTCTCTACCAAGTCCTGATCTCCTCTTTCCTTTTTTTTTTTTTTCTAGGAAGGACTCTCCTTTCCCTTCCCTCCTGTTTATAATCTTTGAGAACACAGTAGGTATTACAGAGATTTACCTTTGAATATGTCATTAAGTGGGTTTGGTTCTAGGATCCACCTGTTAAGGAGTACATATGGTGTTTAATTTTCTGTGTCTGGGATATTTCACTCAATATATTTTTTTCTAATTCCATCCATTTCCCCACAAATTTCATAAATTCATCTTTTTCAATGGCTGAGTAATATTCCATTGCATAAATGTACCACATTTTCCTTATCCACTCATCAACTGCAGGGCATTTGGGTTGATTCCATGACTTTGTTATTGTAAACAGTGCTGCAATGAACATGGTTGTGCTTGTGGTACTACGGTGAATTTTTGCATTGTGGGGAAGTAGTATAGCAGGGTCATATGGCATTTGAATCTTTAACTTTTTTAGAAATCGCCAATCGCCAGAGTGGTTATATAAGCCTGCATTCCCACCAGCAATGTATGAGAGTTCACTTTGTTACACCTGCTCTCCAGTATTTGGTGTTGATTTTATAGTGATTTTTGCCATCCTGATCTGGGTGAGATGACATCTCAGGGAAGTTTTGATTTGCATTTCCCTGATGGCTTAGGAGGTGGAGCACTTTTAAAGATATTTGTTAGACATTTTAATTTTGTCCATGGAAAACTTTCTTTTGCATTCCAGGCCCATTTTTTAACTGGGCCATTTATCTCCTTGGTGTTTAGTTTTCTAGGTTCTTTGTGCACTCTGGATAATAGAGCTCAATCAGATATGTGGTTAGTGAAGATTTTCTCCCACTCTGTGGGTTGCCGTTTTGCTTGGTTTACAATCTCTTTATCTGAATAGCTCTTTAATTTCTTAAGATTCCATTTGTTGAGTGTTGGTCCTAGTGACTATACTATTGTATTTCTGTTTAGGAACTATTAGCCTACTCCAATCAGTTTGAATGAGGTCCCTTTCCTTTCAATTAGGGTTTTTATATTCTCTGCCATGGTATGAAGGTCCTTGATCCATTGGGAATTAAATTTTGTGCATAGTGACAAGTATGGGTCCAGTTTGAATCGTCTGCATGTGGACATCCTGTTTTGCCAGCACCATTTGTTGAAGATGCTGCTTTTTTCCATTGAATCCTTTGGACCCTTTTGTCAAAGGTCAAATGGCTGTGAATGTGTGGCTTATATCTGGGTGTTCAGCCCTTATCCACTGATCTACATGTCAATTTTGGAGCCATTACCAGGCTGTTTTTATTACTATAGATTTGTAATATAGATTAAGTTTGGTATGGTTATACCTCTAGCAGTGTTTTTGTTACTCAGGATTGTTTTTACTGTTCTGGACCTCTTGTGCTTCCATATGAATTTTGAGACTGGTCAATTTCTTTAAAGAATTGCTTGGACATTTTGATTGTTATAGGGTTGAATTTGTACATAGATTTTGGTGAGATGGTGATTTTTATTATGTTGATTCTGCTGATGCAGGAGTATGGAAAGTCTTTCCACCTTCAAGTGTCTTAGTGTCTTCTGTAATTTCTTTCTATAAGGTTTTAGAGTTCATTATAAAGGTCTCTCACTTCTTTGGTTAGATTTATGCCAAGGTATTTCATTTCTTTAGGGGCTATAGTAACTGGCTTTGTTTCTCTTAGGACTTTTTCACTTTTTTCATGCTTGGCTTATTGGAAGGCCACTTATTTTTGCACCTTTATTTTGTAACCTGTCACAATACTGAACTTATGCATTGGTTCAGGGAGTTTCCTAGTGGACTTTTTAGGATCACTCAGGTTTATGATCATGTCATCTGCAAATAATGATATCTTGACTTCTTTCTTGCCGATTTGAATCCCTTTTATCTCCCTCTTTGTCTTTTGGCTACAGCTAAGACTTCAAGTACAATACTGAATAAAATTGGTGAGAGTGAACAGGCTTGTCTAATTCCTCATCAAAGGGGGAAGGCTTCAAGTTTTTCCCTATTGAGCATAATCCTTGTTGTTGGATACAGCTTTTATTATTCTGATAAAGTTTCCTTCCTTTCCAGCTGTCTCTAGGGTTTTTATCATAAAAGGATGTTGGATCTTGTCAAAAGCTTTTTCTGTATCTACCGAGAGTATGATGTGGTCTTAGCTTTTGGATTGGTTTATATGATGGATTACATTTATTGATGGATTACATTTATTGATTTGCATAAGTTGAACCAACCTTGTGTGCCTGGGATAAAGCCTAATTGATCACAGTGAATGATATTTCTGATATATCTTTGAATCTGATTTGCTAAGATTTTGTTGAAAATCTTTGCATCTGTGTTCCTCAAAGAGATTGATCTATAGTTTCTTTTTCAAGTGTATCTTTATTAGATTTTTGGGATTAGTATGATATTAGCTTCATAGAACAAATTTGGAATTGTTCCTTCCTTTGCTATTTCATGGAACAGTTTGAGGAATATTGGTGTTAGTCGTTCTTCAAATGTCTTGTAGAATTCTGTGCTGAATCCATCTGGTCCAGGACATTTTTTGGTGGGAAGATTTGAGATTACTTCATCGATTTCCTCATATGTTATAGGACAATTTAAATAATTCACAATTTCCTGATTAAATTTAGGTAAATTGTACTTTCCAAGAATTCATCCATTTCTTTTAAATTTCATGACATATAAGTTTTTGAAATATGACCTTATAATTCTCTGAATTTCTTTTTTTTTTCCTTGTCTTTTTTTTTATTAAAAATTTAATTATACATTTTAAAATTTTTTTACCAGTTCCCTCCCTCCCCCCTCCTCCCCCTCCCCTTCCCCCAGTGCCTCCCCCCCAATTCCCAGAGAGTCCTTTATTGTATATGCCTAACTCTCCATTGGGTCCTCCTCTCCGATGACATATAAGGACTCAGTGGCATTTCCATAAGCCCTTTCTCTTGTTCCCCTTAAGCATAAGATCACTACTATGGCTGTCAATCCCTTGCCTCCAGGGGGTCTCGGTGCCCTTAACAGATGCTAGACTTTATGAGGGCAACAGTGCGCTGGACATTGCGCAGGGCATGCAAAGTCCCATTACGATTGCTTTGGCCCCAACTATTGTTGAGAATCTTGCAAATCGTTGCTCCTCCCATCCTTTTGCTCTTACAATCTTACCGCCCCCTCTTCCGCAAATGTCCCTGAGCTCCAGGATGGGGAGAGATTAGGCTGTCCTAGTTCTATGTGATTGATATAGTCTCTGAAGTTCTGGATTGTGGTTTGTTGATTTTCTTTTGCAGTTTTGCTGCTCCTGCAATTCCCTTCACTCCATTCTGCTGGGCACTGTATGTCACCCCCTGGCCAGAGACAAAAAGCTGTTAAACTGGAGTCTTGTTGTAATAGCACATTCAAGGGTAGATGTAATAAGAGTAGGAAACCTCCCTGAGGGAGGGGTCCATCACCCATTTGCAAAATGATTACTTTTTATCTGCTAGGACTATATGCCCTCCCCTTCTGGTGTAATTCTCTGAATTTCTTGAATATCAGTTGTGATAACTCCATTTTCATTTCTAATTTTGCTAATTTTAGTATTCTCTCTTGATTTTGGTTAATTTCGCTAGGGTGTATCAATCATTGATTATTTCCTTTTTATTCTTGCTATTCCTTTATTTATTTATTTATTTATTTATTTATTTATTTATTTATTTATTTTATTATTTCCACTCATACAAACTTAACAGGTACACCGGTCCCCTCCTTCCCTCCACCTCCCCCCGACCCTCCTGCTCCCCACTCCTCTCTCCCCTCCCTCCCCATCCCCCAGTGTCTCCCCCACCCAATCCCCAGGGCATACTTTACTGTGCATGCCAAACTCTCCTCTGGGTCCTCCTCTCTGATGAGGTGCAAGGACCCAGGGTCATATCCCAGAACCTTTTCCTGTGTTCCCCTTAAGCTTAGGAACACTACTGTGACTGTCAGTCCCTAGCCTCCAAGGATCCTAGTGCCTATCGATGCAGAAAAAGCTTTCGACAAGATCCAACGGCCCTTTATGATCAAAACCCTAGAGAAGGTTGGAATGAAGGAACCTTTATCAATATAATAAAAGCTGTATACAACAAGCCAACAGCAAGGATTCTACTCAATGGGGAAAAACATGAAGCATTCTCACTTTGAATAGGAACTAGACAAGGCTGTCCACTCTCACCACTTCTATTCAATATTGTACTTGAAGTCTTAGCTGAAGCCATAAGACAAGAAAGGGACATAAGAGGGATTCAAATCGGCAAGGAAGAAGTCAAGCTATCTCTAATTGCAAATGACATGATCTTATACCTGAATTATCCCAAAAAATCCACCAGAAAGCTCCTGGAACTAATACAGAAGTTCAGCAGGGTGGCAGGATACAAAATAAATGTGCAAAAATCAGTGGACTTCCTATATGCCCAGAATGAAAGAAGTGAAAAAGCCCTGAGAGAAACAATTCCTTTTACTGTAGCCCCTACAAAAATGAAATACCTCTATATAAACCTAACCAAGGAAGTAAGAGACCTTTACGATGAAAACTTTAAAACCCTAAAGAAAGAAATTACAGAAGACACCAGACGGTAGAAAGACCTCCCATGTTCCTGGACTGGCAGAATCAACATCATAAAAATGACCATCCTACCAAAGGCAATATATAGATTCAATGTTATACCAATTAAAATCCCAAAGCAATTCTTTAAAGACGTTGACCAAACAATCTCAAAATTCATATGGAGGCACAAAAGACCAAGGATAGCAAAAACAATCCTGAGTAATAAAAACACGGCTGGAGGTATCACCATACCAAACTTTAGTCTATACTACAAATCCATAGTTGTAAAAACAGCCTGGTACTGGCTCCAAAATAGACACACAGATCAATGGATGACGGTTGAAGACCCAGATATAAGTCCACACAATTACAGCCATTTGATCTTTGACAAAGGGGCACAAAAAATCCAATAGATAAAGAACAGCATCTTCAACAAATGGTGTTGGCAAAACTGGATATCCACATGCAGAAGATTAAAACTGGACCCATACTTGTCACTATGTACAAGAATTAATTCCAAATGGATCAAGGACTTCGGATATAAGGCCAAAGACTATAAAAACCATAGGTGAAAGGGTAGGGAACTCCCTTGAGCTGATTGGGCTAGGCCAACAGTTCCTAAACGGACATCCAATAGCACAGTCACTACAACCAACACTCAACAGATGGGGTCTTGTGAAATTAAAGAGCTTCAGTTCTTATTGGTTATTTTCAAAGAACCAGCTTTTCTTCTTGTTGATTTTTTGAATGGTTTTTGTTACCTCAATTTCTGGTATTTCTCCCCAGATTTTGCCAATCTCCTCTCTTCTACTGCTTTTGGGATTGGATTGATCTTGTGTCTGTAAAGCATTAAGCTGCATAGTTATTTAGTTGTGATGTTTCTATTTTTTGATGTAGGCAATAAGAGCTATAAAAAATGAATTGCTTTCATTGTGTCCTAGAGATTTTGATATGTTGTCTTTTCATTTTGGTTCACTTCTAGTAAATCTTGAATTTCCTTTTTGATTTCTTCCTGAACCCAATTCTCATTCAGCATCATAGTGTTTAGTTTCCAAGATTTAGTGTATGTTCTGCTGTTTGTTGTGTTGCAGATGTCAAGCTTTGGACCATGGTGGTCTGATAGGGTACAGGCTATAATTTCAACTTTCCTATATATGTGGAGATTCATTTTGTGGACCAATATGTATTCTATTTGGGAGAAAGCTCTGTGGCCTTCTGAAAAACATGTATATTCTTTGGTGTTTGTTTGGAAAGTTCCATAGAGATCTGTAAAATCCATATCACTAAGGGTTTGATTTAATTTCCATGTGTCTCTATTAAGTTTTTGGTCTGTTGGTGTATCTCACATTGGTAGTGCAGTATTGAATTTCCAGAGTGTTATCATTTTTTGATTTTGTTCTTGTTTTAGACATTGTAGCATTTGCTTGATGAATGTGGAGGAACCCATATTAGGTACATCTTCTCTTTGTCTTGAAGGTGTAGTGTTTTAACTATCATTTGTTGTGGTGAGTTTCTATTTTGGTCATATCTCTTTGTGGTGTGGAATGCCTCTTGTATTTGTATGGACCTCTCTTTCTTTAGATGTGGAAAGTTTTCCTTTATGATAATTTGAAAAATTTCCTCAGGTGTGTTATTTTGGGATTCTTGATCTGGTATTCCATGAATGTGTGTACAAGGCAATTTGGTCTAGTGTCTTTGTACTGGTTACTTTTTTCTGTTGCTGTGAGAGAACTCCCAAAGTCAAACAACTTAAGGGAGAAAGGGGGATTTATTTAGCTTGCAGTTTCAGAGGGGAGATACAGTGTTTTCAGGGCAGATATAGCTTGGCTGCCTGGCTTGATGGCTGGCTAATGTTGGAGGCAGACTACATCATGGCAGATATTTTGTAGGCTGAGAACTATAAGATTCCTTGCTACAAAGCAGACCTATTCAGGAGGCAGGGTGGTACTAATCCAACTCAAGTCCCACCCCTGTGACTGCTTTCTTTCAGCAAGACTCTACTTCTCAAAGATGCCATGATCTTCCTAAACACACAAGAATGTGGAGTACACATTTGAAAGCATGACAGTCTTCATGGGTAAACATTTAGAATCTGTTCTTCCCCTTGGACCTATGTGTTACCTTTTCCCAGGCTCTTATTCTAATTTACATGTTTTGGTCCCTCTGACAGGTGGGTGTTAAATCCAGTCAGAAAGGTATTTGTTGCCTTCTTGATTTTCATGCCACTATTACATGGATGGTCACCTCTTGTTAGGGTTATTGTTAATGAAAATTGAAGATTTCACAGAATGATGAGATTTTTGATTACTTTTCTCCCCCAGTAGCTCCCATAGAACTCTCTGGTACTATGTAAGTTATTGAGCAAGGAGAAAGCTTTCAAGCCAGCTTCAACTAATGTTTTTGTCCATGTCTTGTGATCAACATGTGTTGCATCTTCAGTAATATAAACTTACTGTGAGTTTCTGGATGGCAACCAAGAGCAATGGCAGAAGCCTAATAGTTTGTGTCATAAAATATATATATACTCACACATACACACAGAGATGGAAATAGTGTTATTATAAGAAAAATCATCCAAGTGTTCTTATGCTTTCTCCTATATTTCTCTTTTTTCTCTTTCCCCCTCTCTCTTTCAGGAATAAAAAAGGCACCATATCTATGTCAGAAGGATGCTCTTACAAGTAATTAATCCAGAATACTGACAGACTTTGAACTGGAACTTCCTGTAAAACCTGATGGTCCAAACTATCCAACAAACCATTTTGTTACGGCAGTCTACACAGACTCAGAGGTCATTATAATGCGATATAATTTGCTCCTACTTCATAGTAACAGTCTTATTTGTGGAGACTTTTGCTATCCCTAGTGCCTGGAGAAAAAGTAAAAGCTAAAGAGCCATTGAAATAGCACATTTTTCCATTCCTTTTAGACTTCAAGATGTTTCAGAAGTGACCAGTGCAGATTAGAAATAAAAATCCCAAATTGGATAGAATTGTTAATTTTCAACTGATACGTAGATTTTCACCTCTTTAGTCACTGAATTATCACTTTTATGTGGGAAATAAGTTTCTTTGTCAGTGGCATATAAGCATTTGATTTAAATTTTAAGCTCTGTAAAAGTCACACTACTCATGGTAGTAAGACATTTGCAGTTGTAATAGTCACACATTTCTGTAGCTTTTACTGCTTTCCAGCTAAGCATGTATAAGAGAGAAACTCCCACCTACCATCCTTCCAGGAAATTCCAGCTTCTCTCCCAGGAGCATGATGCTTCAGAGTCCTTGTTTGACTCTGCTTTTACACAGAAATATTTTGAAATTACCATATCACTTGCAAAGATCTTCTCTTCCTCTGGGATTAGTAATTGTGTCTTGCATTGTTTCTGAAGTATAACATGGGGAAGAGTTAATATGCCTTTCAAGTTGAATGCTTTCATTGTCACTGGTTTTCATTTCTCACACAGGTTTTGACGTATTTGAGTATTGTTGATGGTGTACTGTGAAAATCTAGTTCATCAACATTCCTAACTTCCCCACTGATTCCTACAAGAAAGTAAAACTTTACAGGCGATGACTAGCTTAGCAGTTTTATTTTTTTTAATACTTCTCTGAAACTTTTAGCATGACAGGCTTAGATGTCCTTTTTCCCCTCAGTATAATAGATTTAGTAGTTGTTGTACATTATCTTTTAAAGACTGATAAGTGAGTTTTTCCACAGTGTGATTTATATTTCAGTACAGAGTCCAATGAACTAACACATAATAGTTGTGAGAATGCTTCATTAACATAGAAATTTAGGAAGGTAAATGTTAAGTGGATTTATAATCTTGTATAACAAATGGCAAAACCTCTTCCATGGTTTTCTTATAAACCCTGTGGTAGTTAATCTTGTGTGTCAACTTGATGACACCTGGCATTAACTAAGATCAGCTGTTAGACTACCTGAAGAAATTATCCAGGTGGATACATTTACAATACAAAGACCAGACCCAGATCTGTTTGGAACTTCCCAGGAGCAGACCAGATGAAAGGAATCATAGAACAGAAGACTTTGAAGAGAGGAAGAGGTGAGCTTCCATGATGTTTGCAGTGACTTCACCTGTCTTCCCCTTCAGCCACCAGCCATGTTACCTATGCCATAAAAGATTGTTTCTCCCTTGTGGAACCTCAGGCTGAATAAATCTCCCTTTTCCCCTTAAGTTTCTTGACTTTGAATGCCCACTCACAGCAGCAGTTAAAAGTAACTATTATAAATCCACAATCTTCTAACAGTTCTTTGAGTACAGAGAAGATGGGGAAATTCTGTGTAAAGTGAATGCAGCCATCAGACAATTTTTCCTTTTACCTTAAACATTAGGCTTTAACACTAATAGTATTAATTACTGAAATATATGGCTGCATGAAGTTTTAGTAGCATGCTAGGAAACTTTAATCAAAATGATGGTAATAGTTTGTGAACATTCATGTGGTCTTAGCTCCATGACATTACCTTTAGACAACCAATATAGATCATAATTAGGACTTTTTTTTCTCACATTTTATTTTTTTCCTAATCATACAAGCTCAATAGGTACCCCAGTTCTCTCACTCCCTCCTCCATTCTCCAATCATCCTCCCTCACACTCTGCTCTCTTCCCTTCTTCTTCCCTTCTCTCCTTCCTCCTCTCTCAGTGCCTTCCTCTTCCTCCCTCCCATCCCCTGGAACATCCTTTTGTGTGAATGCCAAACCTCCCTCTGAGTCTTCCACCCTAATGAAGAGTACAGACTTGGTGGCATAGTCTGGAGCCCCTTCTTGGGCTTCCTGTTAGTATGGGAACACTATTATTACTTTTAACCCCTTGCCTGTAAGGATCCTACAGCCTGGAGTCTTCTCCCCCCATGATCCGTGCTAGACTTTGGGAGATCATTGACATGTCAGCCGTTGTGCATATCAGGCAAAGTCTGATTATGGCTACTGCAGCTCTAATTTGAGTGGAGTATCTTGCATATCCTTGGTCCTCCTATCTTTGGGCTCTTACAGTATTTCTGCCCCTTCTTCTGTGAGGTTCACTGAGCTTTAGGATGGGGAGAGATTTGGCTGGTTTGGTTACAGGTGAATAATGTAGAGTCTTTGGTGTTCTGTATTATGGTTTGTTGTTGTTTTCAGTTTTTCTTTTCTTGCACTGCTCTTGGCTCCATCCTGATTGGTGTGGAAGGTTACCTCCTAACCAAAGATAAAAGACTGGTTAAATGAAGATCTTAATATAAGAGGAGATTCAAAGGTAGATGGAAGAATATGAACAGGACACAACAGTGAGGCTAAGTGTCCCATTTGCAGTATGGTTACTGTCTATCTGCCAAGTCCTTATACCCTTCCGGATTGATGAGATTAAAACCTGTTCAGATGCATGTGACCAGGAAGGGGCATGAGAGCGAGCTGCACCAGATATCTCTACTTACATGCAATACTTGATGGTGACCTCTTTTTTGTACTAAAAAGAAGTGTGATTCCCTATCTCCTTTTTTATAGGGGCCCTCCTTCCCCTTCCCTCCTGTTTATAATCTTTTGGTTACAGTAGGTATTACAGAGATTTATATTTGAATATGAGTTATGACTTTTTTAAGTATCAAAGATTTACATTTATTTGGGAAGGCAATGTGATGTTTCAGTACATATATTCATTAAGTTAAGCTAATGTATTCATTAGCTAATGTCATAGTTAGATACAGGTACCAGCTTGATTGTTGAAGGCACCAATTCTAGACACTTTTGTAAAGAATTAGTAGTTGGATTATGCCCCCAGAAAGCATTCAGGAGATCATCTGATTGATGGGGAGGCTCAGCCCATGGTGAGTGGGGGCTTGTCCAAGAAAGATGAATAAAATAGAAGGATCTGGTAAAGGAATTTGGCATCTGTCATAATTAGACATAGGTGACAACTTGACACTTGGGGGTTTAATCTCTGTGCTTATTTGTAGAGAATTGGTAGTTGAGTTAAGCCCAAGGCAAAGCTGAAGGAGATACCTAGTAGATGGGGAAGGTCCAGCCCATGAGGGTACAACTAATCCCAGAGCAGGTGAATAAAATAGAGGGAACTGTTTGAGAAAGTTGAGTTATATAATGGTTACTCTTAACTGTTGTCATGAGAGAACACCCAAAGTCAAACAGCTTAAGGAGAAAGGGAGATTTATTGAACTTATGGTTCCAGAGGGGAGAAATAGTCTTTTCATGCCTGAGGCGACATGGCTGGTGGCTAAAGCTGGAGACTAAATCACTGCAAACATCATGGAGCCTCTCTTCTTCTTAGTGTGCTGTTCTGTCGTTTCTTTTATCTAGTTTGCTACTGGGAGGTTCCAATCAGATCTAGAGAGGTTCCAATCTGATCTAAAGTTGGTCTTTGTATTGTAAATATATTGATCCAGATAATCACTTCAGTCGTCTCAATGGATCTTAGTTAATATCAGATGTGTCAAATTGACACCCAGGATTAACTATCACAACATCCTTCTGTATACTTGACCAAATGTGCTGGTCTGACAAGTAAGGTTGGTCCCTCTGTCAGCTGTTATGTGAGAATGGTGTGGCCAGTTCCCTAGGCCCTGGTGTAGTTTTGCACTCTCCTGCCAAGCCAAACTAAGAACTCTAACCAGGCTACTGTAGGAGAATAAATCCCTTATTACCTTAAGCAGATTTGTTATGATTTTATTAGCAACCATGCCAAGAAACTACAACAACTACAACAGAGAAGTTGGATGTTGCAGATTAGCTATGCAGACTTTGTGGATTTTGAATGTTGGAGACACCTTGAAATGTTTGAAGGTTTTGAACCTGTGGATTACAAATACCATTTCAAGGAGTTTAATATGACAAGAGATGCTTAGAGAATTGTGGATTGTTTGGGCCCAGTTTGTGATAAAGAGAGCAATAACTTTTATGAAGTTGAATTAAAATTTTTTTATTATTATTTATTCAACTGTGTGCATATGCATGTGTATGTGTGCGCGCGCGTGTGTCTGTGTGTGTCTGTGTGTGTGTGTGTATGTGTAGAACCACGGACGAATTCGCGAACCACCATGGACGCCTCCACCTCCTTCTGCCCCGGGATTCACAGGCTCGCCCTGCCAGGACCAGAAGCGCAGGCCGCCCCCGCTTCCGTCTGGCGCCTGTACGTGGGATCTGGGATCCGAACTCAGGACCTTCTTCCTGCAAGGCTGAAGGCTTAACCCTGAGCCACCTCTCCAGCCCCCTGAAGTTGAATTTAAAGATGATGGACTGGTTTACTTAATAGGGGAAGCTATGTTGGTAGCCTTGACATTTTGGATATGGACAGGGCAGACAGGAGATCAGTTGTGGCTCTTGAGGTAATGAATGTTATTAGAGGAAAACCTAGTGCTCTTCACCGGCATGGTAGAAGAAAGGAACCTCACTGTGTTGAGATTCTTCCCACAGTAGAGTTCCTCTGAGAGTCAATACAGAGAAGCTGAATGAGTTGAGATTCCAGGGAACCAATCTCCACTTGGAGCTCAGCCAAATATTACAATGTCATCCATGGGGTACTAGTTTTGGAGGCATCAAAAATACAAGGAGGAGATTGTGGATCCCTTTTCCAAGGTTTCACAGAGTGGCAGGGACCCAGACAGTGTGTGGCAAGAAGCCTATAGAGAGGACCAAGGAAGGCATTTTGTGGTGAGGCATTGAAGCCTGGATTGCCATTAGAAGTGAAGATGTTGGAGAAGCCAGAGCCAACATGGGACATCTGCTAAGAAGAGCTGTATATATGGGGTGTGACATAGTTAGACACAGGTGTCAACTTGACAGTTGAGGGTTTGAGCTCTGAGCACATTTGTAGGGAATTAATGGTTGAGTTAAGCCCAGAAAAAATCTGCAAGAAATTGTCTAGCTGATGGGGAAGGCCCAGTCCATGGTGGGTGGGGCTAGGCCCTAAACAGGTAAATAAAATACTGAGAGGTGGTTGAGGAAGTGGGCATCCTTTTGTACATTTGGCCAGGCATGCTGGTCTGGTAAGTAAAGATTATCCATCTCTCAGCCATTATATGGTGATGGTGTGTCCAGTTCCCTCAGCCCTGGCGTTGGTGCGTGCTCTCGCATCAAGCTGGACTGAGAACTGTAACCGGACTGTCATAAGAGAAAAATATCCCTTGTTCCCTTAAGCCATTTGATGGTCATTTATCAGAAACCATGCAGGCAAATTGCAACATAATTTGATACCCAGGAAGTGGGGTGTTGCTGATAAATCTTACTAAGAGGATTTTGTGGCTTTTGAATGGTTTCACTGGACAAAGTTGGAAATGTTTGAAGATTTTCACTTTGTTGATTACAAACACCATTCTTCAGAGTTTAGTGGGCCAATTGGATAATGTCAGTGCTGAGAGGGTTATGGATTGTTTGGCCCCAATTTGTGATGGGGGAACATGGACTTTGGTGAAGTCAAATTTGGAGATGATGGAGTGGTTTGCTTGATGGAGGAGAGCTGTGTTGATGGCCATGAAGCTCTGGATGTTGAAAGGGCAGGCAGCAGAATAGCTCTCATTGTAGGAGAAATGAGTATCAATGAAGGAATATCTAGTGACTTGCACTGGGATGGTAGAAAACATGAATACCACCATATGGCAATATTGAGGTATGAAAACCCAGATTCCTTCAGGGGCCAAAAGCCCAAGTTGAAGTTATTTCTTGCCCTTTGGAAGTTTTGGCTACATAGAAAGTGGCTTTTCCAGAGTCAGCACACTAAAATTGGTACAGCTGTAGCTCAAGTGGACCAAGCTACATTTCAGCCTTGCTGTGGACTCTTTCAGTGTCCCTTAGGTGGTACTAGTTTTGGTATATGATTACAGGGTTTGTGGAAAGCAGCAAAATCTTGGCACCAAGTGGCAGGAATAGAGTTTCTGCAAGGAAAGGTGAAACTTATAGCTGCAGAGGTAAACCCAAAGTGTTGTTGGAGATGTCAGAACCATGGGATGTATGCTGAGGACATCTGCAAATGGAGATTCAGCCTGGTTCAAAGGAACTCTGCTTTTACAACTTTAGCTGCAAACAGGGTAAGGAATGCTTACAGTCTTCAAGCCACCATGACTACATGATGAGCAACAGAAGATGGACATTGAAATACAGGATGCAGTAATTGATTTGCTGTATGTGATTTTAATTCCATGTTTTCTTATTGTGTTATGATATTTCTATTTCGATGTTTTATCTTGTTGAAATATTTAACATATTTTAATAGGCTCCTATAGTCAAAGATTTGAGATGTTTTTTAGGATTTTCAGTTCCAACATTTTAATAATTGAACTTTTAATGACAGAGCATTTAAAAATTTGTCTATGAGAACTTTTAGAGATTTGTAATTAATACACTTACATTATTTATATTTTTAAGATAACTTTTAACATCTATGGGGACAAGGATTGAAGGTGACAGTTTAAAAGTGCTATTTTTTTAAATCTCTTTTTTTTTAATTTATTCAACTGTGTGCATGTGTGTGTCTGTGTGTGTCTGTGTGTGTGTGTGTGTGTCTGTGTATGTGTAGAACCACGGACGAATTCGCGAACCACCATGGACGCCTCCACCTTCTGCCCAGGGATTCACAGGCTCCGCCCTACCAGGACCGGAAACGCAGGCCGCCCCGCTTCCGCCTGGCGTCTATACGTGGGATCTGGGATCCGAACTCAGGACCTTCCGCCTGCAAGGTGGAGGCTTAACCCCTGAGCCACCTCTCCAGCCCAAAAGTGCTATTTTTTAAAAATTTTTTACTATTTATTATTTATTCAATTGTGTGTGTATGCATGTGTGCGCATGTGTGTATGTATGTGTGTGTGTAGAACCATAGACGAATTTGTGAACCACCATGGACCGCCTCCACCTCCTTGTTTACTCCGCCCCAGGATTCACAGGCTCCGCCCTACCAGGACCAGAAATGCAGGCTGCCTCTGCTTCCGCCCAGCATCTATATGTGTGGTCTAGGATCTGAACTCAGGACCTTCCACCTGCAAGGCAGAGGCTTAACCCCTGAGCCACCTCTCCAGCCCTAAAAGTGCTATGTTTTTGTGTCAGGTAGACAAGGGGTGGGGTGTCATAGTTAGACATAGGTGTCAACTTGACAGGAGGTTTTGAATTCCAGGCCCATTTGTAGAGAATTAATGGTTGAGTTAAGCCCAGAGCAAATCTGCAAGGGATTGTGTACCTGATAGGGAAGGCCCGGTCCATAGTGGGTGGTACTAGCCCCTAAACAAGTGAATAAAATACTAAGAGGTGGTTGAGGAAGTGGGCATCATTCTGTACACTTGGCCAGACATGCTGGTCTGGCAAATAAGGATTGTCCATCTCTTAGCCATTATGTGGTGATGGTGTGTCCAGTTCCCCCAGCCCTGGTATTGGTGCATTCTCTCTCATCAAGCCAGGCTATGAACTGTAACTGGACTATCATAAGAGAAAAAAAAATTTCCTTGTTCCCTTAAGCCATTTGATGGTCATTTACAGCAACAATGCAGGCTGACTGCAACAGGGTGTGTGTGTGTTCTGAGGATGGCTGCAAGTGGAAATTAAACCTGGTCCAGAAAAATGCTGTCTGTGTAATTTCAAGCTATGAAGAGGATCTGGAGTTGTCTAGAATTTTTGAGCCATCATGACTGTGTGATGAGCAATAGAAGAGTGACATTGAGCTATAGGATGTAGAATTTGACTAGCTGGACTTTAGTATTAACTTGATATTCTCTTCTTGTGTCATAATACTTCCACTTTAAATGTTTTATCTGTTCTGAAGTATTTGAATTCATATAACATGATCCATTGATTACAAGATTCTGGCTTTTAAATATATTTAGATTGTAAATTTAACACCTATGGGGACAAGGTGAAGGTTATATTTTAAAAGCAATTTGTTCTTGTGTAAGTTTGATAAGGAGTAGAGTGTCATAGTTATACACAGGTGTCAACTTGACAGTTGAAGCTCTGGGCATATTTGTAGAGAACTTATGGTTGAGCTATGTCCAGAGCAACCTCAGGAGATTGTCTAGTAGATGGAGAAGGCCCAGCCCATAGTGGGTGATGCTTGTATCTGGACAGGGGAATAAAATGGAGAGAACTGTATGAGAAAGTTGGCATCCTTCTGTATATTTGGTCAGACATGCTTGTCTGGCAAATAAGGATGGTCCCTCTCTCAGCTGTTACATGGAGATGATGTGGCCAGTTCTCTTGGACCTGGTATTGGTGTGTGGTCTCCTGTAAAGCTAAACTAAGAACTGAACCAGACTATTTTTTCAAATTATTTATTTATTTATTTTTCCAAATCATACAAACTTAATAGGTATCCTAGTCTCCTCCCTCTACCTCTCCCTGGTCCCCTTTGCTCCCTCCCCCCTCTTTTTGAATTTCTCTCACCCCCTCCCTCCCTTTCTCCCAGTGCCCCCTCTCCCTCAATCCCTGGAGCATCCTTTAGTGTGAAGGTCAAACTTCCCTTTGTGTCCTCCACTCTAATTGAGGTGTAAGGACTTCTAGCATTGCCTAGAGGCTTTTCTTGTTTACCCCTTTAGTATGGGAACACTATTGTGACTGTTAATCCCTTGCCTCTAAGTATCCTGGTGCCTGTGATCCATTCTAGACTTTGGGGGGGGGGTGTCATTGATATGTCAGTCATTGCACAGGCCGTGCAAAGTTCTATTATGGTGACTGTGGCTCTAACTTGTGTGGAGTGTCTTGCATATCATTGCTCTCCCTATTTTTAGGCTCTTAAAAATTTCCCTGAGCTTTAAGATGGGGAGAAATTTGACTGGTCTGATTCCAAGGTGATTAATATAGGGTCTCTGATGTTCTGAATTATGGTTTGTTGTTGTTTTCAGTTTTGCTTGAACCAGACTATTTTAAGAAAATAAATCCCTTATTCCCTTAAGCAGCTTTGTCATGATTTTATCAGCAACCATACTGAGTAAATGCAACAGCATCCTTCTGTATTCTTAGCCAAACATGGTGGCATGGTAAGTAAGACTTGTCACTCTCAGAAGTCCTGTGGATTTGATGTGGTCTGTTTCCTTAGCCCTTGGTGTTTGTATGGACACTCCTTCCAAGATACATAAGGTGTTATAACCACATAATCATAAGTCAAAATAAAACACTTTGCCTCTATAGGCTGTTTGGTTGTGAGTTTATTAGCAACAATGCTGATTTACTGTGAAAACTAAAATCTTTAAAACTTTTGTGTTGAAAAACACTCTTTTAACTGTTTTAAAATATGCATCATTATCATGCTATGTTGTAGAAAAACAAGACTCATTTCTTGTACCTCAATATAAGTTGCAGGTATTGATCATCACCATGTTGCTCCCGTTAGTTAGCCTCTGATAGCTATTATTTTACTTCCTATTTCTGAGTTTCTCTGTTTTAAGATTCAGCATGTAAGTTGATATTAACATTGGTTGTTCACTTGAGAGACTCTAGAATCATGTTTATGAGAATGCTTATGAGTAATTGTCTAGATCAAGTAAGCTTCTAAGAGTGTCTGTGAGGCATTATTTATTAAGGGTTGTTGAATTGGGGAAACCATTGTGAATGTAGGTATCACCATTTCATGGACTTAGGTTCTAAACTTAATAAAAATGAGAAAGTGAGCTGAGAATTTACTAGTTTCTGTTTCTTGACTGGAAATGTAGTGTGACCAGCTGCCTCAAGTTCTTGATGCTATGATTTTACTGCCATGATGGACTATACCCTCAATCCATGAGCAAAAGTGAACCTGTCTCTAACGTGCACTTGCTTGTATTTTGTCATGAAAAACAATTAAGTAATGCAGCAAATCATTATCAGAAACAGGATCAGTGTTGTGACAAGCCTGATCACATAGATCTTAGGGTTTTGGAACTGGTTTGTAGGAGGAATATTATTGAGTTTGGATCTATGGACAGTGACATCCCTAAGACACTACAAACAAGAATGCTAACAAGAATTCCGGGAGAAATATGGATCACTGAAACCTAAATCATGAAGTTTTAATTAGAAATAAAGACTACTGGGAACTGACTAGTGGCCACTTGTGATATTCTGACAAAGAATCTAACTGCATTCCTTCTACATTATGCATATTTAATAGAGCCTGAAAAACAGTAGTATAATTTGTGTTGTGGTTACTGCTCACTGCTCCATTTAAGACCCACAGAGAAAGCATCAAGTACAAAAAAAAATTTCAAACAATTATGCAATTTTTCAGAGGAAAAAATGAGTTTGAGGCTGAGCATAAGGCTATTTTTAGAAAACAATGGCAATTGTTAAAGAGATCAGTACCATTAAACTATACTACAAACACTACAAAGAAGAGTTCACTGAACTGGGCCAATAGAAAAGGACAAGAACCAGTCCATCTGTCCTTGTTTGAAAGCAAATTGCTCCGCAAAGACTGGCATACTTTAATGCTATTTTGGAGGACTGTGGAAATTTTAGGAGGAAGTACAACACTGGGTTTGATAATCTGGCCCTACTTCCTCCTTGTCACTCCCTCTGCTTTCTAAGTATGACTGTAAGGTAAAAACTTCTCTCCTGCTTTTGCCAACAAGTCTTCTCTGCCTGCCACCTTCTGAAAATGAGACACTTCAGTTCAACAGAGACTCCAGGATTCTGGTCATACCAGGAAAATTTGCTGTCAACCAAGCTGTCAGTATGGGGTGGGTTAGCTCATGAGTGAACCTTTGTATTCTCAGGTAGCAGAACAGTCTGAGCAGATTTATCTAAGCCCTTTGGATTTTTGATTACATTATGTGCCAAAGATATTGGATATGGAACCATAACATTCAATCTTCGTTCCTCCAGGTTTTGGGTTTGCTTTGATCTGGTCATTCCTTGTAATGTGCATAACCAGGTGAGAGTACTAAAACTTATTATTTATCATAGCATTTACAGACTCTGTTATAGATGTCATTATATTCCTCTAGTCCATCGCAGCTTTTTCTAGCCAGAAAAATACCTTGTTATTTCCTATTCATTATGGCCATATTTTTTCATTACATAATTTATATTAGTGAGTTTTATTTATTTCTTTCTATTGCATGAGCTTAGTAACTATAATCATTATAGAATGTGATTATTGTGAGAATCTAATGAAAACATCATTTAAAATATCTAGACACAAGAGAAAATTCTCTTACAATAAGAAACTGTTGCAGATCACCTGCATGGTTGCTAAAGAAATCTTGACAAAACAGCTTAAGGTAACAAGGAGCTTACTTTCTCTTATGATTTCTTGCTACAGTTTTATGTCCATCTTGGCAAAAGAACACAAACACTATGGCTAAGGGACTCGATCATTCAATATCCATATGTCTTAGATAGTTACAATCCCTACTTGCTAGACTAGCATGTCTGGTCAAGTATATACAAGGATGCCAACTTTCTCAACCAGCTCTTTGCATTTTATTCACCTGTCTAGAGCCTAGTCCCACTCCCTTGGGTTGGACCTTCCCCATCTGTTAGACAGT
This sequence comes from Typhlomys cinereus, assembly GCA_023101885.1. Classification (NCBI taxonomy): domain Eukaryota; kingdom Metazoa; phylum Chordata; class Mammalia; order Rodentia; family Platacanthomyidae; genus Typhlomys; species Typhlomys cinereus. Next base: position 1,784,589 of record JALPQD010000122.1, on the reverse strand, counting down.
CTCATGTAGATTTATTTAAAGCTAAGTAAACTAATTATCTACAACTTTGGTTAGAACTCGAACCCTCAGTTATCAAGTTGACACCTGTATTTAATTATGATACTTCACCCCTTATCAACTTGACATAAAAACACTACCACTTTTAAACTGTAACTTCAATTGTCAAGTTGACTCCTGTATCTTACTATGACACTTTACCCCTTGTCAACTTGACATAAAAACTTATCACTTTTTAAACTGTAACCTTCAGTCCTTGTCCCCACAGGTGCTAAATTTATCTTATAATAAAAATATATTTAATATTTAAATTATAAATGTCTGAAATTAAAAGTTTTCATAATCCAAATTTAAAATTCAGTCATTACAAGTTCAGTTACTAAAATGTTGGAACTGAACTCTTTTTTTAAAAAAAGTCCCAAATCTTTTACCATTTAGAGTCTATCAAGTCAAAATAAGTTAAATATTTCAACACAGATAAAGACATCAAAATAGAAGAATCACAGCATTGAGAAATCAAATTAAGACCAAAGTCTAATGATATCCAATCAAGTACTGCATATTGGGGCTCATCACATAGTCTATAGGAGCTCTAAGATTCTGGGCAATCCTAATCTCTCTTTATAGCTCAAAGGTGCACAATCAGTGTTTATACGAACCAGGTTAAATTTCCATTCATAGCCAACCTCAGCATACAACCCATGGTTCTGGCATCTCCAACAACTCTCTGGATTCCCAATCTGTAGCTGTATACTTTACCTTTCTTTGCAGGTGCTCCAAACCTGCCCCTTGGTGTCAAACTTCTGCCACTCTCCATGAACTCTCAATTGTGCATTAAAATCAGTACCTCTTGACTAATGCTGACAAATTCCACTGAGCTTGAAATGTAAACTTGCGCCCATTCAAGTCACAGCAGTATCAATTTTTATGTGCTGATTCTGGAAAAGTCCTTTGCTAGGAAGCCAAAACTTCTGAAGAACAAGAAATGGCTTCAAATTTGGCTTTTACCCCTTGAAGGAGTCTGGGTATTCAAATGACAGAATTTCCATATGGTGGTTTCATTTCTTTGACCATCCTAGAGCAAAACACTAGATCTTCTTTCACTGATGTTTATTTTTCCAAAAGTGGCAGCTGTTTTGCTCATCAAAAATTTCAAGGCTGTCCTGGTACTGGCTCAAAAATACATGTAGATCAATGGGTAAGGATTGAAGATCCAGATATAAACCCACACAATAATAGCCATTTGATCTTTGACAAAAGGACCTAAAAATTCAATGGGAAATGAATAGCATCTTCAACAAATGGTACTGGCAAAACTGGATGTCCACATGCAGAAGATTAAAACTGGACCCATACTTGTCACAATGAACAAAAATTAATTCTAAATGGATCAAGGACCTCGATATTAGGCCAGAGACTATAAAAATCCTAGTTGAAAGGTAGGGAACTCCCTAGAGTTGATTGGGTTAGACCAACAGTTCCTAAACAGAAATTGAATAGCACAGTCACTAGAACCAACACTCAACAAATGGGATTTTATGAAATTAAATAGCTTCTGTTCAGATAAAGAGATTGTAACATGAGCTCAAAGGCAACCCACAGAATGGGAGAAAACCTTCACTAACCACACATCTGATAGAGCTCTACTGTCCAGAGTGCACAAAGAACTTAAAAGACTAAACACCAAGGAGATAAATAGCCCAATTAAAAAATGGGCCTGGGAACTCTAAAGAAAGTTTTCCAGGGACAAAATTGAAAGGTCTAACAAATATCTTCTTTAAAAGATATTTGTTAGCCATCCTTAGCCATCAGGGAAATGCAAATCAAAACTTCCCTGACATGTCATCTCACCCAGATCAGGATGGAAAAAATCCACAATACAAACAACAGCAAATGTTGGAGAGGATGTGGAGAGAGGGGAACTCTCCTACATTGCTGGTGGGAAGGCAGGCTTATACAACCACTCTGGTGATCAGTTTGGTAATTTCTAAAATGCCATCTGATGCTTCTATACTACTTCTGGGAATAATCCCCGACAATGGAAAAATTTACTACAGTGATACAAGCACAACCACATTCATAGAAGCATTATTTACAATAGCAAAGTCATGGAATCAGCCCAAATGCCCAACAGTTGGTGAGTGAATAAGGTAAATGCAGTATGTTTTATACAATGGAATACTACTCAGCCATCAAGAAGGAGGAATTAATGAAGTTGCAGGGAAATGGATGAAATTAGAAAAAAATATATTGAGTGGAGTATCCCAGACACAGAAATTTAGATACTTTGTGTATTCCCTAATAGGTGGATCCTAGTACCAAACCCATTTAATGACATATTCAAAGGTAAATCTCTGTAATACCTACTGTAATCACAACGATTATAAACAGGAGGAAAAGGGACAGAGGGCCCTCAGAAAAAAGGAGGGAGAGGAACAAGCTTCAGTAGAAAAATAGGTCACCATCCCACAATGGGCATAAGAATGTGTTTAGTGGTTTTTAAACTCCTATCAAATGCATTTCATATAACATTCCTTAGAGACGTTATAAGTTAGGAAACCACAGATTAATGAAACTTACAAACTCATGCCCTAAAATCACAAAGGGACAAATCATGATCACAACCAAATTTCAGTTGACAAAGAAGGGATTGGGCCTTCACGACTTTATCCAAAAAATTCATATTGGATATTATAACTGTTTTTTTTGTTTGTTTTGGTCTACAGCAATATATAAATACCATTTATCTAAAATAAAACTTAAAAATCTGATCATATGGCCAATAATAATAGTACATAATTTAATTTATTTTTGCAAATTATCTTTTAGTTGATGACCAACTAAATGGAGAAATATTTTAAATGGGATGCTTCATGACATCTTGTAACTGTTTAAAAAACACTGCTACAGACATTAATAACTACCAATGGATAAGATAATTTAATACATTTAAGATGGTATGTTTACTGCTATGTCCCATTGCCTGATCTAATCTCTTTTGAAAAGTACTAACTTGCTCGAAGAGTAGATTCAACAGCAAGTCAACATAGGATAAAGGAATAGCAAATCTTCCCTGCACTTTCTTTTATTTGGGCCATCACTGAAAACCACCCACTATTGGATTTTTTTTACACTAATTTAAAAAGTACCTACAGATTTATTGAGGGCCCAAAAGTTGTTTCTTACAGCTCTGTCCCCAAAAACCTGCAACTGTCAAGTTGACACTTGAATCTAACCATAATTGATTTGATCTCTATGGGTGAAAGCATATCAGAACAGAGAAGTTTAAATAGTCCTCCAAATATTGTACTTATTTAAGAAAATGAAAATTGGTGTGAATAAAGAAATTTCAGCTGGTGGAGCAAAAGGGCTAAGCAACATTCCATTTTGAGCAGAAAAAAATGTCCTTAAGTAGATGCTTAAAACAGGAATTAGATGTAGGGGACATTAAAAAAAAGAAAAATAGGTCACCATCAAATATTGCATGTAAGTAGTGAGACATTTGGAGAAGCTCACTCTCACTTCCCTTTCTGGTCACCTGCAACTGAGGAGGTTTGGTCTCACCAATCAGGGAGGGTATAGGGACTGGCAGACAGATGGTAATCATCCTGCAAATGGGACACTGACCACCCCCCACTTCAGTGTCTTACCCTTATTCTTCCATATTACCTTTGAGTTTTCCCTTATATTAAGATCTTTATTTAAACAGTCTTTTATCTTTGGTTAGGATGTGACCTTCATTAATAATCGGGATGGAGCAAAAGGCAGTGCTAGAAAAGCAAAACTGAAGACAAAAACATAATTCAGAACACCAGAGATTACATTATTTACCTGGAACAGAACAGCCAAATCTCTCCCCATCCTAAACCTCAGGGCACTTTGTGGAAAAGGGGGCAGCAAGAGTGTAATAGCCTAAAGATGGGATGGACCAATGATATCCAAGATATTCCACACAAGTTAGTAGCCATAATCAGAGTTAGCATGATCTGCACAATGGCTGACATGTCAGTGACCCCCAAAGTTAAGCATGGATCATAGGCAATAGGATACTTAGAGCCAAGGGATAAACCATCATAGTAGTATTCCCATGCTAATGGAGAGCCCAAGAAAGGGCTCCTGAGTATACCACTGAATCCTTATGCCTTACTAGGTTGGAGAATTCAGAGGGAGATTTGGCATTCACTAGAGGGATGCTCCAGGGGATGGGAGGGAGATGGGGCAGCACTGGGAGAAAGGGAGTGAGGAGGGTAAAAGGAAGGAGAAGGAGGGAGAGTAGAAGTGGGAACTGGTGATGGTTCAACGGAGTGAGAGGACCAGGGTACCTATTGAGCTTGTATTATTGGGGAAAAAATAAAAGAGAAAAAAGTAAAACACGTAATAAAATTTCAAGGCTGTCAAAACAGTTCTCCTCTATCAAGCATACCAGCCTATCATCTTTAAATTCAACTTGGCCAAGACCTTGGTCCCTTCATCATAAACTGGGCCCAAACAATCCAGAATTCTCTTAGTACCTCTTTTCTTCAAATATGCCATTAAACTCTTAATAATGGTATTTATAATCCATAGTCCTAAAACTTTTAAATATTTCAAATTTCATCTAACAAAATCATTCCACATCTACAAAAGCTTCATTGCCAGATTTGTCATCAGCACCCCACTTCTGGTATCTAATTCTGTTGAAGTTCATTTGCAGTGTTGCTAGTAAAAATCACAACAAAATAGCTTAAGAGAACTTAAGGGGTTATTTTCTCTTCTGATTTCTGGCTGCAGTTGTCTGTCCATCTTGGCAAGAGATCTCACACAAACACTAGACCCAAGGGAACTAGCCACATAATATCCACATAATGATTGAGTGAGGGACAAACCTTATTTGCCATGCCAGCATATCTGACTAAGTATACCAAAAAGATACCGACTTCATCAACCATCTCTTTGTATTTTATTATCCTGTTCAGAGTCTAATCCAACTCACTTTGTGTTGTATCTTCCCCATCAACTAGATAATATTCTGCAGGTTCACTCAGAATTTAACTCACTAATTATCTACAAATGTTCCCAGGGCTCAAATCCTCAATTGTCAAGTTGACACCTGTATCTAACTATGTCAGGAATAATATGAAAAGATCACAAGTAAGCTCTGAGAAAAGCAATGCCATTCACCATTGTTTACAACAAAAGAAACACCTTGGAATAAAGCTAATCAAGGATGTGAAATATCTATAAAATGAAACCTTTAAAATGCTTAAAAAAGAAGTTAAAGAAGATGTCAGAGATTGGAAAGACCTCCTATGCTCCTGGATTAGCAAAATTAACAGTGATATATGTTATATGTTATAATGACCATTCTACAAAATACATTTTTACAGCTTCGATTCAATGCCAATCAAAATTCAAACCCAAACCTTCACAGAAATTAGTAACACAATCTCAAATTTCATATGGAAACAAAAAACCTAAGATAGTAAAAAAAAGCCTGAGTAATAAATACTCCACTGGAGGCATCACCATACCTGACCTTAAACTATACTATAAAGCCATAGTAATAAAAAGAGCATAAGTAGTAACACCAAAAAATTATTGGTTGATGGATTAAAATTGAAGGCTCAAATATAAATGTCTTTCCTGGGGCTGGAAAGGTGGCTCAGGGGTTAAGCATCTGCCTTGCAGGCGGAAGGTCCTGAGTTCGGATCCTAGACCCCACGTATAGACGCCGGGCAGAAGTGGGGGCAGCCTGAGTTTCTGGTCCTGTTAGGGCGGAGCCTGTGAATCCCGGGGCAGAGTAAACAAGGAGGAGATGAAGGGATCCATGGCGGTTCCTGAATTCGTCTGTGGTTCTACACACACACACACACTCACATACACACGTGCACACATGCATACACACACAACACAGAATGGGGTTAACCTCTAGGTAACCAACTACCTTTAAAAAAAAGTACTTTCCAATAGTTAACTGATAGTTGAAACAGATGCAGAATAAGAGTCATTGCATAAGGATAGCATTTTCAACAAATGGTGCTGGAAAAATTGGATATCTATATGCAGAAGTATAAAACTGGACCCTTATTTGCTCCCTAAATGAAAATCAACTCCAAATGGGTCAAAGACCTCAAAGTTAGACTAGAGACTATAAAACTCCTTGAAGAAAAAATAGGGAATGTCCTCAAATTGGCCAACTTTTCCTCAATAGGACTCCAAAAGAATAGAGAATAAAGTCAACATTAAATGAGTAGGAGTATATGAAATTAAAAAGCTTTTTCTCAGCAAAAGAGGTGCCAATTAAGCAAAATGACAACCTACAGATTGGAGAACATTTTCACTAACCACATATCCAATAGAGGAATAATATCCAAAGTACACAAAGAATTTCAGAAATTAAATACCAAGGAAGTAAAATAGTCCTGTTAAAAAATAGCTATTGAAATGAAAATAATTTCTCACAGTACTAAATTTAAATGTCTAACAAACATCATACGAAGTGTTCTATCTCACTAGTCATTAAGGAAATGCAAATTAAACCACCCTGAGATATTGTGTTGCTCCAGTCAGAATGTCTATGATCCAAAACACAAACAATAGCAAATGCTGGCATGGATATGGGGAGAAAGGGAACCTCATGCATTGCTGAGAGGATTATAAACTCATAAAACCCCTTTGTAAATCAACTTGGAGGTATCTAAGTAAGTTAAAAAAATTAAAATTCCATAGGACACAGCCATCACTTCTAGGAATATTCCCAAAGACAGCATTATATCCTGCATCAGATACACATGTACCTATATCCATACCTGCCCTTTTCACAATTGCAAAGAAATGGAAGCAGGCTAGATGTCCAATAGTAGACAAATGGTTAATGAAAATGTGGTACACATATACAATGGAATACTATTCTGCTGTCAGAAATGATGAACTAATGAAATTTGCCAGTAAATGAATGGAACTGAAGAAAACATACTGAGTGCAATATCTCAGAGGCAGAAAGACTTTATAAATTCTTTTTCATAAATGGACATTAGCATTAATCCATTATTTGATGGAACCAAGCAGAAATCCGTACAATGATCATAAATGCAAAAAAAACACAAGGCGGGGGCGGGTGCAAGAAAATCCCAAAAAAGTAGAAATGAAAGAACATTGTCAAACTGCTAAAAAAAAAAAAAAAAAGGCTTCTATAGAAGAAGTTTCTTTTTTTTTAATATTTTTTTAATTTTTTTATTATTATTAATTCAACTGTGTGCATATGCATGTGTATGTGTGCGCATGCACGTGCGTGTGTGTGTGTGTGTGTGTGTGTGTGTGTGTGTGTGTGTGTGTGTGTAGAACCACGGACGAATTCGCGAAACACCATGGATGCCTTTTGCCCCAGGATTCACAGGCTCCGCCCTACCAGGACCAGAAGCGCAGGCCGCCCCCGCTTCCGCCTGGCGTCTATACGTGGGATCTGGGATCCGAACTCAGGACCTCCCACCTGCAAGGCGGAGGCTTAACCCCTGAGCCACCTCTCCAGCCCTCTTTTCTTTTTATAGAAGAAAAGGAAAGGGAAGAACAGGAACAGGACAAACAGGAAAAAGACACAACACAGAATGGGGTTAACCTCTAGGTAACCAACTACCTTCATACTTATCTGTAATGACCACCCCCTACCTGTATAACAGGGAACACACATGTCCACCAGTGTAAATGAGTCTAACAACAGCAGAAAGGGAATAAATTAACAGTGGTCAGGAGGATCAGATGTCTCAATACTAACCACAAACACAAGAGTAATCTTCCATCTAAATACATCTCATTTTATCTTTGAATAGGATAGGATCTCAACACCTAGACAGGACTCAGCCTTGCACAGTGGAACAGCAGTGAAATAGGCAAAAACAGCCCATCAAAATTTTGAGTATCAGTGACCCTACAATGCTCATTCAGAGTCAGGTCTACAAAATCTCTCCCCATCCCAAGGCTTAGGGAACCTTGAAAAGAGGGGGCTGTAAGATTGTAGGAGCCTAAAGATGGGGTAATCCACTACTGGACAAGACATTCCACTCAAGGCAGTGTTGCTACAATCAGGAACTCACTGCATTGAGACCTGTCCTCACCAGACTAGCACTATGACTGATATACCAACATGTCCCCATGGACTATCAAGGATCTCAAAAGAATTATTTAAATGCAGTGGGAACCTTAGGGAAGGACTAGACAGATAAAGGGGACTGCTCTTATCGATGTGTCTCCCCAAGGAAGGACCACTTTGTTTGCTGCTAAAGCAGAGGATCTAGTGGGACCCATAGAAGCAAACAGGCAGAATGGTACGAAGGAGTAAGATGGATTGATGAAAGGAGGGGAGGGAAGGTAGAAAGAGGGGGATATAGGAAGGGGATATAGATGGGGGGCAGGGATAATTACTCAATATGCTTGTAAAACTAGGAAAAATACAATAAAAATAACAAAGATATGTCATTATTTTGCTGTAGGTGGTGGTATTTGTTTGTTGGTGTCTTGTGGGACTAGGCATCCAATACTAGGAAAGCACTCCACCATTGAATATTATCTGATCTCATTTAATCAATTTTTGATGTGAAATGTCTTTATACGTTAAAATATAATAAGTTCATAAAATTCCATTTATTTTTTAACATCAATGATAGGTAGTTGCAGAAAATATGTGCTTATATGAAAATATATTTCAAGTATTTGTGGGCATATCATTAGGTATATATGTACATATGCATATACTTATTTGGAAATATAGACATTTCTATATATGTATGTAAAACAAAGCTATAGTCATGATATAAGTTTTCCCATTTATGATTTTACCTTTGGCAACTGTGGACATTTTTCATTTTTTTCAAAGTAGTAGTTTTGAAAGTTTATTTTTAAATTAATGGGCATAAAACTGTAGCCATTATTTGTGCTTATCCATCAATGTGTTTCCCTTTGGAAACTGTGGATATTTTCCATTTTTTTTCAAAGTAGCAATTTTCTTCTTTTATTTTCACCTTTTGAAATTTATTTTTGCAATTTTCTGCCCCAGACCTGGACTCAGGTGGACTCCTTGCTCCTCAAGTAAGGACTATAGACCATACCCCAGGCCCCAGGTCACCTGTACACCTCACTAGCCTCTCTGCCTTTCTTTTCCAACCTGGACTGGACCAGGGCTAACTCCCTGTTCCTTAGGTAAGCCCCCTATGTAATACCCCAGGCCACAGGTCATCTGCGCACCCCACTGACAGCCAGCTTACCTTTCTGACCCTGGGGAAGGCCCCTAGGCCACAACCCAGGTCCGAGGTGATCTGCACGCTCCACCAGCTACTCTAACTTTCTGCCCTGACCCAGAACAGGACCAAATTATTGTTCCTCAGAATTCAACAGAGTCCAGAGAACACCCAAGCAAAGCTCTAGGGGACCAACACTGAGATCCTCTAAAATCATCCCATCATATGAGAGAGAATCTTCACATCCAATTCTAAGGTAAGTAAACACTTTTTACCATCTTGTTCCTCTCAATTATTATTCACTATAGTTTAACATTTCCACATAGCCATCCAGAAACCCATACAACTCCAGGGACTATACCATTCACCCTCACATATCATCAAGGAAGTAAACCTAAAAAATGCAAAACCATACTGATCTTCAGTCCCTGTCTCCTAAACCTGATTTAATTGAAGGGCTAACAGTCCAATAGCTTCACCTAGGAAATAATACCAACATCAGACAAGTGTACCCAACTCCAAGGCAAAAACTAGCAATAACTGCTCAAATGTAGTTAAATAGTCTATTTCAGTCTAGCCAAAAAAACACAGAAACAAAGAGAAGGTGATAGGAGGTAAAACAAAAATGCCCAGGTCACAACACAAATCCATTAGAAACAAATGTCCTACCAATAGAAGTAACTCCATAATGATGCAATCTAACCAGCACAAACTTACAGAAAATAGCCAAGAAAGCCATACCCAAAATAATGATTTTCAAAACCTGATCTTTACTGACATCAAAACAATGAAAGAGGAAATCCATGAGGAGTTAAATAACTGAATCAACATCTTTGAACAGGAACACAGCAAACATTTGGAGGAGATGAGAAAAGCAGTTGAAGAAACAAAAATAGGCATAGAATAGTTAAAACAACCTCAAGCAGAGGTTAAACTTGAACTAAAAGACAAGTGGTCTTCAACCCAGAACTCAACAGAGAGTCTTATCTGCAGAAATAATGAAGCAGAAAACAGAATATCACATCTTGAAGAAAAACTGGAAGAACTAACCAGTTCAACGGAAGAGGTTGCTAAAGCCAAAAAGATACTTGAGAGGAATATTCAAGAATTATGGGACACCTTGAAGAAGCCTAACATGCACATTCATGGAATATTAGAACAATAATCCCAAAATACTACACCCAAGGAAAATTTTCAAATTATCACAAAGGAAAACTTTCCACATCTAAAGAAAGAGAGGTCCATCCAAATATAAGAGGCATATCTCACCGCAAACAGATATGACCAAAATAGAAATTCACCACAGCAAATAACAGTCAAAAGACTACACATTCAAGACAAAGAGACTTCAAGAGAAAAAAAAAAGTCCCTTCTAAAGGTAAATCTATTAAAATAACAAGTGACTTTTTCAATGGAAACAGTAAAAGCCAGAAGAGCTTGGAGAGACGTATTTACAGTATTAAATGAGCGCAAATGTCAACCATGGCTGATGTATCCAGCAAAACTATGAGTCATGATTGAGGATGAAAGAAAAATTTTCCATCATGAAGATAACTTGAAGCTTATATGACTGCCAAACGAGGCCTTTAAAAAATGCTAGAAAAGATACTCGAGCCTGAAGAAAGGAATGAGCATATGCAGGAGGACAGAAGAGAAGTATAAGGCCACCAAAATTACAAACTAAATAATACACTTAGGAAAGCCACTAAACACAAAAGATGTCAGAAGTTAAAAGTAATTTCTCCATTATAACACTAAATGTCAATGGAATTAACTCACCAATCAAAAGACACAGGTTACAAACATGGATTAGATATCATAACCCATCCATCTGCTGCCTTCAGGAAGCACATCCATCACAAAAGATAGGCACATTCTAAAAGTAAAAGGCTACAAAAATTCTTCAAGCTAATGGAACCAGGAAACAAGCAGGGGTAGCAATTATGCTATCTGACAAAGTGGACTTCAAACCAAAGTAAATCATAAGAGATACAGAAGGATATTAGAATTTAGTCACAGGTACAATTCACCAGGAATAGTGAGAATAATGCATGCACCTAATATCAGTAGACCTTACAGATCTCTACTGAACTTTTTCCATCCAAGCACCAAAGAATACACATTTTTCTCAGTAGTCAATGTAACTTTCTTCAAAATAAACAGCATATTGGGCCACAAAATGAATCCCCCATATACAGGAAAGTTGTAATTATAGTCTGTACTTTATCAGACCACCATAGTCTAAAGATTGATATCCACAATGCAACAAACAGCTGAAAACACACTAACTCCTGGAAACTTAACACTATGATGCTGAATGACAAAGGGGTTCAGTAAAAAATTAAAAAGAAATTCAAGATTTCCCAGAAGTGAATAATGAAAATACATAATGAAAATACAACTGCCACAGAGTCACAGCCTGGAGACCAGGGCTCCCTGGATTGGGTAGAGGCAAGGCTTCCTCACAGAACATGCAACTCTCCAGGGTGAGTGAATCTGAACCCACTTCATTGAAACTTAGTGACAGCTTTATACTAGAAAATTTTAGGGCAAAGAATGTGTCCCTGCACCTGCAAACAGAGGAAAACAAACACAGACTCTCCCAGTCTCCTATGATCAGCAAGAATAAACAATTTGTTTCTAAGTAGCTAACCCATTGTTTGAGGGAAAAGACACAAACAGATTTTATTCTCCCAGTTTTTTCAATTCTGTCTAATCTATAATTGCTTCACCTGATAGCCATGGGGCTGAGCCCACATTGTTTTACAAACACTGCATTTTTAAAATACACAGAGGAGGACTGAGCTCCTTTAATAGTATGGCTGCTTATGTCTCCCTTTGAGGAATTCCAGAAGTATATTGCCACCAGAAGTTGATGAGCCATCCGTGAACCATGCATTCTCCAAACCTGGGGTCCATACTGTCGGGCCCCATTTTGGAAAGGGTGTCTCTTTTGGGTCGGAGGTGATCATTGGTGGGGGTGCACTAAGATGGTCCATCTCTGCGATTTCCCATAAGAGTGCTGTTTGGGGAAGGGAAAGACACAGCCCCCTTGGCTACCGACATGGATTCCCCCAGTTTGGATTGCAAATACCATCTCCAGGGGGCAGTCTTTATGTCTAGACTCTCTGGCATGATGGTCTCTTCCTTCACCTTCAGCCAGGGTAAGAGTGGTATCACGGTTCCTTTTAAAGTTCTACTAAACAGATAATATAGTCATATACTTCTGGAATTTCTGAGTTAGTTCATAGGTGGGAATTTTACCCACCTATGTTTTAAGACTCTAGAAGTTATTCTCTAATTTCTTTAAGATCAGTGCACACATTCTGGCTAGCAAGTCTACTTATTGTGAGTCAAATCTCTATTTACAATTTGATTTAAAGTTAAAAGCAAGCTTTTTCTCTAAACCTAAGGACAGGTAAAAGGCACACCCAATTCCCAGAAGAATTCCTCCTGTCAGAGACGAAACTTAAATTATCTAGGGAGGAAATCCTAGCACCTGCCCATGGGCATTACTGTGATATTCCCCAGGGAGCAGGCTTTAGGTCCCCAACTGGGCAGAGATACACCAAGGCCTGACAATTCCTGTATTTAAATGCCATGTCCTTTTCCCAGAAACTGTTTCCATAGAACAATGTTCTGCATGCTGGGACCTTATCTACCAGAATGGTTGGAATAGGGTGCAGCATTTCCCTCCTTTTTATTTTTTAATTTGAGCTTCTCAAATTCAATGTCGAGCTGTCTGATTTACCATACCAATCTTAATACTAGTAGATGAGTCTGAACTTTGTCCAAAATATAAATTCTAACTCAGTACCCATGTTAAGATAAACATCATTAGTCATTAAACAGTAGATACAATTGATGAGATAGATGTCAGCAAAAGTCAACAGAAAATTGTAAGTCTAGGAACCAAAAGCAAAACAATAATGATTTTTTAAATAGAAAATAAAGTCCTTTAGCTTATGGAGAGCATCAGCTAACTTTTAAAGTCCAGTTTGTAAGAGATTCTCAGAGTCAGTCCAATAGAGATCAGGAATGCATCCTAGAAGGAAATATTTCTGTCTCCTTCAGGTCGGGATCTGGCTCTTTGAGTTGCTCTGCATTGATATCAACTCCCTTTTTCCTGTAGGCAGAGAGCTGTGATTTTGTCAGGGCAATTGTCCATGATTTTCTACTGGGCAGACTAAATGATTGGAAATCCACAGAGTGATCCTAATGGAGAAACACAAAGATACCCGCGACTCCAGCAGAGTCCTGGGTCTGGTTAGAACAGGTGTATTTCAAAGGCATTCTGTCATTGAAGCCATCTTTTACTGTAAAGCCTTCAAAAAAAATTAAACTTTACAAAATGGAGAAACAAATTAAATGAGATGTATCAGAGGAAGTCTTAAATCTAGTTGGAGAATGGTATTACAAAGATCCTCTTAGGGGGTTATTTCTTATCTAAGATGTATAGATGTATAATGTATATCTAAACCCATTATCAAAAACTTTTTTGTCTTTAAAGTGCATGACCCTTATAATGTAAATATAATAGTTCAATTCTATAAAATCTTAAACAGTTAAACCCTCTAGGAGTTGGGATTTTATTAGTAATCAAATCGCTGTTTAATTAAGACAGAGACAATTGAAAACACTTGAATACATGAAGCTTAATTCTTGATTTCTAATTTCTGAGGTTCAATGTCTTTCCTTACATAACATGGAAGAAGGATAATATATAATGCTTCCTTTAACCATCATCTCCAATTTTCAGTCCTTTTATAAATCTAACATCCCACAAACCTTCACAATATACTTTAACATTCCTTTTAAGTAACCAACTCATAGACCTCCTGCACACTTTAACTTCCTAAGTAACATTTCTCATTCCATAAACCTTCTTTAAACTTTTTGTACATCTAAGAACTATGCATATATATATATATATATATATATATATATATATATATATATATATTAACTTGATGGTTCCCTGCTGTTTGTACATTAACTATCTCTCAAGAAAGGTCTTTTAAAAGAGGTGATAATAATAGACCTCATTTTTAAAAGAAATTAATAGTTGAGTCTGATTTGGCATTTTTGAAAGAAAAGTTAACATGAATTTTTAAGTAGATTTTAACACATTATCAAATAGTGGAATGAACAAGCAGCACATGGTCACAAGAGAATATACCTGTATGTCTATGTTTAGATAAGCAATTTTTCCTGGTTGCTAGATTTGATGGGATAAAATTTTATAAAAGAAATCAAGAGGAATAAGAAAGTTTAATTAATTCATATCATACCGGGTTTGTTATTTTGGGAATATATGGAAAAACCTTTAAGAACAGAGTAATATTTTTGTTTGCATTCCTATTAAAAATCCAAACCAAGCAACAAACTTTTATGAAAGAAAACGTAAATTATGTAAAGTATTTAAGTAGTTAAGGCCTTAGACGTCATTAAAATTATTTGTTCTTAAGTATGCATATATTTATTTTAAAAAAGCGGCATGCCAAAAATTTTTAATATTAGCGTGCAATAGAAATGAAAAAAAATTGAAGTGGCCACAGATGTTTTACATTGAAACATAAGACACACAACATGTAGACACAGACCATATAAACATACAAACACATCAACAACATATAATTCACTGATAACAGCCTTGTAATCACCTTTGAAAACATCATCAAAAGCAGATCAACATTTATAAAAACCTTATTTTTGAAAACAAAATCTCATTAGTTAAGTTCAGCAGTTTAATTTAATTATGAAAAATATCAAAAGCAGATTAAACTTTAAAATTTAGTACCAAAACCAAATTATTATTTAAGTCTTTATATTTAATAGATGAATATATTTGTCTAATTTTCTTTTTCTGAAAACTTGTTAGCATTTCCCAAAGTATCATTTGCATTTTAAAAGGCCAAATATTTATATTATTGTTTTCCAAGCTGAGATCCTCCTGCCACAGCCTGTAAAAGCAGCAGTTTTGAGTGGTTTTTATGAATCACAAAAATATTTGAATTACTTTTAGTATATTAGGTTTTATATATATTTATATATTTATATTTTATATATTAGGTTTTTAATATTTTATATATAAATATATAGGTATTTATATAGAGAGATTATATATTTATATAATCTCTAATTGGTTTTTTCTTAGCAATTTAAAAATATTAGGAAGACAAGTTCTTGTCCTCTTATTTTTATTTATTTATTTATTTTCCTTTTTATCTATATAAAACCAAATTTTGGGATTTACACTCCCTTCAATAAAAGAAAGATATAAATTTACAACTTAATAAAATTACAATTGTTTCTAATCTTTTTGATCTTAACATTATGCGTTCTATTTGATGGTTTTACATGTTCTAATTTTAACTGTTCTTGCACCAATTGTTCTATAGCCTGTATTTTTTCTATTGATAGAGGCCACTGCTCAGTCCATACAGGCTCTTTTGATTTCCATTGTATCTTATTAGCATAATAAATAACTGTGGCCCCAATTAAAATTTTTTGTTCCAATTCTACAGGATCAGGAACTACTAAAGTCATTTCCATGGAGGATAAAACATCTCTTCCCCATAACGAGAAAGGAAGAGAGGGAATGGCATAAAGCTGAAAACTTTTTGATTTAATAACTCCTGCCCATTTTGATATTTGTACCCCCTATGTATAGGCTGGTGAGGCATCCATGCATATTTTGCTGTAATTGCTCATAGACTCTTCCTTTCTGACTGATCTTAACAGATCCTGGCACATTGCATTTGCATTCTCAAAGGCCAATTGCTTTGTAACTATTTCTGTAGCTTCTAGGTTTGGCTCCCTATGTGGGATCTTCACTTTTTATTCTTCTAACCTGTAGTATTGCTTTAAGAAAGCCTAACTCTGTGGGAGGCCTTTTAGATCACTCAAGGGGAAATGGCACTGAAGCCTTTAGAAATACTCCATCCTCCTCACTAGGGTGAGGTGCTGCTTCTTCCTCTAAATCAGTCTCCTCAGAGGGAGACAGGATATTATCATCCACTTCTTTCTTTAAACTTACTGTTACAACATCTTGAGGCTTAATTAAGCCTTCATAATTTCTATCTTTATTTTCCTTTGGAGTCAGAGGAGACTTCTCCTCTAACTTAGTTTCCTGTGCTATGGTTACTGTTTCTTGACTGGGACCTAAAGAATCTATCATTGGTGGAGCCGAGGGCATTGCAGGAGCAGCAAAACTGAAAAAAATAAATCAACAAACCATAATCCAGAACATCAAAGACTCTATATCAATCAGCTAGAACTAGGCCAGCCTAATCTCTCCCTATCCTGAAGCTCAGGGAAATTTGCGGAAGAGGGGGCAGTAAGATTGTAAGAGCACAAGGATGGGAGGAGCAATGATATGCAAGATACTCCACAAAAGTTAGGGCCGAAGCAATCATATTTGGACTTTACATGCCCTGCACAATGTCCAACACACTATTGACCTCACAAAGTCTAGCATTTGCTAAAGGTACTAGGATCCTTGGAAGCAAGGGATTGACAGCCACAGTAGTGTTCCTAAGCTTTCTGGGAAATGCCATTGGGTCCCTGCACCTCATTGGAGAGGAGGATCCAGAGGAGAGTTTGGCATGCACATTAAAGGATGCTCCGGGGATGGGAGGGGGAGGCACTGGGGGATGGGGAGGGAAGGGGGAGGAGAGGAGGGCACAGGGGGTTAGGGAGGTGGAGGGAGGGGGGCACCAGCGTACCTGTTAAGTTTGTATGAGTGGAAATAAAAAAAAAAAACTTTGGAATAGGAAAAAAAAACATTTATTGTTAAATTGACCATAGTCAATCAATACTTTTGTTTTAAAAATGTTACAATGAAAAGAATATTAAATAATTATATAATTTTCATTAATAAAAAAAAATCCCCCCCCAAAAGAATCTATCATTAAACTCCATAGAGAAAACGCAAAAACCGGGATATTTTCTAGGTCTATGAACATTATAATAGTATTTCATTTCTTTTCCTATCCTTTTTCAAGTTTGTGGATCCAAGGTTCCTTCCTCTGGAAACCAAGGACAGCATTTTTATACAGAACACAAAAACTTTCTTAACTGTTTAGAAGATACATGAACTCCTCGTGCCATTTACTTAGGTACACCAATAAAGAGTCTTCTCTCTTAGACTCAGTATAGCCCATGCTTTTTATCCACCTTCTTAACTCAGCTCCACTCTCCTCAGAGGGGTCCTCTGTACCCTAGCGCAATCCTTTCTTTTTTTTTTTATTTATTTTATTTTTTTATTTATTACTTATTCAACTGTGTGTTTATGCGTGTGTGCGCGTGTGTGTACATATGTGTGTGTAGAACCACAGACGAATTCGAGAACCACCATGGACACCTCCACCTCCTCCTTGTTTACTCTGCCCTGAGATTCACAGGCTCTGCTCTAAACAGGACCAGAAACGCAGGCCACCCCCGCTTCTGCCAGTGTCTATACATGGGGTCTAGGATCCAAACTCAGGACCTTCTCCCCTCAAGGCAGAGGCTTAACCCCTGAGCCACCTCTCCAGCCCCCAGAATCCTTTCTTTATCTGTCTTCTTGATCAGATCCCCTGGAGTCCCAGGGGTCTTCTGTGCCCTGACGGAATTCTTTCTTGCCCGTCTTAACTCTCATGTCCAAGGGGTTTTCTGCACCCTGACGGGATCCTATCCTTGCCTGAAAAACTTAAAGAGAAAAGAAAAGAAAAAAAGAAAGAGGAACGACTAACCCAGTCCAGTGTCCCTGTTTGGGGGCCAGATGCCACAATCCAGAGTCGCGGCCTGGAGACCAGGGCTCCCCAGATCGGGTGACGCAAGGCTTCAGTGGAGATGGTGAACAGAACACCCAACTCTCCAAGCTGAGCGAATCTGAACCCATTTTATTGAAACTTAGTGACAGCTTTACACTAGAAAATTTTAGGGCAAAGAATGTGTCCCTGTACTTGCAAACAGAGGAAAACAAACACAGACCCTCCCAGTCTCCTATGATCAACAAGAATTAACAATTTTTTTTTCTAAGTAGCTAACCCATTGTTTGAGGAAAAAGACACAGATTCTATTCTCCCAGTTTTTTCAATTCTATCTAATCTATAATGCTTCACCTGATAGCCATGGGGCTGAGCCCACATTGTTTTAACAGAGACTGCATTTTTAAAATACACAGAGGAGGACTGAGCTTCTTTAATAGTAAGGTTGCTTATGTCTCCCTTTGAGGAATTCCAGAAGTATATTGCCACCAGAAGTTGATGAGCCATCCGTGAACCATGCATTCTCCAAACCTGGGGTCCATACTGTCGGGCCCCATTTTGCCAAGGGTGTCTCTTTTAGGTCGGAGGTGATCATTGGTGGGGGTGCACTAAGATGGTCCATCTCTGTGATTTCCCATAAGAGTGCTGTTTGGGGAAGGGAAAGGCACAGCCCCCTTGGCTACCGACATGGATTCCCCCAGTTTGGATTGCAAATACCATCTCCAGGGGGCAGTCTTCACCTCTAGACTCTCTGGCATGATGGTCTCTTCCTTCACCTTCAGCCAGGGTAAGAGTGGTATCACGGTTCCTTTTAAAGTTCTACTGAACAGATAGCATAGTCATATACTTCTGGAATTTCTGAGTTAGTTCATAGGTGGGAATTTTACCCACCTATGTTTTAAGACTCTAGAAGTTATTCTCGAATTTCAAGATCAGTTCACACATTCTGGCTAGCAAGTCTACTTATTGTGAGTCAAATCTCTATTTACAATTTGATTTAAAGTTAAAAGCAAGCTTTTTCTCTAAACCTAAGGACAGGTAAAAGGCACACCCAATTCCCAAGAATTCCTCCTGTCAGAGATAAAACTTAAATTATCTAGGGAGGAAATCCTAGCACCTGCCCCATGGGCATTACTGTGATATTCCCCAGGGAGCAGGCTTTAGGTCCCCAACTGGGCAGAGATACACCAAGGCCTGACAATTCCTGTATTTAAATGCCATGTCCTTTTCTCAGAAACTGTTTCCATAGAACAATGTTCTGCATGCTGGGACCTTATCCACCAGAATGGTTGGATTAGGGCACAGCATTTAACATATCAAAATCTCTGGGAAACAATGAGAGCTGTCCTAAGAGTAATTTTATAAGTCTTAATGCCTATATCAACACATCACAAATAAATAACTTAACAATTCAGCTTAACACTTTAGAGACACAAGAGTAATTCAATCCCAAATATAATACGAGAGGAGATCAGTGAAATCGGGAGAAATATCTGAAATTGAAATAAGGAAAACTATATAAAGAATCAACCAATTGAAAAGTTGGTTCTTTGAAAAAAATCAATAAGATTGCTACATCTCTAGCAAAATTAAACAAAATCAAGAAAGAGAAAACCCAAATTAACAAAATTAGAATGAAAATGGAGTTATCACAACTAATACCCAAGAAATTCAGAGAAATCGTAAGGTCATATTTCAAAAACTTATACTCCATGAAATCTGATAACACAAAGAAATGGATGAATTCCTAAGTAAGCACAACTTACTTAAATTAAATCAGACAGTTTTGAATTATTTAAATAGTCCTATAACATATGAGGAAATTGATGAAGTAATCTTGAATTTTCCTACCAAAAATGTCCTGGACTATATGGATTTAGCACATAATTCTACCTGACTTTTAAGAAACAACACCAAAATTCCTTAAACTGTTCCATCAAATTGCAAAGAAAGGAACACTGCCAAATTCTTTCGATGAAGCTAATATCATCTTAATCCCAAAACTAATAAAGATACACTTATAAAAGAAAACTACAGGCCAATCTCTTCGATGAACACAGATGCAAAGATTCTCAACAAAATCTTAGCAAATCAGATTCGAAAACATCAAAAAGATCATTCACTGTGATCAAATAGGCTTTATCCCAGGCACAAATTTTGGTTGAGCATATGCAAATCAATAAATGTAATCTGTCATATAAACCAATCCAAAGTCCAAGACCACATGATACTCTCGATAGATGCAGGAAAAGCTTTTGACAAGATGCAACATTTTTCCTTTACCCCACCCCGCTCCGCCAGTCTGGATGCGCACGCGGTCCAGCTGGGCCTCACCCCACGACCTAGGTAAGCTCTGCCCACGCCCGCCCACCAGAACCCCAGGTTAGCCCAAGGGACCCGGCTCCGACCCCACCATCCAGACGCAGCCGCGCAGGGCCGAGGGACGAGGAGGACCTGCCCCCTGCGCCCGGGCACCGCCCCAGCTGCCCTGGTGTTAAATAGCAACATGCCGACACCCCCATCCTCCCATTCCCCACCCTGCTCTGCTGGTCAGGACTCGTGCTCTGTCCCCAGGGCAAATAATTCAGTATAGTGAAATTGAAAGATCTTAAAAGTTAAAACGACAATGCCAAAGTCAAAGTGCAAATCCATGAGAAGCAACACTCAAGTAAACAAATTTCCCACTGAAGAAATTAATCCCATAATGTTAGACTCCAACCAGAACAAACCCGTAGAAAAAGGCCAAGAAAGCCTGACCCAGAATAACGACTTTCAAAAATATGATCATTACCATGTTCAATACTATGAAAGAGGAAATCCGGGAGGAATTACATAATCGAATCAATCGCTTTGAAGAGGAACACAACAGACATTTGGAGGAGTTGAGAAAAACAGTGGAAGAAACAAAAACTGGCATAGAGCAGTTAAAACAGACTCAAGCAGAGTTTAAAACTGAGCTACAAGACAAGTTATCTTCAACCCAGAACTCCATAGAGAGTCTTATCAACAGAACGAACAAAGCAGAAAACAGAATTTCAGACCTTGAAGATAAAGTGGGAGTACTACCAGCTCAATGGAAGAGGTTGTTAAAGCCAAAAAGATACTTGAGAGAAATATCCAAGAGATATGGGACACCCTGAAGAAGCCTAACATGCGTATTCATGGAATACCAGAGCAAGATTCTCAAAATACCACCCCTGAGGAAATTTTTCAAATTATCATCAAGGAAAACTTTCCTCATATAAAAGAAGAGAGGCCCATCCATATACAAGAGGCATTCCGCACCCCAAACAGATACGACCAAAACAGAAGCACCCCACGGCAAATAATAGTTAAAACACTCCACATTCAAGATAAAAAACTGGTGCTGAGAGCTTCAAGGGAGATAAAACAAGTCACTTTTAAAGGTAAACTTATTAAAATAACAAATGACTTCTCAGTTGAAACAGTAAAAGCAAGAAGAGCTTGGAGAGACATACTTCAAGTATTGAATGAGCAAAACTGTCAACCCAGGCTGATTTACCCTGCAAAACTATCCGTCATGATCGAGGGAGAAAGAAAAATCTTCCAGCACAAAGACAACTTGAAGGGATACATGTCCACCAAAACAGGCCTTCAAAAAATGGTAGAAATGATACTCAAGCGTGAAGAAAAAAACAGGCATATCCAAGAGAACAGAAGGCAAATATAACACCATTAAGAGCAAAGCAATATACTTATAAAAACTACTAAACATAATAAATGTCTGGAATTAAAAATAGTTTCTCCATTATTACACTAAATGTTAATGGAATTAATTAACCAATCAAGAGACACAGATTACAAACTTGGATTAAAAATCACAAACCATCAATCTGCTACCTGCAGGTAACCCATCTCACCACAAAAGATAGGCACTGCTCTAAAAATAAAAGGCTGCTCAACAATTCTACAAGCAAATGGACGCAGAAAACAGGCAGGGGTAGCCATTATGCTATCAGACATAGTGGACTTCAAACCAAAGAAAATTATAAGAGACACGATGGATACTACATTTTAGTCACAGGTACAATTCACCAGGAAGACTTCACAATACTGAACATATATGTGCCCAATACGGGCCCCTCCACATTCATCAAGAAAACCCTACAACGTCTAAAGCAAGAAATCATCCCCCAAACGATAATTCTTGGGGACTTCAACACCACCCTCTCAACATGGGATAGATCAACAGGATCAAAAGCTTAACAGAGACACTTTGGAACTTAATCAAACCCTGAAAGAAATGGACCTTACAGATCTCGAACTTTTCACCCACGTACCAAAGAATACACATTTTTCTCAGCAGCACACGGAACTTCACCAAAATAGATCACATATTGGGCCACAAAACGAATCTACACATATACAAGAAAGTTGAAATTCTAATCTGTGCCCTATCAGACCACCACGGCCTAAAGCTGGACATCCACAACACATCAAACAAGAGAAAATACACTAACTCCTGGAAACTTAACAATATGATGCTAAATGAGAACTGGATTCAGGAAGAAATTAAAAAGGAAATTCAAGATTTCCTGAAAGTGAATGATAACGAAAATACAACTTACCAAAATCTCTGGGACACAATGAAAGCTGTTCTAAGAGGTAAGTTCATAGCTCTTAATGCCTACATCAAAAAAATGGAAACATCAGAAATAAACAACTTAACAATGCAGCTTAACGCTTTAGAGAAACTAGAGCAATCTGATCCCAAAAGTAGTAGAAGAGAGGAGATTAGCAAAATAAGGGGAGAAATATCTGAAATCGAGATTAAGAAAACGATAGAAAAAATCAACCAGTCAAAAAGCTGGTTCTTTGAAAAAATCAATAAGATTGATACACACCCAGCTAAATTAACCAAAAGCAAGAGAGAGAAAACCCAAATTAACAAAATTAAACATGAAAATGGATTTATCACTAGATTAGTGATTAGAAGTGAACATGGAGTTATCACTACTGATACCCAAGAAATCCAGAGAATTATAACATCATATTTCAAAAACTTATACTCTGTGAAGTTTGACAACACAAAAGAGATGGATGAATTTCTAAGTAAACACAACTTACCTAAATTGAATCAGGAAGTTGTGAATTATTTAAATAGTCCTATAACATATAATGAAACTGAGGAAGTAATCTTGAATCTTCCCACCAAAAAATGTCCTGGACCAGATGGACTCAGCACAGAGTTCTACCAGACATTTAAGGAGTTAATAATACCAATACTCCTTAAACTGATCCATCAAATAGCAAAGGAAGGAACACTACCAAATTCCATCTATGAAGCTAATATCGTTTTAATACCAAAACCTAATAAAGATTTACTTAAAAAAAAAACTATATGCCGATCTCCCTGATGAACACAGACGCAAAGATTCTCAACAAAGTTTTAGCAAATCGGATTCAAAAACATATTAAAAAGATTATTCACGGGGACGAAGTAGGCTTCATCCCCAGCACACAAGGTTGGTTCAACATACACAAATCAATAAATGTAATTCATCATGCAAACCAGTCCAAAGTCCAAGACCACATGATACTCTCGATAGGTGCAGAAAAAGCTTTTCACAAGATCCAACAGCCTTTTATGATCAAAACGCTAGAGACAGTAGAAATGGAAGTAACCTTTATCAATATAATAAAAGCTGTATACAACAAGCCCACAGCAAAGATTATGCTCAATGGGGAACAATTCAAGCATTCCCACTTCGATCAGGAACTAGACAAAGCTGTCCACTCTCACCACTTCTATTCAATATTGTACTTGAAGTCTTAGCTGAAGCTATAAGACAAGAAAGGGACATAAGAGGGATTCAAATAGGCAAGGAAGAAATCAAGCTATCCCTATTTGCAGATGACATGATCTTATACTTGAGTGATCCCAAAACCTCCACCAGGAAGCTCTTGGAACTAATTGAGAAGTTCAGCAGAGTGGCAGGATACAAAATAAATGTGCAATAATCAGAGGCCTTCCTATATGCCCAGAATGAAAGAAATGAAAAAGCCTTGAGAGAAACCATCCCATTTACTATAGCCCCTACAAAAATGAAATACCTCTATATTAACCTAACCAAGGAGGTAAAAGACTTTTACAATGAAAACTTTAAAACCCTATAGAAAGAAATTGCAGAAGACATCAGAAGGTGGAAAGACCTCCCATGTTCCTGGATTGGCAGAATCAACATTGTAAAAATGACCATCCTACCAAAGACAATATACAAATTCAATGCTATACCAATTAAAATCCCAAAGCAATTCTTCAAGAAGTTGACCAAACAATCTCAAAATTCATATGGAGGCATAAAAGACCAAGGATAGCAAAGACAATCCTGAGTAATGAAAACACTGCTGGAGGAATTACCATACTGAACCTTAGTCTATATTACAAATCCATAGTTATAAAGACAGCCTGGTACTGGCTCCAAAATAGACACACAGATCAATGGATAAGGATTGAAGACCCAGATATAAGTCCCACAAAATTACAGCCATTTGGTCTTTAACAAAGGGGCCCAAAGAATCCAATGGAAAAAGAAGAGCATCTTCAACAAATGGTGCTGGCAAAACTGGATCTCCACATGCAGAAGATTAAAGCTGGACCCGTACTTGTAACCATGTACAAGACTTAATTCCAAATGGATCAAGGACCTTGATATAAGGCCAGAGACTATAAAAACCACAGTTGAAAGGATAGGGAACTCCCTCGAGCTGATTGGGCTAGGCCAACATTTCCTAAACAGACATCCAATGGCACAGTCACTGCTACCAACTCTCAACAGTTGGGATCTTGTGAAATTAAAGAGCTTCTGTTCAGATAAAGAGATTGAAACACGAGCTCAAAAGCAACGCACAGAATGGGAGAAAATCTTCACTAACCACATATCTGATAGAGCTCTACTGTCCAGAGTGCACAAAGAACTTAGAAAACTAAACACCAAGGAAACCAATGGCCCAATTAAAAAATGGGCCCTTGAACTTAAAAGAAATTTTTCCAGGGATGAAATTAAAATGTCTAACAAATATCTTAAAAAATGCTCCACTTCTTTAGCCATCAGGGAAATGCAAATCAAAACTTCCCTGAGATATCATCTCACCCTGGTCAGGATGGCAAAAATCCATAACACAAACAACAACAAATGCTGGAGAGGATGTGGAGAGAGGGGAACTCTCCTACACTACTGGTGGGAGTGCAGGCTCATACAGCCACTCTGGCGAGCCGTCTGGAGATTCTTAAAGAAATTAAAGATTGAAATGCCATATGACCCTGCGATTCCACTTTTGGGTATAACCCCCCCATACAGCAGAGGTTCACCTCGATAGCACAAGCACAACCATGTTCATAGCAACACTCTGTACAATAGCAAAGACTTCGAATCAACCCAAATGTCCAACAGTTGACGAGTGGATAAGGAAACAGTGGTACATCTATACAATGGAGTACTACTCAGCCATCAAAAATGATGAATTACTGCAATTTGCCTGGAAATGGATGTCATTAGAAACAATTATATTAAGTGAAGTATCCCAGACCCAGAAAATTAAGTGCTGCATGTACTCCCTAATCGGTGGCTCCTAATACCAAACCCATCCAGCCCATCTTGAGACACTCATAGGTAAATCTATGTATTACCTACAGTAATTGCAAGGATTATGAACAGGAGGGATGGGGTTGGAGGGCCACACCAGACACAAGGAGAGAAGTGACCATGTTACACTAGAGAAAATAGGCCTCCATTAAGGACTGCAAGAAAGTAATGTGACACCTAGTTAAGTTCACAATTCGTTCCTGATCATTTACAACTAAGGGGGTATGAACTCACCAGAAGGGGAGGGCATATAATCCGGCAGATTAAAAAGTAACCATTTTGCAAATGGGTGATTGACCCCTCCCATTGCTTAACGCCGTATGACCCTGCAATTCCACTTTTGGGTATAAGTATTACATCTACTCTTGAATGTACTCATAATAAGACTCCAGTTTAACAGCTTTCTGTCTCTGGCCAGGGGGTGACATACAGTGCCCATCACGATGGAGTGAAGGGCATTACAGGAGCAACAAAACTGCAAAAGAAAATCAACGAACCACTATCCAAAACTTCAGAGACTCTATATCAACCACCTAGAACTAGGCCAGACTAATCTCTCCCCATCCTGAAGCTCAGGGACATTTGCGGAAGAGGGGGCGGTAAAAGTATAAGAGCAAAAGGATGGGAGGAGCAATGATTTGCAAGATACTCCACACAAGTTAGGGCCGAAGCAATCATAATTGGACATTGCATGCCCAGTGCAATGTCCAACACACTACTGACCTCACAAAGTCTAGCATCTGCTAAAGGCACCAAGATCCTTGGAGGCAAGAGATTGACAGCCACAGTAGTGTTCCTATGCTTAAGGGGAACACGGGAAAGCGTTCAGGGAAATGCCACTGGGTCCTTGTACGTCATCGGAGAGGAGGGCCCAGAGGAGAGTCAGGCATGCACAAGAAAGGACTCTGGGAATCGGGGCAGGAGGCATGGGGGGATTGGGCAGGAGGGGTGAGGGGAGGGGGAGCAGGGGGTTCGGGGGGGGGAGGAGGAAGGAGGGAGGGAACTGGTGTACCTATTAATTTTGTATGAGCTGAAATAATAATAAAATATATTATAAAAAAGATGCAGCCTTTTTTATAATCAAAACTTGAGACAGTTGGAATGGAAGGAACTTTTATCAACATACACAACAAGCTAACAGCAAGGATTATACTCAATGGAGAAAAACTTGAAGCATTCCTGCTTCCATCAGGAACTAGACAAAGGCTGTCCACTCTCACCACTTCTATTCAATATTGTACTTGGTGTCTTAGCTAGAGTTATAAGACAAGGGAGGGAGATAAAAGAGATTCAAGTTGGAATGGAAGAAGTCAAGATATCTCTATTTGCAGATGACATGATCATATATATACCCGAGTGATTCTAAAAACTCCACCAGGAAACTTTTGGAGCTAATACACAAGTTCAGCAGAATGACAGGTTACAAAATAAACTTGCAAAAATCAGTGGCCTTCTATAAACCAAGCATGAAAAATGTGAAAAAATCCTGTAAGAAACAATCCCATTTACTATAGCCTCTAAGGAAATGAAATACCTTGGTATAAACCTAACCAAAGAAATGAGAGACCTTTATAATGAAAACTTCACTCCCTAATATGTAGATCTTAGTAACAGACCCACTTAATGACATATTAAAAGGTAAATCTCTGTAAGATCTACTGTAATCCAGAAGATAATGGACAGGAGGGAAGGGAAATGAGGACCTCAAAAAAAAGGATAGGTAAACATGGTTCAGTAGAGAAAATAGTCCACGGTCATGTAGTCACGGTAAGTAGTGAGATATTTAGTGCAGCTCACTCTCACTTCTCTTCCTGGGCACTCTGAGATTGAAGAGGTTTGAGCTCCCTAATCAGGGAGGGTATAGGGAATGGCACTTATTAGAGTGTCTATGGTGTCTAACTTCCTGAGTATTGGATACTTCACTCAATATATTTTTTCTAATTTCATCCTTTTACTGGCAAATTTCATTAGTTCATCTTTCTTGATGGCTGAGTAGTATTCCTTTTTGTAAATATAGCCCATTTTCATTATCCAGTTGTCAACTCTTGGACATTTGGGTTGATTCCATGACTTTGCTATTGTAAATAGTGCTGCAATGAACATAGTTGTGCTTGTGAATTTCTCTTAGCCTCACTTTCTATCCTCACTTTCTTCCCTATTACTCCTTCTGTCCATCCCGCTCCCAGTCAGTAGCCCTCTGCCTTCTTGTGTTTTTGTATAAAATCCAGGATCCAGAAATGAGAGAAGCCACACAATTTTTGTCTTCGTGAATCTGGCTTATTGTGGTTAATATAATTACTGACTTCTGTAGCTATTTTCCAGAAAGCAACATGATTTTATTCTCCGAATAACCTAATTTTATATGCTGACTAACCTAACTTTAATGATCTCATATTTCATTTCATATAGATACCTTAATTCCCTGGTCATTTTCCATTACTGGAAATTCATTGCTTTGTACAAACTAAAAAAATCACACAATATCTATTTTAAATCCAAATTTATTCATTTATTGGTAATTAATTACATTCTTTAATTGCATGATTTTTATTTTTCCAAGAAGCATATGCTAGGTCCTGTGTTTAGCAAAGAAATGTGGCCACAGTGAAAAATATAAGTAAAAACTGAATATCATCTGTAGTGACTTTCTATGAAAATCCATTCTTTGTTTCAAGTTCTATAAAGAATTAAGCTTCGATTTAAAGATGTGAACTCCTGAAAATCAAACCTTCTTTTAACTGTATTTATGGAAACTTCTAATACATGTTGATGCTTCCATAATTATCACTTCAAATTCAAACTTCAAAAATGAGAAAGCTTTTAATGATGAAAAATTTAAATCCCAAGCTCTACCTTATGCTGTGGACAATCTCTTAATTGCTTGCTGTTCAAAATCCAAGTGTACCTTAATTGAAAACCTCTAATGTTCTAGACACTGAGGGCAAAATAATTAATAATTCAAGGTTTTATACAAAAAATACAAGGAGCTCATGTGGCTTAAAAGATGAATGGATAGGCATGTGGGACTATGCTCACAAAACATTGTGACAGATTTCCTCAGTGGATCAATACTACATCACTTTGTAGCTAAATAATGTTCACAGAGGCATTATTCACTATAGAAAGGAAGTAAACAGGGAAACCAAAGGTAGCATGTACATTTGATGAAATATTTTCCACAAATTCTAAAGGAATGAATTGTGTTATGTATTCTGAAATAAGCCAGACATCATAAGATGAATACCACACAATCATACTTAAATGATGTTTTCTGTTGCTGTGAGATACCACTCAAAGTCAAGCAATTTAAGGGATTTAAGGGAGAAAGGGGAGATTTATTCAGTTTACAGTTCCAGAGAGGAAATGACAGTCCTTTATTGTGCAAAAGGCATGGCTGACTGCCAGAATCTGGAGGAGGTCTAGGTTACATCAAACATGGGAGGCTAAGAGTTGCTGCTAGCTCTGAGAATGGCTGCAAGCTCAAGAGCAGACTCACTCACTCAACCAGAGCAGGGCTCCTCAACCTCAAGGCCCACAATCCGTGACTGCCTTGACCAGCAATGCTCCACCTCCTATAGGTGCCACGACTTTTCAAAACTAAAGATTCAAACCACATGAGCTTGTGAGGAACTACTCACATTTCAAACCGTGACATGTTAACCATCAAAATACTCAAATTCATAGGTACAAAAAGGTGAATAGTTAAACATAGATATCTGGCCTTGTCTATTTACTACACTTCTACATTATTTGGATAGGTTTATAGTAGCTGGCATGAATTCCCTGAAAATAAGGGGTTTAGAACTCATTCAGAAAGTAATTTTTAATCACTGATCTTACATACCACTGTTGCACTCCTATATTCGTCTTACCAAAGTTGTAGTAACATTAAGTGTTCATAACTGAGTGATATCCTCCATCTCTCTTCTTTGCCTGAGACACTTGTCTCTTTTTTCTTACCTTACACCTTATTAAAACTATCACCTAATTTTCCATCCTTTTAGGTTTTTATTTCATATTGACCTTATTTATTTCTTTGTCTGTATTCCTTTGTTTCCACTACCTTGGGGTCTTCTTTAAGTCTGCTCCCTAAATTACGTTCACTTGCGCTTTGTGTATGTTGTTAAAGTTTCTGTTTAATTATATCATTCTTATGTTTTAATGTTAATAATCCCCCTATAAAGGAGAACATGTAACATTTGTCTTTCTGCATTTGGAATATTTCACTAAGTATAATTTCTTCCTGGTGCATTTATTTACCAGCAAATTTTATTAATTCATTTTTCTTGACAGCTGGAAAGCATTGTAATGTGTATGTATAGCATAATTATCCATTCATTTACTGTTGGACATTTAGACTGATTCCACATTTTTACTATTGTGAATAGAGTTGAAATGAACATGTATGTCCATGTTGAACATGTATGAACATGTATGGGGGCATGTTGGTATGTCTGTAGTAAGATGTGGCTTTCTCTGGGAATATTTCCATGAGTGGTATGGCTGTGTCACATGTTATTTTTACTTTTAACTTTTTTAGGAACATCTGTACCAATCTTCAGAACAGAAAATTTTCTTCCCTACTAGTAATATATGAGCATATCCTTCCCCATGGACTCTCTCTAACATTTGTTGTTTGTGTTTTGAATTTTAATCATTCTGACTGGGTTGAGATGATATCTCAGAGTGCTTTTAATTTGTGTTTTTCTGAAGGATAGAATGGAATATTTTTAAGATATTTGTTAGACATTTACATTTTTAATTATTTTTAAAATGTTCTATTTTTACAAGCATATTGACTACTAACCCCTGCTTCCATCTATCCTCTCACTCATCCCTTCCCTTCCCTTCATCAAAACCTCCTGCTCCCTCCCACCCTTATGTCTGTATGCTTCTCTTGTGGGAGGTCAGGCCTCTTGTGGCTTGTCTAATTGCCTCTCTTTGGACCATTCCAATGATAGGAGTATTTCTCTTCACTTATCCAGCTTTAGACCTCAAGGATCTTTCTTTCCTTTCTAGGTAGGCTATGGGGGCATGTTGGTATGTCAGTCATTATGCAGGTCTGGAAAGAACAATTCTCACTGTGATGAGTTCAAAGATGCAGTAGTCCTGTAGTAAGTGGAATTGTATAGATGTACCACTGTTTCCTTGGTGCCTTTAGCAGATGCTAGATTTTGTGAGGTCTATAGTGTGTTGGACATTGCAGCCGGGCATGCAAATTCCAATTATGATTGCTTTGGCCCCAACTATTGTTGAGAATCTTGCAAATTGTTGTTCTTCCCATCCTTTTGCTCTTACAATCTTACCGCCACCCCCTCTTCCACAAATGTCCCTGAGCTTCAGGACTGGGGAGAGATTAGTCTGGCCTAGTTCTAGGTGGTTGATATAGAGTCTCTGAAGTTCTGGATTGTGGTTTGTTGATTTTCTTTTGCAGTTTTGCTGCTCCTGCAATGCCCCTCACTCCATCCTGCTGGGCACTGTATATCACCCCCTGGCCAGAGACAAAAAGCTGTTAAACTGGAGTCTTATAATAAGAGCACATTCAAGGGTAGATGTAATAAAAGTAGGAAACCTCAGTGAGGGAGGGGTCAATCACCCATTTGCAAAATGGTTACTTTTTATCTGCCAGACTATATGCCCTCCCCTTCTGGTGAGATCATACCACCTTAGTTGTAAATGATCAGGAACGTACGTCTGTGAACTTAACCAGGTGTCACATTACTTATTTGCAGTCCTTGATGGAGGCCTATTTTCTGTACTGTAACATGGTCACTTCTCTCCTTGTTTCTGATGTGGCCTTCCAACCCCATCCCTCCTGTTCATAATCCTTGCAATTACTGTAGGTATACATAGATTTACCTATGAGTGTCTCAAGGTGGGCTGGGTGGGTTTGGTACTAGGAGCCACATATTAGGGAGTACATATGGCACTTAATTTTCTGGGTTTAGGATACTTCACTTAATATAATGGTTTCTAATGACATCCATTTCCTGGCAAATTCCAGTAATTCATCCTTTTTGTTAGCTGTGTAGTACTCCATTGTATAGATGTACCACTGTTTCCTTATCCACTCGTCAACTGTTGGACATTTAGGTTGATTCCATGACTTTGCTATTTTAAACAGTGCTGCTATGAACATGGTCGTGCTTGTGCTATCGAGGTGAACCTCTGCTGTATGGGGGGGTTATACCCAAAAGTGGAATCGCAGGGTCATATGGCATTTTAAATCTTTAATTTCTTTATGAATCTCCAGACGGCTCGCCAGAGTGGCTGTATGAGCCTGCATTCCCACTAGGAATGTAGGAGAGTTCCCCTCTCTCCACATCCTCTCCAGCATGTTGTGTTGTTTGTATTGTGGGTTTTTGCC
The DNA here is from genome assembly GCA_023101885.1 of Typhlomys cinereus. Classification (NCBI taxonomy): domain Eukaryota; kingdom Metazoa; phylum Chordata; class Mammalia; order Rodentia; family Platacanthomyidae; genus Typhlomys; species Typhlomys cinereus. Next base: position 1,752,656 of record JALPQD010000122.1, on the reverse strand, counting down.
ATCCTGACCGGGGTGAGATGATATCTCAGGGAAGTTTTGATTTGCATTTCCCTGATGGCTAAGGAAGTGGAGCATTTTTTAAGATATTTGTTAGACATTTTAATTTCATCACTGGCAAAATTTCTTTTAAGTTCTTAAAAGTTTCTTTTAATTGGGCCATTGGTTTCCTTGGTGTTTAGTTTTCTAAGTTCTTTGTGCACTCTGAAGAGTAGAGCTCTATCAGATGTGTGGTTAGTGAAGATTTTCTCCCATTCTGTGGGTTGCCTTTGAGCTCATGTTTCAATCTCTTTATCTGAACAGAAGCTCTTTAATTTCACAAGATCCCAACTGTTGAGAGTTGGTAGCAGTGACTGTGCCATTGGATATCTGTTTAGGAAATATTGGCCTAGCCCAATCAGCTCGAGGGAGTTCCCTATCCTTTCAACTATGGTTTTTATAGTCTCTAGCCTTATATCAAGGTCCTTGATCCATTTGGAATTAAGTCTTGTACATGGTGACAAGTGCGGGTCCAGCTTTAATCTTCTGCATGTGGAGATCCAGTTTTGCCAGCACCATTTGTTGAAGATGCTCTTCTTTTTCCATTGGATTCTTTGGGCCCCTTTGTAAAGACCAAATGGCTGTAATTTTATGGGCTTATATCTGGGTCTTCAATCCTTATCCATTGATCTGTGTGTCTATTTTGGAGCCAGTACCAGGCTGTCTTTATAACTATGGATTTGTGGTATAGACTAAGGTTCGGTATGGTAATACTTACAGCAGTGTTTTTGTTACTCAGAATTGTTTTTGCTATCCTGGGTCTTTTGTGCCTCCATATGAATTGTGAGATTGTTTGGTCAACTTCTTTGAAGAATTGCTTTGGGATTTTAATTGGTATAGCATTGAATTTGTATATTGTCTTTGGTAGGATGGTCATTTTTATAATGTTGATTCTGCCAATCCAGGAACATGGGAGGTCTTTCCACCTTCTGGTGTCTTCGGCTATTTCTTTCTTTAGGGTTTTAAAGTTTTCATTGTAAAGGTCTTTTACCTCCTTGGTTAGGTTAATATAGAGGTATTTCATTTTTGTAGGGGCTACAGTAAATGGGATGGTTTCTCTCAAGGCTTTTTCATTTCTTTCATTCTGGGCATATAGGAAGGCCTCTGATTTTTGCACATTTATTTTGTATCCTGCCACCCTGCTGAACTTCTCAATTAGTTCCAGGAGCTTCCTGGTGGAGTTTTTGGGATCTTTCAGGTATAAGATCATGTCATCTGTAAATAGGGATAGCTTGACTTCTTCCTTGCCGATTTGAATCCCTCTTATGTCCCTTTCTTGTCTTATGGCTTCAGCTAAGACTTCAAGTACAATATTGAATAGAAGTTTTGAGAGTGGACAGCCTTGTCTAGTTCCTGATCGAAGTGGGAATGCTTCCAATTGTTCCCCATTGAGCATAATCCTTGCTGTGGGCTTGTATACAGCTTTTATTATATTGATAAAGGTTACTTCCATTCCAACCTTCTCTAGGGTTTTGATCATAAAGGGGTGTTGCATCTATCAAGAGTATCATGTGGTCTTGGAGTTTTGACTGGTTTACATGATGAATTACATTTACTGATTTGTGTATGTTGAACCAACCTTGTGTGCCGAGGATGAAGCCTACTTGGTCCCCATGAATGATCTTTTTAATGTGTTTTTGAATCCAATTTGCTAAGACTTTGTTGAGAATCTTTGCGTCTGTGTTCATCAGCGAGATCGGCCTATAGTTTTCTTTTTTAAGTGAATCTTTATTAGGCTTTGGGATTAAAATGATATTAGCTGCATAGAAGGAATTTAGTAGTGTTCCTTCCTTTGATATTTGATGGAACAGTTTAAGGAGTATTGGTGTTATTAACTCCTTAAATGTCTGGTAGAACTCTGTGCTGAATCCATCTGGTTCAGGACATTTTTTGGTGGGAAGATTCAAGATTACTTCCTCAATTTCCTTATATATTATAGGACTATTTAAATAATTCACAACTTCCTGATTCAATTTTGGTAAGTTGTGTTTACTTAAAAATTCATCCATCTGTTTTTAGTTGTCAAACTTCACAGAGTAGAAGTTTTTGAAATATGATGTTATAATTCTCTGGATTTCTTGGCTATCAGTAGTGATAACTCCATGTTCATATCTGATTTTGTTAATTTGGGTTTTCTCTCTCCTGCTTTTGATTAATTTAGCTAGGGGTGTATCAATCTTATTGATTTTTTCAAAGAACCAGCTTTTTGGTTGATTTTTTCTATCGTTTTCTTAATCTCGATTTCAGATATTTCTCCCCTTATTTTGCTAATCTCCTCTCTTCTACTACTTTTGGGATCAGATTGCTCAAGTTTCTCTAAAGCCTTAAGCTGCATTGTTAAGTTATTTATTTCTGATTGTTTCCATTTTTTTGATGTAGGCATTAAGAGCTATGAACTTACCTCTTAGAACAGCTTTCATCGTGTCCCAGAGATTTTGGTAAGTTGTATTTTCATTATCATTCGCTTTCAGGAAATCTTGAATTTCCTTTTTAATTTCTGCCTGAATCCAGTTCTCATTCAGCATCATAGTGTTAAGTTTCCAGGAGTTAGTGTATTTTCTCTTGTTTGATGTGTTGTGGATGTCCAGCTTTAGGCCATGGTGGTCTGATAGGGCACAGGTTAGAATTTCAACTTTTTTGTATATGTGTAGATTCGTTTTGTGGCCCAATATATGATCTATTTTGGTGAAGTTCCGTGTGCTGCTGAGAATAATGTGTATTCTTTGGTACGTGGGTGAAAAGTTCAATAGAGATCTGTAAGGTCCATTTCTTTCAGGGTTTGATTAAGTCCAAAGTGTCTCTGTTAAGCTTTTGACATGTTGATCTATCCCATGTTGAGAGGGCGGTGTTGAAGTCCCCAAGCGGTGGAGTTGAGGGAAGGGAGGATGGGGCATCGGAGGGGCGCTATTTAACCTGGGGGACCTGGGGGCGGCCCTGGCATACAGGAGGTGTCCTCCTCCTCTTCCCAGACCCTGCGCAGTGGCTCTGGCTGGATGGTGGACCTTTTGTACTTCTATATGACTCTTGAGATTATTTTTTCTGTTTCTGAAAATAATTTTGTTGGAATTTTAATTGGAATTGAATTGAATCTGTATGTTGCTTTTGGCAGAATGGTCATTTTTATATTAATTCTATTGAGGAACATGGGAGGCTTTTCTATCTTCTAGTGTCTTCTGAAGTTTGTTTCTTCAAGGCTGAAATTTTTTATCATAAGATTCGTCACATCCTTTAATAGATTTTTTCCAAGACATTTAATTTGTTTTGAAGATATAATAAATGAAATTGTTTTACTTATGGTTTTCTCATTTTATTCATTTTATTGTTATATAGGAAGTCACTGATTTTTGAACAATAATTTTTTAACCTACCACTCTACTGAACCTATTTGTTAATTCCAGGAATTTCGTGGTGGAATTGTTTGGGTCTCTCATGTATAGAATCATGTCACCTGAAAATATGGATACCTTGAGTTATTCTTTTCCTATTTGTATCCCTTTTATTTCCTTCTCTTATCTTATGACTATAGTTGAGACATCAAGTACACTATTAGACAGAAGTGGTGAGAGTGGACAATCTCATCTAGTTTCTGATCTAAGTGGGAAAATGTCAAGTTTTTCACCATTTAGGATGATCATGCTATAAGTTTGTTGTATATGACCTTTAGTACTTTGATATGATTTTTCCATCCCTATTGTCTCCAGGGTACTTTTATCATAAACGATTGTTGAATTTTGTCAAAACTTTTTCTGCATCTATGGATAGAATCTTGTAATTTTTGGTCCTTGTATCTGTTTATGTGAGGAATTACATTTCCTGATTTGCATATTCAAACCATCCTTGTGTTTCTGGAAAAAAAATCTGACCTGATCGTAGTGAAAGATCTTTTTGATATATTTTTGAATCTGGTTTGCTAAAATTTTGTTGAACATCTTTGCATCTGTGTTCATCAATGAAACTGACCATTTCAATTGTATCTATTTTGTTTGGGATAATTGCAATATTGGAGTAGTAGTGTTATTTGTTCTTTAAGTGGGAGAACAAATACCCTGAATATGGAATATCAGCAACCCTAAAATATCCACCTGGAGTAAGGCCAGCCAAATCTTTCCCAATCCAGGGCTCAGGGAAGATCGCAGAAGAAGGAGAGGGTGGTAAGATTATAAGAGCCTAAAGATGGAGAATTCTGTTGTTGGACAGGTCGCTCCACTCAAGATAAGGCATCTGCAGCCAGGAACTCATGGCAACGAGACTTGAGCTCATCAGATCTGCACATGCACATGTCAACATGCCCCTATGTACTGGCATGGATCTCAGGAGAAAGAGTTTCAGGAGGTAAGATCCTTAGGGGCCATGAGTCAGACAGAGGTTGGGGAGTGCCCACAGGAGTGGGCAGTCTAAGGAAGGGCTTCTGGTCTGTCACAGAGGCCTGAACCCTCTGGAGAACAGATGATACAGAGGGAACTCCAAGACCCATAATGGAAGGACAGGAGAATAGGAGGCGATAGACTGGAACCATGTAGGGACGGAAGGAAGGGTGAGATGGCACAAGACTGGGAGGGAAGAAAGAAAGGAAAGGAGGGGGAGGGAGGTAAGGAGCATGTACATAAAATTAAATGTAATAAATTTAATAAAAAAAATGAGTTGTAGTGTTACTTGTTCTTTAAATGTCAGATAAAGTTCTGTGCTAAAACCATATAGCTCTGGGCTTTTTTTGGTGGGTAAATTTGTTGTTACTTCTTTTACTCTATCACTTATTGTAGGACTATTTAAATAATTCAACTGATTTTGATTTAATTTTTTTTTAATTTTTTAAATTATTATTATTATTTATTCAACTGTGTGCATGTGTGTGTGTCTGTGTGTGTGTGTGTCTGTGTATGTGTAGAACCACGGACGAATCGGGAACCACCATGGCCGCCTCTACCTCCTTCAGCCCCGGGATTCACAGGCTCCGCCCTACCAGGACCAGAAGCGTAGGCTGCCCCCGTTTCCGCCTGGCATCTATACGTGGGATCTGGGATCCGAACTCAGGACCTTCCGCCTGCAAGGCAGAGGCTTAACCCCTGAGCCACCTCTCCAGCCCCTTGATTTAATTTTTATATGGTTCATGTGCTTAGAAATTCATCCATTTCTTTCTGATTTTCAGAAGTGGTGGTGTATAAGTTTTGGAAGTATGATTTTATGATTATCTCAATTTCCTTGTTATCAGTTGTGATGTTCCCATCTTCATCTTTAATTTTATTCATTTGAATTTTCTTTCTTTGGTTTTGGCTAATTTGGTCTTGTGTTTATCAACCTTATTAATCTTTTCAATGAATCAACTTTGATTTAACTGATTCCTTGTATCATTTTCTTTGTCTCAATTTTGGATGCTTCCTGATCTTAGTTATCTCTGCTCATCCAGGCTTTTGTTATTGGATTGTCCTTGTTTTTGTAAAACTTTAGGCTTCATTATTAAGTTATTTACTTGTGATGTCTATGTTTGATTTTTTTATGTAGGCATTGAGTGCTATATATGTTTCTCTTAGGACTGCCTTCATCATGTCCCAGAGATTTTGATGCTTTGTTATTATTTTAGGGGGAGCCAGATGTCTGTCTGGGTTGATGGAGAAATTCTGCACACAGATGATGATGGATACCAGGAGTGGTACTGATGCTCCTGATGCCACTGACATAGGTGCATGAACACAGGGAAGAGAGTGTTGCAAGATATTTATGCTTAAAACAAGCAAATTCAGAAAGTAGTGTTGAATACATCCCAACTAGACAATGAATACTTATATCACCACTTTCTGGAATGATCAGGTGTGATCTGGGAAGCTGATATTTTGCTGGGTCACTTAAAATGAGGAGCAATCACAGCATGTATTAATGTCATAAATAAAGAGATATATGAAAGCCTACTACTATAGAAACTCAATTATTTTTCATGCTAAGTATTGACATGTTTGTAAGTGAATGAATATAAAGAATTAAACCTGGAACCTGCTAGGTGGAATAAAGTCATAAATTACATTATGATAAATATTTTTCAACAACAGCAATACTATTTTGTGTATTACATCCTCCCATGGTTTGAAACACACTTGCACCTTAAGAAAGATAGGTTAATTGGAATACATGTGTGATTTACTAGGACATAAGGTGAAGTGACAAAAGCAATGATGCAGGGCTCCCTTGGGACTTTGCAGAAAAAATCGTATAATGTGACTCAAGGAACAAAGACTTTTTAACTACCCAGTGGCCACCATGACATCAGAACTGCCAAGCTAGTCCACACAGAATAACCAAAGATGACCTGCCTCTCCACAAGGAGACACAGTGATATATCAGTACTGTATTCTTTCCCCACTTTCCAGCTGTGGACACTCTCTCTGGTTCAACCTTTTGGTAGACTGAACAAGAATTTCTCCAGTTCCTGATCCAGAAAAATCATCATGGACTTCAGATAATAAAGCAATTGTTCCTTAAGCTAACTTGGCTTTAATGTGGTTTAGCATGGTGCAGAACAAAGCTACCTTGAGCAATGTCAGAGTCTAAGTCAGAGTCCTTGCTGCTTGATATGCATTTCGCTTTTTTCAGTGCTTCTTCTATGGCTAAGATGTTACCCATTGATATTTCTGAATATCCATGTTTCATATTTTTTACATTTTGACCATAAAATATGCCTTGATTATTTTTGTTCTACTAACCAAAAGTTGTTGTCCGCTTTGGAATAATAGTATTTATTTTTATTATGCAGATATGCATTTCACGCTTTCTATTATGTTTATTTTTTTCCAATCAAGCAAACTTAATAGGTACCCTGTCTTCTCTCTCCCTCCACCCCTCTCCATTCCCCCTTGCACCCCCATTCTCCTTCCTTTCATTCCCCTCCCTCCCTTTTCCCAGTGCCCCCTCTCCCCCCTCCCATTCCCTGAAGCATCCTTTAGTGTGAAGGTCAAACTTCCTCTGCATCCTCCACTCTAATGAGGTGTAAGGACTCAGTGGCATTGCCCAGAGCCCTTTCTTGTGCTCCCCTTTAGTATGGGAACACTATTGTGACTGTTAATCCCGTGCCTCTATGGATCCTAGTGCCTGTGATCCATGTTAGACTTTGGGGGTCATTGACATGTCAGTCGTTGCACAGGTCATGCTAAGTCTGATTATGGCTACTGCAGCCCTAATTTGTTAACTTCTAAAAGTCTGTAGTCTACCTATGGCCAGGCACTGTCCTTTCTATCCTATATTGGTCCTTGAAATATTGAATTCCTTGCTTTGGAATAATTTCTTGATACTATTTGAAAAGCTATCAAAAGTACAGATACCACAGGAAAATAAACATAACTTATTTTTTAATATTTTTGTTATTATTTCCACTCATACAAACTTAATAGGTACTCTGGTTCCCTTCCTCCCTCCTCCTCCCCACGACCCCCCTGTTCCCCCTCCCCTCACCCCTCCCTGTCCATCCCCAATGCCTTCCCCCCCAATCCCTGGAGAATCCTTTAATGTGCATGCCAGACTCTTCTCTGGGCCTCTCCGATGACGTACAAGGACCCAATGGCATTTCCCTGAACCCTTTCCTGTGTTCCCCTTAAGCATAGGAACACTACTATGGCTGTCAATTCCTTGCCTCCAAGGATCTTGGTGCTTTTAGCAAATGCTAGACTTTGTGAGGTCAATAGTGTGTGTGACATTGCGGAGGGCATACAAAGTCCAATTATGATTGCTTCAGCCCTAACTTGTGTGGAGTATCTTGCAAATCATTGCTCCTCCCATCCTTGTGCTCTTACAATCTTACCGCCCCCTCTTCCACAAATTTCCCTGGCTTCAGGATGGGGAGAGATTAGGCTGGCCTAGTCCTAGGTGGTTGATATAGAGTCTCTGAAGTTCTGGATTATGGTTTGTTGATTTTCTTTTGTGGTTTTGCTGCTCCTGCAATGCCCTTCACTTCATCCTGATGGGTATTGGATGTCACCCCCTGGCCAGAGATTAAAAAGCTGTTAAACTAGAGACTTGTTATAAGAGTATATTCAAAGGTAATGTAATAAAAGTAGGAAACCACAGTGAGGGATGGGTCAATCACCCATTTGCAAAATAGTTACTTATTATCTGCCAGATCCTCCCCTTCTGGTGAGATCATACCTCCTCAGTTGTAAATGATCAGGAACAAAAAGTCTGTGAACTTAACCAGATGTCTCATTGCTTACTTGCAGTCCTTGATGGAGGCTTATTTTCTCTGCTGTAACATGGTCCCCTCTCTCCTTGAGGAAAATAAACATAACTTATAAAAATTATTTCCATTTAGATACTAGTGAAAATCATGCATTTATCTTTTGTTCCTCAATCATATTTAAGCATATAGATTTTCAAGATGTATATTTTAAAAAGGACATTTTTTAAAAAAATCAAGGATATTTTGTTGGACACCCAAGAAAATGTTAATTTGTAAAACTATATATAAACATATTTAAATGTGTTCACATGATCCTTGAGAATTCTTATCTCAGATACATAATCTATGTAAACCAGATAGATTTTACTTTTTAATAACAACTCATTTAACTTTTGGAAATTGTCCAAGAAAATAGAGGTTATTGTAACCAGTTGTGAATGCTGAGAAACGAGAGCTGAGATTGGGTCTATATCTCTGTCACGCTTTAAGCTAAACAAATGACAATCAAGCACTCTCCAAAGAAACACACATTTCCTTGCATTAATCTCTGCAGAATCATCTGTGAGCAGAAAGTACACTTTTCTTTAGATTAAAGAGTTCTGCTAGACTTGAGATAATTAGTGGAGTAATGAAGATATCTAGCCAGGCAATCATAAAATAATAAATGTGTCAAGGAGAATCAAATTTCAGAAATGCTATTGTGAGTTCTACTAGAAGTTGTGATTTCATTTTTTTTTTTTTTTGAGGTGCTCTCAGACTTATTCTGTGCTACCACTGAATGGGGGCATTTTGAAAATTCTTTTTTTTTTTTTTTTTTTTTTGCCAAAAAAATATTTAAAGCACAGAACCTGTACTTTTTGTACATTTTGCAGGTCACTTTAAGATTTTTATTCTAGTTACTATGACCACTCTGTTGTATCTCAAATTAATCTGTGATAATTCTGATTAGACAGATATCCTGAAAGTGAAATCCATTTACAACATGATTTGGAAGGGAAATGCAAGAAGACATGGAAAGCAGGAAAGTTCCTTGGACTCCTGTGTTACCCGGTATTTGGCCCTTCCAGAGAGGGAGCCGCTGTCTGCTTCGCTGCTCTGTGAAAAGAGGCAGCTGCTCAGATGGTTGCTCAGATCGCGTGGAATACAAGCTCATGGAAGTAAAGACTGAGAAATGTGGAATCACCAGCAGTATGGTCTTGCTCTATCTACTCTAATCTGTTCACCCCGAGGTGACAGACAGCAAAGGCCGCATTCCACAGAGACAGCAGAACAGTGCTAAAGAGACTGTGTCTGTAGCTTTGGAAATACGTGTTCTCCCAATTGCATCAGATTTCTTTCCACACAGGAGAAAAGCCTTGAACAGGGAAAACAGAGGCACCCCCGGCCACGCGCAGCCATTTAGAGTTGCATTTGCACCCTTTTGGGGTCTGCTTCAGAGGCTGGTGCAGATTCAGTAGGTTTGGGGTGTGAGGCCCAAGACTCACACTTCCTACCCAGAGCCATGTGATGGCAGGCTGCTGTTTTGCATGGCATAGAGCTGTGTCTGGTCAGAAGCACAGAAAACAGGAAGCAGTATAAGGCCCACAAATGAGAGACAAAATAAGTAAGCAAGTCAAAGGAGAAACTTGTCAAAACATTACTCACAGGCGGGGTGCAGTGAATACAAGACACGCCTCAGTCTCTGCCTTCGAAGCTGAGTCTCCAACAAGAATAGCTGGATCCAGTCATAGCCTAGCAATAGCCAGGAAAAGTCACCATTGTCTATGAAGAACTACAAGGTCAACTACTGAGTTGAATGATACCAGCTTACATAAATCTCTTCCCGCCTCCAAAAATTTCTGACGTTTATGGTTTCTGAAAGCTGATACATCATTTTTCATGTCTTACCTTTTGTCTATAAGATAAAAAAGAACTTCATCCAAAAATTTCTAGACAGATAATTTGGTAGCATAGGCAAATGTTTTAGAATTTGGAATATTCCAAAAAAATTAAGTGCAATCTTCGTGTCTGTGTGGTTTTATCTCACTATGAGTATCTTATAAGACAAACATGAGGAACATTTTCCTAGAAGTCAAGCTCTTACCCAGTGGTCCTGCAGGTGTTCTGATAGTCCTATTCTTAATTTATTAATATTGTGATATTAATAAACCTGACTTTGCTAGTTGCTTATCAGTTTTTCTAGCTACTATTACTTTAAGAAGTAACATTGTTTGCCTGCCAAATTTATTTTATCCAATTTGCAGAAAATAAAAATACCATTACAAAACCAAAATGAGATTCTGTGTGCAGCGCCCTACATCCTAGCAGGCACTGGAATGTTTAGTAATAGCTTTTCCTTAGGCCGCCTCCACCACCAAACACTCTGCTTATAATGTCACTTAGGGGATTCATACCGTGTTTCTTCTTTCCTAGGTGCCAACTTCCCTTCCCTTTAAGAGTACAGTATTAAAGGTTGATCAACCGAAAGCACCATAAGAGTCAATCACCTATGAGTGAAGTTGAGTGAGCAGGAAAAATGTATGGAGACTAACTTTATCCTCCATTTTTGATACCTTTAAAATCACTTGAGGGCTACTTTTTAAAGCTATCGTCTTTGTTGAAAAGTAGGCTTATTTCTGTTCTCAAGTGCAACCTGTTTCTTTTTAGTGTTTGTATTCTTTTTTTCTCTTGAAGCAAATAGTAATAATTATATATTATCAAAATATGATTTTATTATTTTACCTTTGATGTGTGTATTAGCAGTGAAAACATGTCCCAAGTAGGAACAAATGAGTCATGCAGTGTGCTGACACACTTGAAGTCATACTTGTTTATTTCTTGTAACTATGACTTTGTTGTAAGAGTAAATTTGACCTGTTATTTGATTTATTATTCTGTCACTTAAAATGTAAGTATATGTCTCAAATTCTTTGCATAAAGTTCAGTATATGAATAAATACAAATAAAAATACATAGCTAATGATAAAAATAAATAGCATATTTCATATCAAAAAAGAAATAAGACAATGGATAATTGATATTCTTTAATAAGTCTCTAAGAATGACAATTATTAAAATGTTATGTGCTCTGAAAAACAAGGCTATACAACCAGTTCAAGTTACTGTTACCTCAACAGCCTATCTTTTCTACTTAGACTTTCTTCATAAATGTCAAAGCAGATTTTTAATGGGAAAATAATGTTGAGAAGTTTGGAAAAATATAAAACACTGAATGAAGATATAAGAGCTGAGTTATATCAGAGAAGAGAATGTGCCATTTTAAGTCACGACATTGTTAATTATTTTTAAGGGCTTTACATATCCATTAAGGTACATTAAACACCTTAATAACATTCTTTGAAGTCTTTCATGTATACATAAATGATATTTGCATTTCTAAAATTTTTAAATAGTACTGAATATCATTTATGAAAAGGTATATTTCCTATTATCATTTTTGATGATTATTAAAATTAAAAAAAACAGAGACTAAAGTTAACTGCCAAGATATTCAGAAAGAAGATGAATGTACCTTTAAGATTTTTGCCATTCACTCATGTCTTCTTGCCCTTCTTACATAAGGAATAGGTAATGATGTTGTAAACTTGAATTTTAGGATGGAATTCAAGAGCCAATAACATGGAAAGGGGTATCCAGTTACTGTTCTTCTTTTAGGCTATGTTTGTCACAATATCCATGCCACCAAATATTATTAAAAGGTCTTAAATTATATCTTTCAAAAAACTTTCTAAGATCAAATAGTGATGTTTATTTTAAAGAAAAAAGCCTGTTTGGAAATGTTTTATATAGAGTTTTATTGGCACTTAGGACCACACATATAAATTCTCAAACTTTTATAAGACTTTCTAAAAAGATATAGACTTCTTTTTACTTTATAACTGAATCATGAAGTTGTAACTCTTCAAGAGGAGAGTGCCCAGGCTGGGGTCCCAGGGCATGCTTTCTTTCCTTCCTCTGTGTAATCCACCCCCTGGAGATAGGCAAGCTGGCAGCCCTACATGGGGAATTTAGCAGATGGAGATACCCCTTCTGTTCAAATATTGACTTCCTTCGGAATTACTGACAATTGCCTTATCACTCATGCAATGGAATTACTGTAAGAAATGTTATCTTGGGAATATTAATAGAAAGGGTTTTACTTTAAATCCTCATGAATTTTATTATGTGTTATTATGAAATTATTTCTGAATTACCTAGAGAAATTTGAAACGATTTCTGAATTTCCAGAGGAAGTGTGAAATAGGTCCTGTGGGAATTCTCTGATACATCAGACTTATTCTTCAGTTGGTGAAGGGCTGGAGCAAGAGAGAAGGTTCAAAGCACTTATCACATAAGTCATTCTTGTACATAAAGTAGCATACTTAGGACCCGTTGTGTTTTTAAAAACTAAAAGTCATTCTTTGCCATAAGAAAATGCTCTATGTATAAATTCATGCTGGAAAAATCACTGTGTCTTGATTGCATTCATCTCCCCATCAGGGATTTATAACGGAGACATAAATATTTCATTGAATTTTTAATAAAACCTTAATGCATATGATCTACAGAGAGAACACTACTTCTTGAAAGCCTTGATGTATGGAAACTCCAGCAGTTTTGAAGTAGATCAATAAATTTCATGAGTTTTTGTTATGCTGGTTTAGTAGCAAACTTGTCATTTACTATCTGTTTCTCACAAAAAAAAACTACAATTAGAGTCTGGGACTGCATCTTTGTTAAGAAACCAGATATCTCCTAGACATATCACTCAGACTGTCTATACTGATTATTAGACAATATGTCTCTTGCCTGAAAATTTTGTTTATATTTCAGTATTGCTTAGATTAAAGTCACAGTGCTGTAATGTAGCTTGCCCCCTTGGTGTGTCATAAAAGTACGGAGAAAATGGAGCCAGAAAATCACTCTATAAGGAACTAAAATGTCTAGCTATTCAAAATGATACAATGGAGTCAGATTTAATATTCCAAGCGGCTAGTTCTCATGAGCTACAAACTCTCTTAATTATGATATAAGAGAAGGGGAATTATAATGGTTCTTACAGCTTCTGTTGGAAGGTTGTCAGAAGCTAAATTTATTCATCTGTAAAAATGAGAGCTTTGAGTAAGTTCATTTGTTGTTCCAAAATGTTTCCCTTCCATGTTTGTCTAAGAGAACATTGCACAAAATTCAAAGCAGAGTGGGCTAGGAAATCCCCTGAGATGTTTTATTTCATCTGCTGTTTTCATAGAAAATGTCTGACATTGTCATGTGAGCCAAAAGAAGCAGTGATGTAATAGACAATAACGTCCATCTTTCATTGTCCAAAATTAGAAAGCCAATAATTTAGAATCTAGCATCGATTTACCACTGCATATATATTTTTAAAATTGTGTTTGCGTGTGTGTGTGTGTTATGGTAAGGAACATGTGAATGATGGCAAACAACTTTACAAAGTCAGCTTTCTCCTTCCATCATTTATATGCTATGGGTTTACCTCAGGTTATCATACTTTCCCAGCAAGTGCTCTTTGCATACTGAACTTTGGCTGCAGCACTCAATATTTATGGGTGATGCCTTAGTCATATTTCAAATATGTATAGTACTGGGTAATTTTGAAGTTAAAGCAATGCATAAAATATTTACACATTACATTCATTTTGACATGAATTAGTCAATGTGGTTTGGTATTTTCCTGTATCACCATCTGTGATGATTAATATTAATTGCGAACTTGACATGTAGGACATAGGTATCTGGTCACACTTTAGGAGGATTCTTTAGATCAAGGTTGACCTCTGTACATGACTATGAGGGAACGTGTTGACTATATTATCAATGTGGAAAGACCCAGCTGCTTTTGGGTTGGGAGTGTTCCCTATTTCGGTGGCTTGGGACTAAATAAAGATGGAGGGAATGAGCACTGGTGAGCGAGTAAGTATGTATTGATTTATTGCTCTCTGCTTTTGCTGTGGTTTAATATGGTTGCCTCACCTCTTGCTATGATTCTTCTGTCATGATGGACTACACTTGGAAATGTGAGTCAATAAATTCTTTGATTAAATTATTTAGGCCAGTTTTTTAAGCACTATGTACTGAAACTAAAGCACAATCCTTCTTTTCTTTTTCTATTTAATTTTTATAGTAATATCTTTTGAAGAAGAGAAGCTAAATATGTATGCTTTCAGTCACAGATATTCTTTTACTTATTGGTTATTAATTCTATAAAGTCACCTTGAATTGTCAAACATGAAAATATATTTCTAGCATATTATAATGAAAACTCAAATGGTTTATACGTGCTGTTGACAACATTCTGGAGATTACCTAATATCTATCCCAAGGTTTTAAGCATTCTTCAGGAGCTAAAATGTTGGATTGGTATTGCACAGATTTAAACAGGTTACTTCATAAGACTCTTGGAAATTTCTCTCAAATAAGTTTACTTTTCTGTGATAAAATCTAGAGCATGACTGGCACTGGAAGGACGTGAACTGCTTTGTGAAGATTAAAGCAATCACTGGCTTAAATATTTTGACCTTGTCGATTCGGTTTTAATCTTAGATTGTTCATTACATTGTAAAAGGGGTCAGTGTAAGCTTTTCCTTGTTGGATTCTGTACTTCACTTTAGATTTTTTCTAATGCCTTATAAACCCATTTAATATAAGTATTGAGATATTTTCCAACTTCTTGGGAAAAAGAAAGGTCTTGGGTCTTTTATAAGGAAAGCCTCATTTTCAACTTAATATGAAAATTGTCTTTTATTGTAAGTATAAGTATTTTGACTGCTAATTCAGTCGTCCTTTAAATTTCATTAAAAATATTTTTATGTTTTTAAAATTTCTTTTTATGGGAGAGAGGATGTAATGGCAAATTTAAGATTGGCATATAGCTAGCAGTTGTGTTTAACACTTGGTCTGGCACTTTGTAGGTATTAAAAACATAGAGGTGATTGAATGAGAGGTTTTACTTCAATAGTCTCTCTGATACACTGTAAACATTCATTCTTGTGTGTATAGAGAGCAAAACTGTCATTGCTTTAGATTTTATGTCACTCATTTCCTATACATTGTAAGTACTTAACAGTAAATTTGTGGCATATGTTGACAGCATTAGACTTGCCCTGCAATGATATTATATGTGACTTTTTCTGGACTTGGAATACTCAGAAAGAGATTTTCAAGGTGAGTCTGTGTGTCACAGAACACTCTGATTGATAGTGGTTTTTATTACCAGTGCACTGTTTGCATGGGAAAAAGATTAAGTAATCATTACTGTGATTTTTGGTCCATGACAAACAAAGAAAATAGATGACAAATGCGAGCAGATTCTTGGACTAATTAGGAGGGGAGGGGATCAATGATCTCCTTCAACAAGAGGAACAACAAAGAATGTTGAGCCTGTGGAGACTTTGCCTGTATCCAGACACAAAACTAACAGCTAAAGGAATTCATTGTCAGAAAAATGCATGCCAGCCATTCTTAAAGAGTAAAGGTTTGTTGAAATTGTGAATAGAAAGTTTATTTTAGAAATTACAGAAAGAACTATCAAGGGAGAAGGTAGACAAAACCATTGGAGTTTGTAAGAATGCTGGTTGTTAGAGGTCAATTTAACAGTTAGGTAACCTCAATCCCTTGAGTTTCTCTTCTTTCCTAGCCCTTTATTTGTCCTGGAAGAAACAGGTTAACAGAGGGAATGGACTAAGAACAAAAGATAACATAATCAATGTGTGAGCATGTGTTTTTTTTCTTTTTTATGCATTGTTGTATATTGTTATGCATTATGTATGTTATGTATTATTGACAAAAATTATACCATTAATATGCTGATACACAAATGTATTGTGAAATAATCATTATCATCTAACAAATGTTTCTTCTAACCTCACAAAGTTAACATTTTCTTTTTTTCTTAAGGGGGAAATCATTTAAGATACATGTTCTCTTTACAAAACGCAAGTTCAAAATAAAACATTATTAACTACAGACACATAGGTAGGTGTACTTCAGACATCTAGAATTCATTCTCTTCTGTCTACTCTAGACATTACCATCCTGTGATTTCTTCTATTTCAGATCTCACATAAAGTGAGTTAGCACAGTCTTTTTCTTCCTGTCTGTCTAATTGCACTAAATATAATGTTTGCCAAGTTCCAGCACATCATTGCAAATGGCAGAAATTATACTTTCTAAGGATGAAAAAGTGGTATGTGAGTGAATCTATGTGTGTACAAATGGACAAAGAACCAGAATAGCCATGTGTTGTTTGGTGTGTGTGCGTGTGTGTGTGTGTGTGTGTGTGTGCGCGTGCACGCATGTATGTGCGTATGTGTATGCGTGTGTTTGTACAACACATTTGGTCCATTCTGTTGAGTTATCTATCAGATACATAGTTTGTGAGAATTTTCTTCTGCTGTACAGATTATTTTTAACAGATGTGACTCCACTTGCTTACTTTTCCTTCAATAACTTATGTTTTGGGGCTCATCTGCCAGATGATCAATGTTGATCTTTTTTTTTTTTTCCTATATTTTTTCTAATACTTTGGTAGTTGCAAATTTTATGTGAAACAATTTTGAGTTTTTATGAACTATATTTAAAAAGTAGAATACATTTATTCTTCTTCACATGTGTGCCCAAGTTCTCCAACATCATTGAGCAAGGAAGCTATCTCTACTTTCTTGGAACCTTGCAGCATCTTTGTGGAAGATCAGTTGTTCATAGGTGCACAGATTTATTTCTTGCTATTTATTTTATTGCGCTGACATATACTGTTATTTTATGTCAGAATTATATATTTTTCTATAGCTTTGTGATAATTTTGGAATTAAAAAAAGAAGAGAAGAATTCAAGTTTTCCTTCTAAAATTTAGTACATGGAAAGGTCACTTACTGTTGCCATTGGTAATCCATGATGTACTAAAATTCCAAACCAGAAAAATTAGAGAAGAAAAAGAAATAAGAACGAAAATGAAAATGCAAAAGTCGAAGTAAAGTCAGCTTTGCAGATGACATGGCATTCTGTGCCAAAAACTGTAAAGAACACAACAAAAACTGTTAGAGCTTATAAATGAATATAATGGAATGGTGGGATGAAAACTATAGTGTGCAAAAATCATGAAACATCTCTGCTTAAACAAAAAACTTGCAAAAAAAGAAATAAAGACGATGACCCAAAAATAATACCACAGACAGAATAAAATACTTGGAAATACATTTAACCACAGGCCTGCCAGAAAGACTTATAATTGCAAACATCTATGAGAGGAATTGAGAAAGACATAAATAAATATAAAGTAATCCATTTTCATGGATCAAAAAATTGATAATGTTAAATATCTATATTTCCCAAAGTTCTATTGAAAATTTAATTTTATATGATCCCAATAAAATTTTTTCTCATAGAAAAAGTATAATAGTCCCTAATATTCACAAGGAGCTACAGAAACCCTGAAATAAGAGAACCAACCTTGAACAAGAGGTAACTCCATTTCCCCTTCCTCCTCTTGGTCCTTCTAAGATCAGTTTCTCATTTTTGCTATGATTTGGATTTTTAAGATAAATCATATCATTAATGACAAAAAATAAGACTTCTAAAGAAAACTGAAGTTACGGACATTTCAAGAGTACTGAAAATAATTCTTCACTTTAAACATTAAAGTTTTTCTTCATATAGATTAGACATTTTCATTTTGTGTTGATGACTTTTTACCACCTTTTCTATACCATTTTTCTAGTTGCTTAAACTATAGAGGTGAGGAGGTTCTTCTTTGGTGAATCATTTCCTTTTTTGTGTGTATTTGCATGCACTAGTTCTACATTTTTCACAGATCGACATTTCAACAGGGTAGAAGGATTTCTAAAGTGCTGCGTGTGTGGCAGACTATGGTATAATAGACATTCGTGTTAGAGCCAGACCTTCCCAGTTGGCTCAGACCCTATTACCCATGAATCATAGACACCTAATATCTCTCTGATATAGAGCAAATAAATCACAATATAAATGAAATCTCAGTAATGTTATACTTCTAAATTAGTAAGCCTGACTTTGTAGAATCAATGTGAGAGAAACAGGCAAGCCCTTGGAAGTCAACCTGAAATACTAAACCTTTGAAATCGCTTGTAATTATACATAGTGATGGAGTTACCCAGAGCCCAAAAAGCCATGCAAAGCAGGGGGTTTCCTGGAGTTGTAAAGGTTAAACAAAATATACAGATGTAAGAAGTAGAAAATATTGATAACTACATTTCTCACATTGACTTGAGA
The DNA here is from genome assembly GCA_023101885.1 of Typhlomys cinereus. NCBI lineage: Eukaryota > Metazoa > Chordata > Mammalia > Rodentia > Platacanthomyidae > Typhlomys > Typhlomys cinereus. Next base: position 1,734,220 of record JALPQD010000122.1, on the reverse strand, counting down.
TTGCCAGTTTCCATGTATTTTTTTGTCTCTAGGACAAGAAAGAAAATAATAAATCAATCATTTATTATAGAATTATTTATTTTTAATTCATGGTTAAATGTAATTTCTGCTATCATCAAGGAAAAGTAACTTACTTTGTCACTTTTTCCTTGCAAAACTTTTGTATGGAAGTTTGAAAACACATTATACATCATTAATTCTTAATTATGATCATGTACTACATAAAAAATGTTCTTGTCAACAACTATATATACTCATGTGTACTATGCTTTGTAATGTAGATTTCTTCACTTGTGCAAACACTCTGTGATATTTGCTTAGCGATCAACCTACTTAATAAAACATTTTACAAAATACACCCCTCTTGGTAAGTGACAGATGACTGTATAAGGTAGATTAAATACAAGAATCTTAGAATACCAAGAGAATTATAGCACATGTGGGAACATGGCACAGAAGTTCAAACATTTTCTGTACAAGCAAATGGATCAGAATTCTGATCGTCACATCCAATGTAAGACACTGAAAGAGTATGGCAGTCTATCAGTAATATATCTGAAGTTAGAACTTGGGAATCCCAATAGTGAGAAAGCTAGCCAGATTGGCCATAAAGAAACTCTGAGTTTTATTAGTAGACTTAGAAAAGCAGTTGAGGATGATTCATTATATCAAGCATGGGCATATACATATAAGTGCATTCATATTCTCACTTACATGTATACCCACACATGTGAATATGCATAAAAATGTATGTACATGCATCTCCCATACACAGGAAAATTGAAAAAAATGAGGTATAATCTACACCAGATTAAATACTCTTCTAAAGCAGTTATTCTTTTTTTATTACTAATACATTTTTTATTATTATTTCCGCTCATACAAACTAAATAGGCACACCAGTTTCCTCCCTCCCTCTTCCTCCTCCCAAACCCCCTGCTCCCCCTCCCTTCAACCCTCCCTCCCCATGCCCCATTGCCTCCCGCCCCAATTCCCACAGAGTCCTTTATTGTGCATGCCTGACTCTCCTCTGGGCCCTCCTCTCCGATGACGTACAAGGACCCAGTGGCATTTCCCTGAACGCTTTCCCGTGTTCCCCTTAAGCATAGGAACACTATTGTGGCTGTCAATTCCTTGCCTCCAAGGATCTTGGTGCCTTTAGCAGATGCTAGACTTTGTGAGGTCAATAGTGTGTTGGACATTGCCCTGGGCATGCAAAGTCCAATTATGATTGCTTCGGCCCTAACTTGTGTGGAGTATCTTGCAAATCATTGCTCCTCCCATCCTTTTGCTCTTACAATCTTACCGCCCTCTCTTCCGCAAATGTCCCTGAGCTTCAGGATGGGGAGAGATTAGTCTGGCCCAGTTCTAAGTGGTTGATATAGAGTCTCTGAAGTTCTGGATTGTGGTTTGTTGATTTTCTTTTGCAGTTTTGCTGCTCCTGCAATGCCCTTCACTTCATCCTGCTGGACACTGTATGTCACCCCCTGGCCAGAGACAAAAAGCTGTTAAACTGGAGTCTTGTTATAAGAGCACATTCAAGGGTAGATGTAATAAAAGTAGGAAACCTCAGTAAGGGAGGGGTCAGTCACCCATTTGCAAAATGGTTACTTTTTATCTGCCAGACTATATGCCCTCCCTTTCTGGTGAGATCATACCCCCTCAGTTGAAAATGATCAGGAACGAACATCTGTGAACTTAACTAGGTGTCACATTACTTATTTGCAGTCCTTGATGGAGGCCTATTTTCTCTGCTGTAACATGGTCCCCTCTCTCCTTGTTTCTGGTGTCTTTGGCATACATTGTCTCCTGTTCATAATCCTTGCAATTACTGTAGGTAATACATAGATTTACCTTGGAGTGTCTCAAGGTGGGTTGGGTGGGTTTGGTACTAGGAGCCACCTATTAGGGAGTACATACGGCACTTAATTTTCTGGGTCTGGGATACTTCACTTAATATAATGGTTTCTAATGACATCCATTTCCCGGCAAATTCCAGTAATTCATCATTTTTGATGGCTGAGTAGTACTCCATTGTATAGATGTACCACAGTTTCCTTATCCACTCGTCAACTGTTGGACATTTGGGTTGATTCCATAACTTTGCTATTGTAAACAGTGCTGCTAAGAACATGGTCACACTTGTGCTAAAGAAACTAAAGCAGGTATTCTTAAACTTTATTTTGTGAAAAAATGTATTGCTTCAGTTGCTTTAATTGAACTCCTTCTGAAAGATTGCCTAGTGGATTACTCTGAAATAGACTTTTTTTGTGAGTAGGTGGTCCTATTTATAAGAATGACATTCATATGATGAAACATTTGTAGTTATATCTAAAAATAATGGTGCTGCATATCCCTGATAAATCCATGACAAAATGACTTAAAGAAGCAAGGGGACTTATTATTGCTTAGGATCATCAAGTAGAGTCTGTAGTTGAACTTGGCAGGAGAGTTTCTAACAATATCAAAATTCAGGGGAACTGGCTACACTACATACATAGGAATTGCTGAGAAACTTTCTTATTTGTGAGGAGGCCTGCATGCTAACGTGCCAATGTATGCCAAAGTATGAAAAACTACTGAGTCACCTCTCTTTGTCTTACTCACCTGTCCAAGGAATTGTCCCACCTATTGTGCATTTGGTCCACCTACATCAGTTAGACAATCTCCACAGGCTTTCTTAGGGCTTGCCTAAAGTACTCATTCTTTACACGTGTACCCAGAGCTCAACCTTTGACTGTCAAGTTGACATTCATATCTAACTAGCACACAAAAATATGTATTTGAGTTGACAGAAACAAACCCAGAAGATTTTACCTAAAAAAAGGAAGAGGCTAAGCATGGCTAGATCGAGGTATTGATGTAACATGCTCCAGAAATGAACTTCCCATCTGTTACCTGCAAATTTCCTTCTTTCTGTTAATTCTTAGGCAAACCTCATCAACCTAGACACCCTATATATACTATACATAAGCATATATTCCTGAAACAACATTGCAGAAGAGGGCAAAGAGGTTATAATTTCTAATGTTTTCCATTCTAATTTCTAGAATTCTGTTTTGCTAACCTAGCTATAGGCACATAGCCAACTGTGCATTTGCCTGGTAATTTCAAATTCACCCCCAACTAAATGGACTTCAAATAAAGCCTGATCAATTGAAAGAAAATCAGGTACTAATTTTCCACATCTCACTACCAACTAAAGATAAAAGGCAAAAAAGAAGGAAAGAAGGAAGGAAGGAAGGAAGGAAGGAAGGAAGGAAGGAAGGAAGGAAGGAAGGAAGGAAGGAAGGAAGGAATGCAGCAAGGGAGGAAGGGAGGAAGGGAGGAAGGGAGAAAGGAAGGAAAGAAGGAAGTAAGGAAAGGAGGAAGGAGGAAGGGAGGAAGGAAGGAAGGGAGGAAGAAAGGAAGGAAGGAAGGAAGGAAGGAAGGAAGGAAGGAAGGAAGGAAGAAAGGAAGGAAGGAAGAAAAGAAGGAAGGAAAAAGAAAGTAGAAAGGGGAAAGAGAGGGAGACAGAGAGGAAGGGAAGGAGGGAGGAATGGAAGAAGACAAGCCAGGGTATCAAAAGTTACTTAAATTTAGGAAACTACTAAATGGATTAGCCTGCTGAATTACATTTAAGTATGATAACTATTTTTTTAATTTTATTTTAATCTAGTGGTAGTAGAGTTTAGTAGTACAGTTTAATGATGATTATTTTTTAAACACTAATGTATTCTAAGTGCATTCATAAATGTTTATGCATGGTAGAAAGAAAACTGAAAATCAAAATTTATAATTTGTATTTAACTCTATATTTCTATAATACAAAATTCATTCTTTGTCTCTTGCTTCAAAGTTTTCATTAGCATCCATTAATTTATATGGGAATTTATTTCATTATGACATTTTTCACACACAGGGTAATTTTATTATATTCAACCCCATTAATTTCTCTTATCCCTTCCTGCTCCCTTCCTCCTTCAGAGCATTGTGAACCAGCACAACCATTTGATTGTTTTTCAGTAGTGAGCAAGCATCTTGCAGCGTAAACTGTAGCAGTCAAGTTCTCCAATAGTCTTCAGTAGCTGTCAAAACCTGAACATAAGAAGTGCCTGCACTGGAGACTAGAAAAAAAAAATAGCAACAACTTCCCATAGGAAAATGGGTTGCATTGTTTTTAACAGGAAATTTGACAATGAGCAAGACCTTATACCACACATGAAAATGTCTCTGTCTCCCCAGCAGCCATTAACTGATTCCCCAAGGAACAGCAGTTCTTCCCTCCACCTCCCCTTATAAACCCGTATGATAGGCCCAATCACTTACAAGTCTTTCACAGGTAATGAAAGCTACTGAGCAGGCAAGGGAGATATGATCATGACATTTTCCCCCTCCATTCTTACATTTTTCCATGTGCTTTTTCTACTATGTTCTCCTAGTTTTGTAGGAGTCACTTAAATGTCCATTAAGGGCTGGACATTCAACAGTCATGTATCCTCAGTATTGTGAACAGTTAGCAATCTCTTCAATTATTGCTTAGACTCTGAAGACACTCTTCACAGAGGGGGAGAAAAGAATCCTTCAACAAACCTGACAGCAGCACTAATCTATGGGGATAAATGTAATTAATTAAGTAGCAAATTGATGAGCACATAATGCTGATTTAGCAAAGGCACAGCTGTGGCTTTCCACTAGAGGCTGTGACCTTCTCAACCATGGGCTTTTGACCAGGTTTATGGTACAAATCTAAGTTTCTTCGTATGGAACAGGCCTATCAGAAACTGCCACTATCGCATCAGTAGGCATACCTGAGCAGGGAAGTGAGACTCTGAGGATAGGTCTCCCCCGGAGCATGCACACTGCCCCTGTCTGAGGAGGTCAGCAGGGAGGATGCTTCCTTCTCGCCTCCACCTCTATTTCTCTATGCCTGGTGATCAAAGAGTGTTATGTCTTCAACATCACTGTTGCCCTGAGTCTTCTTTTTGCCGTGAGACAATTTTCAAACAGAACCAGCTTACAGGAGTAAGCAGGGCCGTGCTGCCAAACCTCAAATCCTGAGCTGGGAAATGCCTTCCTTCAGGAAAGCACTTACAGAGGCCACGAACTTCCCAAACATTAACACCAGTTGAAGACTAAAACACTGTGTAGCTCTTGTGAGGAATGGAAAGCAGTTGCAACAGTCTGCTTTGCTTTAGGAGCTTTGCTAGCTAACAATCCATAAGATCGCATAGGAAGATATCAAACTTTAAGTCCTCAGAGTATATTTAATAATATGTGACTCATGTTAGCAGCATCATACACTGACACGTGGTACCTCTGTTCAAATTCTTTAAAATTTTTTAGGTGTCATATAGGCAAATATTTTCTATTGAGCATATTTTCTTACTATCCCTTTTTTTAATCCTTCCTGTTCTTTCATTGGTCCCTTTTGTCGATTATTTATGTGCACTTTTGACCTTGCCTCATCTCTTATTATACTTGTCTGTAACTGTGCCAGTGCCATGCTCTATTAACTACTATACACCATGAATGTGATATGAAGATGCCTTTAAACTTTATGCTTTTTTTTAAGGATTGCTTTGGATTTCCAAAGTCTTTTGTGATGGCACATGAATTTAAACATTTTTTTCTACATCTGTGAGGAATACCATTAGAATTTTTTATTAAGATTGCATTGAATATGTAAATTGATTTTTCTAGAATGTATGTTACTGTAAAATTAATTATTTCAATTTATGAACATGGAAAGTATTTTAAACTCAATTTATTTCTATACAATTTCAAATGTTTCATTGTAGAATTCTCTGAATTCTCTAGATAAGTTTCTTTCAAATTTATTCATTACTTATTTTTTCATTCATTCATTTTGCTATTATGTATAGGATTATTTACTACAGCATATTTACCACTGGCATATAAGAAAGCTACAGGGAAGTCACCAATTTTCATTTTGTATCTTTATATTTTACTAAAAGTATATATTAGCTCAGACTTCTCTAGTATGAGTTTTTGGACCTAATGCATGTGGAGTCATATGGTCTGTAAATAATGAAGTTGATTTAATCCTTTTATATTGCATTATTTTTATTGCCTTCTTTTATCTTAGTGGTCTAGAAATGTATTGAATAGTCATCAAGAGAGGAGACACACTTTTCTTGTTCTTGGTATTAGTGGCAAATTGAGTTTTTCTCACTTATGATGCTGGCTACAGGCATGTCATATAGCTTTTGTTATATGGAGGCAAGCACTCTCTATTGACAGTGTTTTTCATCATGGAAGGAAATTTATATTTTATCACAGGCATATTCTATGTCCATTCACTTGAGTCTGTGATTTCTGACCTTGAGTGCATTCATATGATATATTTCACTTATTGAATTATGCATGTCATCACATCCTTATTGTTTTAGAATGAAGACTACTACATTATTTTATATGATTTTTGACATGTTCACTAATTGTAAATATGCTATTGAGAATGTTTTGTGTGTTTTCCAAACAGGTGGCCAACAGCTTTGTTCTGTTCTGTTGCAGTTGTAGATGTCATGCTGGTGGTGTCTTCATCTGATTTTTTGTGTCAGGTCAATATTAGCTTCATAAAAAGAATTTGGAGGAATCCCTTATTATTTTAAAGAATAAGTTCAGAAGGAATGATACTGATTACTTTTTAATAATCTCATAGAATTTCACACTGAATCCATCTGTACATGAACATTTATTTGTTGAAAGATTTTCTTTTATTGTCACTTCAATCTTATTGCTTTAATTATTTAGATATTGTATTTCATCTTGCTTCAATTTGGTAGGTCATATACAACTAGAAAATTATATGCTTCTTTAGATTTTTAAATTTACTGGAATATGGCTATTTAAGATTTATTCTTATGATATTCTGATTTCATTGATATCTGTTGTAATGTCTTCCTTTTCATTTTAATTTTATTAACTTAGGTTCTTTCTTTTTCTCTTCCTTAGTTTGTTGATCTTGTTTATCTTTACCAGAAAGAAACCAATTCTATGTTTCATTGTTTTTGTATAGTATATTTTGTTGCTATTTTATTCATTTCTTTCTTTCTTTTTATTGTTATATTCATCTATTGCATTTGGATGGTCTTGTTATTGTTTTTCTTTGGCCATGGGGTGATTCATTTAGTTATTTGTTTCAGATGTTTCTGTTTTATAAATGTAGGCACTTACAGCCATGAACTTCCAGTTAAGTATTGCTTTCCTTGTTTCCCATGTGTTTTTGTATGTTATGTTTTCTTTTTCATTCACTAGGCATGATTTTTGTTAAAGCACATAAGCATATTTATTATTTATTTAATGTGTGCGTGTGTGTGTGTATGCATATGTCATTTGACAGTGTGCATTCCTGTAGGGGACCAAGGGTGACTTCAGAAACATCTTGGGTTGTTTCTAACTCCTTTTTGCTTCTCTCTGGAGTTTCCTATGCTTCACCCACCACGGCCAGAAGTAGAGACCACTGCCATTTCTGCCTGATGTTTTTATGTAGGATTTGTATGTCCTGAACTCAGGACATTCTGCTTGTGAAGCAGAATCTTAATGCTCCAGCCATCTATCCGGCCCCATTATTTAAGTTTTGTACTTGATTTCCTCAGTGGTCTATTCATCATTCAGTGGTGTTGACTTAATCACCCATGAGTTCATGCATTTTCTTTGCTTCACTTGATATTGAATAAGTCCAATTTGGTCAGATGTTATGGAATACAATGAGTGACTCCACTTTCAATATATATGATATATCTTAGAGAGATTTCCATATGTTGCTGAGAAGAACTGTATTCTGTAGTGCTTTGATGGAAAATTCTATAGCTATTTATTCTACTTGATCTATGCTCCTGTTGAACTCCAATAGCTTCCTTATTTAATTTAGCTGTTTGTTTTTGTTCTCTTGGAATTCATTTAGAAGTATATTTTCGCCTTCTTTCATTTTCTTAAACATTGTTATAACCATTCTTTCAATTTTTTCTCTCAAGTTTCTTCTGAGTCACTTTCATATGGGGTCATTATTATGGGCTGGAAATTTTGGAGGAAAAACATCTTGGTTTTTCCTGTCTTGTTACTTAAGGATTTGTGTTGGGACTTAGACATCTAGAGTTAGGTTGTTGTTTAATCTTTTAAATTTATTTCAACTTCTTGTTTATATATAAATGTTTGCATGTTCAGGTATCTAGTTTTTAGAGGGGTTGAGGGTATTTATGTTCAGTGGGGTTGAAGTGTTTTTTCTGTGTAATGCTGGTGCTCTGGGTACCATGTTTAAGCCAGTGCACCCTTTGAAAGTAGAAAGCAGCCTGCAACAGTCATCACTATAAAGAGCTAGGCCAATAACTGAAAATTGTACAATAATAAATTAAAAGTCAATCCTTAAATGCCCATCTTTCTAGTGAGGAATAGGCACTGATAATATTATATTCACTAATTTATTGGTTGCTAGGGATACGAGTGAAAGGAACAATAAAGAAGAATAAGAAAGAACACAGTAAGGCTAGTAATTAGTATGCATTTGGTAGAGAGAAAGAAGGTGTAAGAAACATAAATAATAACATTCATCTATCCATACACATGCACATACACACACACACACACACACACACACACACACACACAAAATGGGACAAGCAAGATGAAAGAATTTGGTTTAATGATAACCTGTTGATATAATATCACGTATATCAAAAATAGTACTCTCTGGCAGCTGAGATTCAGAAACCCTATGAAGTAGCTCAGTCTAGTTCTTCTTTTGGAGAAAACTGAAAAGGAAATGTGTAAGAAGCTAAAAGAATGAGGAAAGTGCTTTAAATCAGAAATAGGATCATGTTTGTCTGCTAAACTGAAATCGAACAATAAATGAAGCAGGTAGAGATGGGGGAAGGTACAGGATCTGAAAATTCATGAGCTTAATTGCTGAATTATGTTTCTCAGATCTCTGTTATTCCTGCCCCACATCCTAAAAGTCTGCTCTCCTTTTGGACTTCTGAAGTGTCCAGGAATGTTTGCTCTTCTAGGTCGCTCTTTGGGTCAGATTACATATTCCGATTTAGTTCAGCACCTTACTGGTACAGGCTCAGATGCTGATCACACCTGTAGTCCTTTAGGTCCTATATCTTGGAAGCACTTCCCAATGTTCCCATGTTACAGGGAGTCTGGATGAATATTCCAGGGTAGATTTTATTCCCTCTAGGCTTTCAGGTGGCTGAATGGTGCACATGTCTGATTGTTATATTCTGAAACTCTATTTTGATAGTCAGGTTTCAGGGTACAGTCTCATGATACTTGCTCTCAGTTTTCCAAGAGTGTTTCAAAGCAGTGTGGGCTACTGAACTGCCAAGGCATCAGGGTTTTTTTTATGAATGAAACTTGCTAGTGCTTGGTCCATAGCACTGAGAAGGTTTCCGCTCTGTACTAATGCTGCTGCTGCTGCTGCTGCTGCTGCTGCTGCTGCTGCTGCTGCTGCTGCTGCTCTAAGTATGACCTTTTGTTTCCTTTTCTTTCTCTTTTCTCCAGGTGTCTATAGAGTGCTCATTATTTTTCTAGTAGTTATCTTTCATCTTTCTGCCATGGCAGAACACACCTGAGTGCCATCCACTACCTTGAAAATGATTTTTCTATTTTATCCTCTCTTTCCTGGACTCACCTTGAGAGACTGAGTCCATCAATTCTTAATTTCTAATCCCTGAGGAGGTATCCATGATAATATAATTCTCGTAAAATATATTCATTGTTTAAATAAAAGGAAATAAATATAGGTGTGCTTTACAAATACAGATAATATTCTTTATCATAACACATGTAATTGTGCAGATGAAAATAGTAATAAAATAATCAAAACTAATATAGAATAATCAAAAAATAATAAGGGAAGAATTACAATTTACATCTACATTTTATAGCTTAATACTTTTCAATTGAAGAGAAATTGATACAACCATTACTGCTAGCTTATATTTGTGTTGGATTTATTCACCTGCAAATGAGCTATTTTAGACTATGTTAGAATTAATCTTTACCCCACTGTAATGGAGATTATTTCAGAATTAAAATGGTAATGCTTTCAAATAACAGTCCCACATGGATTATACATGTGGCCAATGGAGATACAACAATCTCCATTCTTTGCTTCCTTACATTTTTCACAGATACCCAGTTATTCATGGAGTGAATGAAACAGAGCTGGGTTCCTACTTCTGCATATCCCAGATCTCATAGAGTTAAGACTGTTTCTATCATAAACAGCCCACAAAGAAAGAATCTAACAAATATCTACAGATGGAAAAGATTTCAAAAATAAGCTACTCTCTCTTGCTAAAATTTAATGATGATGGCGCATGAGGAAGAAAATCTAGCTTGCTCTGGTTTGGGATGAGATGAGTATGTTTCATGAGAGTTCATGCGTTGGAAGCAAAGTGAGAAGTAGAACTTTATGGAGGAAGAGAGATCCCAGTTAGAGGCGTTCCAGTTATTCAGCTATTATTCTCGGAAAAGGTCAAAAGAGTTTTCGTGGGTGACAGAATTAGAAAAAGAGAGAAAATCTAAAGTAGCCAGCTGATTATCTCCCTCCTTTCTGACCTCCTATTTTTCCATGTCTCTCTTTCTCATACACATATGTACTGCAACAATAATGAATGAACCAGGTCCTCAACAAAACTAGGATTCAAGACTCTGAGATGAATAAACTTTGAAATAAGGCATTACTCTATAGCAATGTGTTGTGTGACTTTTCCTTAGGAGACATGACAAATATCTCTTCAACTTTATTTAGTCATGCATGGCAGACTGAAGAAACCAGTCCACCCACGTTTACCTTGGTGAACAAATTAGTCAAGGGGTGGGTACTTACAGAAGAATGAGTTATTTACAGGATCATGCTGCCTTGATCTGCAGTACCAACATCCCCACCCCAGCACTGTGACTATTCACAAGACCTGCCTGCTTGGAGCTTCCTGCCCATCCTGCAGGCAGTGTACCACACAGCATTCATCTCCAGCATCTACTCACTGGCATGACATGTAACCTTGAAGATTATCAAGAGTTTCTTGCATCTTTCTGAACTGTAAACATCTTTTCTATTTTTCTTTTCTTTATGTCTCTATCTAATTATCGATTTAGTGCAATTTATAAACCATCATCAGAAGCAATGTTTGACTGTTTTGTTGTTGTTCACCAAAGTCATTATAATTCTTGACTTCTTTTGACCTTACTCTTTTTTTAAGGGAATAAGGGGTTTTATTCTTCCTAATGATTCTCAGTTACAGTTAAAAGTCCAGCTTGGCAAGAGAGTTCATAATAACCTTAGAAGATGAGGGAATTGCCCACACAGTATTTACAGGAATTGCTGAGAAAGGAGCCAACTTCTTCACTTACCAAACTTCAAATCCGTGAAAATACATCAATACCAACTGTACCTCCTGCACAGGTAACTGTCCCATTGACAACGGGCTGGCTCTTCATTCATAATTTGTATAATTTCCCGGAAAATTTTCTTAAGCCTGCATTAACTATCAACACTACACAGAAGTTTGAGGAGTTCAAACTTTGTCCATCAAGCTGATACCTCTATCAAACTACTACAACATGTGAATTAAGGCAGACACAGAAATATAATGACCTGAAGTAGGAAAAGTTCATACACAACACTCACTACAAGTATCAGTTATAATAATAAACCCTAGAATTCCATGATGGTACCAATAAAATTGAAAAAAAGTTTTTGTTTAAGACTAAGTATTTTTAATCTTTTATATTTTCTTCAGAATTATGATTTTAATAAAAGAATTTGTGAAAAATTTAAACTGTATTTTGCCTCTACTATCATAAGATAAATATTGATTTTTCAAAGATACTTTAACTTCATTAATGATAATTGTTCCCATTGAAATTTTTCAACAATTTTTAAAAAATATTCTGTACAATTATGACAATATTCCTATGCATAGCAACTTTGGAAACTTATACACTTGTATTGAAATGTATTCCAGCTGAGTGTAACCTATTAATAGAAAATATACATTGTACCATTCCCCTATAAGTATATAACAATACACCACCAAGAACACCAAGTTAATATATCAGTTCATGTAGATGAGACATATCTTTAAGACCATTAATCATCCTAATATTCCAATGTTAACATAAAAGATTAGGATAGAAATGTATATGTGAAACTATTATTAATATTGATAACTATACAGAAGACAAAGTCTTTGGACATAGTATTTAATTTATCTAATCTGTCTGCATAAATATATGTATGCATAAATATTACTGTCAAAATAGTATCATGGACATAATTTTCAGTAAATATGAAAGTTTTCAAGTTTTAAATTTTGAAATTTTGAGTTTTGAAGTCAGTGAAGATATCATTCCTCTCTTCCAAGTTCCTCTGGGATATAAATTGTAATCTACTGTGTTGAAAACAACAACAGAAGCATTTTCTGTATATTCATCACTTTGCATCTATATTATTTTCAAGTGATGTTTCTGAAAAAATACATATGAATTGGCAATAGCTCTTGGAAGAAAAATTCTATTTAACTTTTATGAGCTATCATTTGATTATATTTCATTCAGAAGTTGGCAAATAATAATTAATCCAAATAGGACACTATAATTAAAATTAAAGCTATACATTGGTCTCTCTTCCATTTTATGATGCTAATCTTCTGGAGAACATACGAATATACACTTATTCAGCACAGATTGTAACACTGATGACAAAGAAATAATTCCACTGTAGTCTTGCTTGGCAAATGAGTGAATTTTCTCAGGTTAATTGCAGGGGCATGAGTATGAATTACTTGATAGGACATCACTAACTCTAGGGAATGTGCATTACCAGAAGGCTAATGCCATCATGGTGGTAAATTCTCAAAAGCTGCATCCCTGATGCTTCTTGACTTACCGACATCTCAACCTGACTGTTTTGTATACTCCTCCAAATAATCTTCCTATGGTATAGTTGTGTACTGTTCAAAATTACATTGAAGAAAATATTCAGATGTCTATATCTCCTCTACAGGTCTCAGGGAACATTGAATAGTGGGAGACAGAAAGGATGCAATAATTGAAGGAAGGGGTGGAGTGTGGCGTAAATAATTCTTTTCATTCTAGCATTTCCTTCTGGAGGGCAGGGAAGGCTCAGAGAACTCCAAAGGGAAAATTGTAAGACACGGGACGATCATGAGAATGAGGAGGCTCAGCAAACTCGTTAAGCTGCAAGATTCCAAGTCTCTTCCCCAAGGTTATGTCAGTAGTGAACAGTTGGAGTCTTATTCTCAGTTGACTCTTTGGGGAAAGCAATACTGACAGCTGCTGTAAGCTGTTATAGCACTTGTCACAGCTTGGGGCTCATGGGATCTGTGTTTTGTACCTCCTCAAGGCCAATCTACTCAGCCTGTGCAAGACTTTGGCTACCATCCTATTGTCATAGGTAGATGTTTAATTTGGATTTGTTTAATGGTACATACTAACTGCATTGATATTCTAGTTTTTGGAATTCAACTAAGACATGACACAACAGCCTTAAGGATATAATGCATGTTATTAGTCACATTTTCTCTTCCTCAATTTGACATTCTTACAGCTTCACAAATTGACCTTTCTTTGTAAATATGGAAGTTTGTTCTTTAATTCTAATCTTTCAAGAAAAGATTTTAAAAAGACTGTCATGACTGATTCAGTTTCACTGATCACCTTATTTGTGGCTGGCAAATGAAGCATAGCTCTGAAGAGGTTTCAATTTTTCCTTAAAGCAAAGAATAACTAATCCTTGAATTTATAACATTTTAAAATGTAAAATATTTTGGATCATAACAGAAAACTTATAGAGCAATGGTTGCAATAGAAATTTCTTTTGATCTTTAATGATTCTTTTATCGTTTCCTGCATGAATACAGTGGATTTATGATACTTCATGCCTTAACCCTCAGTCCCACCTTCCCATTCCTTCACTCTACAGCCATTCTTCTCTGATAGTCTCCCTACTGTTATCTCGTTTTTATTTTTGGTTTTTGTTTTTTTTTTTTTTTGTATGAGCCATCCACTGGGTTTCATTCGAGTGATCTTTGATGGCATGTGCCACAGACCTGCTGCAGTGTGAATCATAAGAATCAGTGGACAGACCACTGAAGCAAGCATCCTTCCTCCCTTCGCATCAGGATTGATGTTCATCAGTCTCTCCGGGAGGTGCGGGGCCATTTGAGTTCTCTCCCCTCTCATGGTGACATGTTGATAGGACAAATCCCATTTAGGTCTTATGGAAGTACATATAGCCACAATGATTCATGGAAAGAAGAGCCCTTCAATCTCCAGAAGGCAATGTCTGGCTACTCTTCTGCCCTTCAGGCTCTTATACTTTTTCAGGTCCCTCTTCACATTGTTTTCTGAACCTTCAAGTGGTTGAGTGAAACGTTTTACCAGTATAATCATTTTCAAGGCTAAATAACAACAGATGCGAAGGAAGGGGATGAAGTCTCTGATTAAAGTCACATTGTTATTTAGCTTTTGTATAATATTATAATGTAGTAAGAATGTGATGAAGAGCTTAGAAAGAGGAGCTCAGATTTCTTGATCTCTTTAGCGTGTTTTAATGATAACAGCAAAAGATTGGAGGCATTAAAGTCCTTGGATCACCAGGTTTCTGGTTATCATAATAAAGCAGTTCAGCAAATAGACATGAGTAGTCCATGCACCATAATGTACTGTCACACCTAAGATTCTCATGGGTGTAGAATGGGAAAACCTCCAAGATAACTAGATAAATTGATGAAAATATAAAGAGAGCAAGAGAAGCCTAAAGTTTCACATTTAAAGAGGTCAAGCGAAATGTAAGTTTCCTCATTTGTTCTGATTTTTCCATCTGGGATATAACACTGATAATGTTCAGCTGGCTTCATGCATTATTAAGTAATTAATTAGTTCCTACTCTGTGAAGATCTTTGAAATTAAACCTGCCTGCTGTAAAAGAGCTAAATTTGCAGTTTAAAAGGATAAACCTCTGAGAGGCAGTACGTTTGCCTTTGCTTGTCTCTCATTTCACTGGGATTACATTGACATGTTTAAAGCTGAAAGTTCTTGCACAATAAATGCTGCTATGAGACATAAAAACATAGTTTAATAAGGTCTATTGGAGAGACATTTAAAAATGGATATACTTCAAATTCTGAGATTTAAAAGTTGTTGTAATAACAAAATTATTATAAATTATCATAAATTATAAAACATTTGTGTAAAGGTGTTACTGCACATATTAGAGGACCAAAGGAAACAGAGAAAAAAAAACTCAGTTGGGACACATAATCAATGTACAATGACAAAATCATTAAAATATTGAATATTTTGTCTTTAAATGAACATTTTTTCATATATGAATGCTTTCATGCAAAGTCACATTAATGCACTCAGACAAGACTATCTTCTGGAAAATACATGAAAGAAAGATCTGGGCTCCCTTTGGTATATTCAACCTTCCATAAGGATTAGACTCTTTTGCTCTTCTACCTGGACTTTAGAAGATTTCTACATAGAATTTAATTATCATGTAGAGTTATGACTTTGAAAACAATGGCAATAAATCCTGGTCTTTAAACTTACAGGAAATATTTCATTCAGAAAGTCTGTTGTTTATATAAGCTATTTTTCCTAATTAACAAAATGACCACAAGCCACATTAACAAAACTGCAGTAATGCAGCAAGGAAAATCTGTGTTTCCAAGTGCCCTTGGGGTCATCTTCCAGATTCTCCAAGCACTATAATCAAGAGATAATCAAGTTCTCATTGGCTACATTTGATGTGCAAAACTGACTGAATCAATTAACAGACTTAACATAAGAAGCAAATTTAGAGGATCCAGTATAAAAAACAAGTCAGTCGTTTCTCTATTTTAAAGTTGGATCTTGTGATTTTAAAAATGAGACATTTGCATAGCAAGGTTTATAATCTACTTATTTTATTGTGCAGTTAAATATTTCATTTAAAAATATCACTGGGTTGGAATGATGTCTTAGGAGTTAAAGCCTTTGCCTCCCAAGCAAAAGAACCTGAATTTGGATTCCCAGATCCCATCTAAAAATGCTGGGCAGAAATGGTAGCACTTTGTACTTTAGGCACTAGAAAGGGGAGCCTGAAACACACAAGCACAAAGTAATGCAGAGGCAGGATGATTACCCATACCAATCTTGGGACCCCTCAGGCATACACAGTTCCCTCTTCTACATGCACATTCTCCCGCACTAGTATATTACTACACATGCAAAACAAAAAAAAACCAAAAGGTTTCTTCCTATCACTCATCTGTTTATGATAACATCTGGCAAAAAACCCTTCAGGTTTGTCAGTTCTTCATCACTTATACTGTTGCTGCAGATTGAGAAATTTGGGTCTTTCTAGGTCTGTGTTGTTGAATTATGCACTGACTTTCATGTGTGAAATATGTGCAGTTCAACTGTTACTTATTCTTGCCCATAGACAAGTCAATTGGACACAGAGGGCACATGAGGTATCATGATACTTCCCTGTGACACAATGCCCTTAAAGAAAAATCATTTAGTTCTGAGTCACTTAGGTTTGATATAGAAAAAGAGAAATTCTGTGCATAACAAACCACAGCAATTTCTCTAATGGTTAATTGTAGGATATCTGAAATGAAACTACTAAATACAGATTCATAACTGAGGAAAGGTAGTACTGAACTTTGAAATGTTAGCAGATAATATGATGACTTGAGTTTCTAAAAGATAGGACATCTTTAAAAGTTCTAAATAAAGAAGCAACAAAAATGTAGGAAATTCTAAATCAAAAGTAGTATTCCATAATAAAGTAGCAACATTCTAGTATTGTCTTGAAAGCTACAGGGAGTTAGAAGGACTTTTTTCAAATGTCTAAAGGCAATTGGGCAGGTGAAGTGACTTATGAGTAATGTGGTTCTAACAGAATTAAAATCCCCATATCCCACACACCACTCCATCTCAATGGCTTAAACATCTGAAATTCCTGTGTCTGCAGGGATGGGAGGCAGAAACCTGAGACTCTCCAGAAGTTTGCAGGTCAGCCAGTCTAGCTGTTATAGCAGCACTGAGAAATAAGTTTCATACAAGGTGGAAAGATAAGGAACAACATCTGAAGATTGTCTTCTAATGTCACAGTTAAGGCTGAACATATGCCCACAACCCACATATATTCTCACACATTAAACATATACTTAAACAGATAAATTCTTCCATCTCATAAATACATATTCACCCTAGAGGAGAGACAGATAAATGATGATAGAGAGATAAATAATATATAAAACATTTTAAAGGCAATTTATGATAAAATTTAGGATGAATAACAATTGGGTTCAATATTCATCAGAGACTCTATATCAACCACCTGGAACCAGACCAGCCTAATCTCTCCCCATCCTGAAGCTCAGGGAAATTTGCAGAAGAGGGGGTGGTAAGATTGTAAGAGCACAAGGATGGGAGAAACAATGATATGCAAGATACTCCACACAAATTAGGGCCTAGGCAATCATAATTGGACTTTGCATGCCCTATGCAATGTCCAACACACTATTGACCCCACAAAGTCTAGCGTTTGCTAAAGGCACTAGATCCTTGGCGGCAAGGGATTGACAGCCACAGTAGTGTTCCTATGCTTAAGGGGAACACAGGAGACTGCTCTGGGAGATGCCGCTGGGTCCTTGCACCTCATCGGAGGGGCGGACCCAGAGGAGAGTTTGGCGTGCTCATTGAGGGATGCTCCGGATGGGATGGGGAGGCACTGGGAAATGGGGAGGGAGGGGGAAGGGGAAAGGAGCACAGGAGGGTGGGGAGGTGGAGGGAGGGAGGGGACCGGTGTACCTGTTAAGTTTGTATGAGTGGAAATAAAAAAAAAAAAAAAGAAAGAAAAAAGAAAAAAAAAAAAACTATTGGGTTCAGTCTAAAACAGAGGAAAGAACAGTTGGTAAAGTACTCGGAATTACCCCCTCAATAGGGAAAGACTTTGGAACCTAGAAGTTATAACTAGGGGACAGGAAAGACATATGACAAATGAAGAGTGGATTGCTCCACTGTCAATAAGTAGACAGAAAGAAAAATGTAAGGGATTCTTAAAAGTTGATTCTGAAATATGTATTTTGATTTGCTGGAATAACTTCTGAAAAACAACATCTGGTTGTCATTTACTTAAATGAATTAGGTCTCTGAGAAAAGACATGCACCTATTGAAACCATCAGCCTTGGAAAATGGTAGACTCTTGAGAGATGGGTGCATTTCATAGGTTACCTGCATCTCCATGAAGGAGATATGATGGAGAGAGTCAGACAGGCAGATAGGAGAGGTACAAGTGCCCAAAGAGGGTCATTAAATATAGCTGAATGCTTCCAAAGAGGTAATTTTATATATGTTCCCCTAGACACTTAGTCTAAAGCAGTCCAAAGTATCATTTTTTTGACTTTTAACTTTTGGTGACAATTCCACTAGCAAAATTTCTTTTTTTTAAAATGTGTGTACGTGTGTGTGTGTGTGTGTGTGTGTGTGTGTGCGTGTGTGTCAGAGAACATCGAGTGATCATGTGAAGGTCCAAGGATGACTTCAGGAATCATCCTGGACTGTGCTATATTCTCTTTGCTTTGCTCGGGAATTTCCTAGGCTCTTTTCCAGGGCCTAAAGTACAGGTTGCTGCCATTTCTGCCTGGTAGTTTTACATGAGATCCAGGATCTAAGCTCAGGATCTTCTGCTTGTGAGGCAGAGGCTTAATCTCTATTCCCAATAGCAAAATTTCTACAAGAGGAAATATTAAAAGTGAATTATTGCCTCTGAAAATCCCATAAGTTGTTCATGTGGTCTGAATATTTTTCCATTCCCAAAGTTACATTAAAAGTTATTAATTGATCTATTTAGCTGAAATTCTGATTATCAAGCATATGGACATGTACGGGATTATATATATCTTTGAAATACATCTCCTTTCAAAACAGGAATCACTCATTTCTTTTGCTTCTTTTATATTGAATTTTTCCCCTGAGGCAGGGGTTCTCTCTGTTGTTTAAATACCTGTGTTTCAGGACATCCTTCTGCTTCAGCTTCCTATGTAGCTACTACTATGCCTAGTTTATGTTAAAATTAATTCACCATTTGGAGATGAGTCCTTTAAAGAGTGATCAGGCCACGAGACATCCACTCCACTGTGAAAAATTGAAAAATCAATTCTCCATCTTGGCTCCTTTACCCTTCTTCCTTGTGAGTTTCAGTGTTGATACGCTCAAGAAGAGGCATGTTCCCCGCACTCTTTGGAGTAGAGATAGGCCCACACCAGATGCCAGACCTGTCAATGCTTCGAGATTGGTTTTTCTACTCTCCAGCACTATAACCCAATACATTTATTTTCCTTATGTATTTCAGAGTCTCGTAGAATGATGAGCCACACAGTGGATTTTGATGGCTCATAAATTAGAGCAATATAAAACTGGAAGTTAACACCTACTAATACACTAAAATCAAAATAAATGAGTATTTTTTATAACTCAATACCAGGTAGACTAGGGAACATAAACGAACTGCATTTCATTTGGAATAATCTTATTTATATTATTTGAGAAAAGTGTTCTTGCAAATCTCTTAGCCAACTCATCCTTAATTTTGAATGTGACTGTGTGAGAATGGTGTCATAGGAACAACTTTCCTGTTAGTAGGCACACTGAATCTTAGATGTTTTCTGACTTCAGATTGGATCATTTTTTTTTCAGTTCTCCATCTCAGGTCTCCAACATACAACATTTCTGCCCCCATAACACTTATTGACAATAATGAGTGAATTATTAGAATATCAGATATGGTTAGGATCCTCAAATTTTAGCTACTAACATGTTATATTTACATGTAAAAGATTCTTTGGTGTGACTATGAACTATTGAGCCCTAAACAAGACATCCAATTCAATTACCCACCACACAGTGCATAGAACTTTGTGAAAGAGGGAGAAGGGTTGTAGCTAGACAGTACCTTTTAGACATGGCAATTCTGGCATTTCCCTAGAAAAACTGTTGGAGATGTTTTCTCCTCCTTAGAAAATTTCTTGTGGAAAGAACACACAAGCCAACAAGAAGTCAAAGGTTTTAAAAAGTTAATTCTGTATTTGGATTGTGTAGTAATTAGATTAAAACAGTGTGTTCTTACGCTGTGTTGCAGCTTGCCTGCATGGTTGCTGATAAATCACCATCAAACAGCTTAAAGGAACAAGGGGTTTATTTTCTTTTATGATTTTCTGGTTACAGTTCTCAGTCCAGCTTGACAGGAGTGCCCATACGAACACTAGGGCTGAGAGATCTGGCCACATCATCACCACCTAATGGCTGAGAGAGGGATGATCCTTACTTTCCAGACCAGCATGTCTGGCCAAGTGTACACAAGGATGCCAACTTCCTCAACTAGTTCTCAGTATTTTATTCCTTTATTCAGGTCCTAGTCCCACTCACCATAGACTGGGCCATCTCCATCAGCTAGGCAATCTCCTGCAGGTTTGCTCTGAGTTTAACCTGTAGCGGTTGTTAGGCCCAAAGCCTGCTCTCTGGATGATACATTAGCAATAGAAGGGGCTGTTGAGTGACTCCTCCCTTGGGAGGTTGAGTTTGCCTCTTGTCTGTAAGACGATGGCAGGCCTACCCCCCCTTCCCCGCTTTGGGAGTAGAGAGAACTTCCTAGTTGTTTGGGTCACTTTTGTTTCTCTTAGAAACTGGCTGGGCTGTTCCTCCCCCAACAGTTCTTTCCTGCTTATCTGACATATGCTTATGCAGGGACCAAGTAACTCTGTTTTGAGGCATACATTCCTTTTTCTTTTAGCAACAAGGCGCCATGCCTGTTTAACATACCTGGCGACATGTCTGGTCCCACAACAAGTAGATGTAACTGAAATGTATGTGCTTTACATAATGCTGTAAAGAATTTGGCCCTGCTCCTTGATTATAAAACCCCTGTGTGTTACAATAAAGTTGGCTTTGATGAGAAGAGGACATCCAAAGCCCCCTCTGACCCAAGTCTGAAACTTTTTATTTTTATTTTTTTATTTTTAAAGTTTTTTTTATTTCTTCCACTCATACAATGTTGATAAGTACCCCATTCCCATCCTTCCCTCCACCCTTCCCTGTATCCCCTTGCTCCCTCCCCCTTTATCCCCTTCCTTTCCCCCCTCTCTCCTTTTCTCCCAGTGCCCCTTCCCCCCATTCTTGGAGTATCCTTTAGTATGCATGACAAACTTACCTCCAGGTCCTCCTCTCTGATGAGGTATAAGGACTCAGTAGCATTGCCTAGAACTCTTTTTTGTGTCCCCCTTTAGTACAGGAACACTTTGTGGCTGTTAATCCTTTGCCTCTAAGGATCATAGTGACTGTGATCCATGCTACACTTTAGGGGTTCAATGATATGTTGGTAATTAGGCAGATCATGTAAAGTCCTATTATGATTACTTTGGCCCTAGTTTGTATGGAGTATCTTGTATGTCGTTGCTCCTCCACATCTTTAGGCTCTTACATTTCTTACCGCCCTCTCTTCTGCAAATTTCCCTGAGCTTTAGGATGGAGAGAGATTAGGCTGGTCTGGTTCCAGGTGGTCCAAGCCTGAAACTTTTATTCCGACCATTCCCACTTCAGTTTCCTACAGTTTGTAGGTCTGGGTTCGTGGGGGTTCGTGACCCCAGACATTAACCCAACCACTAATTCTCCACAAATGTGCCCAGAGCTCAAACCCTCAACAGTCAAGTTGATACCTGTGCCTGACTGTGACACTCGGGCTGACTAATAGTGAACAGGGATACAGTCTCTATTCCAAGACAGCAGCATCTAGGACTTCATATACTGACAGTCTTTCTCATTAAAACTATCTCAACAACAGCAGCAGACTATTGAGAACATAAGGTTTTATTTCTATATATGTCTCTCTCTTCCTCTATCTCTCTCAAATAAATTAATAAATAAATTCATTTATTTTAAAGAGAGGAAAGATTCCTGAAATACCAGTCATTCTACAATGAGAAGATCTAAGCCTAAGTCCCACATGGTCAGGAAAGAGCAGAAGTTGAAGAATTTTGAAGGGAATCACAGCAAGGAATATCATGGTACCTCACAGGAGGAATGCAGGATTGAAGAAGACTTGCTGTAGATGCAGATTTGTTTGAAAAAATGCAGGTCAAGGAGGAAAGGTTTGTACAGGAAAAAAAGTGAAAGAAGATGAACACTTCTTCTTTCTCTTTACCTTATAATTTCCATAACATTAAATGTTTTTTTCATAGTGTTCATGTTTTGCATATGCTTTTCAATGTTGGAAAGAAATGTATTATTCTGTTCAGTTTTCTTAGATTTCTGCTATATACTTTTTATGACATATATATGTACTCATTAGCTGTGACAATATGCAAAATATCTCTGTATAAACAAAATACATAAAAACAGCAAACCAAATATTGGAGTAACTGTTTTTTAAAATTGCTAATGGTTTTTTTGAATACTTATAGTGGAATGCAATCATTACTGTTCTTTATTGATATCAATTCTACAAACGACCAAGAGAACAATTCAAAATTTCCATTAGCAATAGTATGCAATTTTCTACAAATTTAAAATGTCACATGTCTTCAAAATCATCCATAAAGAACTTCTGTTTTCAGACTTTTAAAATATAGATTTCTTCAAGTTAATGATATTTCACATTAACTTTAGAATTCCACCTGCCTCTTTAAGTTTATTTTTATTTTTCTCAATGTATTGGCT
Source organism: Typhlomys cinereus (assembly GCA_023101885.1). Classification (NCBI taxonomy): domain Eukaryota; kingdom Metazoa; phylum Chordata; class Mammalia; order Rodentia; family Platacanthomyidae; genus Typhlomys; species Typhlomys cinereus. Next base: position 1,711,473 of record JALPQD010000122.1, on the reverse strand, counting down.
TTGTTAGTCAGTCAAAATGACTTGATATAAGTGCTTTTGTAACTAATAGCCATTGCAGCTGCTGATATTGCTTAATTTACCCATTAAGCTGAATTCATGTCCCAGGAGAGCATCATTCATAGCATGACCATTTAAACCAACACTCAACTGTTAGGGAATTCATTTATTCAGCTGATATTCTTTGAGCCTGCAGTAGATAATTAGGAAGCAATTCTTTCTTTTTTTTTTTTGTCTTGCCCTTTGAATACATTTATTTTTTGTGTATTTTATTAATAATAGCATGATACATTGATACCATGAATACATTGGAGGCGCATGCTCAAAGAGGTTTAACTGGATGGGAACCACAAGCATTTGCGATAAAATTATGAGAAAGATTATAACATAGGTAAGCATTGAAGACTTCATGCTAAGTAAAACAAGGCAGACATAAAAGGGCAAATACTGAGTGATTTGGCATCTGTAAGGTTCTCATAGTCTTCACATTCATAGAGACAGAAAGTAAAAGAGTCATCAAGAGGGACTCAGGATAGAGATTGATTAATAGAAAAATTTAGTTAGTACAGATAAAAAAGTTCTGGAGAAGGGCAGTGGTAATGGTGTACATGTACTTAACGATACTGCAGTGTACTGAAAAAATGGTTAACATGGTAATTTCTTTCTTTGTATATGGGGTGTGTGTGTGTGTGTGTGCGTGTGCATGTGTGTGTATGTCAGAGGGTACTGTATGTCCTTGTGGAGGACCAAAGGTGACCTTTGGGAATCATCCTGGATTGCTTCTATCTCCTGTTTGCTTTGTTCTAGGATTTCCCAGGCTTCACCCACCAGAGTTGGAAGTATAGGCCACTACCGTTTCTGCCTGGTGTTTTTACATGGGACCTGGGATCCAAACTCAGGACCTTCTGCTTGTGAGTCAGTGTCTTAAGCCCTGAGCCATCTCTCCAGCCCAACATGGTAATTTCATGTCACGTATACTTTACCACAGGCAAAATAATGGTGGTTGGAGACTTCCATAGTTGAAACATTAAAAATGTGTAACACCCCTGTTAATCCTGCTCTTTTTCTAAGCTTCAAAACATTCAACTGTGAACTGGCATGCCTCGATATGCACTGCTTCTGCATCTTGGTCATTTTACATATTTCTATGCATTCTTTCAAGTCTGTTCTTTTGTGTCTTCACACATGTCTAACAATGTTGCACTTTTTTGCATCTGTTATTTAACTGTTAATGACTCTTTCACTTGGTTGAATTTTCTAAAGACAGGAATATTTGTATCTTCAGTGTCTGGACAGGGTTGTCGGGTACTCAATAATTATGAATGGTGGGTTAGCATGCGAGGGAATGGTAAATGAAGAATGAATGATGGGGTGGCAATTACTACATGAAATCCTGGTAAGTGTAGGAGACTCTCTAGAGTGGTTCCTGCTCAGCATAGTTGTGGTTAGGAAGCAATTCTTTATATTCCCTACTAAGTGCTAGATCCTGAGGCAGAGGCATTGTTCCTGCATTAAATATGCTTAGAGTACAAATGTGTGCTAACTAGTGTTTTTATCTTTTTAAGAATTGAAGTAAGGCAATAGCTATAAGGAAGAAGCATAACAAGATTTAGGAATAAGTCTTCTAAAGGAGAAAAAGTTAAAAATCACATTTATTTTATGCTATCTGCTATCATTTCAAACACTCTTTACAAAGACATTTTTTGTTCACATGTGTTCTCCATATTATCTTATTAAATCAGAAGTGTTGGAAATACCTGATATTTAATTTTTAATATTTAGAAATATCTCTGAGATTTATACACTCATAGGTTAACTAAAATACTTCAGTTTTATACGTGTCGACAAAATCTGAGATGTCCAAGAAATTGCAATCTTTCTTTGCCATGATAAGAAAAACTCATCAAGCCTTAGACCAAGTTTTGAGCACTCCTGTTTCACAGTGCCATGGCTCTGTTAGACAACATGGTTCCAGCAAATTCAGGCAACCATAAATTCTAGCGAACCTGAATGTACATTCCTGTCAGCCATTCTTTCTTCACGAAACCACTCAACCATTTGCTAAAGAATTAAGTAAATATACCACCTACTAACTTGCTTGCAAAGTCATGTAATTATACCCCTGACCCCAAAGGAAACCAATCTAAAGACATAATAGCCTCCCTGGGATCTGTAGTCTGTCACGAAAAGGAACACACATGATCTACAAAAGAAAATAATTTAAGTCAAAATGTCATCGGCGGGGAGGCCTTTATGTACTTTGTGGGTTTTCTCACTGAAGCAGGAAGAGTATTCAATTTGTAACATATTGCTATGATTATTTTGAACCTAGTAGAGCTTTCCTGAAAAAAAAAAAAACATTGTGTTTTTTTCTTTGATTTTGAGAATTTTTCTGTTCATGGGGAAAAAAATGAATATTATCTGTTGAATTTTAGTTGATCCATAAACAGCTATCTTGGTAAAATTTCGTTAAGTTTTACTAGTGAGGGAAAAGAAGGGTGAAGGTAAATATGACTACAATCAAGGAAGTCAGGGAAGACTTTTGTGTAAAAATGTTTTACAGTTGGGAACATAGAGTTACATAAAATAGGCCAAGTTATAGCTTTTATATGGCATGTTATTGAAATAAAACAATTACCTTTGATCTTTGAAATTAATTACCTCACAGAAATAACAGCTTTAGGAGTCTTGCAAACCTATTTTGAATAGTGGAATACAGTTCTAAAAATGGAATGTCTTTGTTTCTAAAATTCTCATTTAAGAGAAAGTTTCATTTGATTCCATGAGAATTTAGAGAAAAATGATTTCTTGTAATACAATAAGATGTTCTGACAATCATGTCAACCATCTGTAAGTCTCACTTAAAATATTAAGCTTTTACATTTTGTATAATATGAAAAGTTCTTCTTTCTAATAATCAGCTTGTTAAGTTTATTGAAAAATACTGTATTGTAAATGAATCAATTTTCCCACTTTGTTATATTTATTTTATTTTGCGTATGTGCATCTGTGTCATAGAACATCCCATAGCACACATGGAGGCCAGAGGACACCTTGAATAAATCATTTCGTTCTTTCTACCATGTTAATTCCGAGAGTTGAACTCAGGTCATTAGAATTGGTAGCAAGTGCCTCTAAGCACTAAACTGTCTCTTTTTTAAAGAAAGCAAACCAGAAAGATTCATCAAGTTTTGATGAATGTAAAAGTTTTGACTATGTAAAAGTTTGAATGTGAGTTCCATCCCCCACACATCTCAAGGCTCATGTTTTTGATTTCTTAGCTGACCTTAATATTTGGAAAGGTTGTGCCATTTTTAAGGTGTAGAGCTTTGCAGAAGAAAGGCAAGTCACCTGGTATAGCCTTGAAGTTTAGTCACCTGACTATACTTCCTCTTGCTCTCTTGTTCTTCTTCTACCTGATGATAGCTGTGGTAATCTGAACTGACCTCCTTTTACCTGCAGCCATCCATGCCTTTTCTTCTGTGATTTCTACCATAGAATTGTATTACCAATGGAACTGTAAGTGAAATAAATATTCCTTGTCTCCCTTAAGTTACTTGAGTTTGAATACTGTCTCATAATACTCAATAAAGAAAAGAAACTGAAGCACCCTATGATTTAAAAATTGAAGATTCCTTTACCTCTATCTAGATTTGACCAGTGCTATTCTTGAAAAGAGCTTTTCCATGAGTTAATGGAGGGTATTTTAGACATAAGGATTCTGAATTTCATGACTTCACAGCTGAACTGAGACTTGAGATAGAGGTAGCTAGAAAGAATCACAGTGTGAAGGGAGGTATATAATGTGGTCTGGAAGCTCCAGCTCAAGACACTGCGTAAGACTCTCACATGATAAGCTTCCATTGCATTGGAAGATGCAGAAATATGCTTTACTTTGATCTTGGGATTCTGAGATAGATATATAAATGAACAGCTAAAATGTATCTTAACTCTTAAACAGACTGTACACTTTAATATGTAAGGTACTTTTTTGAATTAATGAATTTTCCACTTAGTTGCCTTCTTTGTCCACGTTTCTATGTTCTCTAAAAATCTTTAAGTGCTTGCCAGCAGATACAACCCAAGAAAAGACACATTCCCCTCCTCTGTTGGAAAATTTTGACTGAGAATCCTTGTTTGTGCAAGGAGGTGAACTTCCTTTCCTAAGAAGACTGGATTTTCAAAGGAAAATGATCAGAAGAGAAAATGAAACAGTCAAAAATGATAGCTACACTGTGTATTTTGTGCTAATAGAAAGAATTGTGAGTAGGTACAGATTTATATGTATTCACTAATCCTGGGATTCTAATGCTGTTACACTATATGCTATCATGGTATAAAACTGTCAGTTGTGAAATGCATTTCAACAGCAGGGGAAATTAAGTCAACTATTACTTACAATAAAAATTATAGTAAAATCATAATGAATTCATTGAACATAAAAGTACAGAACCTTCATTGTTCTGCAATTTTCCTATACAGATTACACATCTCTATTTGAATGGATTTCTGAATCAACAATGTTTGTTTTTCTTTTTCAATTTTCATGTCGTGTATGTGTGTGTGCATGTCTGTATGTATGTATATACATATTCACATGTGTGTGGACCCACTTATGTTTGGGCAAATTTGCAAATAAATGCACATACATGTGAAGGCTCTGTGTTGTTATTGGAATTATCTTATATCTTTCTTCTATTATATTCTTTTGAAATAAGTTCTCTAATTAACTAGAGGTCACCTGTAGGATTAGTCAGCTAGCCACCTGGCTATCGGTTTTTCCAGTCTGGAATTGCAGGCAGACTTCCACACTCATGCTGGACTTGGGGATCTGAATTGTAGACCCTTGTCTTACACAGGAAAAACTTTAGCCACTGAGCCACCTCCCTAGATCCAAAAGTAAATTTTTAGAATTGGAGAAAGCACTCAGTTCTGTGTGTGCCATTTCTTCGTGAGCTGATTGATACATCTTAGGGAAACTGAAGTCTTGTTAGATCAACAAATTTTTATGCAGACCTTGCAATAGATTTTAAATTCAAATAATTTTCCACTGAGGTTTGAACACTCCACTGTAAACTATAGCCATATGTCTACATTGCTTCCCTTGAATTCTTAGAAATATTCAAATTCTCCTGAATGCATCTGAAGATACATTAAGATGCGACAATTATCACTGTTGAAAGCAGTTGTTGAAATGCTTTTAGAACAGTAATTACGATAAACTATCCTATAGATACAGCAGGTTGGTTTTATTAACACAGATGTTTGAATCTTCAAGATCTTTTATTTCTTGTGATGCAGGTCTCTATCACCCAATACCCTGCTTCAGATTATAACTATTTTACATTGTCTGTTTATCCCTTAAGCCTTCAGTGAATGGCAATATTTCACACTGTTTGAGTGAAAAAACTGACAAAACAATTCTTCACTATTACAAAAAATTTAATTTGATATTCATCTTGTTGCTTGTACTTATTTTTCATGATGGATAAATTATTGACAAGGAATGAAAGTGAAAAATAATGACAATGTTTTATACAGGTATGAGGTTGCCATTTTGTAAATATCAAGAAGTGATTGCCATGACAGGGGAAAAAGTATTTCAGCTACCAAATATTTATGCCTTTATTTATGGAAAAAAGCATTCTACTAAAGAAACTTACAAGGAGTAGTAAAAGCATGTGCTATAGTGACTATGTTTTAAGTATGTGTACATGTCTCTATGCATGATGTACAAAAGGAATACAGAACATATATATATATATATATATATAAAATATATGCTACAAGTGTGAAGCAAAAATAGCACAGATAACATTGTATCTCAGAACACATTCCAATAATCCTAGCACTTGAGAAGTAGAGACAGAAATGCCATCTTGAATTATATTCTAAGTTACTGTCTCAAATAAAACAAAACAAAAAAAAGTTTTAGCATTTCAAAATAGTATATAATATTTTCATAGAACATAAATATGCTATAGACATATTTTCATAAAGACTTAAAAGTTTATTAAATATAAAGCAATTTTTATGAATATGAGCTTCTGAAATTTTATGTCATAGTTGCATCTTGGTGAGAATTTATTTTATTAAAAAGTATCTAAAATACAGAGTCAACATTTACATAATATTCTTACAAAATGTGCCCAAATTGACTTCCTGATTTCTAATAACATTTATTGTATATTCATGCCAACAGAAACAGATTTTGTTGCTAGTCAATTATAAAAACTAATTCATGATTATATATTGTATATATATGTATATATATACACACACACACAAATGTTAGGCTTATTAGGTCATGTATTCTATAGAAAAGAATTACTAAACATTCATGAAAAGATTTCATCCTTAAATGTAAAAGATGCAAACTCAAATGTCATTGGCCTGAATGTTGAAAGTCCAAAAGCTTAAGTCTAAAATCCTGAAGGTTAAAATCCTGAAAGATTTGAAACCTTCAAGATGTGATTCTGATAAATAATTTTAAAAATTAACATATTTGCTTGCAATTTTAGGAGGATATTCGTGTGATACATACAAAACCATGGTTGCTCTCTTAATTTGGCCACATTATACAATGAAATAGGCAGGAATACATGTGCTAGTAACTTATAGGTCAGCTGTGTTGGAACAATTAGAAACACAAATTTTTATTAGGAGACAGACAAAGAGCTGGCATTTGAACACAAGTAGTTATTATCCGTGAGCACCCTGCTTTATACATGTGGTCATAAGAAACATTGTGTCTCAAGTCCTTTGATATGACAAGTCAGACAGCATGCTGGTCACTACTGTAGTATACTTTTGCCTCATACCTAACAGGGCACAAGTTGAATGGGTTTAATTAGAGAAAAAAAGTAGCGGAGACAATTTTGATGGAGGCATCCATTAGCCAAGTTTTGGAATAGCACTAGATTTCAATGCAAATTTCTAAGTTAAAAAAAAAATTGCAGTTGCTCAACAGATTGTAAAAAAGATTTGTGCACATGGAAATGCACATGGAAAAGACACATTCGTAACTTACATGTGTCTGATGTGTTTGAAACACTGGCATAATTTTTCTACCAGCAATATATTGATTCTGAAGATGACAAAACTTGTTAAATTCTTTTTTTTGCTATGATGGAAAAATTTTTTGTATAACCTAGTATGATGCAATATAGAAAACGTGTAGTCAGTGCAAAACTGGATAATTTAGTAGTTGTCTTCAAGTGCAGCTGAAACACATCAATATGTTGTCCAAAATATCCCTCTTTCCTCAATGAGAATTGATGTTTCTGGAATTTCAGATTTCAAGATCCACATCCAGTATTTCCCTTAAACTTTTAACTTTACATATTGTGGTATTCAATATTATAACAGCAGCTTCTCTTTAGATGTTGTACACAGCATCACTGAGAACATTCTTTTATTAAACTTCTGAATTGATATATACAATGTCTTGTCCTTAATCTGAAATTTATTGAACAAAGTATACTACAAAAATTCAAAATGGCATCGAGCTGAACATATTATATTATAACATTACTATCACATAATCTCTTAATTGTAATAATATTCATGTGAGAAGGGATACATTTTCTGCCACTTTCCAATGTTTTCTGAAGTCTGAGAATTAGTGTAGTTAAAAGACATATTTAGGGTAGAAATGCTTTACAGATATCCTAGTGATTCCATATACACTGTAAAAATGTATATCTACAGAAATGTAAACACAAAGAAATCCTCAGCTTCAGGAAGCATATATCCTCCAAACAGTGAGGTAAATGGTAGGAATGTGATTAGACTAATAAGAAAGAGTAATTTGGATGAGTAATTTGTAGGTAGGAGAATAGAGTCTACGGCAAGCATATGTTAACCTTGGTGTCTTACTTGCAGGCATATGGAAGTGAAGAGAGACCTCCATTTCTGCTCTTTCTCCATTACGTTTTCCTTACAATGAAACTTGGGACAAGAGACATTGCAGAATGGCTTGCTCTTAAATGTGTCCACAGTGTTCTCACCCAGCAGCCTCCTAATCCAGTCATGTTTCGAAACAAGTAGAATAAGGAAAGGTCATAGAAAAATAAAGAAATGCAGCATTTGTCATATTAGTTCAATTGTTTACAGAAAAACTTAATCTGATTTCTGGATAATTATTTGTATTACACTTCCACTCAAGTATTTACTTACTTAGAAGGACAGCCTGCTGGAAATCTGGTAATTTGTTATTACTTACAAACACCTGTCTCAGCCCTCTCCTTTCTCTAAATATTATGGAAATTATTCATTTTCCTTGATTAAAAAGTAGAAGAAAATGCATAAACCGACATTGAACTCATCCTCATCAAAATCAGCTGGAAATTTGTCTTCAGTTTGTGCACTCCATGTTCAAGTGATGCTGTTAAATTTCAGTTGATGATATACATTTAAAACTATTATTAGTCTCTGTAGATTTCTTTAAAAGAAAGATTATGTTTAGGATTTTGATCTGTTATTGCCAGTACTGATTTTCTGTCCCCTGAGTGTGTTCTGTCATTCCATTCACAAGTGTCTTTGCTCAGGAACTGCTGATTCTACGTGTAGCTTCTTTAGTGGTGAGACTCCCTCCTGAGCATGGTGGGGGCAATTCTGCTCTTCTTCCTTTTGAGTAAAACAGAAGCAAGGATCCCGAAAGAACACTGCTGCCAGCCATGAATTTTGGAAAGTTCATGTGACACCTTCTGACTTTCATATCATGCTGTACTCGAGGTTTTAACCAGTCTTTATTGATTAAAAGCTTACTAAAAATTCCAGTGTCCGTTGCTACCTTAAAGACAGCAATTCTGTGTTTAAAGAAAAAGTTGTCTTCAGCTTTCACATCTTTTCTCTCCTTTTGAAGAGAGACGTAATATTATTTCCAGAAAAAGTGATGAGAGAAATGGCCTTAATTTTATGACCCATACTTATAATTTTAATTCAAATTTATTCCAAAGATACAAAACTTCATTTTATCTTCTTCATTATTAATCTTTTTCCTAAGAAAATGAAACTGTTTAAATTCGAATGCTAAGTTTCCATATTCCTGGTTTTTGTCAGTCTTCCTTGATGATAAAAATGACCAGATGATAATTAAATTTAGTACAGAGCTGTATTATGCAGGATGAAATTTGCAAATACATAACAGGTTATTTAGCAAAATAGCATTCACTGCAAATGAACGAGTATCATGACTTATTAGCAATTTTGACCATTATTGACATGAAAAATTAAAAGAAGACAAAATATTTAGTTAAGTAGAAAATTGCCAGTACAATGAATCTGACAGTTTCTAATTTGGAAAATATGACAAAAGGGCATTAGAGTCATATATTCAATATAGTTATTTCTGCAGGGAAAAGAAAGATAACAATACTCAAGTCCACAATAGCAAGAGTTGAATCTGAATGGGGCAGAATAGGAACACACTGCTTTGTGGAACATTCTTCCCCTTGACTAAATAGAACTGAATGTACCAAAAACTTTTGGTTTTCCATTAATAATATTTAATTAATTATATAAATTATTAATAAGTATTTTTGATTAATAATGGTTAATAATTTTAATGGTGCTATCTTGAGGTGTCAGGCAATATTCCTACATGCAATAGAAGGCACTGAATTCTATACATATGCCAAAAATTTTTCTAAAGGTTAATTCCTGGGTATAGGAAAGCAGATTCCGAAGAATTTAGTCGTGGCGGAATTTTCTTCAGATTACTAGGGATTCTCAGAGGATCGAGTTTCATAACAACTAAACCTTAACCGTCCCCACTAACAATTATCAAACATGTACTTTTTAGGTTTCCTGCAAACAATAATGTTACATCTAATAATGATCAAACAATATAGTTTTTAGATTTTGTAGAAACAGTAACGTTGCAATTAATAATGTGCTTATTCCAGTGACTATTCTGAATAATACTTTATAAACAGTTTATTGTGGAAATTCTCTGAATATTAAGGAAAAACAACCCATCAGTAAATTTGGGTTCCATGAAGTTCTTATTTAGTTTTCATATCTCAGAACATAATTCTAATCTGACCTTTTCAAATTTGTATTTCTGACATAGATTTAGTGTCCATGTAAATAAGACTGTAAGTCTGTTTTGAGAAGGATCTATCAGGTTATTTAAATATTTTCTATTATTCTCTTTTATTGCATTGAGAAATTTATTAATGTTCAAATCTCCTTTGTTATGGCATAAACATAAATAAATTATGATAGATGATATATCTAATATATCTAGACATGAAAACACTTATTTTAGACATTTCTAAGTGCTTCTGATTTCATTTTTAGAATTAAATTTATAATTTTAGCACAAAACTTTTGTAACGGAACTTTTAAAAGTAAACATTAGCAAATTTTTTGTGGATTTACTCATTTTTCATGTTACAAGAAAAAGATACTGGATATACAGACTATCATGTAAATATAATAACATTGATGTGCTGATAGAGAAAAAATATTATTTCTGATTTTCCTTTCCAACTTGTATTTGACATGCAAAACACCTCTACAGATATTTTATTTTTTTCACACAATAATTTCACTTATACATGTATCACATAACCCCCCCCACCAAAAAAAAAAACAGATGAAGTAGACTGGTATATGTTTGGCAATAGGGACAGTGTATATTTGAATAATAAATATGAACTATCTTTTACTTTAAATTAATTGTATTTGATTAAATAAATGAAAAAATGCATACATTGAGATGGCCAGAAATGTGTGCATGTTTTAAGGATTTTGTAAGCTAATTAGGGCTACAACAAAACCAAAATAAACATAAAGATTTTATCAAGTATTAATAGGTTGTGGAGGCATGGAAATCCTTAAAATCCTTGCGAAATAGCTTGTTGTATATCTTCTATGATCAAATGACCATTTTGTCTCAGTAAACATTTCTATTATTCCCAAAGGATAGGACAAAACAATGCATATTTGTGCAGCTTTGTAAGGGTGAGAAGAACTTATGTTTTCTTAAAAAGCAATGTCCATATATTGATCTTGGTTTTACCCTTTGAGATTTTGATGTTTTTAATAATCATTCTCTGTTCTGTAGTCTTTCAAGTGTCTTGAGACCAGTTTGTGATTTTTTTTTCTTTTTCAACGCTATACTTTCTTAGTTTTACAAACACAAGAGTGGTCTTCTCTGCCTACTTCCATCCTCCCTCCCTAGCCTCAGCCTCTCCCACTATAGCTCTCCCCCTTCACCAATTCAACCCATTGCTCCTTCCCACCCTCCTGTCTGTCTTCTTCAGAAGTGTTCCCTTTGGATTGTTTGCTCCAGTTGGGGCCCAGACCTCTGTGGCAGATCAAATGGCCCTTCCTTTGGATAGATTCACTGATAAAAGCACTCCCCTTTACTTCTTTAATCCTAATCGGTAGGGTTCCAATTTCCACTAATTGTTACTCCTAAAATCAACGCTAGTCTTGGAGTGGGGAAGGGAGGGTGTTGTTGATATGCCAGCCACAGTACAAATCTGATGAGGACATGTTTTATTGCAGTGAGTTTCTTGATGCAGCAGCCCTGCCTTGAGTGGAACATCTCAGTCATTGGTGGATCTTCCCATCTTTAGGTTCTTACCCCTCTTATGCAAGATTCCTTGAGCTTTAGGGTGGGAAGAGATCTGCTTGGTTGCTGTTGTCTGTTTCACTGTTCATCTATAGCAATGGGATATGACTTATTTTGGTGTGGAGATCTTTTATTATCTAAAGATAAAATGAGTAGTTTGGATGGAAGTTTACTCTCTGGTATTTGTGGTTAGTATTGAGACATCTGATCCTGTGTACTGTCAGTTTTATCCCCTTCTACTATTCTTTAGATAGGTTTACAGTGTTGGGTATGTGTTCCCTGTGATGGAAGCGGGTTGTAGGGATTTAAGCAGATTGTTGATTACCTGGAGGCTAATCCCACTCTTTACTGTGTTCTATTTCTGTTCTTCCTTCTCCTTTAAGATTTTTCTTATATAAAGACTGTTGTTTTAATTTGTTTGCACATTTCCTTTTGTTTCCACTCTTTTGATATCTTCTTCCACCACCACCACTACTCTTGCTTGCATTCCTTTGCATTTATGTGTACTGTCAGTTTTATCCCCTTCTACTATTCTTTAGATAGGTTTACAGTGGCATCAAACTGAAGGATTAATCCTAGGATCCTCTTATAAGGAAGAACATGCGACATCTGTCTTTCTGTCCTTCTGTATTACTCACTGATTTCTTTCAGTTACATCCATTTACTGCAAATTTCATTTGTTCATTTTTTCTGACATATGAATAGTACTCCATTGTATATATGTACCACATTTTCATTAACCATTTGTGAACTATTGGACATCTGTGTTTGCTAAGTTTCTTTGCAACTGTGAAAACGGCTCCTATGAATGTAGTTGTACAGGCAGGCTGCAGTGTTCTTTGGAAAAATTCTCAGGAGTGGTATAACTGGGTTGTATGGAATTTAAAATTTTAACTTTTTTAGGACCCTCTAAATAGCACATTCCTCATTTAGATTCTCCCAGAAGAGAGTCCAGTTAATGTCAACTACTATGTAAGCTTTTAGAACAAAAAATCTTAAAAAGAGATGTCTAGATTGTTCCTTCTAGAAAAGAATGATACAAGTTTGTTTGTCAACTGGCTCAAGACTATTTGCTTTACTTAAATCAGCTCACGGTTATATATAAAAGAGTATGACCAGATATGCAAAACTCTTGTCATTGTTCCTAACAACACAACCAATCAAACCAGAGTTTATAAATTACATTAACATATAATCACAAATATACACTTTTTCATAAAACAATCACTTTTTATTTGTTTCAAAAAAGAGCCTATCTGGCCATTTTTTCTAATGTTTTATTACTGTAATTTATTATGTGTTTATTGTATATCTTTATTGTTATTATTATTTTGCATAACTAGGTAAAATAGTTATGCAAGCTCATTGAGTAAGGTATCATTCCCCCTCTCATTTCCCTCTCCCCTCATCCCTTTTTTTCCCTTCTTCTGATACCCATCCCTCCCTCTCTCCCCAAATTTCTCCCTCTCTCCCCTCTACCCTTCATTTCTCTTCTCTCTTGGTATTTCCCACCTGCTGCCTTCCATCCTTCTGTCCATTAGGTTATATGGGAGCCAAAGTTCCCTATGACATCTATTCTAATGGGGGTTCAGGATTCTGTGGCATGCTTTGGGGCTTCTTCTTGGCCCAACCATTAATATGTTAACTCTGCTATATCTTTCTGACCATTTGTCTGTAAGGATCCTACTATGTGAAACCATATCCCCTGAGATCCTTGCTAGTCTATGGGGGCATGTTTACATGTCAGCCATTGTGCAGGTCAGGTAAGGTCAAATCTCACTGCAGTGAGTTTATGGTTGCCTCAGCCTAGTCTTGAGTGGATTATCTTGTCTGGTGTGAAGCTATAGAATCTTGTTGCCCTCTCTTCCACAAGGTTCTCTATTTTAGAATTAGGAAAGATTTGGTTGATATAGTTGTAGGTGAACATTGTAGAGTCATTGATAGGCTAAACGATGCACTGCATCTTGCTGCATCCTATTTGGGTGTTGAGGTCATCTCCTAAACAAAGTTTAAAAAAACTGTTAAAAAGGTCTTTATGTAAGAAGAGGCTTAAAAGCGTAGAAAAGAATAGGAGTAGGACACAATATTGAGTTGGTTAGCCTCTACATTGCCAAATGGCTACTTCCTAACTAACAACCTCTTTCCCCTCCATGACAGGGACATAGAGCCAGCACTTCAAACTCTTCCAACTCAAGTGAACAGGAAGGAAAGTGAGAGTTAGCAGTGTCAGATGTATTCCCAACTATGGGACATTCGTGGCCAAGTCTAATTTCTCTGTTGAATTGTGCTCCTTGTTCCTTTACCCTTAAGGTCTTCTTTCCCCTTTACTCCAAGTTAAAATCCTTTGCAGTTATATTGAATGTTATAGAGATTTTCGACTAAGTATATAATTAAGAGGGTTTGGAACTAGCATTCACTTATCAGGGAGAATATGTAGCATCTAATTTTCTGTTCTTGGGATATTTTGCTCACTGTAACTTTTCCAATTCCATCCATTTACCAGCAAATTTCATTAATTCATTTCTTGATAGCATGTACAAAATTCCATTGTATATGTGTAGTACACTTTCATTATCCACTCATCAACTGATGGACATCTAAGTCAATTCCATGACTTTGCTATTGTAATAGTGCTCTAATGAACATGGATATATTCATGTCACTATGGTAAAATGATGCATTTGGAGGGATTATTTTCAGTAGTGGTATAACATAGTCATATGGCTTTTCAATACTGAGCTATTTTAGAAACTCCTATAGTGATCGTCAGACTGGTTGTACAAGACTGTATTCTCACCACTATGTATGAGAGTTACCTTCTTCACACATCCTCTCCTGCATGTTATCATATATATTGGATTTTCTCCAATCTGACTGAGGTGACATGATATCTCAAGATAGATTTGATTTGCATTTCCCTGATGGCTAGGTAGGTGGAACATTTCTTAATAATTGTTTGGCATTTTATCACTCAAAAAGTTTCTTTTACATTCTATAGGCCATTTTTTTTTAAATTATTTATTCAATTGTGTGTGTGTGTGTGTGTATGTATGTGTGTAGAACCACGGACGAATTCGGGAACCACCATGGACGCCTCTACCTCCTCCTTGTTTACTCTGCCCTGCGATTCACAGGCTCCGCCCTACCAGGACCCGAAACGCAGGCTGCCCCCATTTCCGCCAGGCGTCTATACGTGGGGTCTAGGATCTGAACTCAGGACCTTCTGCCTGCAAGGCAGAGGCTTAACCCCTGAGCCACCTCTCTAGCCTTCTATAGGCCTTATTTTAATAGGGCTATTTATCTCCTTGGTGTTTAGTTTTTTGTTTTTTTTTTTCTTTTAAACATTAATTTCTTTTTTGTATTATACAAAACACTAAAAGCAATTTTTCAGATTTTTTTCTATACATACATACTCCGTGATCTTTCATAAAGTGTTTCTTTTTTTAAATTTTTTTTTATTTCTACTCATACAACTTTAACAGGTACACTGGTCCCCTCCCTCGCTTCAACCTCCCACCGCCCTATGCCCCACTTCCCCTCGCCCCTTCCTCCTTATTTCCCAGTGCCTCTCCTCCCATCCCTGGAGCATCCTTTAATGAGCATCCTCTGGGTCCTCCTCTCCAATGAGGTGCAAGGACCCAGTGGCATTTCCCAGAACCCTTTCCTGTGTTCCCCTTAAGCATAGGAACACTACTGTGGCTGTCAATCCCTTGCCTCCAAGGATCTTAGTGCCTTTAGCAAATGCTAGAATTTGAGGGGTCAATAGTGTGTGGACATTGTGCAGGGCATGCAAAGTCCAGTTATGATTGCTTTGGCCCTAACTTGTGTGGAGTATCTTGCATATCATTGCTCCTCCCATCATTGTGCTCTTACAATCTTACCGCCCCCTCCTCCACAAAGGTGTTTAGTTTTTTAAGTTCTTTGTGGATTCTGCATATTAGACCTCTATTAGATGTATGGTTAGTGAAGATTTTCTCCCATTTTGTAGGTTGTCTTTTTGCTCAGTTTACATTCTCTTTAGCTAAACAGAAGCTCTTTAATTTCATAAGATCCTACTTGTTGATTGTTGGTTTTATTTCCTGTGCTGTTGGGGTCGTGTGTAGAAAATGTTGGCCTAGGCCAGTCAGCTCAAGGGAACTCCCCACTCTTTCTTCTAAGGAATTTGTAGTCTCTTATCTAATATTAAGGTTCTTTATCCATTTGGAGTTGATTTTCATGCATGGTGACAAGTTGGTAACTAAGGGTCCACTTTCAGTCTTCTGCATGTGAATATCCAGTTTTGCCAGCACCATTTGTTGAACAGGATGTTCTTTTTTCCATTGAGATTTCTGGGCCCCTATGTCAAAAATAAGATGACCGTAACTGTATGGGCTTATGTCGGGGTCTTCAACCCATATACATTGAATTATGTGTTTATTTTGGAGCGGGAATCATGCTTTCATTACTATGGATTTGTAGTATGAATTAAGGTTTGGCATGGTGATATCCCCAGCATAATTTTAGTTTTTGCTAACTACAGCCTTTTGTGATTTGATATGAATTTTGAGATTGTTTGGTCAATTTCAATAAAGAATTGCTTTGGGATTTTGATTAATATAGCACTGAATCTGTATATTGCTCTGTAAGATGGCCATTTTTATGAAGTTAATTTTGCCCATCGAGGAGCATGAGAGGAGATAGCTTCTGGTGTCTTCTGTAATTTCTTTTTTTAGGGTATTAAAGTTTTCATTGTATAGGTCTCTCACTTCCTTGACTAGATTTATACCAAGGTATTTAATTTTTTAAGGGGCTTTGGTAAATAGGATTGCTTCTTTTAGGACTTTCTCACTTTTTTCATACTTGGTATATAGGTAAACCACTCATTTTTGAACATTATTACTCTTTTTTATCTTGCCACTCTGCTGAATTTAAGTATTAGTTTCAAGAGTTTTCTGGTGGAGTTTTTAGAATCTTTCAGGTATAAGATTATGTTTTCTACAAAAAGGGTATCTTGACTTCTTTCTTTTATGATTTGTATCCCTTTTATTTCCCACTTTTTTCTTATGGCTATACTTAAGAATTCAAATACAATATTGAGTAAAAGTGGTGAAAGTGGACAGTTTTTACTTGATTCTTACTGAAGCAAAAATTCTTCAAGTTTTTCCCCATTTAGAATAACCCTTGCTAAAGGCTTGTTCTACATAGTGTTCATTAGGTTGATATAAGTTTCTCTCTTTCCAATTGTCTCCAGGACTATGATCATAAAAGGATGTTGGATCTAGTCAAAAGCTTTTTCTGCATCTATCCAGAATATCATGTGGTTTTGGAATTGGGATTGACTTATATGATGAATTATATTTATTGATTTGCATATGCTGAACCAATCTTCTGTACCTGGGATAAATTCTACTTGATCATAGTGAAAGATTTTTTGATATGTTTTTGAATCCAATTTACTGTGATGATTTTGAGAACCTTTGTATCTGTTTTGATCAATGAGACTGACCTATACTTTTCTTACTTAATTGTATCATTATTAGATTTTGAGATCAGTGAAATATTAGCTTTGTAGAAAGAATTCAGAAGCGTTCTTTCTTTGCTAGTTTAAGGAGTTGTGGCATTAGTTGCTCTTTAAATGTCTGGTAGAATTCTGCACTGAATGCATCTAGTCCTGGACTTATTTTGGGGTGGGAAGATTCATAATTACTTCTTCAATTTCATCATTTGATATAGGACTATTAAAATATTTCATTTTGTCTTGATTCAATTTAGGTAAGTTGTGCTTACTCAGAAATTCATTCATTTCTTTCCGATTATCAAATTTTGTGGAGTATAACTTTTTGAAATATGACCTTAAAAATTCCAAGAATTTCTTTGGTATTAGTTGTAATAACTCCATTTTAATATCTAATTTTATTTATTTGGGTTTTCTGTCTTTTGTTTTGGTTAATTTGGCCAAAGGGGTATCATTCTTACTGATTTTTTCAAAGAACCATTTCTTGTTCTTTGAATTTTGAACCATTTCTTTGGATTCTTTGAATCTTTTTCCTTATGTCAATTTCAGATATTTCATTGCTGATTTTGCTAGTTTCCTCTCATCTACTACTTTTTGGAATGGATTGATCTTGTGTCGCTAAAGCTTTAAGTTGCATTGTTAAGTTATTTGATTGTGACTATAGCTGTTAGCCTGCCTGGTTGCTGACAAATCATCATCAAATGGCTTAAGAGAAGAAGGGCTTGATTTTCTCTTATGATTCCTGGCTACAGTTATTTGTCCATCTTATCAGGAGAGCTCACACCAGCACCAGGGCCTAGGGAAACTCTTTCTTTGAAGTCATTATAACTCTAATTCCAAAGTCAAACAAAGACACATCAAAGAAAGAGAACTATATGCCAATCTCACTAAAGACAAATATGCAAAAATCCTTAATAAAATACTAGCAAACCAAACTCAAAAACATATCCAAAGGCTCATACAGGACAATCAAGCTGGGTTCATACCAGAATTGCAAGGATAGTTTAACATGTAAATCAATAATTGATTCATCATATTAATAGACTCAAAAACCAAAATCATATGATCTTCTCAATCGATGTAGAAAAGGCATTCAACAAAATTCAGCATCCCTTCAGGACAAAAATTTTGGAGGGAAAAGGAATGCAGGGGACCTATTTTAACTTGATAAAGATAATATATGATAAGTTTAAATCAAACATCATCCTAAATAGGGAAAAACTTGAAGCAACCCAACTTAAATCCAAAATGAGAAAAGGCTGCCCACTGTCACCACTTGCATTTAATATTGTGCTTGAAGTCCTAGCTAGAGCAATAAGACAAGTGAAGGAAAAGAAAAAGATGAAAATAGGTAAGGAAGAAGTCACTGTATCTCTATTCACAGATGATATGATTACATACTTGAGATATCCACATGACTCCACCAAGAAACTACGCAAATTAATAAACAATTTTAAAAAAGTAACAGCATTGCAAAATCAGTATCCTATATACCAGAGACCAACAAGCTGAGAAATAAATGGGACAACCAATCCATTCACCATAACTACAAAGAAAATAAATACTTTGAAATAAATTTAACCAAGGAAATTAAAAACCTGTATAATGGAAATAACAAAATACTGATGAAAGAAATTAAAGAAGATACTAGAAGGTGGAAAGAGATTCCTTGCTCATGGATTAGTAGGCTCAATATTGTGAAAATGGTCATTCTACCCAAAGCAATATACCCATTGAATGCAAGTCAAATTAAAATTCCAAGGCAAAATTCATTTGGAAGAACAATAAACCACAATTATTCAAAACAATTTTGGGCAAAAAGAAGACTGCTGGTATCAGCAGTATCACCTCACCAGATTTCAAATTATAGTACACAGCTATAGTAAGAAAAACAGATTGTTACTAGTATCAAACAGTGGTTCAGATAAGAGGACCTAGATATAAACTCCCACACATACAGCCACTTAATTTTTGATGTAGATGCAAAACATGCACACTGGGGGAAAAGACAGCATCTTCAACAAGTAATCTTGGAGAAATTGGATATCTACATGTACAAAAATGAAATTGACTGTTGCCTCTTTCCTTATATAAAACTCAACTCCAAATGGACCAAACACCTCAACATTAGACCTGAAACTATGAAATTTTTAGAAGAAAGAGTAGGAAGTACCTTGAATTGATAGGCTTAGGTATAGTTCTTCTAAGCAGAAAAACAAATGCCCAAGAACTAAGACCAATAATCAACAAATGTGACTTTGCGAAATTAAAAACTTCTGTTCTGCAAAAGAAACTGTTAATTATGAAAAATGACAACCCACAGAATGGGAGAAAATCTTTGCTAATCTGACTACAAAATCAAGTCAGCATTCCAAAATCAGTAGCCTTCCTATATATCAGAGCTTAGAAAGAGCTTAGAAAAGTAAACACTGATACAACAAACATTTCAATTAAAAATGGGTCCTGGCATTACAGGAACAGCAAATCTGAAAACCACAACATCAAAGACCCTACAATATTCCCAGAACCAGATGAGGCACATTTCTCCCCATCCTAGAGCTCAGGGAACCTTGTGGAAGAGGGGAATGGCAAAATTGTAAGAATCTAAAGATGTGGAGGACCAATGGTATGCAAGATTCTACATACAAGTCAGTGCTGAAGCAGCCAGGATATAGCCACAATGTGACTGGACTTTGCTTAACCTGCACAATGGCTGGTATGTCAACAAGCCCCCAAAGTCTAGCAGGGACCACAGGGGAGAAGGCTTCGAGTGGTAGGATCCTTAGAGGCAAGGAGTTAAACAGTCATAATAGAGTTCCCATACTAGCAGGCAGCTCAAGAAGGGGTTCCGAGCTAGGTCATTGATTCCTGAACCCTCACTAGTATAGAAGACTCAGAGGGAAATTCAGTGTTCACATACACATATGTGCTGGAGGATGGGAGGGAGAAAGCAGGAAACAACAAGAAAGGAGGTAGGAAGGAAAAAGAGTGGAAGGGAGAATGAATGGGGAGGAGAGTGGAATGGAGGACAACAAGGGAGAAAAAAGGGAGGAAGAAGGGGGTATTTATTGAGTTTGTATAAATAGGTAGAAAAATGCAATTAAAAATGGACTCTGGGGGCTGAAGAGGTGGCTCAGGGGTTAAGCCTCCGCTTTGCAGGCGGAAGGTCCTGAGTTCGGATCCCAGATCCCACGTATAGACGCCGGGCGGAGGCGGGGGCGGCCTGCGCTTCTGGTCCTGGTAGGGCGGAGCTTGTGAATCCCAGGGCAGAAGGAGGTGGAGGCGTCCATGGTGGTTCGCGGGTTCGTCCGTGGTTCTACACATACACAGACACACACACACACAGACACACGCGCGCGCGCACATACTCACGCACATGCACAGTTGAATAACTAATAAAAAAAAATTTAAAAAAATTAAAAAAAATGGACTCTGGAAATAAACAAAAAGAAATTGAAATGTCAAATAAGTACCTTAAAAGATGCTGATATTCCTTGATTATCAGAGAAATACAAATTGAAACAACCCTGAGATAACATTTTACACAAGTCAGAATTTCTAAGATTAAGAACAAACAACACAGATTACTGGTGAGGCTGTGGAAAAAAAGGGATACTTATTAATTGCTTGTGGGAGTGTAAACTCATACAGAATATATGGAGATCAGTGGGGAGTTTCCTAAGAAACTATATCACTATACCACTTTGATCAGCTATACCACTCCTTGGAATATTCCCTAAAGACCCTACAGGTTATTCTCTTATAGCTCTATTCACAATAGCAAAAAAAAAAAAAAAATGGAATCAGACAACATGCCAATCAACAGAAAAATAGAGAATCCAGGGACAAAATAATGCTAGAAGTAACAAGAATGTGGCCCTTTCTTGATAAAATGTTGGTCAGCGGGGTCTTAAAGGTCCCCTAACATTATAGGCTTTTGCCATGGCTCTAGGTTGCTCTCCAAAAACTGCCAGTAATTCCCTATTACTGAAGATGCAACAAAAACTAATTATAGTACATGGGAAAAATGTGACAGCTCGAACTGTTTGGAGGATTTCCTCTTTGCTGGAGAGCTGATATAGTACCAAGGAATACTTTAGTACCTGCTGAGGGGAGAGAAATAATCACAAGCCCTATCAATAGCATGAGGTCTGTAAGTTGCAGTATAAATCACCATGGCAACAGGTGACCACCAGAATAATAGTGGCATGAATATTAAGAAGAAAACCAACAACTTTTTTTTTATTTCCACTCATACAAACTTAACAGGTACACCAGTCCCCTCCCTCCCTCCACACCACCCCATCCCCTGCTCCCACCCTCCCCTCTCCCCTTAATCCCCATCCCCCACTGCCTCCCCCTGCCTATCCCCGGAGCATCCTTTAATGTGCATGCCAGACTCTACTCTGGATCCTCCTCTCAAATGAGGTGCAAGAACCCAGTGGCATTTCCCAGAACCCTTTCCTGTGTTCCCCTTAAGCATAGGAACACTACTGTGGCTGTCAATCCCTGGAATCCAAGGATCCTAGTGCCTAGTCCATGCTAGATTTTGTGTGGTCAATAGTGTGTTGGACATTGTGCAGGGCATGCAAAGTCCTATTATGATTGCTTCAGCCCTAACTTGTGTAGAGTATCTTGCATATCATTACTCCTCCCATCCTTGTGCTCTTACAATCTTACTGCCCCCTCTTCCACAAATTTCCCTGAGCTTCAGGGTGGGGAGAGATTAGACTGGCCCAGTTCCAAGTGGTTGATATAGAGTCTCTGATGTTCAGAATTATGGTTTGTTGATTTTTTTTCAATTTTGCTGCTCCTGCAATGTCCTTGGCTCCATCCTGATGGGTATTGGATATCACCCCCTGGCCAGAGAAAAAAACCTGTTAAATTAGAGTCTTGTTATAAGAGTATATTCAAAGGTAGATGGAATAAAAGTAGGAGACCATGATGAGGGAAGGGTGAATCACCCATTTGCAAAATGGTTACTTTCTATCTGCCAGAATATATGCCCTCCCCTTCTGGTGAGAACATACCCCTATCAGTTGCAAATGATAAGGAAGGAAAGTCTGTGAACTTAACCAGATATCTCATTATTTACTTGTAGTCCTTGATGGTGGCCTATTTTCTCTGCTGTAATATGGTCCTCTCTCTCCTTGTTTCTGGTGGGGTCTTTCTTCCCCATCCCTCGTGTTTATAATCTTTGCAATTACTGTAGGTATTAAGAGATTTATCTTTGAGTGTGTCTAAGTGGGTTTAGTACTAGGATCATCAACCTATTAGGGAGTACATACATACATACATCACTTAATTTTCTGTATCTGGGATACTTCACTCAATATAATTCTAATTCCAACCATTTCCTGGAAAACTGCATTAATTCATCATTTTTGATGGCTGTGTAGTATTCCATTGTATAAATGAACCACATTTTCCTTATCCACTTGTCAACTGTTGCACATTTGGGTTGATTCCATGACTTTGCTATTGTAAACAGTGCTGCTATGAACATGGTGGTGCTTGTGCTATCAAGGAGAATTTTTGCTGTATGGGGGGTTAATCTCAAAAGTGGAATAGCAGGCCCATATGACATTTCAATCTTTAATTTCTTTATGAATCGCCAGGTGGCTCACCAGAATGGTTGTATGAGCCTGCACTCCCACCAGCAATGTAGGAGAGTTCCCCTCTCTCCACATCCTCTCCAGCATTTGGTGTTGTTTGTATTGTGGATTTTTGCCATCTTGACTAGGGTGAGATGATATCTCAGGGAAGTTTTGATTTCCATTTCCCTGATGGCTAAGGAGCATTTTTTAAGATATTTGTTAGACATTTTAAGTTTGGTACCTGGTAAAGTTTCTTTTAACTTCCAAGGCCCATTTTTTAATTGGCCCATTCGTTCCTTGGTGTTTAGTTTTCTAAGTTCTTTGTGCACTCTGGATAATAGAGCTCTGTCAGATATGTGCTTAGTGAAGATTTTCTCACATTCCGTGAGTTGCTTTCGTGCTCGTGTTACAATCTCTTTATCTGAATAGAAGCTCTTTAATTTCACAAGATCCCATCTGTTGAGTTTTGGTTGTAGTGACTGTGCTATTGGATGTCCGTTTAGGAACGGTTGACCTATCCCAATCAGCTCGAGGGAGTTCCCTACCCTTTTGACTATGGCCTTATATCAAGGTCCTTGATTGATTTCAAATTAATTCTTGTACATGGTGACAAGTACGGGTCCAATTTTAATCTTCTGCATGTGTATATCCAGTTTTGCCAGCACCATTTCTTGAAGATGCTGTTCTTTTTCCATTGGATTTTTTGGGCCCCTTTGTCAAAGATCAAATGGCTGTAGTTGTGCGGGCTGATATCTGGGTCTTCAACCCTTATCCATTGATCTGTGTTTCTATTTTGGAGACAATACCAGGTTGTCTTTACAACTATGGACTTGTAAGGTAGACTAAGGTTTGGTATGGGCACACCTCCAGCAGTGTTTTTGTTACTCAGGATTGTTTTGGCTATCCTGGGTCTTTTGTGAGTCCATATGAATTTTGAGATTGTTTGGTCAACTTCTTTAAAGAATTGCTTTGGGATTTTTAATTGGTATAGCATTGAATCTGTATATTGCCTTTGGTAGGATGACCATTTTTACGATATTGATTCTTCCAATCCATGAACATGGGAGGTCTTTCCACATTCTGGTTTTTCCAACAATTTCTTTCCTTAGGATTTTAAAGTTTTCATTATAAAGGTCTCTAATTCCTTGGTTAGGTTTATACCAAGGTATTTCAGTTTTTTAGGGGCTATAGTAAATAGGATTGTTTCTCTCAGTGCTTTTTCACTTCTTTCATTCTGGGCATATAGGAAGGCCACTGATTTTTGTACATTTATTTTGTATCCTGCCACCCTTCTGAACTTCTGTATTAGTTCCAGGAGCTTCCTGGTGGAGTTTATGGGATCACTCAGGTATAAAATCATGTCATTTGCAAATAGAGGTAATTTGACTTCTTCCTTGCCAATTTGAATCCCTTTAATCTCCCATTCTTGTCTTATGGCTTCAGCTAAGACTTCAAGTACAATATTGAATGGAAGTGGTGATAGTGGACAGTCCTTGTCTAGTTTCTGATCAAAGCAGGAATGCTTCAAGTTTTTCCTCATTGAGTATAATCTTTGCTGTTAGCTTGTTGTATACAACTTTCATCATATTGATAAAGGTTCCTTCCATTCCAACTGTCTCTAGGGTTTTGATCCTTCCATTCCAACTCTCTCTAGGGTTTTGATCATAAAAGGCTGTTGGATCTTGTCAAAAGCTTTTTCTGCATCTATCAAGAGTATCATGTGGTCATGGACTTTGGACTGGTTTACATGGTGATTTACATTTATTGATTTGCGTTTGTTGAACCAACATTGTGTGCCTGGGATAAAGCCTACTTGATCCCCGTGAATGATCATTTGATATGTTTTTGAACTCGATTTGCTAAGACTTTGTTGAGAATCTTTGCATCTGTGTTCATCAGAGAGATTGGCCTATAGTTTTCTTTTTTAATTGTATCTTTATTAGGTTTTGGTATTAAGATGATATTAGCTTCATAGAAGGAATTTGGTAGTGTTCCTTCCTTTGCTATTTGATGGAACAGTTTAAGGAATATTGGTGTTATTTGCTCCTTAAATGTCTGGTAGAACTCTGTGCTGAGTACATCTGGTCCAGGACATTTTTTGGTGGGAAGATTTGAGATTATTTCCTCAATATTTTCATATGTTATAGAACTATTTAAATAATTCACAACTTCCTGATTCAATTTAGGTAAGTTGTGTTTACTTAGGGATTCATACATCTCTTTTGTGTTGTCAAATTTTACAGAGTATGTTTTTGAAATATGATGTTATAATTCTCTGGATTTCTTGGGTATCAGTAGTGATAACTCCATGTTCATTTCTAATTTTGTTAATTTGGGTTTCCTCTCTCTTGCTTTTGGTTAATTTAGCCAGGGGTGTATCAATCTTATTGATTTTTTCAAAGAACCAGCTTTTTGACTGGTTGATTTTCTGTATCATTTTCCTAATCTCAATTTTGGAGATTTCTCCCCTTATTTTGCTAATCTCCTCTCTTCTACTGCTTTTGGGATTGGATTGCTCTAGTGTCTCTAAAGCTTTAAGCTGTATTATTAAGTTATTTATTTCCGATGTTTCCTTTTTTTGATGTAGGACATTAAGAGCTATGGACTTACCTCTTAGGACAGCTTTCATTGTGTCCCAGAGATTTTGGTAAGTTGCATTTTCATCATCGTTTGCTTTCAGGAAATCTTGAATTCCTTTTTAATTTCTTCCTGAACCCAATTCTCCTTCAGCATCATAGTGTTAAGTTTCCAAGAGTTAGTGTATTTTCTGTTGTTTGTTGTATTGTGGATGTCAAGCTTTAGGGTGTCCTGGTCTGATAGGTACAGGCTAGAATTTCAACTTCCCTGTATATGTGGAGATTGGTTTTATGGCCCAATATGTGATCTATTTTGGAGAAAGTTCTGTGTGCTGCTGAGAAAAATGTGTATTCTTTGAAGTGTGGATGAAAAGTTCGATAGAGATCTGTAAGGTCCATTTTTTTAAAGGTTTGATTAAGTTCCAAAGTTTCCCTCAAGCTTTTGACCTGTTGATCTATCCCATGTTGAGAGGGCAGTGTTGAAATCCCCAAGAATTATCGTTCTGGAGTTGATTTCTTGCTTTAAACGCTGTAGGGTTTTCTTAATGTGCGTTGAGAGGCCTGTATTAGGTGCATATATATGTTCAGTATTGTGAAGCCTTCCTGGTGAATTGTGCCTGTGACTGAAATGTAATATCCGCCTGTGCCTCTTATGATTTTTTTTTGGTTTGAAGTCCATTTCGTCCAAAAGCATAATGGCTACCCCTGCCTGTTTCCTGGTTCCATTAGCTTGCAGAATTTTGGACCAGCCTTTTATTTTTAGGATGTGCCTATTTTTTGTGGTGAGATGAGTTTCCTGAAGGCAGCAGATTGATGGGTTGTGGTTTTTAATCCACCAGAAACGCAGGCCACCCCCGCTTTTGCCGGGCGTCTATGCGTGGGATCTGGGATCTGAACTCAGGACCTTCCACCTGCAAGGCAGAGGCTTAACCCCTGAGCCACCTCTCCAGCCCCTGGGTTGGCATTTTTGCTCATTTAATATTTGAAGTTAGTCTCTCCAAGCTCTTCTTGCTTTTACTGTTTCTATTGAGAAGTCATTTGTCATTTTCATAGGTTTACCTTTAAAAGTGACTTGTTTTTTTTTTTTTGTCTTTGTCTTGAATATGGAGTGTTTTGACTATTATTTGCCTTGGCGATTTTCTTTTTTGGTCATATCTGTTTGGGGTGCAGAATGTATTTGGATGGGCCTCTCATTCTTTAGTTGAGGGAATTTTACCTTTATGATAATTTGAAAAATTTCCTCAGGTGTGGTATTTTGGGATTCTTACTAAGGTATTTTATGAATGTGCATGTGAGGCTTCTTCAGGGTGTCCCATATCTCTTGAATATTCCTCTCCAGTATCTTTTTGGCTTTAACAATCTCTTCCATTGAGCTGGTTAATTCTCCCACTTTGTGTTCAAGATCTGAAATTCTATTTTCTGCTTCATTAGTTCTGCTGATAAGACTCTATGTTGAGTTTTGGGTTGAAGATAACTTGTCTTTTAGTTCAATTTTAAACACTGCCTGAGACTTTTTTAAGTGCTCTATATCTATTTTTGTTTCTTGAAATGTTTTTCTCAACTCCTTGAAATGCCTGTTGTGTTCCTGTTCAAAGTGGTTGATGTGGTTGTTTAACTCCTCCCAGATTTCCTCTTTCATAGTATTAATCATGGTAATTATCATACTTTAAAAGTCGTTATTTTGGGTCTGGCTTTCTTGGCTATTTTCTGTGAATTTGTTCTTGTTGGAATCCATCATTATGGGGTTAATTCTTTCAGTGGGAGATTGGTCTTCTTGGGTTTTGTTTCTCATAGATTTGCACTTTGACTTGGGTGTTGTTGTTTTGTCTTTTAAGACCTTTTAGTTTGTGTGTGTTTTTGACTGAACTGATTTAGTTGGTATTACTACTCTCAGGTAGTTATTACTAGTGCTTGCCTTGGAATTGGGTACATTTGTCTGTTGTTAGTATTATTTCCTAGATGAGGCTATTGGGCTATTAATACATCATTTAAGTCAGGTTAAGTAGACAGTTGGTGAATATTAGTATGGTAGGGCACTTTTACGATTTAGTTTCTTGGTGATATGTGAGGGTGAGTGGTATAATCCCTGGAGTTGTATATGTTTTGGGGGTAGCTGTATGGAAAAGTTAGTCTACAGTAATTAATACTAGGAAGGAGCAGTATGGTAAAAAAAGAGGTTTACTTATCTTTGGACTGGATGTGAAGAATCTCTCCTATGTGATAGGATGGTTTTAGAGGACTTCAGATGTATGGACTTTGACCCTTAGAGCTCTGCTTGAGTTTCCTTTGGATTCTATTGAATTCTGAGTAGCAGTGTGTCCTCCGTGGACCATGACCGAGGGTCCCCAGTGGGCTGGAGGGGCAGAGGAGCTGATGGTGATAGTAGAATTCTTCACCTGGGATCTGGGACTTGTAGTCCTTGATGGTGGCCTATTTTCTCTGCTGTAATATGGTCCTCTCTCTCCTTGTTTCTATCCTGGACCTGCAGGCATGTGGGAGGGAGAAACAAAGGGGTTGGGGCCCGGGGTGTGGCCCAGGCAAACTGGAAGCAGCCTGGGTGTTGTTCTGGCTGGCTGGTGGGAGGAGCTGGGACAAGGGGCCACCTGGAGGGGTGCTGGAACTCACCTGGGATGGAGGATATGAGAGAGTCCTGTCTCTGTGGGGCAGGCAGGTGGGCAGGGACAATCAACAACTTTTTGATTGGACTCAAGACCCATTTTTCATAATAGTGCACATCCCTGTTATTGTAAACTAGAGCCAAAACCTAAGAAAAAGGAATGAAATAGATAAATACGGAAGCAAGCCAATTAACCTATAGGTAGGAAGACAGTACATCTAACTGCTCTGTAGGTAGTTTTATGCACATAGAATGGGAACTTACTATGGAAACCTTTGGGTTTAAAACTGCATGAGTGAAAGGAAATGTACATATCAGTGGGGTGACCTAAAGAGAGATAACTTGATATAACACTGAGGCCTGGTCCCCCACAGGAATAGACAAGCCAGATTGAACCTTGGGGTCCATAGAAGCATACAGGTGGAAGGGTGGAAGGAGAATGGGAGGGAATGGTGAAGATGAAGGAGGAGATGTGAGGGAGGAGGGTGAGATGGAAGCTGGAATGAATGTTCAATATGTTTGTAAAAGCAGAAAACTTAAAAATGGAAAAAATAAAGATATTTAGAAATCATTAAAAAAGTGACTTGCTTTTTTTTCTTTTGAAGCTCTCAACCCATTCTCTTTGTCTTGTATCTGTGGAGTTTTCACTATTATTTGTCATTGCAAGTTTCTATTATGGTCATATTTCTTTGGAATGTGACTTGCCTCTTATATTTGGATGGACATCTATTTTTTTAGATGTAGAAAGTTTTCATTTATGAAAGCTTGAAAATTTCCTTGGGTATGGCATTTTTGGGTTTCTTGCTTTGGTATTCCATGAATGCACAGATTTGACTTCTTCAAGTTGTCCCATAACCTTTGAATATTTATCTCAATATAATTTTGGCTTTTATAACCTCTTGGATTGTACTCATTTGTTCTGTCATTCTTATAGTTCTGATATTATTTTCTTCTTAATTATTTTTGCTGATAACACTCTCTGTTAAGTTCTGGATTGAAACTAGCTTGTTTTTTAGCTTGAATTCAATGTTTGCATGTGATTTTTTTTTTCAATTGCTCTATATCTAGATTTTTTCTTCAACTGCCTTTCTTATCTGTTGTAGTCCTGTTCATATTAGTTTATGGAGTTATATACCTCCTCTCATATTTCTTCTTTCATTGTATTGATCATAGTAAAAGTCAGGCTTTGGAAATAATTATCTTGGGTTTGCCTTTCATGGCTATTTTCCAAGGATTTATTCTGGTAGGAATCCATCATTATAGGATTGACTTTTTTGTAAGGGATTTGTTGTCTTGGTTTTGGTTGAACTCAAGGATTTGCACTGTGACCTGGGCATTTTATGTTTTATCTCTGTCTGTCTTGGTTTGTGTTTTTGACTGATATGAATTAGACACAATTATTACACTTGGAGAGTTATTACTAATGTTTGCCTAGGTGTTGAAGGTGTCTGTCTAGTGTTCCTTGATGCTATTTCGTAGATGAGGCTAGGTTAAATTAGAATATCAATTATGGTGGGTTTAGTATAGAGGGCTTGAAGATAAATATGGTAAAACAGCTTCAGTTTTACATCTTTGTCACTGTGGGAGGGTGAATAGTTAAGCCCTTGAGAGTGTATGGGTTTTATAGTGTTATATGGAAATCTTAAACTAGGTGACTATAAATTGAGAGTAACAGGAAGGCAAAAGGTGTTCACTTATCTTAGAGGTGGATGTGAAGATTTTCTTCTGTTCAATGGGAAGATTTTTGGAGTCCTCAGTTATGTGATATTGGTCTGCTAACACATTGCTTCTGTTTTCTCTGGATTTTTTTTAAAGTCTCAACTAGTTTTAGAGATTTTTAAAGTATTTTTATATTTTAATTTCTCAGACTTTTAGGATTATTAAGAAATGGAAATCAAGCAGGAGAAATGGCTTAATGATTAAATAATTTTCCTCACAAGCAAATGAACCTGAGTTCAAACCCTAGAAAACTCTAGAACAAAACCATAAAATGGAAGAACAATACAGGATGGTTCTCAATGTCACCACACTTGGGGCTCCATAGGCACACACACTCAAGTATACTTTGTACACACATACACAAAAGAGAGAGAGAAAAAGAGAGAGAGAGAGAACTGAATACCAATTCAAGTGTTTACTTCTTTGCAGCATCACCCACTTTTGAAATCATTTTCTTTTAAAGATTCATTTGTGGCCTTTCTCAGAGTCTATCAGCTTCTACCTGATCCCTTCAATTTCCTATTATCTTGAGAGTTAACTTAATTAAGTTCTCATTCTCTATCTTAAATGTCCTTCTTATTTGGTATATCTGTCAATTTAATAATCTGCCTCATATCTGTTCACCTGTGATTAATATAAACAGTGGTAGTCATTAAACTGGGCTGTCTTCTGTGGCATTCACTTCACAAAGTAAATAACATGTGCCATGTGGTAGACAAGAAAATAATAGAAGACTTTAACTTATGTATCAACTTTTTTACATAGATAGGTGATATTAACCTTTACACATATTTATAAGAGCATATAAGAATTTACAATTGTGACAAAGTTTCAATATCAATGTGATGGAGAATTTTTACCACCAATGGTTTGACAATATTTCTTTAACCAGTTGGTTCATATTTAGCATATCACTATCTATTTCAGTTTATATGGATTCTTTTGATTATTTCAGTGAGCATATATGAAGATAATAATTGCAAAGAAATTTCAATGGAACAGCTCTTTTGTGAGCATAATCAAAAGAGGAGGGAATGGCAGAGTCCATATTCTTTTACTCTGGGGTCACAGTCAGGTCCATGGCAACTTACTAAGGAAAATAAGTCTACAAATCGCCTCTATTCAGACAATATATTCTCATGAGTAATAAAAGAAAGTTTAAATGACCAGATGTCAATGCAAGGAGAACATGCCTTCCTCTCTGAAACAGCAATTAAAAAATAGTTTCATGGTCTAATTTTAGGAGTTTATATACAGTTGTTGGAAACAAGTAAACACACACAAGAATAGTGATTCCTCTTGAAAATGTAATGATTACACTTACAGGCAAGTACTATGATTTAATTAGAATATCAAATTTCATATTAACCATGTTTTAGATTGAAACAATCAAGAACCTCAGGAAGCAAACCTGTTTATTTATGTGAATGATTGCAAGTCCATAGCTGCACATGAGTTAATTGACCAAGTATATCAACAGTATAATTATTGCTTGATTCAACTTAGCAGTTAGCCTGCATAGTTGCTAATAAATCACCATCAAAAGGCTTAAGGGAACAAAGGGTTTATTTTCTCTTACAATTTTCCAGTTACAGTTCTTAATATAGCTTGGCAGGAGAGCTCACACCAACACCAGGGCCGAGGAAACTGGCCACACCATCTCTACATAACTGAGAGAGGGAGAATTCTTACTTGCTGGACCAACATGTCTGGCCAAGTGTAAACAAGGATGCCTCTTTCTCAAACAGTTCCCTCCATTTGATTCACCTGTTTGAGGACTAGTCCCACCCACCATGGTTTGGCTCTCCCCATTGGCAAGACAGTCTCCTTTAGGTTTTCTCTGGGCTTCACTCAACTACTAATTCTTTACAAATGTGCCATAGCACTTTTTTGAGTTTAATTTTAAAGTGGATCTGACACATTATGTGCTCTTATTGAACCTCACTCAGAATGGTGTCTGGGGCAATTACTTCTGCTATTGTAAGACAATACTGAAACTCAAGCAACTTAAAGGGAATAAGAGAAAATTATTTGACTTATGGTTCCAGAGGAGATATACGGTTCATTATGGCAGAAAAGACATACATAACTCACTGGAAGAAGCTGGAGGTTGCTCAAGTTACATCTATTATGGATACTGAGAGGGGTAGCTACAAACTGCTACAGTCTACTTCTCAAAGAAGCAGGGTGGGACTAACCAGCCTCAAGGCCCACCCACTATGACATGCTTTCCTCCATCAAGGCTTTGACCTTCCCAAACATCAACTAAGGATTCAAATACATGAGCCTGTAGGGACAACTTACATTCAAGCCATGAAACTCAGTTTGCTATTGTATATTCTAGTGTGCCAAGAATATTAAGACAGTGTGACTTATCTTTGGTGCTAGGAACAACATAAATATTATACTGTCTAGAAAAAACTGGGGAGGAAATCATCTCCTTCCCGTCCCTAGTTTTCCCCTGAAAGCTGGCCACATATGTAGCTAAACTACACTTAAAGCATAGTACTAAGTAATCACATGATGAAGGAAACCCCCAGGTCCTTCTGCTTATCTTCAACTTTCTCCCCTTTTCTGTTCTTCTCTCTCTCCTCAGTGTCATCTGACATGTTCCCAGAGCAAATGAAATAACTTGATAAAACAGTTGAAGTTTGGTGAAAGAAATAAAATGATGCAAACTACACCAGGCAAAACCTGTTTTTTTTTATTGCCACTTTTTTCCTTTCTCTTTGTTTCTATATCATACATGTGTATTATAGTGCAGTGGGAACATAACTACTCCTACCTATTTGGTGCCATTGCCCATCATCTTGTCCTTACATATTAAAGATGGAAGTCTCCTGTAGCCCTTTTCCATTTATTAAAGAATGATACAAATCAAGGAACAGTTCAGATCACCCAGTATTCTTCTTTTTAACTTCTGTTCTAATGTTTGGAAGAAGTGCATTGTGGTAATCTGTCAGCACATGTTTTCTTGATCTTCAGAGTAAGGAAACAGATTTTCTGTAAAATAGTTCATGAATCTTAGGACAGCACAAATAGGGATGGAGGTTTATATGTCATGGGATTCACAGACCTTGGTATACACAAAACTTAGAATGTTCTGGGAACATATATTTAATTAATCATGGTGATAGTTTTATTAGTCTCCTTTAAATACTATGATGAATTACAGAGGTGAAATATTGTATAAAGAAGATTATTTAACTCACAGGATTAGAGGTTGTATATTCAGTCTATTAATTTTGACTCTAAAGAAAATATAATGATGGATGGTGTTGCACTTTGTCTGCATAGTTGCCGATAAATGGCTATCAAATAGCCTAAGGGAACAAGGGGTTTATTTTCTCTTCCAATTACTGGTTACAGTTCTTAGTCCAGTTTGACGGGAGAGCACGCACCAACACCAAGGCTGAGGGAACTTGCCACACCATCACATAATGGCTGAGAGAGGGACAGTCCTTACATGCTAGACCAGCATGTTTGTCCAAGTATACATAAGGATACCAACTCTTTCAACCAGCTCTCTGTGATTTATTCCAGGGCCTAATCCCGCCCACCACAGACTGGACCTTCCCCATTAGCTAGACAATCTCCTGCAGGTTTGCTCTGGGCTTAACTCAACTACTAATTCTCCACAAATGTGCCCAGAGCTCAAATTCTCAACTGTCAAGTTGACACCTGTGCCTAACTACAACACTACACCCCTTGTCAACTTGACACAAAAACATAGCACTTTTAAACTGTAACCTTCAATCCTTGTCCCCATAAATGTTAAAAGTTATCTTAAAATATAAATACATTTCATGGACAAATTTAAACTGTTCTCTCATTAATACTTCAGCTCCAACATTTTAAAAGTTCAAAGTTTCTTAACCTTAAGACTCTTAAATCAGAAAAAGTTAAATATTTAAAAACAGATAAAACATTAAAACAGAAGGATCTTAAAACAATAAGAAAACATTAAAAAGATCAAGTTTAGCAAATCATATATCGCATCCTTTACTTCAATGTCCATCTTCTGTTGCTCATCACCTAGTCAGGATGGCTCAGAGACTCTAGGCATTCCCAGTCCCTGTTTGCAGCTTAAAGTTGTAAAAGCAGAATCTGAACAGGCTGAATCTCCACTCACAGTCGTCCTCAGCGTACATCCCTCACTCACAGTCGTCCTCAGCGTACATCCCATGGTTCTGGCATCTCCAACAATATTCTGGGTTCCACTACAGCTATAAGCTTTACCTTCTCTCACAAGAACTCTATGCCTGCCACTTGGTGCCAAAATTTTGCTGCTCTCCATGACCCTTCAGTAGTACATCAAAACCAGTATTACCTGAGAGACTCTGCCAGATTCTGAAGCGAGGTTGGAACATAGCTTAGTCCACTGGAGCTACAGCTGTACCAACTTTAACATGCTGATGTTAGAAAAACTTCTTTTCTAGGCAGCCACACTTGCAAAGGGCAAGGAACAGCTTTGACTTGGGCTTTCGTCCCCCAAAGGAATATGGGTTTTCAAACCCAGAACATACCATAAGGTGGTTTTCATGTCTTCCACCATCCCAGTGCAAGTCACTAGGTTTTCCTTCATTGATGCTCATTTCTCCAACAATGGCAGCTATTCAGCTGCCTGCCTTTCCTCATGCAAATCCTCAAGACTTCCAACACAGCTCTCCTCTATCAAGCAAACCAGTCTATTGTGTTTAAATTCAGCTTTACCAAAGCCCTTGTTCCCTTCATCAGAAACTGGACCCAAATAATTCACAACTCTCTTAGCACTTACATTATCCAATTGGCCCACTAAACTCTGAAGAACGGTATTGGTAATCCACAAAGAGAAACTCTTCAAACATTTCCAACTTTGTCCAGTGAAACCATTCAAAAGCCACAAAATCCACATAGATTTATCAGCAACACCCCACTTCCTGGGTACCAAATTCTGTTCCAGTTCATCTGCATAGTTGCCAATAAATGACTATCAAATAGCTTAAGGGAACAAGGGTTTTATTTTCTCTTCTGATTACTAGTTACAGTTCTTAGTCCAGTTTGACAGGAGAGCACATACCAACACCAGGGCTGAGGGAAATGGTCACACCATCACCACATAACGGCTGAGAGATGAACAATCCTTACTTGCCAAACCAGCATGTCTGTCCAAATGTACATAAGGATACTAACTCTCTCAACCAGCTCTCCGTGATTTATTCCAGGGCCTAATCCCACCCACCACAGACTGGAGCTTCCCCATCATCTAGACAATCTCCTGAAGGTTTGCTCTGGGATTAACTCAATCACTAATTCTCCACAAATGTTCCCAGAGCTCAAACCCTCAACTGTCAAGTTGACACCTGTGCCTAACTATGACAGATGGCATCATGGTTGATGGACATGAGGAAAAGTTCATAAGATGAAACAGAGTAGAGGGGAGGTCCAGGCTTAAGCAATCACTAATAGTACAATAGTATCTAGAATAACTCAGGATTCGAATGCAATTTACCTAATCCCATCCACGAGCCCACCCCTATTCACCAATGAACCTCCCAAGGGACCTCATTTTAACATAGTCACACTGGGTTCAAATTTAACCATACAAAATATAGCACTAGCTATTAGGTTCATGAATAAAAGATAGTGTCTATATCCTAAGTTCACTGCATGGAACCCAGTGGTGAAGGAAGCATGGGTTAAAAATATGAACCATTAAATGTGTATTTCTACCTGTTTTTGACAAAACAAAAGCCTCATAAAGATAAATCTAATTAAATAATTATTGAAAATAGAAAAATATATGTTAGAAACATATGGCCTTTCCACAAGCCAAAACAGCAGTTGACAGTGAGAATATTTTATTTAGTTTGTTCTTAAAAGTTGTTATAAAAGTAGACACTGCTTTAAGAAAAGACTTGTTGCCTTTGGTCAGACCATCATCTGCTTTCAAATGTGTACGATCATAAACTCAATGCAAAAAGATGCCTTAGAAAGTATTTTGGCATATAAAACTACAGATCTTAAATATGTGAGTCTTCAAATATCTTCTTTGGTACTGTTTTAAATTCTTATTAAGCAAATATTCCTTCTGAAAGAATAGTTAACATACAGAGATGATGCATGTAATTCTCTAAGATTATTACCCTTCTCAAGTGGTCATTCAGTGGCCAGTGAGCACCACCGTGCATGACTTTTAGGTCTTTTTTGTATTTATGTATGGATTCCATTGGTAATGGTGCAGAAGAACAGTTACTTAAATAATAGAACGCTACTGACATATCAAAATGTTTACTAAGAAATAATCTGCGTTTGTATAGCATCACAGTATTTAAGAAGAGGAAGAAAACCAGAAATGAGTAAACAACAATTATTCCTTAGGTCTTGTAAGGTCAAATGGAAAATTTAGTTCCATTGTTTTACTTTCAGATGGAGAAATAACAGTGCATAGAGACTGTACCTCTACTATAAGACAGCTAATGCAAAACCAACTGAAGACTTAGTAAAGATGGGAAAGGCTGTTTCTAGTTCTCTTTGTGAATAGCTTCAAGTTGTTCTTCTGCCCTAACAAAAACTAAAATGTTGAACAAACCAAATCCTCAGCAATTCCTTTTAATTTGTAAAATAAGTAATATCATAGGTCAAACCACATTAAAGTAGAAACCTACACAGGGTCAGTGCCAAGAAGGGATGAGAAGCTACTTGAGTGCCGCAGACCAGAGTCACGGCCTCGAGACCAGGGCTCCCCAAGACCAGGCGGAGAACAGAACACACGCAGCTCCCTCTCGTCCGAGTGAATCCTGAACCCATTTATTGAAACTTTCATGACAACTTTTATACAGAAAATTTTGGGGTAAAGAATGTTACACCTACAACAGACATATAATTTTCTAGTCAGCAAAAATCACCTTAAGGGTGGACATTTTTTCAAGAACCTAACCCATTGCTTCAGGGCAAAGGCACTTAACAGAAACATTCTCTCAGTATTTCCAAACTTATCTAATCTATAATGCTTCACCGGATAGCTATGGGGCTGAGCCCACATTTTAACTGCTTTTTTTAAAATACAGAGGCAGAATGATCTCCTTTTGATTTTAGCAAGGAACATATTTTACAATTAACTATAGGAGTCCCCAACACCCCATAAGTCCCAGCATGAGCTTTGGCTGTTGTCCTCTCCAGGTTGATACTCTCAGTCAGGCAGGTCGACATAGGCACCAGGCATGGCAGCAGGTTCTAACTTGGGAAGATGTATGCAGCTCATGCAGTCTCTACTATCTAAGCTTAAACCACATCTCTAAGGGGGGACTTGACTTGGATACTCAAGGCCCATAAGCTATAGCTGGTTCTGTCGATGGAACACTGAGGTATGCACTGAAGAAAACACTTAAGCAATATAATTATTAAAAGAATAACTTCTATAATAGCATCCTTCTATTCCTTTAATAGTAAGGTTGCTTATGTCTTCCTTTGAGGAATTCCAGAAGTGTATTGCCATCATTTAGATGACCCATCTGTGAACCATGCATACTCCAAACCTGGGGTCCAGTCAGGCCCCATATGCCGAGGGTGTCTCTTTTGAGGGTGTCTCTTTCGGGGCGGAGGCGATCATTGGTGGGAGTGCACTCAGATGGTCCATCTCTGTGATTTCTCATAAGAGTGCTGTTTGGGGTAGGAAAGACACGGCCCCCTTTGCTTCTGACATGGATTCTCCCAGTTTGGATTGCAAATACCATCTCCAGGGGCAGTCTTGGCATCTAGACTTTCTGGCATGATGGTCTTTTCCTTGGCCTTCAGCCAGGGTAAGAGGGTATCACAATTTCTTTTAAGGTTCTGGTGGACTGAGAGCATAGTCTTGTACTTCTGGAATTTCTGAGTTAGTACGTAGGTGGGAATTTTACCCACCTATGTTTTAAGACTC
This sequence comes from Typhlomys cinereus, assembly GCA_023101885.1. Lineage (NCBI taxonomy): Eukaryota > Metazoa > Chordata > Mammalia > Rodentia > Platacanthomyidae > Typhlomys > Typhlomys cinereus. The sequence goes on along the minus strand of JALPQD010000122.1, from coordinate 1,673,986 downwards.
TAGAAGTTGTTCTCTAATTTCCTTAAAATCAGTGCACACATTCTGATTAACAAGTCTACTTATTGTAAATGACTAGACATGAAATTTCTATTTAGTATTTGACTGAAACTTAAAAAGCAGGCTTCTTCTCTAGAACAGAGAGCAGGAAGCTAGTTCCAAAAAACCCTAAGAAAGGGCACTCCTAAATTCCAGAAGGATTCTTCCTGCCAGAGGCAAAACTTGAATTATCCCAAACAAAACCTAGGTAAGAATGCTTAGCACCTGTCCATGGGCTTTATTGCGGCATACCGAGAAATTCCTAGCACTTGCCCATGGGGTTACTGTGACCTTCCCAGGGAACAGGCTTTAGGCCTGAACTGGGAAGAAACACCAAGACCTGACAATTCCCATATTTTTCCTTATTTCTCTAAAATAAAGCCATTTCTTTATCCCAAAACATGTTACTTTGAATCCACCTTTTCCAAACTGAGACATATTCTACCAGATTAGTTGGATAGGAGCGCGGCACTTGAGGATTTGCATGCATCCATGTTGTGGAGATCTGCTCATAAGGAATCCTTGTGTATTCTTGTGTGCTTGTTTCAGTTTCAAGAGTTACTGCTAGTTCTCACAGTAAATATTGGAGAAAAAATTCTCATTACTTTTTTGACAGGAGTAAAGGAAGAGGAAATATTTTTGAAAAATATCAAGGCATTCTATCCTTATCAAGGTCTGATCCCAGGAGAAACTAGGTACTCAAAGCATGAGTTGTTACCAATTTATCAGAGACTGACTCTTTAGTCAAAGGGAAGTACTCAATGTGACTGACTCTAGGAATTTTCTCCTACTGAAAGGAGAAAAATAAGAATATCTATGTATTTCATGATCTCTAAGCCAGGCTCATTAAGATTTACTATCAGTCCATAAATTGGCCTGGCAAGGGCTCCTACACCTCCCCATCACACTCAGAAAGCTTAATGATAACAGTGTCTTTCATCCAGGGCTTCTTGTCTGGTCTTCCAGAGCACAAAGCAGAAGACTTAATTTCAGTCATCTTAATGCAATTCCACCTGTTTGAAGATGGCGAGAATATATACTGAGGATTCCTACTTAATTCTTTTATCTTTTATCCTGCCTACCTACTGCTATTAGACATGTTTGCACAAGTCTACATGAACATTCATCTATTCTCAAAACACATTTTCTAATTTTCTCTAAAACTTCACTTTCTTTTCAAAAGGCAATGGTCTTTTCAGATGACAACAAGATTCAGTAGTAAAGGAGTTGGGAGTGTAATCTACGCTCTTGAGTTGAACACCCAGAAGTAGAAGGAGAGAACCGACATTTGAAAAGTTGCCCTCTAGGAAGTTTGACATTCACACTAAAGGATGCTCCAGGGATTGGGGGTGGGGGGCACTGGGAAAAAGGGAGGGAGGGGGAAGGAGCAAGGGGGATTGGCGAGGGGTGGAGGAAAGGAGGGGACCTTAGTAACTATTAAGTTTTTATGAGTGGGAAAAAATAGATTAATTAAATAAAAAAGAAAAGTTGCTTTCTAATGTCCACATATACATTTGCTCTAATAAATATATAAAATATTTAAAATAAAATAAATAGGGCTGGAGAGGTGGCTCAGGGGTTAAGCCTCTGCCTTGCAGGCGGAAGGTCCTGAGTTCGGATCCCAGATCCCACGTATAGACGCCAGGCGGAAGCGGGGCGGCCTGCGCTTCTGATCCTGGTAGGGCGGAGCCTGTGAATCCTGGGGCAGAAGGAGGTGGAGGCGTCCATGGTGGTTCGCGAATTCGTCTGAGGTTCTACACACACACAGACACACACACACACACACACACAGACACATACGCGCGCACATACACAAGCATATGCACACAGTTGAATAAATAATAAAAAAAAAACTTTAAAATAAAATAAATAAACAAAATAATTATCATAAACCCTGTGTCTGTGTGTGGTGCATTGTGTGTGTGTGTATGTGTGTTAGTAGTGTAGTATGTATTATATTTGCATATAGTATATATTTGTGTATGAATATGTGTATATTTATGTGGTGTAGTGTATATTATATGTGTATACATTATATATTTGTATGTGCACATGTGTTTAGTTGGTGTATATTACATTCTCATATGGTATGTATATTTTTGTGGGTGGTGCATATTGTATTCAATTATGATATATGTTTGTTTGTGTGTGTGTGTGTGTGTGTGTGCACATGTATGAATACTCCCATATGTGGAAGACAGAGAATGGTATTGGTTGTCTTTAATCTCTCTCTGCCTTATTCCTTTGAAATTGGACCTATAATTGATCTAAAGCTTGTGACTTGGACTGGTCGGTTTCCAGTGAGCCCCAGGGATTTGCCTGCCTTTGTCACTCAGTAATGGTATTACAGGTAGCTGTAATAAAACCTTTATTTGTAGAAATATGTTGTTTTAAAATATTATATGGAGAGAGAGAGGAGAGAGAGAAAGTGAGATAACTTTAGCACACACTTGTGGAAGACAAAAGACAAATACTTCTGGAAGGTGGTTCTTGTGGCAGTTCACCTGCATTGTTGCTGATAAATTACCATCAAACAACTTAAGGGAACAAGGGGTTTGATCTCTTATGATACAATGGTAACAGTTCCTTCTCCAGCTTTGTAGGAGAGCTCATACTAACACCAGGTTGAAGGAACTGGCCACATAATATCCACATAACAGATGAGAGAGGGACAGTCCTTACTTGCCAGACCAGCATGTCTGGCCAAGTATACACAAGGATGCTTCCTTTCTCAAACAGTTCCCTCTAATTTATTCCTGGGAATAGCCCCACCCACTATGAGCAAGGCCTTCCCCATCCACTAGACAATTTCCTGCAGGTTTGCTTTGGACTTAAAACAACTACTAATTCTCTACAAATGTGTCCAGAGTTCAAACCCTCAACTGTCAAGTTGACACCTGTACCAAACTAAAATATTTCCCTCCTTCCATCATCCTAATGACCAACTTTTTAATGTGTGTTCTGAGGCTTTGAAATCAGGCTTCATGGTTGCACAATAATTGCTCTTACCCATTGATTCTTCCCACCAATCTGAAAATTTTACCTTTCAATAAACATGCTCACTTTCTCCAAAAGACTATTATTGTTGCTGTAAGCTTTTTTCTCTTCTATGTCTAGTTTTATGTAATCCTTTTTTTAAATTTTTTTATTTATTTTTATTATTATTTATTCAATTGTACATGTATGTGTGTGTTCACCCGCACGTGTGTGTAGAACCACGGACAAATTTGGGAACCACCATGGACGCCTCCACCTCCTTGTTTACTCTGCCCCAGGATTCACAGGCTCCACCCTACCAGGACCAGAAACGCAGGCTGCCCCCGCTTCTGCCTGGCGTCTATACGTGGGGTCAAGATCCGAACTCAGGACCTTCTGCCTGGAAGGCAGAGGCTTAACCCCTGAGCCACCTCTCCAGCCCCATTTTATATAATCTTAAGTAGGTTTAGAGACTTAAAGATGGACTCTTTCAGGCTTCCTATTCTGTGTGTTTCATTCTACTGATGTTCAGAATATGTTTTTCACACTTTTATTGCATTACAGTTTCATATGTAAGTACAATAAATTTAAATCATTTTCACCCTATGCTGATCTTATGCCCCCTTCTGATATCCATGTAAACCCTTTCCTTCCACATCAGGCACCCAATTGCTTTCATGTCTTTTGTATATGTGACCCACTGATTTTCACTGGGTTGCCTGTTTTGGAGTTGTCAGAACCCTTGCTGGAGCTTGGACTTCATGTAAGTGGGTATACTATTGAGGAAAGTAGTTTACCTTCCCCATCCACCATTAATCCTCAACAGTCTCTTAGAGTTATGCAGCCTCGTTTGTGTTTTCCCCTCTCACAGTGAGCTCTTGTTGGGGCAACTTTTGTCAGGTATTGGGAAGGAGACATAGCTGCAGTGAGTTCTGTTTTGCCTAAAGAAGCTATCTGGACACATTCTTACCGACCCTTTGGCACTTTCATTCTTCCCATCCTTTTCTTCCACTATGTTTTCTGAGCCTCGAAATAGAGGAGGGGAGTGATGTAGATGTACTGTTTCCAGCCAAGCAGTCCACAGTTGTTGACTCTCTATTCTTTGACCTGCCATGATTGTCTTGTATTAAACACATTTCATTGTGAAAGGAAGCTTCTCAATAGGGAACTGAGAGCTGTTCTAATTAATGTTAGAGTGAGACATATTTAGATGGCAGTTTGGTATGAATACCTTATAACTGAAGTAGTGTGTTCTCACCTAAGGCCTGTGTTTTCCCAATCTACAGGTTCTTGAACTGATTATCAATATCAAACTTTGGCTACCTTGAAACATTCATACCACTACCGTACCAATGAAGACATCTTACGAGAGCGGATGTTTTTATAGCTCTTAGAATTCACAGTTGGGTAAGGTTGTCACTCACTCTTCTCCCCCAACAATCTGAATGTTACCTTCTGGTATGTGAAAGCTGGCAATTTGGGCTTGCTTTCTCCATGTCCTGTTTTAAATATGTCTTAAACAATAAACTCTTACTATCAGTTTTGGGGAAAATCAAAAACAATGGCAAGTTTTTTGTTTCAGGAAATTGAAGACCTATTTGACCAAAGGATCATTAAGAGCTATTCACATACCTGGAACAGGGAATTTTGTTTGACTATGGTTTTATTATTATTATTAATTTTTTCTACTTTGACAAGCATATTGAGTATACCTCCCAGTTTCCCTCTATCCCTCCACCCTTTCATCCACTCTCTTCCCTTCACTATTCCTTCCCACTCCTTCCCACTATTCCACCTGTATACCTCAGTGGACTTCAGGGTTCACTCTGGTTTGTTTACTCCTATAGGGGTTCTGGCCTCCATAGTGGCCTTCACAGTACAACAAGTTACCTCTCTTTAAGCCACCCCACTGACATGGTGAATTTCCCTTCACTCATCCTGCTTTAGACCCAAGTGTTTCCTTATTAATATATTTCCTTCCTTTTTTAGGTTCTTATTCTAGTTTACAGCAACAGGGATGGGTACGATTTTGACAAGTGAGTCTTGAGTCCAATCAGAAAACTGTTGGTTGTCACCTTGATATTCATGCCATTATTATACTGGAGATCATCTATGGCCATTGTAGTCTAATAGTAACTACAGATCTTATGCCATTGATGGGGCTTGTGATTATTTCTCTCCCCCAGCAGCTTCTACAGTATTTCTTGATACTGTATAACCTATACAGCAAGGAAAAATTCCTCAGACCAGTTCCATTGACACATGTTCCCCGGTGTACCGTAATCAATTTGTGTTGCATCTTTGGTAATAGGGTCTTACTGACAGTTTTTGGAGAGTAAGCAAGAGCCATGGCAAAAGCTTATAATGTTTGGGGGCGTTTAAGACCTCTCTGACCAACATTTTATCAGGAAGTGCCACCTTCCTGTTAGTTCCAGTATAATTGTGTCCCTGTGTTCTAGGTGAATCCGCTCAAAGTTTTTATTTTATTTTATTGTTCCTATTTGCCTCACTCTATGGCTTTGGAAGAAACATCTCAAGCAATTTCTGTTAGATAATCTTCTGCCTTATTTTTATTTATTCCTGGTTGGTATTTCTCCATCTCTGCTTATAAAGATCAGGAAAACCTTGCTATGTCCTACAGAATGTAGAGTGGCATTTAGGTATATTAACTTCAAAGGTGAATGCAGAATTTCTCTCAGTCCTCTGCTCCTTAAAAATTATGTAAGTGAAGGTATAGGGTGGGGATGGAGCTCAATGGAGGGCTTGCATATAGCCATGGGATGTGTGTGTCTAGTGCCACATAATCTCAGTTTGGTGGCACATGCCTGCAGTACCAGCATGTAGGAAGTTCAAAAAGTGAAGGTCACCATTAACTGCACAGTCAGGCTATGGTCAGCCTAAGATACATGAAATTCTGGCACAATTATTGACACTGTTTTAAGAAAAATAGTAAAACTATTTAAATATTTACCACTTAATCAAATTTATGCTTCTGCAAGGTGTACCGTATTTACCTTGTGGCTACAGTTGCTCACACACAGCCTTTCTGTGACATAAGCAATATGTGAAGTTAAACTCCTTTCAGGCTTCTGGAGTTCTTTTCTGCAGGAACATAGAAAAGGACCCATATAAAGATTCTATTTTATTAGTTAATCTAAATCCCTTGTTAAATCAAAGGTTAGACACAACTAGATTTTGTAAAGTGTTTGCTTTATACAAAAGAGTGATTTTTTTGTGTAATTTAATTATGCTAAAAATTAACTGAGAAGTATAGATTATGGTTTTTTAAAGTTTTAACTCACAAAGACTGATTAATAATGACCTAAGAGTAAGGGGACATTGATAATAAGAGAAGTAGGATCTTAGGGACTATCTATAAGCCTACACACATGGTACAAAGATGCTGCCTGAAGAACAAAGCTGTTTGCTATGTCCTTGGATACTGAAAAAAACAATACATCCCCTGCTTTGTTTGCAGAAAAGATGGATCAGTATTTCAAAACTTCTTTAGCTAATTCAAGCACTAGACTTGACCAAGGACCATTTAATATTTTATAAGAAGTACAGACCATGATTAGCAACCCAAGTCCTTGCATCCATTTGACTCATGTCCAGCCCAGGTTTTGATAACTGCATCTTTAAAACCTTTGCCAATATCACTGTTTTCTGTTTGCTTACATTCTTCATTTGTAACATGAGGTAAGCAAACGTCTTCCCTTCCAAAGAGCTGCAAGCCAGGTTAGTGAGATGCAAAAAGCCATTTAGAATACTGTTTGGCACAAAACTACTAAGTGTAAGCTTTTATTGCACACCTCCTAAAATCTCTGGAAATACGATAGGCAACGATATGCCCATTCACTTGAAAAATCACTTAGGTTTTTTTCACAAAATTAATGAATGTGTTTATTCAATTTTCCATATTATGTCAGGGGGAAATATATGTACTGTGAAAAGCAATTTTACTGAGGCTTTAGCTTGACATAATATACTCCTAAGCTTCCTGGAAAACCTTAACTTCATTACTATGAGATATATTAGAGCAAGGGCTCTTGGGGATGTGCAGGATAAAAAGAATCCCTAGTTGTAAGCCAGAGGACTTGAAATTAATTAAATAGAAGGTAACTCTGCTACATAAAGTCAAAAATATACTACTGTATTCTTCATGTACATGGATTTTCCTATAATAACTCTCTACACAATGCTGCAATTTCCAAGCATATAAAGAGAGCATATTTTGAAGACAAGTGTAGCGATATTGTGATAACCTAAGGCATTAAAAATGTCTTAGTTAAGTGACTAATATGGAGGGTTTCGTTGCATTTAGCACTTTATGTTAGTATATATAATGAGTCTCTGTGTATATGATGCTTCTGTGTGAAGGTATGTGCAGCCTATGGCATATGCGTTGAAGAAAGAGCATGATATTATGGAGCAAATTCTCTTTCCTTTTCTATGTGGGTTCCTGGAATTGAATTCTGGTCATTGGGCTGAGTCATCTCACTGACCCATGATTTCCTCTTTGTACCATGCTGGTGTGTGTATATATATATAGATTTTATATATATATATATATATATATATATATATATATATATATATACTTGTGTGTATATATAATTTAGATTATATTAATTTGTTCTATGTATTTCACTCATGATTTCCATCTGAAGTATTTGCTGATTTCATTAAGTCTACCCTACTGCAATTTGTCTAAGTTGGTGTGTCAATATTTACAATAGACATATTGGCTTAGTGTATTGTTTTCAAAGACTATATTATAAACCATATATTTATGTATATGGTATTGCAAGATTTATGTATTAGAATATCTCATATATACCCATAAATACCATATATACCCATATTTCACATTACTATTATGATGAACTCATTATAAGGTAATTTTTTACATCAGTGTAATTGAATAAAATGTAGGCAGATCTACATAATTTTATCATTATAATATAATTGTGTATAATATAATTTTTCTGTTATTTCTCTGCTTTTCAGAGACAACTTTGATTCAGAGACAACTCTTCAGATGCTATTATGCTATTATGTCTAATATAGTAATGCACTATTATCACATTCAGGGAATTTGTTGCTAGAATCAATGTATATTTGAAATTATAGATAGTACCAAACACTGTGTATACGTTGGCATTACTGCTACTAATATATTTATGATAAAGTTCAATTTCTAAATTGGGCATGGTTGGTGATAACAACAACTTATCAAAGACCGAAACAACTTTTGCACAGGACTTTTTTAGTCTTTCCTTGTGAGGTTTTCCTTTTCACTGAAAGGATGTCATTTACAACATCTACTTAGTTCATGCATTTGGGTACTGTTATAGTTAAGCACAGATATCAACTTGACTGTTGAGGGTTTGAGCTATGGATACAGTTGTAGAGAGTTAATGCTTGAGTTAATCCCAGAGCAAACCTGAAGGAGATTGTCTAGATGATGGGGAAGACCCAGTCCATGGTGGGCGGGATTAGGCCCTGGATAAATCACAGATAGCTGGTTGAGAGACTTGGCATCCTTCTGTTCACTTGGCCAGACATGTTGATCTGGCAAGTAAGGATTGTCCATCTCTCAGCTGTTATGTGGTAATGGTGTGACCAGTTCCCTCAGTCCCAGTGTTGGTGCATACACTCCCATCAAGATGGACTGAGAACTATAACCAGGAATAATAAGAAAGAATAAACCCTTGTTCTCTTAAGCCGTTTGATGGTCATTTATCAGCAACTATGCAGATAAACTGCCTCAGAATTTGGTACCAGGAGTGGGGTGTTGCTGATAAATCTGACTGCATGGATTTTGTGGGTTTGGAATAGTTCTGCTGGACAAAGTTGGAAATGCTTGTGAATTTTCACTTTGTGGATTTACAAATACGATTCCTCAGAGTTTAGTGGGCCAATTGCTGATAGTCATTTATCAGCAACTAAGCAGACAAACTGATACAGGGAGATTATTATGTGAAAGAGTAGCTACTTTTTCAAGCACCTACTCTGTAATTCTCCACTGTTCTCTGATTTTCATATCTTCTGGTAAGTGGGCAGACGACAGACATATATGAGTTGGGCAAATTGATAGCATGTGCTAGGTGGGAAAGAGAGTGTTCATGTAAGATTTCATCATTGCATCCAACAAGGAAGTTTAAGCATGTGAATGATATATTACTATAGACTTATTTTTTAACATTATCATTTTTATTTTTGCGCTCTTCAGAATTCTTTCTCTTTTTTCTTTTTTTCCCCCAATCATACAAAGCTCAATAAGTACCCTGGTCCTCCTCCTCCCTCCACCCTTCCCCTGTCCCCATTAAACCCTCCCCCTCTTTTCCCCTTCCTTTCACCTCCATGCCTCCTCTTCTCCCAGTGCCTGCCCCTTACCCCTTCAATTTCCTGGAGCATCCTTTTGTGTGAATGCCAAACTTCCCTCTGAGTCCTCCATTCTAGTGAAGTATAAGGTCTCAGTGGCATAGTGCAGAGTCCTTTCTTAGGCTCCCCTTTAGTAAGGGAACACTATTATGATTGTTAATCCCTTGTCTCTAAGGATCCTAGTGCCTGTGATCCATTCTAGACTTTGGGGGGTCGTTGACATGTCAGTCATTGTGGAGATAATGCAAAGTTCAATTATGGTTATTGCATCTCTGACTTGAGTGGAGTATCTTGATATCATTGGTTCTCCCCCTCTTTAGGCTCTTACAATCTTGCCACCCCCTCTTCCCGGAGTTTCCCTCAGGTTAGGATGGGGAAAGATTTGGCTGGTCTAGTTCCAGGTGATTAATGTAGGGTCTTTGGTGTTATGAATTATGGTTTGTTGTTGTTTTCAGTTTCGTTTTTCCTGCATTGCCCTTGGCTCTATCGTAATTGGTATTAGAGTTCACCTCCTAACCAGAGATAAAAGGCTGTTTAAATGAAGATCTTACCGTAAGAGGAGATTCAAAGGAAGATAGAATAGGAGTAGGAGACCATGGTGGGGGAGTCAGTATCTCATTTGCAGGATGGTTACCATCTATCTGCCAGTCCCTATACCTTCCCTGATGGATGAAATCAAACTTCCTCAGCCTCAAGTGACCAGGAAGCTACACCAGATGTCTTGCTACTTACTAGCAATACTTGATGGTGGCCTATTTTCTCTCCTGAAGCATGATCCCCTCTCTCCTTACTTGTTGGGGGGCCCTCCTTCCCCTTCCCTCCTATTTATAATCTTTGTGATTAGTATAAGTATTATAGAGATTTATCTTTGAATAAGTTATAAGTGGGTTTGGCACTAGGATCCACCTATTAGGGAATACATATTGTGTTTAATTTTCTGTGTCTGGGATGCTTCACTCAATATATTTTTTCTAATTTCATCCATTTCCTGGCAAATTTCATTAATTCATCTTTTTTGATGGCTTAGTATTCCATTGTAATAAATGTACAATATTTTCCTTATCCACTTGTCAATTGTTGGACATTTGGGTTGATTCTATGACTTCGCTATTGTACATAGTGCTGCTATGAACATAATTGTGCTTATGTCATGGTAGTGAATTTTTTATTTATGGGGTATTATTCCCAGAAGTGGTATAGTAGGGTCATGTGGAATTTCAATTTTTAACTTTTTAAAAAATCACAAGAGTGATGGCCAGATTGGTTGTATGAGCCTGCATTCTCACCAGCAATGTAAGAGAGTTCCCTTCTCAACATATCCTCTCCAACATTTGGTGTTGTTTGTATTATGTAATTGTGCCATCCTGACTAGGGTGAAATGATATCCAGGGAATTTTTGATTTGCATTTCCCTGATGGCTAAGGATGTTGTTAGACATTTCAATTTCATCACTGGAAAAGTTTCTTTTGAGTTCCCAGGACCATTTTTTAATTGGGACATTTATCTCATTGGTGTTTAGTTTTCTAATTTCTTTGCACATTCTGGATAATAGAGCTCTATCAGATATGTGGTTAATGAAGATTTTTTCCCATTCTGTGGGTTACCTTTTTGCTGGGATTATAATCTCTTTATCTGAACAGAAGTTCTTTAATTTCATAGATCCCATTTGCTGAGTGTTGGTTCTAGTGACTGTGCTATTGGATTTCTGTTTAGGAACTCTTGGCCTAGCCCAATCAGCTTGAGGGAGTTCCCCACCCTTTCAACTAGGGTTTTTATAGTCTCTGCCCTAATATTGAGGTCCTTGATCCATTTGGAATTAATTCTTCTGCTATAACTTCCTATTTAAATTTTGGGGTAACAATTTATGAGGCAAACTGAAATCACAAAAAAAATGAAATGGTTGGAGGCTATTATACTTTCAGCATGGTGCTCAATTAATTAGAATTTTTACTGATATATTACTGTATTTATTTTTGCTTCTTTTTAGGTAAGATACAGGTCCTACTTTATCTTTCTGAAGATAACTGAATGTTGAACCACTTAAGAAATAAGAATTGTGTCCAGTATTGGTACATTCTGTTCTCTCCATCATATAAAGTGATGTTCCTAGAGATCAGTCAAAATCATAAACCTCATGGTTCCTTAACATGTATTTAATTTCAGATTATTGAAAGTGACAAGTTTCACAATGACTTGCTATAACCACTAGGAATATTCATATTCTGGAATGTGTTACTTGATTATAGGTACATCACCAGTGCTTAAAGTTTGAACTTACAATTACATTTAGAAATTTATTCTATATTTTAAAGCATAATTTCAATATTTTTAAAAAATACTGTATTTCTTCTTTTAAATAATATTTTACTTATTCTTTGGCAACATGTATACAGGATAATTTTGTCATATTTACCCTCACCCTTATCGACTCTCCCAGGACATATCCCTAATATGCCACCTCCCACCTTAATGTTCTTTAAAAAAATGGACTTTAATATAAAGTAACATATGAGCAATGACAGAAAAATATATATAATTTGTAGAAAGTTATTATGATTGAGTATCTAGCTCCACATGCTTAAGAAACCATGATAAAGCTAAAAGACTTTAGTTTTGTCCCGTGAGGATGAGTAAGTGTGATGGGCAATCAATGTCAACTTGACTGGATTTTGATTCACCTATGAAAGTGTTTCCAGAGAGATTGAATTGAACTGATAGGGTGAAGGACCCACCTTACATATGAGTGGCACCATCTTACTGGGCTTGAATTGAAGGAAAAGAAGCAGAGTATTAGTATCGAGTATTGAGTCTAGCCTAGGGAAATTTGTCCATACTAGAAGCATACAGATATCAGAATTCAGAGGGTTGTCAAGCAGGCAGACGATGGTTCATTACAAGTTATTACACATTCAAATATTTACAACTCAGAACACTGAACCTAGTCATATCATTTCTCTTCTCAGACACTTAATTATGCACACATAATTAGGTCTGACCTAGTGTGTTAATTTAGTGTGTGTATGTGTGTGTGTGTGTGTGTGTGTGTGTGTGTGTGTGTGTAAGAGAGCACTTGAGAAGTTGTGCTTGGAGTTCCAAGGATGACATCTGGAATCAGCTTGAATTACTCTACCTTCTCAATTTTCTGTGAGGTTTCTTTCCCAGGCTCTGCTTTTTAGAACCAGAGATACAAGTTGCTGCCATTTCAGCCCCTGTTTTTACATGAGATCTTGAGCCCAAATTCATGTCCTTTTCTTTGTGAGGCAAGTTATTTAATCCATGAGCTATATCTCCAATCTCATTAATTTATTTTTACCCTATACTAATGATAATGTAATGAGCATAGACTATACCATATACTCCAACATGTCTTTCTCTTTTTTATTTGACACTTCACATTTTTCACCAACTTTAGATCCTGGTACTACTGGCCTACATCAGATGATGTGCTGTTGATACACCTCATTCATTAAGATAGCACATTCATTTTTCAAAGCATGCCCTAAGATTACAGAGGACTGATTTCCTTATCTAGAAAACACCAACTGGAAGAAGTGAGCAAATGATAGAATTAGAGAATTAGATGTATGCCTGTAGTGTTTCTATTTCTGAAAGCAAAAACTTTTTAAATAATTTCACCTGTGAGTGATTCCAAAAGATACAGAACAATATTAGGCACTTAGGAACGTAGTATCTTTAAAGAAGAATTGCAATTATTGCAATGTTAACGTTTTGCAACTGTTGGGAACAGGTTTTCCTAAAGGTGCAGGAAAACATTGTATATATATATGATAATGTCATGAGATTGGCTAATCTCTGTGTCCAAGCTCTAGTGTGACTCTTTGGATATTACTATATTGGCTAATAGTAATTGGCTATAGTAATATCCAAAGCTTGGACACAGTGATCAGGCAGATAACCAAGTACCTGTTTGTTCCAACACACTGGAGGTCTCAGCCATTCGTATTTAGAAGTGAAAACCTGGGACAGTGAAAGCTCACTGGTAATGATTTCAGATGGAAAGGTACAAAGAATTAAAATGTGATGCTAATGGAAAATCAGAGTCAGAGGAAAAGCTTCCTTGAGTAGGAAGAAGGAAGGCAGGCATGCATAGAGTATTCTATTCCTGGTCCCTCTTTTGCATCTGTGCCCCCTCTTGGAACCTGCCCTCCTCCCTCAGTTAAACCTCTTCAGAAACACTTCCACAGACATTCTTAGAATAGTGTCCCCTGGGAGTATTTAAATCCAGTCAGGTTAACAAGAATAACCATCATAAATATACAATAAACTATTTCAATTCACCAACAAGTATGTCAAACACAACTTTTAGTACCAGGAACTAATTTTTAACTTGGTAATCATTATAGCAATAAAAGATAGACTTAATGACCATCATGCTCTATGTGAATAATATGTCTTATGGGCAATTCTAACCAGATAATATGTTTCGTATGTTTCTTTTTCTTTCACACATGTCATATCTGCTTAGAAAACGTATTCCTCTCACCTAAAAATAAACAATGTCCAAATGAGAAGGACTTCGGTAATTACTATCATTTATTTAAAAGAGGTAACCTCCATGTTAGATTGACTTTGTTCTTGAAGGTTTTGATGAGGGATTTTCTTCATTTTTAAGTGTTGTTATTTAAGAAAAGGAGCCTGCAATGGCAAAAGTCATACACAATTTATAAAGAAAACGAATTAGGTTTGATTTAATTCCAACAGCATCTTGAAATAGGGAAATAATAAGTCAAACTATTATTTCATGAGCAGTAAATGGATGTGGTTTTCCTGGAAAGAAGCCATAAAAAATGAGCCTGAAAACTAAACTTTTCCTCTGTTGCTGTTCCATTTCTTGCAACATTCAATGAATTTATGATTCCTAAGTGCATTGTAAAAGACATTGACCTGTCCATATGCATACTTCTGATACACATTCCTGTGTGTCCCAGGAGTCTTCATTCAGTGGCTTTCCTGATTAGGGAATATCTAGTTTCAGGAAGAAGAGGAATGGAATTACCAGACAAAAGGAAGGGAGGAAGAAAAGAAAGCCAAGACAGAAAGAAAAGAAAAGAAGAAAAGGAAGGAAGGCATGGATGGAGGGAGGATTTATACTGCCAACATCTTTCTCAAATGTAAGAAGCATTTTGAAAAAAATAATTGCATGTATATTGTTAGGAATCCAAATGCCTTTTTATTACATGAATCTATACTGCTTATGCACAGACAAAGGGTTCTAAAAATACACTAACTCAATGGCTACTTATTTTAGCACCCAACTGATTCTTTGATGTTGGCTCCATGAGGCCTTTCAGTCACATCAATGCTCAGAACTTCCACCTGAACACATTTGAATACTCAGAAATAGCTCAAGAGTTCCTAGGTCTTTATTCCAGTTTCATGTAATGGACAATTTAACAAAGAAAGGACCAGAAATGTAATACCCAATTGTTCACCATTAAAAATTCCTTCTTCAAGCTCAGAAAGCGAAATAATCTGATACAAACAAATACATATATATATATATATATATATATATATATATACACACATACTAAGATAGATATAAATGCAGAAATAACAGAGCTTGTTTCAATGGCTCATATTGTTATTTTTCCCAGCTAGACTATTTCCAGGGCTGTGAGTGAATGTGCTTACCTAGCAATTGTCCTGCTTTATTCTGTTTACTACAGTGCTATGTTATAAGGTTAGTTTTTACATTTACATGAGGGAATATCTTTTAGGCTATAGTTGTTGTCTTGTTTCCAGTGTTTACAACTAGTGTATTCAATTCTGAGAGCTGGTAACCTGGGGTCTCAGAGTTTAACTCTCAGGACAAAACACATTACAAAACTTTAAAATTTGTTCCCAGTAATTCTGACCCAGGATAATAAGATTGTAAAGAAAAACAGAACTTTATTGTCAGCTTCCAGAACTCAGGAAAAATCCATTTATCCAAGAAACAAATTTATCAAGCAGTTCCCTTCTCAGAACTATAAATCACTAGGTGGTGAAATGTACTTGCTTATCAAACAAATATTTTACTCACCAAAATTCATGCTTTGCTTCCATCTATCTTTCTCTGTTAAAATATAAACAACTGTGTTCAACCTCTTCAATTCAATTCTACATTGAAATATTTCCTGTAAGTCACAATCTAAAAGATGTGAGATCTTAAAAACTTCACATTTATTCTGTGAGACCCCACTAAGCCATAGCCAAGATGGTGCTTACACTAATGTAGTGAGCAAACCTCCATGCTTTTCTATATCAATATACCATTCCTGCATGTTTTTGGTGTGTGATTATAGACATTTATACACACACACACACACACACACACACACACACACACATATATATATATATATATATAGTATAAAATTTAAAAATACTGTGACTCTGTTTCTGGGTTCTTCTGGATATGCCCAGATGCATTTTAATGTGTAAATAAAATGTGAAACTGTAAGTCAAAAGAAATATTTCAAGAGACAACAGGCAAAGAAACAGAAGACACATACATTGAACTTGTCTTAATTAATATTCTATTAGTTCATCAATGTACAAAACCATTCATATTCTAAATGTGAACAACTAAAACAATTACTCCTTAACTATTTCATAAAATAGCAAAGGAAGGAACATTCCAAATTCTTTCTCCAAAGCTAATATCTCACTAAACACAAAACCTAATAAAGAACACTAAAAAAGAAAACTATAGTCCAATCTCTTTGATGAACACAGATGCAAAGATTCTCAACAAAAATCTTAGCAAAGGGATCCAAAAACATATCAAAAAAGATCATTCACTGTAATCAAGTATGTTATCCCAAGCATACAAGGTTGATTCAACATATGCAAATCTATAAATGTAATTCATCATATAAACCAATCTGAAGTCCAGGACCACATTATAGTCTCCATAGATACAGAAAAATTTCTTGACAAGATCCATCATCTTTTTATGATCAAAACCCTAGAGCCAGTTGGAATGGAAGGAACTTGCATCAACATAATAAAAGCTGTATACAACAAGCCAACAGCAAGGGTTATACTCAATGGGGAAAAACTTGAAGCATTCCCACTTTGATCAGTAACTAGGCAAGGCTGTCCACTAATCACCACTGTATTCAATACTGTACTTGAAGTCTTAGCTAGAGCCATAAGACGAGAGAGGGACATAAAAGGGATTCAAATAAGAAAATAAGAAGTAAAGATATCTCTACTTGCAGACAACATGATTGCATACCCGAGAGTTCCTAAAAACTTCATCAGGAAACTCCTAGAACTAATACATAAGTTCAGCAGAGTGGCCCAATACAAAATTAATATTCAAAAATAAGTGGCTTTCCCATATAGCAAGGATGAAAGAAGTGAAAAAGCTCTAAGAGAAACAATCCAATTTACTATAGCCCCCCAAAATGAAATACCTTGGTATAAATCTAACCAAAGAAGTGAGAGACTTTTACAATGAAAACTTTAAAACCCTAAAGAAAGAAATTACAGAAGACACCAGACTTCCCATGCTCCTGGATAGGCAGAATCAGCATAATAAAAATGACCATCCTACCAAAAGCAATGCACAGATTCAGTGTTATACCAATCAAAATGCCAAAGAAATTTTTTGAAGAATTTGACCAAACAATCTCAAAATTCATATGTAAGCACAAAAAGCCCAGGATAGCAAAAACAATTATGAGTGACAAAAACACTCCTGGAGGTATCACCATACCAAACATTAATCTATACTACAAATATGTAACAATAAAAGCAGCTTGGTACTGGCTCCAAAATAAACACATAGATCAATGGATAAGTGTTGAAGACCTAGACATAAGCCCACACATTTGAATTTTCACAAAGAGAACCCAAAAAATCCAATGGGAAAAAAAACACCATCTTCAATAAATGGTGCTGGCAAACCTGGATATTCACATGCAGAAGATTAAAACTGGACCTGTACTTGTCACCATGCATAAAAATCAACTCCTAATGGATTAAGGACCTTAATATTAGTCCAGAGACTGGAAAAATCCTAGTTGAAAGAATAAAAACTCCCTCCAGCAGATTGGGCTGGAGTAACATATCCTAAATAGAAACCCAATACCACAGGCACTCAACAAATGGGATCTTATGGAATTTAAGAGCTTCTGTTCAGATAAAGAGATTATAAACCCAGCAAAAAGACAACCTATACAGTGGGAGAAAATCTTCACTAACCACATATGTGATAGACCTCTATTATCCAGAGCGTATAAAGATCTTAAAAAATTAAACACCGAAGAGATAAAGAACCCAACTGGAAAATGGGCCTTGGAACTCAAAAGAAACTTTTCCAGGGACAAAATGGAAACGTGTAACAAACATCTTAAAAAATGCTCCACTTACCAGCCATCAGGGAAATGCAAATCAAAACCACCCTGAGATATCATCTTACCCTGATCTGGATGGTGAAAATCCATAATACAAACAACACCAAATGATGGAGAGGATGTGGAAAGTAAGGTCCTCTCATACATTGCTGGTGGGAATGCAGGCTTATATGATCACTCTGGATATCAGTATGGAGAGTTCTAAAAAAATAAGGGATTGAAACTCCATATGATTCTGCTATATCTCTACCAGGGATAATCTCCCCAAATGCAGCAATTCACTATAGTGACATGAGTACAACCATATTCATTGCAGTACTATTTACAATAGCAGTCATGGAATCAACTCAAATGCCCAAAAGTTGGTGATGAATGGATAATGAAAATGTGGTACTTTTAATATAATGGAATACTACATCAAAACAATCAAAATAATACATTGAAAACAGATGAATTGTGAAATTTGCAGGGAATGGATGGAATTAGAAGAAATTATATTGAGTGAAGTATCCAGATCCAGAAAGATAGATGTCCATGTACTCCCTAATAAGTGGATCCTAATTGCAAAGCCACTTAACATACTCAAAAGTAAATCTCTGTAATACCCATTATAATCTAAAGGATTATAAATAGGAGAGAAGAAGAAAGAAGACCTGAAAAGAAAGTACACAAAGAACAACTTCAATAGAGAAATTAGGCCATAGACTTTTACTACATGTAGGCAGGGAGATATCTAAAGCAGCTCATTCTCACTTCCCTTCCTGTTCACTTGGGACTGAACAGGTTTAATATCCCTAGTCAGGGAGGGTACAAGTACTGGCAGTTAGATGGTAACCAATCAGCAAAGTGGAGACTGTCCCCATTCACTCCTGTAAACTAATCCTATTTTTCCATCTAACTTTGAGTCTCTTCTTATATTTAGGTCTTCGTTTAAACAGTCTTTTATCTTTGGTTAGAAAATGACCTTGACAACCAATCAGGATGCAGCCAAAAGCATTGCAGGAACAACAAAACTGAAAACAACAAGAAACCATAAGTAAGAATACCAAAGACTCTATTCATCAAGAACCAGACCAGCCAAATCTCTTCCCATCCTAAAGCTCAGGGAACCTTGCAGAAGAGGGGGCAACAAGATTGTAAGAGCCTAAAGATGGGGAGGACCAATGATATGCAAGATACTCCACCCAAGTCATGGATGCAGCAGCCAGGATATAGCCACAATGTGAATGGACCTTGCCTGACCTGCACAATGGCTAACATGTCAACAACCCCCCAAAATCTAGTACAGATCACAGGAAAGATGGCTTCAGGCAGTAGTATACTTAAAGGAAAGAGGTTAAACAGTTCTAAGAGAGTTCTCATACTAGTAGATATCCCAAGAAGGGGCCTAAAGCTATGCCACTGAGTCCTGAACCCTGACAACTGTAGATGACTCAGAGGGAAATTCAGCACATGTTCTGAAGGATAGGAGGAAGTAGGAAGCACCAAGAGAGGAGGAGGGAAGGAAAAGAGGTGATAGGGAGAGTGGGAAAGGTGGTCAGTAGAATAAGGGACAACAGAGGGGAAAGGAGAGGAGAGGGAGAAGAACGGGGGCACTTATTGAGCTTGAATAACTAGGCAAAAATTTATAAGATAAATTTTGATTTTATTTCTCTAATTTTTAATGTAATTTATTTTGTGTATGTGTTTATGTATGTGTGAGGGCAGGCACATTATGTGGCATAGCAACATAGGCCCACATACAAGTCGATGTGAGATAATCACTTTTGGTCATCAGATCTCCTTCCACCTTGTTAGTTCCAGCGATCAAACTTCTAATTTTTTTGTTTTGCTTTAGGGAGTTATACACACACTTTCAATTTTTGTTCTATTTTTGGGAGTTCTACATATACTTTCATTCTAAAATTGAATTAAATTCTTATTTCCATTGAATTATTTTCCAGTTTAAAACACTTTTTAAAATATTTCAGTCAGTCAATAGTGTGATTTCTTCTTTTATGCATTTCACTGACTTTTAAACCTCTATGGTTGATATAGATGGGTCATGACTAAATGTTATAAATATGAGGTGCAATTTAAGATCTCAGTACTTTGAGATGACCTAAGGTTCAACAATATTTTTATTCAAACAGCAATTTTACAATAGCTAAAAACGTGTCATGATTCAACGGGAGTTGTAATGTGAACTTTTTTCCTCCTGTTTTGATGGAATTTAAAAATCCTTTCTAGTGTTGCACACAGACATATAGTGAATGGATAAATATTTTCACCCCTTAATCCCCATCCCAACCTCCTTTTGTTACCTTTTCAATCCTTCATTTCTCCTACACAGACTTCCTCCAATTTTCAAGCTTTCTCCTTTGTGTGCTCACTATGTTTCATCTAGTTTGTCTTTGATGGATCATATGTGACATGATTCATGTTCCAGCAAGTATTGCAGATCACTGGGTATATTACCGTGCAAAGCATCTTCCTTCTCTTTCCTGTCAAAATTAGTCCTCATCAATTTTGAGGAAGGTGTTGAATTTCTTGAGATATTTTCCCTTTCATGATTAGATGTTGATAGATCAGTTCTAGTACATTTCTTATGAAAGTATAGATATCTGCCATGAATGTAGGAAGCACCTACATTGTAAACTACAGCCCTCTCATGCACAGGAGACAATGTTTAGCTCCAATGATCTCACTTCAATCTCTTCTAAACTTACAGTCCCCTCTTCTAATCATGTTCTCTGAGCCATAGGGTGCATGTGGATATGGCTTAGATGTCCTATTTAGGGTTAACTGGTCTGAAGCCACTTATTTTCTGCATTTTGGCTAGTTGTGCTTTTCTCTACTAAATACCTTCTATTATAGAAGGTTTAGTGCTGAGTCCTTCTCTAAACTATGGGCATAAAAACAGGTGACAATTTGAACTTTAATTACTTTGTGGACCTATCTCCAAAAAGTTCTTGTTAAGCTTATTTTAAACAACATTCCACCTTTGCAAATAGTTTTGCATTTATAAAGTAGACCTGTGATAAATAATTCTTTCCCAAATAAATTAACTGGAGATGTACTATTTAAATCATATTCAATATTAAATTATTATGTAAAACAATTATTTAAAAACATTTTATGTGATATTTTTAAAATTCAGATTTTAAATAAAAAATTATCACGGGTATATTTCTACACTGTAAGTGTGCTTGATATTATGAGATATGTTTGCTTATAAAACACTACTTATTTAAAAGAAAGTTTATAGCTAAAGTGATTATAATATATACACATTTATGTGATAAAATTATTTTTTGTTAAAATGTTGCTTACAGAATAATCTTTGCCCATGTTAGAGGTCACTTAATTATTTATGAATTCAAAAGTAGACACTTCTTTTTATCTTAATGTAAAATAAGAATATAATATAGAAATAAAATAAGTATTAATCAAAGTACTGAAACAACTTACCAAAAATAATCTCAATTATTTTTGGCAATTTATGTATTTTGTAATTTCAACATTTTTCCTTTTTTTCTTTACTTTGATCCAGAATTCAAGAAATGTGCAGAATAAATTGAATGATTTATTGTTTTCAAACAACGTTGATTTAAGCAAGAAGTTGGAAATGGGAGGATTGGAGCAGACTCTTAGCTTTTACAGCAATATAAACACATTGTATAACATTTGTCACATAGAGTTCAGAGGCATATTTTTCTTTTAATTTGTTATATCAAATGAGTAAATTGAAAGCTAGAATTAATTTATATTATTCACACTCAAATTAGCCATACATTCTCAGTGTGATATTGCTTACAATGGCATGTAGTTAATAGAAAATATGGAAATGTAGGTATCTGTGTATCAGTCCTCATCTAAATTCAGTTTGCCAAATTATCACAATGATAAGTCCCTTCTGGTTTCTTGCCACCAGCTTCCTTTTCATGATCTACTTCATGTTGTTTCAAAATCAATGTCTCTATTCGCAAAAATCTCACATTTGCATGTGACATAAGAGAAGGATCAGAATACATCTCTCCTGGAGAAAGGTATTTATCAAATGAGACATTTATAGTTTAATTTGATGAAATGCTGCATTTCCTGCTCACAATTTAGTTGGGTACTCAGCACAGGAAATTAGGGGAGCCCAGCTGTTTGCAGGTGCCTTAACATGCTTCAGGAGTGAGGGAAGGACTGACCTCCCAAGGAGCAGACCCAGATCCTCAAAGCAAGATCCACAGAGGTGTAGGACTCCTTACATGCCTTTCTTATTGTAGTCTCACTATATATTTTAAAATTATGAATAGAACTTAATTTTTAAATGAGTTTTCCTAGTCTTATAAGCATATTGAGTATTTATACATGCCCTCTATTTCCCTCTACTTCCCCACTCTTTCCTTTCATCCCATTCCCTCCCCTCCCCTCACTACATCAATCCATCTCAATCACTCCCATTCTCCTGCCTGTCTCCTTCTATGGGCCCCAGGGTCCCCTCTGGATTGTCTACTCTATAGTAAGGGTCTGCAAAAGAGCACATGGCCCACCTTGGGCCACCCTCACTGATAGGGGTACTTCCCTTTACCCAACCAATCCTAGTCCTCAAGTTTTCTATTGCATGGAATCATCTCTCCTGATATCCTCACTAGTCTGTAGGGACATGTTGATATGACAGCCATTATGCTAGTCTGGTAAGTACAAATATCATTTCAGTGAGTTCCTGAGTGTACCAACCCGGCCTTTAGTGGAATGTCTTGCCCAGTGGTGGTCCTTCCCATTTTTAGGTTCTTATAATTACCCCCTCTTCTCCAAGGTTCTTTGAGCCTTAGAATGGAGAGGGATTTGGCTGGCTTGATTCAAGTGAGCATTACAGGATTGCCAGAACTCTGCATTCTGGTTGGCCCTTGTTGTGCACTTCACTGCTCTTCTATTTCCCTAAACTGCTTGCTGTCAAAGTACAGAAATCCTCTGCATCTGTTATAGAAGAAAACTTCTAGGTTTAGTGCTGAATGCTCTTCCAATCTATGGGCATAGTAACAGATTTTTACAGAGCAGTTTGATATACTATCTTCCTACCAATAGTTTCATAGTCTATTCTTCCCTAGTGATCTGTTTCCTTCTCTTTTATAGGTTCTTGCTCTAGTTAACAGAAACAGAAACATGTGTTTCATTCTGACAAGTGTGTTTTGAGTCCAATCAGTAAGTTCTTGGTTGTTTCCTTGATTCTCATTCCACTATTACAATGGTGGTCACCTGTTTCCATGGTGATTTTTATTGGCAACTTGCAGATCTCACAGATTGATGAGGCCTTTGATTATTTTTCTCCCCAAGTAGCTTCTACAGTCTTCCTTGGCATTCTGTAAATGTCCACAAAGAAGCAGCTCTCAGACCAGTTCCAGTTGGTATATTTTACTCATATTCTGTTATCCACATATATTACATTTTTAGTAATATGGTCTTACTTTCAGTTTTCTGGAGGGCAACCAAGAACAATCACCAAAGCTTATAAGATTTGAAGGCGTTTGAGATCTCTCTGACAAACAGTTTATCTATCAGGAAGTGTCACACATCTGTTACTTCTAGTATAGATTTAATTGTCACTGGGTTCTAAGTAAAACAACCCACTACATTTTCTTCCCTCCCTCCCTTTCTCCCAGTGCTCCCTACCCCCCCATAACTGTACATCCTTTAGTGTGCATGTCAAACTTCCCTCTGGGTCCTCCTCTCTGATGAGGTGTTAGGACTCAGTGTCATTGCCTAGAGCTCTTTTTTTGTGTTGCCCTTTAATATAGGAACACTATTATGGCTGTTAATCCTTTGCCTCTAAGGATCGTAGTGCCTGTGATCCATGCTAGACTTTGGGGGTTCAATGATATGTTAGTAATTGCGTAGATCATGCAAAGTCCTATTATAATTACTTCAGCCCTAAATTGTATGGAGTATCTTGCATATCGTTGTGCCTCCCCATCTTTAGGTTCTTACAATCTTTTTTTTTTTAATTTTTTTTATTCAATTGTGTGTGTGTGTGTGTGTGTGCATGTGTGCGTGTGCGCGTGTGTGTGTGTGTGTGTGTGTGTGTGTGTGTGTAGAACCACGGAGAATTCGGGAACCACCATGGACGCCTCCACCTCCTCCTGTTTACTCTGCCCCAGGATTCACAGGCTCCGCCCTACCAGGACCAGAAACGCTGGCTGCCCCTGCTTCTACCTGGAGACTATATGTGGGGTCTAGGATCTGACCTCGGAACCTTACAAGGCAGAGGCTTAACCCCTGAACCACCTCTCCAGCCCAGGTTCTTACAATCTTATGGCCCCCTCTTCTGCAAATTTCCCTGAGCTTTAGGATGGGGAGAGATTAGGCTGGCTTGGTTCGAGGTGGTTGATGCAGAGTCTCTGATTTTCCAAATTATTCTTTGTTGATTTTTTTTTTTTCAGTTTTGTTGCTCCTACACTGCCCTTGGCTCCATCCTAATGGGTATTGGATATCACCCTCTGGCCAGAGGCAAAATTCTGTTAAAATAGAGTCTTATTTATAAAAGTAGATACAAAGGTAGATGGAATAAGAGTAAGAATAAGAATAAGGGGTCAGTCTCCCATTTGCAGGATGGTTACATTCTATCTGCCAGACTCTATGCCCTCCCTTTTTGGTGAGATCATACCCAATTAGATGCAAGTGACCAGTAAGGAGAGTCTGCAAGCCCAACCAGATGTCTCCTTACTTACTTACAGACCTTGATGGTGGCCTATTTTCTCTGCTGTGGCATGATCCCCTCTCTCCTTGTTTCTGGTGGGGCCCTCCTTCCTCTTCCCTCCCTGCTTATAATTTTTGCCATTACTGTAGGTATTATTATCTTTGAGTTTGTCACTAAGTGGGTTTGGTACTAGGATCCACCAATTAGGAAGTACATATGGCGCTTAATTTTCCATGTCTGGGATACTTCGTTCAATATAATTGTTTCTAATTCCATACATTTCCCAGCAAATTTCATGAATTCATCATTTTTGATGGTCGAGTAGTATTCCATTATCCACTTTTTCCTTATCCACTGGTCAACTGTTAGACATTTGGATTGATTCTATGACTTGCCATTGTAAACAGTGCTGCTATGAACATGGTCGTGCTTGTGCCATCAAGGTGAATTTTTGCTGTATGGGGGATTATTCCCAAAAGCGGAATAGCAGAATAGCAGGGTCATATGGCATTTTAATCTTTAACTATTTTAAGAATCGCCAGACAGCTAGCCAGAGTAGATGTATAAGCCTGCATTCCCACCAGCAATGTAAGAGAATTTCCTTCTTGCTACATCCACTCCAGCATTTGGTATTGTTTGTGCTGTTGATTTTTGCCATCCTGACTGGGTGAGATGATACCTCAGGGAGGTTTTTTTGTTGTTGTTGTTTTTGGTTTTTTTTTTTTAAAGGTCATATATTTATTTATTTATTCATTTTAACATTTTTTAATATTATTTCCGCTCATACAAACGTAATAGGTAGACCAGTTCCCTCCCCCCTCCTCCTCCCCCCCGAGCCCCCTGCTCCCCCTCCCTCCCTCCCCATCGCCTAGTGCCTCCCCCCCAATTCCCAGAGAGTCCTTTATTGTGTATGCCTAACTCTCCTCTTGGTCCTCCTCTCCAATGACGTACAAGGACCCAGTGGCATTTCCCTGAACCCTTTCTCGTGTTACCCTTCAGCATAGGAACACTACTGTAGCTGTCAATCCCTTGCTTCCAAGGATATTGGTGCCTTTAGCCGATGCTAGACTTTGAGAGATCAATAGTGTGTTGGACATCGCGCAGGGCATGCAAAGTCCTATTATGATTGCTTCAGCCCTAACTAGTGTGGAGAATCTTCAAATCATTGCTCCTCCCATCCTTTTGCTCTTACAATCGTACCGCCCCCTCTTCCGCAAATGTCCCTGAGCTTCAGGATGGGGGGAGATTAGGCTGGCTTAGTTCTATGTGGTTGATATAGAGTCTCTGAAGTTCTGGATTGCATTTTGTTGATTTTCTTTTGCACTTTTGCTGCTCCTGCAATGCCCTTCACTCCGTCCTGATGGGCACTGTATGTCACCCCCCTGGTCAGAGACAAAAAACTGTTAAACTGGAGTCCTGTTATAATAGCACATTCAAGGGTAGATATAATGAAAGCAGGAAACCTCGGTGAGGGAGGGGTCAGTCACCCATTTGCAAAATGATCACCTTTCATCTGCCAGACTATATGCCATCTCCTTCTGGTGAGATCATACCCCCTCAGTTGTACATGATCAGGAATGAACGTCTGTGAACTTAACCAGGTGTCACATTACTTACTTGCAATCCTTGGAGGCCAATTTTCTCTGCTGTAATGTGGTCCCCTCTCTCCTTGTGTCTGGTGTGGCCCTCTAACCCATCCCTCCTGTTCACAATCCTTGCAATTACTGTATTACATAGGTTTAACTTTGAGTGTCTCAATGTGGGCTGGGTGAGTTTGGTACTAGGAGCCACCTATTAGGGAGTACATACGGCGCTTAACTTTCTGGGTTTGGGATACTTCACTTAATATAATTGTTTCTAATGACATCCATTTCCCAGAAAATTCCAGTAATTCATCATTTTTGATGGCTGAGTAGTACTCCATTGAATAGATGTTCCACAGTTTCCTTATCCACTCGTCAACTGTTGGACATTTAGGTTGATTCCATGACTTTGCTATTGTAAACAGTGCTGCTATGAACGTGGTCGTGCTTGTGCTATCAAGGTGAACCTCTGCTGTATGGGGGGTTATACCCAAAAGTGGAATCGCAGGGTCATATGGCATTTCAATCTTTAATTTCTTTAAGAATCTCCAGACGGCTCTCCAGAGTGGCTGTATGAGCCTGCATTCCCACCAGCAATGTAGCAGAGTTCCTCTCTCTCCACATCCTCTCCAGCACTTGTTGTTGTTTGTATTGTGGATTTTTGCCATCCTGACCGGGGTGAGATGATATCTCAGGGAGGTTTTGATTTGCATTTCCCTGATGGCTAAAGAAGTGGAGCATTTTTTAAGATATTTGTTAGACATTTTAATTTCTTCCCTGGTCAAGTTTCTTTTAAGTTCCAAGGCCCATTTTTTAATTGGGTCATTGGTTTCCTTGGTGTTTAGTTTTCTAAGTTTTTTGTGCACTCTAAATAGTAGAGCTCTATCAGATATGTGGTTAGTGAAGATCTTCTTCCGTTCTGTGGTTTGTCTTTGTGCTCGGGTTACAATCTCTTTATTTGAACAGAAGATCTTTAATTACATAAGATCCCATCTGTTGAGTGTGGGTTGTAATGACAGCTATTTAATTTCTGATTAAGAACTGATGGCCTAATCCAATCAGCTCGAGGGAATTCCCTACCCTTTCAACTTATATTGAGGCCTTATATTGAAGTCCTTGATCCATTTGGAATTAAGTCTTGTACATGGTGACAAATACAGGTCCAGTTTTAATATTCTGCATGTGGAAAACCAGTTTTGTCAGCACCATTTGTTAAAGATGCTATTCTTTTTCCACTGGATTTTTGGGGCCCCGTTGTCAAAGATCAAATGGCTGTAACTGTGTGGGATTGTATCTGGGTCTTCAACCCTTATCCATTGATCTGTGTGTCTATTTTGGAGCAAGTACCACGCTGTTTTTATAAATATGGATTTGTAATGTAGACACCTTGAGCAGTGTTTTTGTTACTCAGGATTTCTTTTGCTATCCTGGGTCTTTTGTGCTTTTGTGAGATTTTGAGATTATTTGATCAACCTTTTTAAAGAATTGCTTTGGGATTCTGATTGGTATAGGACTGAATTTGTATATTGCCTTTGGTAGGATGGTCATTTTTATGATGTTGATTCTGCCAATCCAGGAACATGGGAGGTCATTTCACCTTCTGGTATCTTCTGTAATTTCTTTCTTTAGGGTTTTAAAATTTTCATTGTAAAGGTCTCTTACTTCCTTCCAAGGTATTTCATTTTTTTAGGGGCTATAGTAAATGGGATTGTTTCTTTCAAGGCTTTTTCACTTCTTTCAATCTGGAAATAGGGGAAGGACACTGATTTTTGTATGTTTATTTTGTATCCTGCCACTCTGCTGAACGCCTGTATTAGTTCCAGGAGCTTCCTTGTGGAGTTTTCAGGATCACTCAGGTATATGATCATATCATCTGCAAATAGAGATAACTTAACTTCTTCCTTGCCGATTTGAATCCCTTTTAATTCCCTTTCTAGTCATATGGCTTCAACTAAGACTTCAAGTACAATATTGAATAGAAGTGATGAGAGTGGACAGCCTTGTTTAGGTCCTGATCAAAGCAGGAATGCTTCAAATTTTTCCCCATTGAGTACAATCCTTGCTGTTGGCTTGATGTATACAGCCTTTATTATATTGATAAAAGTTCCTTCCATTCCAACTGTCTCTAGGGTTTTGGTCATAAAGGGCTATTGGATCTTGTCAAAAGCTTTTTCTGCATCTATTGCAGAATTTTAGACTGGTTTATATGGTGAATTACATTTATTGATTTGTGTATGTTGAACCAACCTTGTGTGCTTGGGATAAAGCCTACTTGATCCCTGTGAATGATCTTTTTGATATGTTTTTGAATCTGATTTGGTAAGACTTTGTTGAGATTCTTTGCATCTCTATTCATCAAAGAGATTGGCCTGTAGTTTTCTTTTTTATGTGTATCTTTATTAGGTTTTGGGATTAAGATGATAGTAGATTCATAGAAAGAATCTTTCCTTTGCTATTTGATGGAACAGTTTAAGCTGTACTGGTATTATTAGCTTCTTAAATGTGTGGTAGAACTCTGTACTGAATCCATCTGGTCCAGGACATTTTTCAGTGGGAAGATTGAGATTACTCCATCGATTTCCTCATGTTATAGGACTATTTAAATAATTCACAACTTCCTGATTCAATTTAGGTAAGTTGTGCATACTTAGGAAATCATCCAGTTCTTTTGTGTTGTCAAATTTCACAGAGTACAAGTTTTTGAAATATGATGTTATAATATCCTGAATTTCTTGGGTATCAGTAGTGATAATTCCATTTTCATTTCTAATTTTGTTAATTTGTGTTTTCTCTCTCTCTCTTGCTTTTGGTTAATTTAGCTAGGGGTGTATCAATCTTATTGATTTTTTTAAAGAACCAGCTTTTTGACTGGTTGATTCTCTGTATAGTTTTCCTAATCTCAATTTCGGATATTTCTCCCCTTATTTTGCTAATCTCCTCTCTTCTAGTGCTTTTGGGATTGGATTGCTCTAGTGTCTCTGAAGCTTGACACTGCATTAAGTTATTTATATGTGATGTTTCCATTTTTTTATGTAGGCATTAAGAGCTATGAACTTACCTCTTAGAACAGCTTTCATTGTGTCTCAAAGATTTTGATAAGTTATTTTCATTATCGTTCACTTTCAGGAAATCTTGAATTTACTTTTTAATTTCTTCCTGAATCCAATTTTCCTTCAGTATAATAGTGTTAAGTTCCTAGGAGTTAGTGTATTTTCTGTTGTTTGTTGTGTTGGGGATGTCAAGCTTTAGACCATGGTGGTCTGATAGAGTACAGGCTAGAATTTCAACTTTCCTGTGTATGTGGAGATTCAGTTTTGTGGCCCAATATGTGATCTATTTTGAAGAAAGTTCCATGTGCTGCTGAGAAAAATGTGTATTCTTTGGCGTGTGGATGAAAAGTTAGATAGAGATGTGAAAGGTCCATTTCTTTAATGGTTTGATTAAGTTCCAAAGTTTCTCTCTTAAGCTTTTGACCTGTTGATCTATCCCATGTTGAGAGGGCAGTGTTGAAATCCCCAAGAATTATCGTTTGATGGTTGATTTCTTGCTTTACATGCTGTACAGTTTGCTTAATGAATGTGGAGGGGCCAGTATTAGGTGCATATATGTTCAGTATTGTGAAGTCTTCCTGATGAATTGTACCTGTGATTAAAATGTAGTATCCTTCTGCGTTTCTTATGATTTTTTTTTTGGTTTGAAGTCCACTTTGTCCGACAGCGTAAAGGCTACCCCTGCCTGTTTCCTGGTTCCATTAGCTTGCAGAATTTTTGACCAGCCTTTTATTTTTAGGATGTGCCTATCTTTTGTGGTGAGATGAGTTTCCTGAAGGCAGCAGATTGATGGATTGTGGTTTTTAATCCAAGTTTGTAATCTGTGTCTCTTGATCGGTGAGGTGACATTTAATGTTATAATGGAAAAATTATTTTTAATTCCAGACACTTTTTAGGTTTAGTGGCTTTTGTAAGTGTATTATTTGGCTTTTAGGTTTTGGTGGTATTATACTTCCCTTCTGTCCTCCTGGACACACCTTTTTTTCTTCAAGCCTGAGTATCATTTCTAGCATTTTTTGAAGGCCTGGTTTGTAAGTCTTCTAGTTGTCTTTGTGCGGGATAACTTTTCTTTCTCACTCGATCATGACAGATAGTTTTGCTGAGTATATCAGTCTGGGTTGGCATTTTTGCTCATTTAATACATGAAGTACGTCTCTCCAAGTTCTTCTTGTTTTTACTATTTCCATTGAGAAGTCATTTGTTATTTTAATAGGTTTACCTTTAAAGGTGACTTTTTTTTACCTTGAAACTTTCAGCACCTTTTCTTTGTCTTAAATGTGGAGTGTTTTGAATATTATTTGCCGTGGAGAGTTTCTATTTTATTCCTATCTGTTTGGGTCCAAAATGCCTCTTGTATATGGATGGGCCTCTCATTCTTTAGATGAGGGAAGTTTTCATTTATGATAATTTGAAAAATTTCCTCAGGTATAGTATTTTGGATTCTTGCTCTGATATTTCTTGGATACACATGTTAGGCTTCTTCAAGGTGTCCCATAACTCTTAATATTTTCTTAAGTATCTTTTTGGCTTTAACAACCTCTTCCATTGAGCTATTTAATACTCCCATTTTGTCTTCAAGGTCTGAAATTCTATTTTCTTCTTCATTTGTTCTGCTGATAAGACTCTCTGTTGAGTTTTGGGTTGAAGATAACTTGTGTTTTAATTCAGTTTTAAATTCTGCTTGAGTCTGTTTTAACTGCTCTATGTCTATTTTTGTTTCTTGAACTATTTTTCTCAACTACTCCAAGTATCTGTTGTGTTACTCATACTTCCTTTCCTTGTGATGAGGCTTTGTCTTGCCTGAGATCTTGCCGTGGTCATGCCAGTTGTCCTGAGAGATACCCATTGGTCAGAGATGGAAAGAATTTATTTGAATATTTTAATTTTAAATGTGTTTGTTATTTGCTTACATGTATGCATATGTATGTGTATGTCTATAAGTATGCATATGTTTGATAAGTACATAGGTGTGAAAGCGCATGTAAAGGTCAGAGTTTGACTTCTGTTGTCTTCCTCAATTTTTCTTCATTTTATTTTTAAGATGGCATCTCCCACAAGATACTCCACACAAGTTAGGGCTGAAGCAATCATAATTGGACTTTGCATGCCCTGTGCAATATCCAACACACTATTGACCCCTCAAATTCTAGCATTTGCTAAAGGCACTAAGATCCTTGGAGGCAAGGGATTGACCGCCACAGCTTTAGGGGAACACAGGAAAGGGTTCTGGGAAATGCTACTGGGTCCTTGCACCTCATCTGAGAGGAGGACCCAGAGGAGAGTCTGGCATGCACATTAAAGGATGCTCCGGGGATGGGAGGGGAGGCACTGGGGGATAGGGAAGGAGGGGTGAGGGGAGAAGGGCATAGGGTGGTGGGACGTTGGAGGGAGGGAGGGGACCAGTGTACCTGTTAAAGTTGTATGAGTAGAAATAAAAAAAAAAAAAGAATGAAATACAAAAAAAAAAAAAAAGAAAAGAAAAGAAAATAGAGATACTTTTCAACCTGTTTTATTCTGTGCTGGGGAATCTTTCATACTTATATTCACACAAATATGTCTCTAATTCTCCTGTTTATAATGGTAAGACAGCAGCATCCACATTCAATGTATATGGAAACTGAGAAATTGGGACCTGCTTATATGAGGGAGCATTCTATAGTTATAAAAAAGGAAAATCGAGGCTTTACCTTTAAACATCCATCTTGAAAAGAAATAAGCTAAAGAAAATCAGTTTTCAAAGTGAAAGGCTAAGGTACCATTCCTGTCAATAAAACGCTTGAAAAAATCTAAAAAAAAAAAAAAAGATGGCATCTCCCTTTAAACCTGAAAATTACTAACATATTTATAACTTATGATTCTCTTATTATATTTTAGGTTCAAAAACATTATTTATATTTTATTTTATTATCTCTGCATGTGTGCATGTATGTACCTATACTTGTGGAATCTCATAAGTTTGATAAGGGTTTCTTCCCCCATCTCTGCATCTTACTTTTTGAGAAAGGCTCTTTCATTGAACATGTAGCCAGCAAGTCTCCATGTCTCCATGTAACAGCACTTCGATTATAGGACTGTGCCATTGTGTACTCTGATATTCTCACATGCCTTCAAAGGATGCAAACTCAGATCCTATGCTTGCAGGCCAAGCACTTACCAAATGAGCCATTTCCCAAGTCTTAAATTTAATTTTGTATTTAAATTTTATTATAGCAGGACAGTTATAGAAAACCCGTCTTGTAAGCCAAGCTCAGTCCCCCACACCCAGGGAAACAGAGATAGAGAATTCTTACAGGAATTCTTATGAGAAGTAACAAAGGTATGAGGGTCTACTGGTCAGGGCATAGAGGGAGTCTCTGGAATTGCCCTCAACAGGAACAGGTGTACCCATGACATGGTTATCCTAAGTTCTTAGTTCCTCCACAAATATTTCCCTGACAGGCTGTTAAATTCCCTAAGGAAGATAATTACCAGAAGAGTGTCCTCTTTTCTTTTTCTTCATTTTTTTCAATCAGGATATGAATCTTATAATAGCATCCTTAATAATGTGTCTCAGTACTCTTCCCTCTAGATTCATAATCTTTAGCAGGGAGTCCGCTGGCCAGTGAATATCAGTAAATCAACTTTTATTTAGCATTAGCCTCTGAATTTTCATGTCTGGCTAATGCCCAACAATAACAACTAATATCATTACTTTTACACACTTTCTAATTCTACTTTATATTATATGTTTTAATCATATTTTATTTTATTATATCTTATGTCATTTTCAATACAATGTGAACTCATGTTTGAATATTGGTGAAACCTTTCTGTTTAATAGTCATAGGCTATTTTTACAATATAAGTTAATAGTCTTCAAAGAAACAGAATCATAGGACAGATACAGATACTACATAAATACATTTCTAGCAGAATATTGCTGCCATTCACATAAATATTATGCATTTATTTTGTTATAATAACTATTATTTTTATTTTATTATATCATTATTTTTTAATGATTTTTTAATTTTTTATTCAACTGTGCGCATGTGCGTGTGTATGTGCGCGCGTGTGTGTCTGTGTGTGTGTGTATGTGTCTGTGTATATGTAGAACCATGGACGAATTCGTGAACCACCATGGACTCCTCCACCTCCTTCTGCCCCGGGATTCACAGGCTCCGCCCTACCAGGACCAGAAGCGCAGGCTGCCCCCGCTTCCGCCTGGCGTCTATACGTGGGATCTGGGATCCGAACTCGGGACCTTCCGCCTGCAAGGCGGAGGCTTAACCCCTGAGCCACCTCTCCAGCCTTATATCATTATTTTAATAATAGTTTTTATTTTTATATTCATTATCTCTTATGAAGGATTGGTTCATGTTATGATGGAATTTAAAAGGCCAAAAGTTGGCTGTTTGCAAGCAGGAAACCCACTGAAGCTCATGATACAGTCTGAGAACTAAAGTCTGAGAACTAAAAACATTATAGTCCAAGTCATTGTATTAAAAAAGAGAAAGAAAGACGAGAATGCAAAGCAGATCCATCATGCACCTCCATCAGTCAAGCAGGGAGCACTTTTCACTTTCTGACCTTCTCTGTCTCACTCTATTTCTCTTAATAAATCCCACACCAGAATTGCCAGACACCTTATTCTGTCCACCAACTCAAGTTCTACTGTTGTCTCAGATGTGCCCTTGGGAACACATTAATGACATTTCATCAAGTATTTGAATATCTCGTGGCTTATGCTCATTCATAAAACTAAGCATCATGGCTGATATGACACTAGAGTTGGTGAAGTGGATATCTTTTTCCCTGTGTGAGATCAAGCATCTTCACTACTGCTGCATAAGTCAGGTTGAGTAGCTTGCAAACTTGGAGCTCCTTTTGGGGCAGTTTTAGAGTAGTCACTCTCAAAGATCCTTAAAATTTTTGAAAGTTCCAAAGGTCATCCCCAGAGCTGGGATTATCCTTCAGGAAGTCACTCTACCATAAAGGAATATACCCTATTAATCTGGAGGAATTAACTCTAATCCTTCACAGAGATAACTCACCACATTCCCCAAATACTTTATTTATAACGGGATATGAAAATTAGTTTTCCAGAGTAGATAAGCCTTACCCTGATATTTGCTACAAAAATCAATTGGGTTGGGTCCCGATATGAAAAGACTAATGAGAAGTAGAAGGCCAAAAATTCCAGTCAGGTTTACAGAAACTGGAGCTAACCAATGAGAAAAAGCAACTTTTCCCAGGCCTGCCTAAGCCTATGAATATACCTGACCCTGGCAGCCGTCTTTGGTTCCCTTGCCTCTCATGGGATTGCATCTCTACAGAGTCCATGAATTCCAACTCCCTTTCCCCTCAGGGACTTTATGTCTCTAAGTCCCTTTCATTTCCTTGCCCCTCATGGATTCTATGCCTGAAGTCTTTAAGTCCTTGACAATTCTCTTCTCCCTCGTGGAATTCATGTCCATGAATTCCATTATTTCTCTCTTCTAATAAGCTCTGCCTTAATATTCTAGATCACAAGATCCCAAAGAACCCATATCATTTTGGTTGGCAGATGCATGAGACCAAAACTCAACTTCATTTTGGCAAGCCATCTAGGAGGCAGGAGAGGAGTGGTAGCTTTTGTCAGCTAAGGTACTTACTTCTTTGAGCAGGTTTCTTGGGGGAAGGAGAGCAGAAGAGTAATTTTGAAAAGGATAGAATGTTTTAAGCCTGTGTGATTGTGTGAAGCAGGAGATCTGCAATGCTGCAGTGTTAAAAGTGCCCTATGGTGAGGTCCTTTAGCTTTCTTCATAGTCGTGAGGTGCATGTGTGCTCATTCTATGGTTCCATGATGAAGGCTTCCTGTGTAAGCTAGGACCGGATTAGAATTGGACCATAGGTCATGACACCTGCTGAACCCAATATGGTTAAGCCACACTTGATTGATCCTGAATGGGCATGGCTAGACTGACATGTGAATGATCCCTTATGGAGGGATAACCAACCTTTGCTTGATGTGTGTGGGGAGGGAATCAATTTTGGCTTTATGTCTTGTTAGTTAAAGGGAGAAATTTTCTAGTAGTACTCATTCTATGAAAAATGCTTCATGTCTGGGATGATGGCGCATGTAAAGGTCAGAGTTTGACTTCTGTTGTCTTCCTCAATTTTTCTTCATTTTATTTTTAAGATGGCATCTCCCGCAAGATACTCCACACAAGTTAGGGCTGAAGCAATCATAATTGGACTTTGCATGCCATGGAACTAATCTAACTATGGAACTCGGATATCAGTCAGGACAGTACCCTTTGGGTACTGGCTAGGTGCAACTCAGGTCTATATGTCCCCTTTTCCTTGCAAGACCTGGACCAAATTTAAAAAGAATCAGAGAGTTTTTTTCAGAGGACCCAGATAAATTCATAAATGTTGTTCAAACTGAAAAGGAAGGAAAAGACAGGAAAAAGCCTGAAGTTTGATATTAGCGCTAAGAGAAAGGGATAACAACAAGAAAAAAGGCACGGCCAAGCAGACCACCCATAATATTTTAATATATGGAAAGAAAAAAAAAAAAACTTTAATTACAACCAGGCTGGACACCTCCAAAAAATTGTCCCAAGCACCAAAAGCCTTGGCCTGGCCCTTGTCTTGACTATAGGGGGCTCTCCATTGGAGGAAGTATTGCTCCTAAACCCCAGGGCCCAGGGATCAAGCCCCTCTATGGGAAAAAGAGGACTTGCTGCTGATACTCAGCAAAGAGAGTCCAAATATTAGCTTAATTAAAACATCCTGAAAACCTTGGGTTAACATGCAAGTGGGAAGTCAGTTTGTTCTCATTTAATAGACATAAGACCACAATTGTCAGTGCTCAACTTCTTCCTCAGCCTTTGTCAACTTCTAATTTAACTAGAACTGTTAGGATCAGAGGAGTGACAGGTTTAGCAAAGTAACTACTGAAGTCTCTTATATACTTAATAATATAGTATTTAGGCATTCCTTTGTTTTCATGCCTGAATGCCTTACAAACAACTTAGGTTTAGACTTACTAGAAAATTTGACATTGTTATATTATATTTCCTATCCATGAGATAAAGTTTTCTATGTTATGATTAATCAGTCTATTATGGAGGAAATTTTAATACAAGCTTCCTCTCAGGTTTGGGTTTCATCCCAAAACATGTGTTTAACCATAAAAGACTCCCCAGGAAAAATAATACTTAGAGACCTGCAAAACTTTCCATGCTGGAAACAACCTCCCTAAAATCATATACTACAACAGGATTAATTCAGATTGTCAACAACTTGAAATGTAGAAGTTGTTTTCCTTTGGTTCTAGAAGCCAATATTTTCTTTCTTTTGAGAACCCAGAAGGAAAAGAACTCTCTTAAACTCTTCTGCTCCAAGGATTCAGAGATAGTCCACATATTTTTGTACAGGCCCTAGATTGTGACCTTGCAGATTTATTACCTTGCACATTTGCAGCAGTGGGATTATTCCAGGTAAGGTGACAGGTCTCTTTACTAGCTCTTTACCTGTATCCACAGTAAGATCCCTAAGCTGCTTTTCCTTATCCTATCTGTCTTCCTGGTTACAATGGTTTAATCCTCGTTTTTGGATCTTTTAGGCTTAATTTATCTGTTTTGTCGCTTCTAGATTAATATCTAAAAAGCATTGTTCACACTTCCTTTGCCCTAACTCATCAGGAAATAGTTAAGATAGTTTGTCACCCCACATCCCCTGAACAATAAAGGTCCTTATAACTTAAATGGGATAATTTAGCAGTTTTAGAGCAGTTCTGATATGAGATCTTCTGGTTTCAATTTTTGACTCCTGAACACAAAAACTTGGTGAACAGATCTAGGAGATCAAAACTCCGTAACACTTGATCTCTGCCTCCCATTTCCTATATATATCTGTCTTGTCTCTGATTGTTCGAAAGCTGTTATTTTACAGCTTTGGTGGAGAATCCTATATGAATCCTGTACAATCAAATATAAAGAGCATCTGGATCTCTGACTTCCTTCTTTCCTGGAATGTAGGTTGACTAGAACCATCAAATCATGTTTATATTTCTGTAGCTTCTAGATTTTCTATGCTTCTCTGAGCATGGAACCATACCTAGCCCTTCTTTGTTAGGCTCCTCATCCTGGCCCAATGCCTGTCATTGTTATCTTTACTTAGTTCCACATTGCACATTGCCATGCTTATAGTGACTTCGTAAAAATTAGCTAAGAAGCACTTGCTCAGATCTGTGAAATTCTGATAGACTAGATGCATTGTGGAATTTTAGAAAAGCTCAATCTTTTTTTCTCAGGTCCTGGTCAGAAGGACTCTCTACCTATGACAGTGTCTAGAAAGATGAATCAACCAATATCTACTCTACTGATCTGTGCTGAGCAAGGTCAAAAAAAATCAGTGAATCATTGAGTAAGAGCACAGACCCATATATTTAGCTGCATTCCAGTTCAATAAAGGTGAGGGCAGAATTAATGAGCTTGCATTTACACTGGCCCTGACTAGATTGCAGAGTTTGAGCAAGTGCTGCCCTAACCACTTCAAGTGATGGAGAGAAGAGGCAAGGAAGGATTCAGATCAGTGTGTTTGTTTGTGGGGGGAGGGTGTTGATAGTGATAACTTCTTACTGTTAGTCCTTTGTAGATGGAGGCGACAGAAGGGGAATTTTTGTAATATAACTCAGAGACAGAAAGGAGATTCTGTATAATTCTCAAAGATAAGCAAACAGGAAATTAAACCTGGTAACATGAAATGGCCATTCTTTTATCACTTCTTTTCTTTTTTAAACTATTTTTTCTGGTGGCCAGAACATTAGTCCTTACTAAGCAGCACAAAACCGATCTGAAGGGCTGTAGGTGAAAATTCACTGAACCTTTTATGCCCATGAAGGGTTAAAGGAGATACTTAGGAATGAATGCCTATCATCCAGGAGAAACTTGGCCAGATGAGTGGTGATTGAGACTGTGGGTCCTTCAAAGGTACCTGCAAGGTATACACACTCGATACTAAATATGCACCAAGGAAAAGTTTGATTTCAAGTTATTCATTGCTCTATGCTGGGGTAGTGGAGTGAGCTCTCACAGGGCTGTGTGTGCATATGCACACTGGTAAGGATTAAACACAAAACCCCTCTAATCATCAAAATCTCTCATTATCTTTTTGGTTGCTCTCAGATAGGTAATCTTAAATCCCAGTTTGCCTAGATGCTCTTGCTTATTTGTGTTGTCCCAGTATATTTAGCAGCACTCTTATCATTCTCAAAAGTATGAAAACGAACAGATGCATTGTGTTCACTTTAGTTAAGATTAAGAAGAAAGACCCTTGTAGGATCAGTGATGGCTGCCTTTGAAGACTGATCTTTCTTCAGTCCTTAGTAGTTCTCCCTTTCACATGAGTCATGTTGGTTGAGCCAGTTCCTGGCACTGTCCTTTTCTATCTTTACCAAAATGATCTTAGTAGAGTGTCACCTTTCTGTTATAAACACCTGCTCTCTCTTCATATACCTTGAGTATATGTTGAGTATATACCTTGAGTATTGTTGTCTACTGCTCCAGGGAAAAGCGTGATTGGAGGCAGAGACAAGGACTTATGTGTGTGTCTTTCTCTAATCTCAGCCAAGCACTGAGAGAAAATCTTTTCACATTCATGAGAAATGTCTAATCTCCTTACCCATCAGAACAGGGCTTTCTCAAAAGTACCAATAAGGCATTAAAGCTACATTCATGCTCTGTATCTCACATGGAAAACTGGGTATCCCACAACACCAGGACAGACAGGTGACAGAGAGTCAGGTACAAAAGCCAAGCCCATAGGGAAGTCAAGGAAACTCACTGACTTTCAAGGCAAATTTTTCTTGGCTGGAGAATGGCATCAGATGGAGAGAGTTAAAAAGAAAGAAAGACTTCATTTAAGAATATCTCAATAGGGTTGAGAGTTCTTCAATCAGGGAAACAAAGAAGAAGGACTTTTAAATAGCAAGGTAAGTTAATAATAATAATAAAAAAAAAGTGCCCAGAAGACCTCAGAGAGGAGGTTGGTCAATGTGATTAGGCCCTCTTGTTTGCTAATTAGCGCTTATCAAAGTTAGGCTCCTAACCTCCCACTGAGACCAGGAGATGGAGTTTCTGTCTTTTTAATGTTTGCATTTCAAAGGAATGGCTTGGAGGTCCTTGAGAAAGACATTCTTGAATTGTTGATTTACATCTCAAAGAGGTAGAAAAAAAGTTGTCTAAAATAATTACTGTAAGAATGGAAGCCTGGAAGCTGATTGTGTAGCACAGTGATAGATTGCTTCTTAATGGGTAAAGGACTTAAAATTCACATGCACTTGCAAGCGTGGATGCAGGTGTGTGTGTGTGTGTGTGTGTGTGTGTGTGTGTGTGTGTGTGTGTGAGAGAGAGAGAGAGAGAGACAGAAAGAGAGAGAGAGAGACAGAGAGACAGAGAGACAGAGGTGTCTGAAAGCAAGAAACCTGTTAA
The DNA here is from genome assembly GCA_023101885.1 of Typhlomys cinereus. Taxonomy (NCBI): domain Eukaryota; kingdom Metazoa; phylum Chordata; class Mammalia; order Rodentia; family Platacanthomyidae; genus Typhlomys; species Typhlomys cinereus. The sequence goes on along the minus strand of JALPQD010000122.1, from coordinate 1,634,458 downwards.
AAATTACTTTGGCAGATGGGAAAATTTAAGGCAGCAACAGTTAAGTCCCTGCTTTGTTCAGAAAGGATGAGTCCTTGGAGACATCAAAATTCAAGTGAATTAGTAGTCCCAGAGGTCTAGAACTCTGTAATCAAGTACTCAGTGGAGAAGAAAACTTCTGGAGGTGTACCTCTGCTTGAGAAATGATTGGCCTTTATGTTCTGCACCTTCTTGCACAACAGTTTCCTCACTGGAGGTAAGGAGTGCAGAAAGCTTGAAAAGGCTGAAGAAGAGGCTGGATTTAGTGAGGATGAACCTGTAGGTTCTAGTGGGACAGGAATCAGACTTCATGCTGTTATTACTAGGGAAACCCATGGTAAAATTATGTAGTCATATAGTACTACACCAAGAAAGGGAATTATCTCCATCAGCAGCTTGCAGAAGAAGTAAAATAAGTTGAATAAGACAGTGTATGAACAAAGGTGACCAGAGATGAGATTACTCCCCAATGGATGAATAATGCATAATCATCCCTGCAGTTGAGATTTTAGCTTCTTAGCAGTTCTACATAAGTAAATGAGTTTTTGTCAATTCCTCCAATTCTGGGGGCAAAATGTGGATTTCCTTATTGTTTATAAAACATTTCTTTCCCATTTTAGGTAGAAAGTCCCTTTATCACGACTACAGGAGGTACAAGTACATGGCTGGCCTGGGGTGGCAAAAATAGTAAGGACTGAATAAGTTTAGTTATAACTCTGGGAGGTGGTGGGAACACAGAAACACTGGCTGTGAAAGCAAATCTAAATTGCTGCATCCAGGAAGGATATTCAAAAACCACAGAATTAGATAGAGCTTTCAGAGAGAATGGGATTTTGACAGTACGATAAATAGCAAGGAGAACACTAGATAGAAATTAGGGAATGTGCTATAAAGACTCTTTTAAAAAAAATCAACCATAATGACTCAGCAAAACAATTTCAAAGAATTGTGTTCTATTATAAACATATCTTTTTATTTTACATTTATGTAGAAAGTACTGCTGTCACTTGAAATTCAGAGAACTCTTTAGAGGGAGGAGTTATAGTCTTGATCAGAATAAGACTGTGTAGCCTGAAGCAGATCAATAACCAAAAGCATATCCACAGGACAAGATGCTCAGTTAAGTGTTAACTTTTGATTTCAGCTTTAATAGGTGGTACTTCAAACATAATTCAATATGAGTGATGTTATTCAGTGACAAACAAAACCTCAACTTTATATTGCCTTAATGAAGATATTTGTCAAAACTAATTAATGTTTATGAAATTTTAATTACACAAATTTTAATTAATTTATTTAAAAATTAAAATGTACTTATTTTTATTTTTTATTAATAATTTTTATACAAATTTGATAGGTATCCCATTCCCCTCCTTCCCTCCATCCCTCGCTGTATCCCCTTTTTCCCTCCCTCCTATTCCCCTTCATTTCCCCCCTCCCTCCCTTTCTCCCCGTGCACTCTCCACCCCCATTCTTGGAGCATCCTTTAATGTGCATGTCAAACTTCCCTCTGGGTCCTCCTCTCTGATGAGGTGTAAGGACTCAGTAGCATTGCCTAGAGCTCTTTTTTGTGTTCCCCTTCAGTATAGAAACACTATTGTGGCTGTTAATCCCTTGCCTCTAAGAATCCTAGTGGCCGTGATCCATTCTAGACATTGGGGGATCAATGACATGTTAATCATTGCACAGGTCATGCAAAGTCCTATTATGATTACTTCGGCCCAACTTGTGTGGAGTATCTTGCATATCATTGTGCCTCCCCATCCTTAGGCTCTTACAATCTTACTGCCCCCTCTTCTGCAAATTTCCCTGAACTTTAGGATGGAGAGAGATTAGTCTGGCCTGGTTCCTGGTGATTAATGTAGGATCTCTGATGATCTGAATTATGGTTTGTTATTCTTTTTTCTTCTTCTTCCAGTTTTGCTGTTCCTGGACCGCCCTTGGCTCCATCCTGATGGGTATTGGATGTCACCTACTAGCCAGAGATAAAAGGCTGTTAAAATAGTGTCTTATTTTAAGAGTACATTCAAAGGTAGATGGAATAAGAACAGGAGACCGAGGTGAGGGGGGTCAGTCTCCCATTAGCAGGATGGTTACATTCTATCTGCCAGACTCTATGCCCTCCCTTTCTGTTGAGATCAAACCCCTCAGTTGAGAGCTCAGGAAGGAAAGTCTGTGAGCTTAACCAGATGTCTCATTACTTACTTGCAGTACTTGATGGTGGCCTGTGTTCTCTACTGTAGCATGATCCCCTCTCTCCTTGATATTGGCGGTGCCCTCCTTCCCCTTCCCTCCTGTTTATAATCTTTGCAATTACTATAGGTATTACAGAGATTTATCTTTGAGTGTGTCACTAAATTGGTTTGTTACTAGGATCCACCTGTTAGGAAATACATGTGGCACTTAATTTTCTGTGTCTGGGATACTTCACTTAATATAATTTTTTCTAATTCCATTCATTTCCCGGCAAATTTCATTAATTCATCATTTTTGATGGCTGAGTAGTATTCCATCGTATAAATGTACCACATTTTTCTGACCACTCGTAAACTGTAGGACATTTGGGTGGATTCCATGATTTTGCTATTGTAAATGGTACTGCTATGAACATGGTTGTGCTTGTGCTATCAAGGTGAACTTTTGCTGTATGGGGAATTATTCCCAAAAATGGAATGGCAGGGTCATATGGCATTTCAGCTTTAACTTTTTTAAGAATTGACAGACAGCTAGTTGTATAAGCCTGCATTCCCACCAGCAATGTAGGAGAATTCCCTTCTTGCCACATCCTCTCCAGCATTTGGTATTGTTTGTACTGTGGATTTTTGCCATCCTGACTGGGTGAGATGATATATCAGGGAGGTTTTTATTTGCATTTCTCTGATGTCTAAGGATGCGGAGCATTTTTTAAGATATTTGTTAGACATTTCAATTTCTTCCCTGATAAAGTTTCTTTTAAGTTCCAAGGCCCATTTTTTAATTGGCCCAATTGTTTCCTTAGTGTTTAGTTTTCTAAGTTCTTTGTGCACTCTGGATAATAGAGATCTATCACGTAGGTGGTTAGTGAAGATTTTCTCCCATTTCTGTGGTTTGTCTTTCTGCTCGGGTTACAATCTCTTGATCTGAACAGAAGATCTTTAATTACATAAGATCTCTTCTGCTGAGTGTTGGTTGTATTGACTGTGCTATTGGAATAGTTGGCCTAGTCCAATCAACTGGAGGGAGTTCCCTACCCTTTCAACTAAGGTTTTTATAGTCTCTGGCCTTATGTCAAGGTCTCTGATCCATTTGGAGTTAATTCTTGTACGTGGTGACAAGTACAGGTCCAGTTTTAATCTTCTGCATGTGGATATCCAGTTTTGCCAGCACCATTTGTTGAAGATGCTGTTCTTTTTCTGTTGGATTTTTTGGGCCCCTTTGTCAAAGATCAAATGGCTGTAATTCTGTGGACTTATATCTGGGTCTTCAACCCTTATCCATTGATCTGTGTGTCTATTTTGGAGCCAGTACTAAGCTGTTTTTATAACTATGGATTTGTAGTATAGACTAAGGTTTGGTATGGTGATACCTCCAGCAGTGTTTTTGTTTCTCAGGATTATTTTGCTATCCTGGGTCTTTTGTGCCTCCATATGAATTTTGATATTGTTTGGTCAACATTTTTAAAGACTTGCTTTCGGATTTTGATTGGTATAGCATTGAATCTGTATATTGCCTTTGGTAGAATGGTCATTTTTCCGATGTTGATTCTGCCAATCCAAGCACAAGGGAGGTCTTTCCACCTTCTGGTGTCTTCTGCAATTTCTTTCTTTAGGGTTTTAAAATTTTCATTGTAAAGGTTCTTACTATCTTGGTTAGGTTTATACCTATGTATTTCATTTTTTTTTAGGGGCTATAGTGAATGGGATTGTTTCTCTCAGGGCTTTTGGTTTTCTTTCATTCTGGGCATATAGGAAGGCTACTGATTTTTGTACTTTTTTTTTTTTCTTTTGTATTCTGCCACCCTAATACACTCCTATATTAGTTCCAAGAGTTTTCTGGTGGAGTTTTTGTTATCACTCAGGAATAAGACTATGTCATCTGCAAATAGAGATAACTTGACTTCTTTCTTTCCTATATGAATCCCTTTTATCTCCCTTCCTTGTTTTATGACTTCAGCTAAGACTTCAAGTACAATATTGAATAGAAGTGGTGAGAGTGGACAGCCTTGTCTAGGTCCTGATCGAAGTGGGAATACTTCAGGTTTTTCCCCATTGAGTATAATCCTTGCTGTTAGCTTGTTGTACACAGTTTTTATTATATTCATAAAGGTTCCTTTTATTCCAACTGTCTCTAGGGTTTTGGTCATAAAGGGCTATTGGATCTTGTCAAAAGCTTTTTCTGCATCTATTGAGAGTATCATGTTGTCTTGAATTTTGGACTGGTGTATATGGTGAATTACATTTATTGATTTGCGTATGTTTAACCAATCTTGTATGCCTGGAATAAAGCCTACTTGATCCCTGTGAATGATCTTTTTGATATGTTTTTGAATCTGATTTGATAAGACTTTGTTGAGAATCTTTGCATATGTGTTCATCAAAGCGATTGGCCTATAGTTTTCTTTTTTAAATGTATCTTTATTAGGTTTTGGGATTAAGATGATATTAGCTTCATAGAAAGAATTTGGTAGTGTTCCTTCCTTTGCTAATTGATGGAACAGTTTAAGGAGTATTGATGTTATCAGCTCCTTAAATGTTTTGTAGAACTCTGTGCTGAATGCATCTGGTCCAGAACAGTTCTTGGTGGGAAGATTTGAGATTACTTCATTGATTTCTTCATATTTTATAGGACTATTTAAATAATTCACAACTTCATGATTCAATTTAGATAAGTTATGCTTACTTAAGAATTCATCAATTTCTTTCGTGTTGTCAAATTTCACAGAGTATAAGTTTTTGAAATATGATGTTATTATTCTCTGAATTTCTTGGGTATCTGTAGTGATAACTCCATTTTATTGTCTAATTTTGTTAATTTCTGTTTTCTTTCTCTTGCTTTGGTTAATTTAGCTAGAGGCGTATCAATCTTATTGATTTTTTCAAATAACCAGCTTTTTGACTGGTTGATTCTCTGTATCATTTTCCTTATCTCAATTTCAGATATTTCTCCCCTGATTTTACTAATTTCCTCTCTTTTACTGCTTCTTTTAAAATTAACTATGGGATCAGGAAATGCACAGAGTCTGTAAATTGTAGCAGATTTTAAATAGATTTTAATAGCAGATTTAAGTATCATTCTACTTTAATTTTCACAAAATCATTAAATAAAAATACGTGAATAAGACTTGAATATTGAAATCAAAATAATCTAAAATTTAACACAGTAGCTAAAATTAAATATTGATGTTAATGTTGTATTTTGATATTTAAAATTTCTAAAGATCATAGGATTGATTTAATATCTAAAATCAAAATAAATCTTGTGCCCCACTCACAGTAAGATGGCCCACACTCCCAGAGCTGTCTCTGCTTCACTTCCTCACAACTGAAGCATCTGAATCTCAGAGCTGATCAGAACTCTGTCATGTCTTGATGGGTACTGATTTAGCCAGGAACTGACTTACCACTGTCAGGGCATACATAGGCTAACAGCCTTTCACTGTGCATCCTATCGAAGATGCAACTGAGATTTTTCTGTCTGGAAAGATTCAGGATCTAACTTAATAATCTTATTTCTAGAAACCATTTACCTAGTTGATTATGTAATCATAACTTTATTTCTTTCTGACTTCTACTACTGTACACCAATGGAACCTCAGGGACAACCAGTGTCTCCTAAACATTAATTCACATTAATATACTTTTAAGATATTGTTTTGTACATAATAATAAACATAAGTCTTACTCACCCAATAATTCAACCACCAGAGATCAATCTATCTCCAAACAGATGGTGCAATGACAAATTAGACAAATGCAGAAACCACAGAAAGATCATGAGAAATGTAAACAGATGTTTTCAGTTCAATGCTTCTAACCATGTTCCACTTACACATTCAGAAAACACCAGCTTTTTCTGCTGCAAATGGATATTTATTTTTATGAAACACGTGGGTAAAATCAATTGTTCTCTGAACATTAGGAGCATTGACTTTCTTTTCATTGAAGCATCCCAGTGCTAATGTAGATGTGTGTGACTATGAGAGAGAGATGTAGTATTATGTTCTCTGCTTAGCTGTTCTTCATACTTGTCATATAACTTAGGCTGCCTATTTCTTCAAATCAATTTCCTATTACCCTAAAAATATTGTGGAATCCATTGTAACAAACCTACACAAATATGTGAATGCATGCTTCTGTAACAGAGTGTTGTGTCAGTGAATTTTCATTGTCAGCTTGACTAAGGTCAGAATTACCCAGAAGACCCATCTCTGGGAAGCCTATAAGCCCATTTCCAAAGAGAGTAGAAGACCTTTTCTGAATACAGGTTATAAACTCTTGTGGACTAGCATATTGGAAAGAATGAAAAAGGTCCTAGGAGAAATCAAGAATTCACTGTGGACATAGTATGAACTGCAGACCCAGTGTGACCTGTGGACACATTATGATCTGCTGCTATGCCTTACTAACTTTTTCTACTTTTACAAGCATATCGAGCACGAATCCCAGTTGTTTTTTTAAACCTTGCTTCAGGCAGGTATTTTTTCAAAACAATAAGAAAAGTTATTACCATAAGCATGAAGGAAAAAGAAGTAATCTGTCTCAAATGTTTATCTTGCTTAGTGTTTTCTGACTCCTGTAAGAAGTTATCACTATTGTGAATAGGGCTGCAGTGAACATAGATAAGCAAGTGTCTTCATAATGAAATGTAAAGACTTTTGGGAATATTCCTAGGAGTTGTATAGTTGGATTATATGGCAGTTGCATTTTTAATTTTCAGAGGAACTGCCACACTAAATTCCAAAGAGGCTATACAAGCTTACACTCCCACCGACAGTGAATAAATGTCCCCTTGGTAACAGGTGACTACCAGTGTAACAGTGGCGTATCAAGGAGGGAAACAACAGTTTTCTAACTGATCTTAAGACCCACTTGTGAGAATGGAACACATTCTTGTTACTGTTAGCTAGAGCAATAACCTAAAAAAAATGGAAGGAAATAATTCAAAGGAAAAGCAGCCTATGAACATATAGGAAGGAAGACAATACATCAAACTTCTCTAGAAATATAGGAAGAACACTTGGTTCTCAGCTTAAAAAACGTCTTCCACAAGAGAAACAGAGAATATCAATATCCTGACAAGATAGAGTTTAGGCCAGTAGAAGATCTGTGAAGTGGACAACAATCGCTAGTCATAATACAGATGTAACAACCCAACAATGCTCTCCCAGAATCAATCCATCCTAATCTCTTCCCTAAGGCTTGGGGCATTACTGAAATACCACTGACATGCCGCCATAGACTATGAGGAACTGAAAAGAAGTAAGATCACACAAGGGAAACCTTAGGGACTAGAGTTGGATAAGTGAAGAGAAATACCCCTGTCAGTGGTGTCTTTAGGAAGGTCAACTTGGTATGCCAGAGAGACCTTACCCTTCACAAGACTAGACCCCTACAAGCCAGAGGGAAATCTGGTGTCCACAGAAGTGACCAGGTAAGAGGGTGGAAGGAGTGGGGTGGGTTGATGAGGGGAAGGGAAGGAAATGAGAGGGAGGGGGGATGGAGGGAAAAGGGTTTATTTATACTCCATAAACTTGTAAATCTAAAAATTAAAAATAAAAACAAGAAGTTATTGCAAGCTAGATGAGTTAAATCAATAAACATTGATTCTTCCACAGTTACAAAGATCAAAAGTCTACATAAAGGTGTAAGTCTGGCTAGGCTGCCATTAGCATCAGCAAAGTTCTCATTCTTGTCTATTTAGCTTCCCGTGGTTGCCAACTTTCCTTGGCTTGTGGCCTCATCACTGTCTCTTCTCTGTATTATGTGACTTTTTTATTTTCTTCTCTTTTCTCCTTTGTGTATTTGTCTCAAAACTCTTCTTACGAGAATGCATAGCATTCCAGCTGGAACCACCTTCATCAAGAACTTATCAAGCATAAGGGAGTATCTTATCATTGTTATATATTCTTATACCTAATTTCACATGACCTCAGATAATTAGACATTTTATCATTTTAAGACCACTATTTTATATTTATTTTTATATTTATATTTTATATTTAAGACCACAGCCTACTCTGTCCTGGGAATTAAATTTTACTATTAGACAGAGCATGGATTCTGACAGAGCATAAATTGGAGCCTTTCTCACACTAAAGAATAATTCCCACAGGGCTATTTTTTATATCCATCCTTCATTCTACATTGGAATTTAAGTTTCATCTTTACAACTTTTATTTCCATCCTTAATTGTGGAAGGAACAGAACCCTTAGAGAACCTGAAAGTTCTGGCTGGGCAGATGTTGCAGCACACGGAATAGCAACAGGCAAGTACAAAATCAGAGTGAAAGCTGAGAGTGAGAGAGAGAGAGGAAAGAAGGAAGGAGGAGGAGGGGAGGGGATTACATGCTAGAGAATCAGAGAGGAGGCAGGGAGGAGAGAGGAGGGGAGAATACCATAACAAAAAACGCAAATGTTTAAGCATCAGCTTCATTCTAGAGATTACACCAGCCCATCTAGGGCCTTTTCAGAGTTACACCCATGGGCCTGGAAGTGTTTTATCTCAGCTGTATTCATTCAATTCTTTCTTGGTGTTTTGTGAAGCAGTGATTTCAATCAATGTTTTTGCTTTCCCATTGCTAACTGGAGGAAGAACATTCTCTTTCATTTGTAATGCATGTCAAAATGGTTGTTATTGTGTTTTATGTTTACTTGCCTGGCTTTTGCTGTGTCTTTCCTGTACAATGCTGACAACACAGGCAGGGACACATTTTGTGCTCAGAAGTCTTCCTGAAAGTTGTCAGATTTGAAAGAAATGATTTAATCCACATCCTGGATGATAGAGTAAGGAAGTGAAGTTGTCAAAAGAACTATCACAGATTCCTAAGTCAGGACATGTGACAGAAAATGAACTAATCAGATTTTCATGCAAGGAATACATTCTTAAAAAATAGACAAAAAAACATGAGCATAAGAAAATAAACAAGGTATATGTACCCCAGCTTGTAAATGTCTCTTTGGCCTTACCTTCTTCCTTTTTTTTTTTTATTATTTATTATTTATTCAATAGTGCGTGCATGTGTGTGTGCATGTATGTGTGTGTATGTATGTGCGTGTAGAACCACAGACGAATTCGGGAACCACCATGGACGCCTCCACCTCCTCCTTTACTCTGCCCCGGGATTCACAGGCTCCGCCCTACCAGGACCTGAAACGCAGGCCGCCCCCGCTTCTGCCCGGCGTCTATACGTGGGGTCTAGGATCCGAACTCACTCAGGACCTTCCGCCTGCAAGGCAGAGGCTTAATCCCTGAGCCACCTCTCCAGTCCTAGTCTTACCTTCTTTTTAAGCACCCTTCCTGGAGTCTTGTTTGATGAAAAACTTCCGGTATAAGTTGTTTACCCATAAGCCATTTCCGATTTACTCAGTCGTTCCTAATGACCTGGTTCTTACCTTGAACTGTTGTCTCAGGTACCATGCTTTATTCATTATACTAATACCTCACTTTAGACACCTAGCTGTGTAGTAAACCAAAGAGAAGTTTGCTCTCATACTCAGGAACCATACACTCTAGAATAAACTGTCAATTAGTTTTAATTATTGCAGAATCCAAGGAATTCAAGTTAGTATCCATCATACCTAATAATATTTAGTAAAATAAAAAAGACATGTAGTTGAACAATTACTGATATACTTCATAACATACTAAATTAATATTAATCATATTTTTATAAAATTACTACTAAATTGGAGAGAATATCAAGTTCGATCATACATATGTTAGGTTGAAGTATATGTGACCCTTTAAGTGGTAATATCAAATATGAAGTTAGGGACTGAATGGTTTTTATAAGAAATGACTCTCTTTTCAAAATAATGTATTAAACTTTGTGAAAAATCTCAATTTCTGATGTAACAAGATATATAGACTTTTCAGACTTTTCATGTCTGTTTTTCCAAATTCAAAATGTGATGTCCCATTTCTACAAGTGACTGAAAAATAATTATTATTTTATGCATAAATAAATAACAAATTATCTCTGTATACTTGGTTATATATGTTCATGGGAAAAGAATAATGAAATGTCAAATGACATTAAAAAATGTGAGTGATTTTAAATCATAAACTCCATAAAAGAACATTGGGAAGACCTAGGCATTTGTATGTCATGAGAACTATTATTTTGGTGGAAAAGTAATGAAGTAAATAATCACACAAATTGGTATCCAAGTCAGTTTGTGATAAAAGATCTCAGTGAGGTGGTTGTGGTCACTGAGATCACAAGAAGTTTATTCTATGAAAAGAATTTAATGACTTTGTGAAAATATGGAAGTGGGCCAAGGAAGACCCCTACATATTTATCTTAAAGTTGCTTTGAAGACACAGTATAAAGAGTAGGAGGCGAGAAAATATAAGTTGTATAAAATTGGAAGGGGAGGCTCTGAGGTAGCTCAAGGAATGAGGCATTTGGATTGTGATGGTTAAAGCACAGAGTGCATTGTAATAAAAGGCTGGGGAGATGAACAGCCTCAGTGATTACAGGGCTCAGAGCATTCGCCTTTATAGAGGAAAATGCTAGAAGGTTTTACTCAAGGGACTTACTTTTTGATTACAACTTGACTGCTTTATCAAGAATGGAGAGTCGATTGTGAAAGCAGAAAGATATTTAGGAAGGAATGTTACAATAAAAAGAAGCGTTGCTTGTGTTAAAGTACAAGTCATGGATAATTAAAATATAGCATGTGTGTGTACCTGTGTGTATACAAATGAAAAACATTGTTAAATTTAATATAGTTTCCTCTTTAACATTGGAATATACATCTCACGATGACAAAACACAGAATTACAAACCATAGGTTTGAATTAGTGAAAGTTAGGCCAGATAACAAAAGTGTGTGAAAGTTGACTATCTGATGTTAAATCAGTAAAGTTCATTATGAATGTTCCTTTATTGTTATTCTGCTAAGAATCAAAACCTTTGTACTTAAAAGTATTAAAAAGACATATGTACTTAATAAATTAATGCATGCATTTTCAATTAAATTTATTTTTTGACTATGAAAATAAATGTGCTCTTGTGCTAACATTTTAATATAATTTCTGTTTTATTATTAATAATGTCACATAAAACTAACTTTAAAATCACTTTAATATTTTTACATTCAGTATCAAGAATCTACTTTTTGCTGATGCACTAAATAAAATTCAAATGTTAACATGTTTCACTATCAGATCAAAATCATCACAGAAAATATTGTGAAGCATATATTGTTTCCATTTACATCAAGATTCTCATAACTTGATTGTTTTCCTGTTTGTCAGTGTTTGGTATTGAACCATCATCTTCCTGGTCTCAGCACTGTGTGTGCCATTGGACTTGAATAATCTGATTATTTGAAGGGACATTAGCAACTTCTCTCAAACTTGTCCCAGTGAAAGGCAAGAGAAATGATAGCTTAGGAGCTTCCACATCTAGCTGAGAAACTTTTCAGCAGTCTGTCTAGAATGCTGTCCGGTTTCTCTCAGTTCCTTAGTTAAAAAAAAAGTGAGAAAAGAAAGAAAGTCTAAAGAAAGAAATTTTAAATATACAAGGGTCTGGGTTGTTGGATTGAAAGTAATGATGTTTTTCATTCCAACATCCCCCCAATTGCAGAAGATGCTTAATTAAATAATTGTTATCAGATAAAAAACTAATGTAGAACATTTTTAGTCACTGGTCATATTTTGATGATGAAACTGATAATATAACTTTCAAACCTTTGTTAGGATTTCAGATTTAAAGAGATTTCTTCAAAACCCTGGTAAGGGTATCAAAAGCCTTCTGGACATTCTAAAGAGTTGGTCCTCCAGCATGATTCCCGAGGAACTTACATGGAACAAAATTTACCTTGACATTTTGTATGTGTGTGTGTGTGTGTGTGTGTGTGTAAGACAGAGAGATAAAGACAGAAGTTTTGTTAAGAAATTAATTTTATAGTATTACGTTTAATTTGTATATAAATTAAATTATTATTTTATAAAAGGTAGAGAATTCTTCGAAACAATAAGCCATTACAGTTATTGAAAATTAATAAGGAAATATTCATTCACAAAGCATGGCTCACAAAAATGATTAAAAGTATAAGCTAAGAGCTCAGAGCCATATCAATTACTTCTGATTTTTGCCCTAGCAATTAAGCTTAGCAACATGACTGGCTGAAAGTTAGCAGTGTTGTGGAACAGCAACCTTCATATGAACCTCTGCTTCCTCCTTTTCTAACTTTTTAGTGGACCTCTCTGCTACAGTTATGATTGCCTGTGAAATCATTGTATCTTTTACTAGGGGGTTGTATATCTTTGTTATTTACTTCACAGATCAAATATTAAGAATTACTCAGACTCAACTTCAAGGGATGGTTCTCCAAAAGGGTTATCTAAACCTGCATGTGAAGTAGGTTTTAGGATGTTGGTTTTGAAGTAGGTCCAAGATCTTGAGTATCTTAGGTTGCTTTATGATGGGCTAAACTATAATATAAGTAACAACATGAAAATTGTTTCAAGGTAGTTTCTGGGTATTTGTAACACACTGACAAGTGGAACAGAAAATTCATTTCGTTACAATAAAGAAAGAAAGACAGTCAATATCACTGGTACTAACTTTACATTATAATTTATTTGTTTCTTAGTTTTCTAGTAAAACATTAAATTCTTGAAAACAACCCATAATCTTATTCAAAACAGTGCCTCTCACACCAAGATGGGTTCCCAGGAAATAATGCAACTGCTCAATCAAAGAAGTCGTTGCCTTTGGTAGCTTGTCTCCATTGTGAGATAGTACATCCTAATAAACAATCAATTAAGACAAATTTTGCAAAATGCAAACTGCCAAACAGATATTTCCCCAAGCCCAGAAGGCACATCCAATAGCAGGCATCACCAGACTAAGTCTCCAGAAACTTCAAGGTCATTTAGAAATGGCTCTCCTCTTTCAGTAAATGCATCAAAGAAGAGTATAACCCAGTCACTTCTAAAATCAAATCCCTTAGAATTTACAAATCAATGAGGAAATCAGGTCTGAAGAAGGAGGAATCATTAGTGTTCTAATGCGACAAAGGGATACTTTGCTGAGCTTTGGGGGTGGGAAACTAATCCATCAAATATTAGGTAAATATGCTTTTCCAGACCCCAAACACATAGCACATTTTAATCTTGTCCTTGCATTGCCATTAGAAAAAAAGGGAGGATTCCAGTAGCAAGGGTAGCAGCCTTGTTCTCAATGTGCAGATAGGGGATTTAATAATATGATACACAAGTGAACAGAGCAATGTGGCTGTTAATCGGGTTTTAGACTTTGTTAGCTGACTACAGTGTCCAAGAGCAATGGATTCAATAACCCACTCCACTACATATCTGATCAAGATGGAAGGGATTCATTAACTGAGAGTGCTACAGCAGAAAAAAAATGTGGAAATATGCTGCTGTAAAAACACAAACTTGTAATTCTAGCCAAAGAATCTGACCTGGAGAAGAGCAGGGTTTTTTTTGAAATTTAAAAAGTAAAAATGTTAGTTTTGAAGTATGTTAAACAGACTATGAAAAAAAATCAGTGACCCTCTCTGCAACCCTTGCCTGCCATGTGCTTGTGGTGATCAAGTCTTATTGGAATACAGCCACATCCTTGCATGCTATGTGTTGTTGATGACTGCTTTCGTTTTCCAAGAGCAATACTGAATTATTAGGACACTGACCATAAGCATATATGCCCTAAGATATTTACTATTTGTTACTATGCAGAAAACATATTTTTCAACATAGAGAAACAAGAAAAACCCTAGAATTAATGCAAAAAAATAAATTAGGGTGAGCCTTTTCCTATTAAAACAAATTTCTTTATTTTTTTCCAGTTTGTATGAACTATGAAGCAGTGATTTTCCTGTGGCTTTTGCACAGGAAATGTAATATGCTTTGGTCGTATATACCTTGTCTAATACCTGGTCTTGTTCTTCTTCCTTTTATCTTTAATCTTCTCTTTTGCTTTTACATCCTTCTTCGCCTTTAAATTTCACATCTAAGAAAAAAGAATATGGTATTTGTCTTTTTGAGTCTGGTTTATTTTCCTTAGCAGGATGCTTTTCAATTACAAAAACTTTTCTAAAATGACATAGGTTTATTTTTCCTACCAAATACATTGTGTATTATATGATTTTGTGTGTGTGTGTGCATGTGTGTGTGCATGTGTATGAATGCTTTGTATTGGGTGATTGTGTGTGTGCAAACATGTATGTGATTTTGTGGTTCATGTTTACATATGTGTCATTTTGTGTGTACATGTGTATGTTGTGTGATTATGTGTGTGCTATATGACTATGTACTGCATGTTTATATGTGAGAGTGTGTGTATGTGTGTTTTCTCTTTATCCTTAAGTGTGTTGATGAGTACCCAGGTTGATCTTATAACTTAGATCTTGAAAGTAACACTACAATAAATGGGGGTGTGCAGTCATCTCTAGTCATATGTTGACTTAGATTCTTTGGAGTACATACCTAGAAGTGGTATAGCTGGAACATAGGATCTTTCTATTTTTAGGTTTTGAGAAACCTCCATAATGATTTTCACAGTGACTAGGCCAATTTACATTTGTGCCAACAGTGAATTAGAATCTCTATGTACTTCAGATTTACATTGCCTAATCAATTCTGTGTGAATGAATAGAGCACTTCTTGATAAATCGTCATGTTTTGAATGTGAGTTGACCTTCCCGAGCTCATGTGTTTGAAACCTTAGTTAATGTTTGAACCAGCTCATGGCTCCTTTGGGAGGAGGAGCCTCGTTGAAGGAGGGCACATCACACCTTGAGGTTGGTCAGCCCCTCCCTACTTCTATAATAGGTGCTCTACTCTTTTTTTTTAATTTTTAAAAAATTTATTATTTATTCAATTTTGCGTGTATGCACGTGTGTATGTATGTTTGTGTAGAACCACAGGCGAATCCATGGACCGCCTCCACCTCCTTCTTTACTCCAACCGGGGATTCACAGGCTCCGTCCTACCAGGACCAGAAACGCAGGCTGCCCCCGCTTCTGCCCGGCATCTGTACTTGGGGTCTAGGATCTGAACTCAGGACCTTCTGCCTGCAAGAGCAGAGGCTTAACCCCTGAGCCACGTCTCCAGCCCCAGGTGCTCTACTCTTGAAGTTTCAAGCCTGCTCTCTCAGCCTCCATGAGAGATATGACTTAAGCCAACTCTAGGTTCTGCCACCTAGCCATACTTTTTCAACCATAAAGGACTGTAATTTCCTTTTGGAACCAAAGCCCCATAAATCTCCCTTTTTTCTTCTAAGTTGATTGAGCAGAAAGAATAACTGCTATATGAATACATAAAAAAATTAACACCTTCATCCATCAGGGAAATATAAATTAAAACAAGTTTAGTAATACTTAGGTCCATTGAAATGGGAAGTAGATGTCCAATGAAAGCATGTCCAGTGTTACAAGGGACTTTACATCAGAAAATGTGTTCAAGACCTGGCCAGATTTGAAGAATTTCCATATTTTGGTAGATCTGTGTTACCTTCCTTTATGCCCCATATTTTTTATTTTTTTATTGAACAAATAACTTTCCATATTTCTTCTCCAAGGTTTTGTTAGTTTATGTGAGTTTTTTTCTATTCCCACACTAGCTGGTATTGACTACTCCCTTCCCCTTGTCAAAATTTATGCTTCAATTATTTTCTTTGTTTCTGTATTTTCCCATTTAACTCTACTATAAATTACGATTTATTTTTAGTTAATATTTTCAAATTTTAATGTAGTCTTTGGGAATATTATGTATGTGTTTTCATCTACTTCACCTATTTTATCTTCTTCCCTTCCTGATTGAACATTTCTTCTTCTTAATAGTCTCCCTCCTGATCACATTTTGTTATTTTCCCTGTGACTCACTGACTTTGATTAGATTTGATTGCTTCAGGCTGGATGGATACATTTACTAAAACACAGACCATTTTCTAGTGAATATACCACCTCAGACAATGACTGTTCCTCTCTCAGCAACTAAAGACTACCAAAAGTTCCTTAGGGCGGCATGGGACCTTATGAGATGTTTCCCATGCTTGATTTAGTGTAGAAGGGATCAATTTTGTGCAGAACTTTTGAAGTTAACCAAAGCTGCTATCAATTCATGAGTTGCATCACCATTTACTGTACAGAGGACAACATTTCACAGGCCTTCTCCTAACCATGCAATTCTTTCATTCTTTGTACCCCAACTCCCACCATGTTGCCTGAGCCTTACAGTTGGGAATATGGATGTCCTGTTGAGGATTGTGCTTTCTCTAGTCCTTTATTCTCAACACTTTGACAAGTTATGAGTCCTTGCAGTAACCATTGTTCACTGCAAAAAGAAGCTTTTCTGATTAAGTCTGATAATCACACTGAGTATAAACATTAATATTTGAAGAGAATTTGACATGTCCATTTTGCAAAACTACAGTAGCAAATCTATAACATGGGCTTATGACTAGGTTCACAGTACCAGAGATGAATTCAGTAAGTTTATCCTGCCTGTCATCTCAGAGCTTTGTCATGCAGGGTTAGCAACTGGACAGGAATAGTTACAATTCTCCTTTAGCAGCCCACATAGCACCTTTCAGCATCTTGAAACTTAGTCAGCAAGAAAGAAGCTTCCCACTCTGCCCCATCTTGATTTCTTCATGATATGTTAAAAATAGAACAATATTTGCCATTTATTTCAATGTAAATTTAACTCTGGGCTCTTGCAATGTTTACATGATGTTACTCTCAGGTAGTTGCTGAGTAATGTAGAATAAAAGTTCTTGATCTGGTTGCTCTGGTTGATATGTGCCGGGCTCTTTTGTGTGCCATGGTAATTATTCACAGAAGCTATCTAATAAATGCTCCTAGCATAAGACTGACATAGTTCCCTCTTGTAAAAGAGAATACTAAATACTAAAAATTTCTGCAGTGATTTTTTTAATCCTTTACATTTTTGGAAAACTTCATTTAATAAGGAAATTAAAAATTAGAATCCTCTCCTTATTTTCCTAGCCTGAACATTCATTTGTTACATGACCATGGGCAATTGGTTTAGCTTCTCCATGACTGTGTTATACTATTTGTAAGACAGAAATAATAATACATGGCTTATAGGGATATTACGAAGCAAAATTAATGTTCTTGAAGTACTTTCTAACAACCTTAATGTCACAGAAATATGAAATAACCTTAAATGAAATTAAATAAGTATGTCTGCATAATGACTCATTTAATAAGCACAGAAAATCTGTTTATGTGAATTTGCATATAGGAGTTCAGTTTGCAGTATTAGCAAATACATTTTGCTCACTGCTGACACTTTGTATTTACATCTTGCTATTCTAAAAGCCACAATTTATAAGATCTATGTGGGTCAGTGGGCTTCAGTCCAAGGTGTTTATAAGTTTATGTTTTAGAAATGTATCCAGTGTTTTAAGACACACTGATGACTGGATGTTACCTAGAAAAAAATATTCTCTGAGAGCAAAGACTAAGTATAGATATTATTCAAAACCTCATGGGGGTGTAATATGCCTCCTAAGGTGAGAACGATTAATGTCTATCTAGAAGGGTTTGCCATTGTCAGAAGGTTTGCTTAGTTTCATGCCTTTAAAATGCTCTATCTTACAAAATTATTCATCCAGAATACATTTAAATTTGGTTTGATTGACATCTTGAGGTACATGATGCATTTGAACTGAAAGATAACAAACATCTCTTCTGCTCAGGATAATCAATGAAACAGTGATGTCCTTTAAAAATTCTTCAGATGAAATCACCCTGAGACATGTTTTTGTGGCTCAGAAGTTTACTCTGGAATGAACAGTGGAGCTCTGCTCCATCCACATCCTTGTTATTGTCTACTTATAATAAATGTGTGGTGAAGCAGATTGAATACGGAAAATAGTTTGTCAGAAGGTGTACATGGCTGTTATGTGAGTCACATTTTCCAAATCACTCTTTCTATTTAAAAATATTACTTGATTTTCACTTGTCACCAAACTGATTACTATTTCTCTGCCCTCCACAATCAATATATAGTGAGTTATTACATTTGATTTAAAATTAGGCTATTAAATATAATTAATCAGGCAATAATTGCAAGGGATGATGCTATATATGAGAGATCTGTCATGTTCAGATGTGACATTTCAACTTCAACTAAAATTTTAAATTGTAGATTTATGTTTTGTATTTATGTGAATATATGTACAGAGACATAGAAAGGCATATGCATTTATGTATGTCTGTGTGCATATATGTCTGTGTGCATTGTCTGTGCACATGTCTCTGTGTACATGTCTACATGTCTATATTTATATGTGGGTATGTGTGTTTGTGTGTGTGTGCACATGTGTGTGTAAAATATACCTTTGAAAGCCTAACTTCAAGTGCTGAGATTATACAATTTGGTGGTTGTTATGGATGAATTTCGATGTCAACTTGACAGTTGCAGACTGCATGGGGGCAGCTGTGGAAAGATAATGGTTAGAACGGTCCCTGAACAAGCCTGCAGGTACTGGACTGATTGCTGTGGAGAACCCAGCCCATAGTGGGTGGTACTCTCCAGTGGTGGACCAGATAATATGTGGTGCAAAGAGGAAGGATTTGCTCTTCTCTTATCTGGTGTCAACTTGCTGTGGCGTCCCCGTCCACTCTGCTTACACTTTGTTTGCTTTTGAGCATCATGGCCTGTTGGGCCCACCCAGGATTTGCCCCAGGGCATGGCCAAGCACATGAGACTAAAGATGGCGCTGAGGGCAAGGGTCTTGAGCATAACCTGATCACTTCACAGAGAGCCCTAATTGGCTTTCAGGTATCTACCTGCCCCCTGTGCTGAGTGACATTGAACTTGACCATTAGCACCTGTAGGATGTATTGATCTATGACACAATTGGATGCCTGTTTCACGCCTTGGTGGCCTTTGTCTATAAAAGTTCCTTTTCTCCCCCCAATAAACTGAGATCTGCTTCTGACAATCTCCCCATCCAGTGCCGAGTCTCTGGGGGTAAAGGCAGAGGTGGGAATGGCTGGAACCTGCTTTCATCACAGCCAGCACCTGTGTGTTTGAGTGAGTGAATGGATGAGTGAGTGGGCACTGGTTCCCACAATGACTTTCTTGGTTGCTGCTGCTGCTGCCTCTGTCCTTGGCTGACTTGGAGCTTCACCTTTTCCACCATGTTGTTGCTGTTCCCGCTGCCTTTGGAGCTGGCCTCTAGACCTTGCTGCTGTTTACTGTTCATTGCCGATGTTGGAGCCCAGTTGTTCTTCACTGATGTCAGAATCCAGCATCTTCAACCCTCCAGAGAGGCAAAGGCTTGAGACCTTCTTGGGATCTTTTGGCTTTGTGGAACATTCCAGCCAGGAAAGAGGCTGCTGCGGGCAGCTATCTTGAAGGACACTATTTTTATTGTGAGTTATTTTTCAATAAGCTTGTATATATATACTACATTCTATAGATTCTGTCTCTTCAGAGATCCCTGACTAACAGATCTTGGTACCAGGAGTGGTTCTGAAGGAACAGAATTATAAAAATGAATTGCTCAAGCTTACTAGAGAAAATACTCCAACACAACAAAACCTCCAGCTACTAAAGACTGCCTTAGTGATAGGGAGATCAACAAAACTCTGTGGTGTGAACTTATCAAAGAACTGATAAAAGTGGGGGTGTTGGATAGTCCTGGTTCACCTATTGTGAGGAGCAGGGTATTTAGTGATTCTGTATATAATACTTTTGATAATCTAAGGAAAAATAAAGAAAATAATGTTGCTGGTTGGTTGCTTTTATCATCTCTGGATAAAGTACAAAATGAGAAGGAAAGTCTCAGAGATGAAATTACCAAGCACAAGATGAGCACAGAAAATCTAAAAGCTTCTAAGTGTGCTTTGGAAGCATCTCTGGATAAAACAGAAAAGGAAAAGAAAGACCTCAGAGATGAAAATAATCAGCTTCAGATGCTTGGACGTTTCTAAGTGTGTTCTGGAAGAGAATCTCTCCAGTAGTAATAGGGCTCGAACTGCTGAAAATCAAACTCAAGCTTTAATTATTACATTGGCTCAATTGCAATGCAAATTAAAGTCCAAGCCTCAGAAGGTTTATGCAGTTAAAGTCAGAGCATTGATTGGAAAGGACTGGGATCCTGAAAACTGGGATGCTGATGTGTGGGAAGACTCAAAGGAGGCTGAGGCCAGTGAAGTCTCAAATTCTGGTGGGCCTCTTTCATCTGGGGAAGTGGTCTTACCATCCTTGGCAGAGAATGAATCCCCACACCCACCTCCCACAGCATCTCAGTCTCAGCCTTTGCCTGAGGAAACTAATCCTTCTTTGGTTGAGGAGGGGGATTTTCTCTCAGAACAATACTGATATTGCAGAGTGCCTACCTGTGGTTGCTTCTAGGCCTATTACCAGACTCAGGTCTAAGCAGACCCCTAGAGGTGACACAGAAAGTGTGATGCATGAGGAGGTTCACTATACTCCTAGAGAACTGCATGAGTTTTATAACACGTTCAAACAGCAATCTGGAGAATACCCCTGGGAATGGATTTTAAGGCTGTGGGATACTGGCAGAAGGAGTATAAAACTGGATCAAACTGAGTTTATTGAAATGGGTCCATTGAGTAGAGATTCTAGGTTTAATGCTGCAGCTCATAGAGTTAAAAGTGGTGCCAAGAGTTTATTTGATAGGGTAGCTGAAATATTTATTACTATTTGGCCTTCTGAAAGAGAGCTGGAGATATCAGATATTCCTTGGTTTAGTGTTGACAATGTTATTAAAAGGATCAGGGAAATTTATATGCTTGACTGTATTCATTTAAAATCTAACTGTCAGTGGCAGAATCCAGCTGATATGCCTTTAACCAAGACTATATTATACAAATTAGTGAGAGGGGTGCCAGCAAATTTGAAGGGCCCTATCATTGCTCTTCTTCTTGCACCATCATTAATGATAGGTGATGCAGCTGTGCAATTAGAAGAATTAAATCTAATGAGCTTAGGTGGATCTAGGAGCAACAGGGGCCAAGTGGCAGCATTGAACACCAGTGGCAAAGTGAGGATACCAACTGTAATGCACAGCATAGAAAGAAGAGTATTCATGGTGGTCTGACTCGTTTAGGACTTTGGTATTGGTTAATTAATCATGGTGTTCCCAAGAGTAAAATCAATAAGAAGCCTACAAAGTTTTTAAAGGATTCATATAAGCAAAAACTTTCTAAAGCAAATGAAGGAAGGGCTGCTTTGAATCACAGTAGTAGAGAATCACAACCTGTCAATCAGTTTCCAGATTTAGGCCCGTTTGTAGATCCAGAACCCCTTGAATGAAGGGGAGGCTGGGTTACCTCCAGGAAGAACTTAGGCACAATAATGAAGACCTTTACTGTTAATATTTCTCCTGTCCTTCCTCAAAGGGCCCTATGGCTTTTACAAGAGTGACTGTCCATTGGGGTAAAGGAAATGATCAGACATTTCAGGGCCTACTGGATACAGGTTCTGAGCTGACATTAATTTCAGGAGACCCTAAAAAGTATTGTGGCCCTCCAGTTAAAGTAGGGACTTATGGGGGACAAGTGATTGATGGAGTTTTGGCTAATGTTCATCTCACAGTAGGTCCAGTGGGTCCTTGGACTCACCCTACCTCTAGGAGAAGTCTGCCTTTGCTGCAAGTAATTGGCAGCTCTCAGCTTCCAAGATGTCTGCAGTGACTTAGCCTTCTCCAGCTTTGGCCAGCCAGCTATGCCACCTCTGCTTTAAGAAACTGTACCTTCCCTCTGGAACCATAAGCTGAATAAATCTCTCTTTCTCTCTTAAGTTGATTGACTCTGAGTGTTCTCTCACAGCAATAGTTAAGAGTAACTTTTACAGAAATTGGTACCGGGTAGTGGGGTATTACTGGGAAATTAAGAACAGTTGGTACCACAATGTGAAGTTGTTTGTGAAGCTGAGAGAAGTTGGTACCCAGCAGAATGGCTGATGTTGTGTTGTGGCTAGTGTGCCTTTTGGAACTGTTTGTTGGGAGGAATATGGAAAACTTTGGGACTTTGTACTAGGAGAGTCTTTGCATCTTGGCGAGGGGTCCAAATAGGCCTTTCTAGTGAGAGCTCAGAGGACAGCAATGCTGTGAGAGATGCAGGAAGTGGAAGCCCAGCTTGTGATGGTCCAGAAGGGAACAGAGACTGTGTTTGCAACTGGATGAGTGACACTATGGAACCATGTGTTGGCAGAGAGTTTAGTGAATTTTTGCCCTCGTTCTGAAAGCTTGCCTGAAGTTAAACTGGAGTGCTTGGCAGAGGAAATTTCAAGGCAATATAGCCTTAACAATGTAATATGGCTACTTTTTAGTTGTCTTCAGAGTTATGAAAAAGAGCAAGCATCAGGAAGAAGGAAAAACTGTAAGATCTGATGATGAAAAATACAATGCCAAACTTAAAGAGTTGAACCAGGAAGAAGCAGAGAACAAAATGGCTGTTAAAGAGATTAGCTCCATTTGGAAATCAAAGCCTGCTCCAATTTGAATAATAGGCAAGACCCTAGCTTGAGGGCAAGATCCTCAGGGAAGGCTCCCACTCATAAGAATGCAAATCCTTTCAGAAGACTGGAGCTAAAGGGTGGAGTTCCAAAGCAAGAGTTGGTTTCTCTTACAAAGCAACTGCCCAGGAGTGAAAGAGATGGTCAGCATAGAGAAGCAGAATCAGCTGTGATTCAAGGGGGCCAGTCTTGGCAAAGTCGTCAGTGTGGTTCAAGGATGCAAGAGGGAGGAGATGGTGGAGTCCTCCTTCAAGATTTCAAAAAATGATGGAAGCCAGGCAGCATATGGCAGAAAGTTTGCAGTTTAGAGGCCCAAGAAGGGAGATTTATACTATGGAGTTAAAGCCTGGTTTGCCATTGAGAAGTAAAGATGTTAGAGATTCTAGAGACAACATAGACACCTGCCAAGGAGAGCTGTATACCCTGGGAGGAGTCAGCTCAAGAGAGCAACATGTTCTATGGGCAGCTGCATTGGAGGGATGGAACCAAAGCCCTTTGGAACTGAGATGATTTCAACAAGGATCTCACCTGTTGGACTTGGAGCTATAAGATTTGGAGTTTGTCCTTCTTGTTTTCAGTCTGGTTATGGACCGATCTTTCCCGGATATGCCCCCATTCCTTCCTTTTGGAATGGGAATGTTTATTCTGTGTCATTGTATGTTGGAAGTATGTAACTTATCTTTTGATTTTACAGGAGACTTGGGACTTTGGACTTTTGGACTGTGTTGGGACTACTGACGTAGTCTATTGGCGCAGACCAGAGCCACAGCCTCGAGACCAGAGTTCCCCCGGACCAGGTGGAGAACAGAACATGCACAACCCTATAGGCCAAGTGAATTCTGAACCCATTCATTGAAACTTTAGTGACAGCTTTTATACAGAAAATTTTGGGGTAAAGAATGTTGCACCTACAAATAGACATATAATTTCTAGTCAGCAAAAATCACCTTCAAGGTGGACATTTTTTTTTTCACAAACCTAACCCATTGCTTAAGGGTAAAAGCACTTAGCAGAAACATTCTCCCAGAATTTCCAAACCTAGCTAATCTATAATGCTTCACTGGATAGCCATGGAGCTGAGCCCACATAATTGTCATTTTTTTAACAGAGACTGCATTTTTTAAAATACACAGAGGAGGAATGAGCTCCTTTTGATATCAACAATTAACTGTAGGAGTCCCCAACACCCCATAAGTCCCAGCGTGAGCTTTTGCTGTTGTCCTGTCCAGGTTAATCCTCTCAGTCAGGAGGTTGAATGGGCACCAGGCATGGCAGCAGGTTCTAGCTTGAGAAGTTGCATGTGGCTCATGCAACCTCTGCAATCCAAGATCAAATCACGTCTCTAGGGGGGCCATGGCTTGGATATTCAAGGGCCATAAGTGCCTACAGTGTGGTCCTGTTGATGGAACACTACTGAGATATGTGCTGAAGGAAACACTAGTTATTAAAACAATAATTCCTGGTATGATAGCATCCTTCCATTTCTCTAATAGTAAGGTTGCTTATGTCTTCCTTTCAGAAATTCCAGAAGTATATAGCCGTCAGTTGTGGAATGACCCATCTGTGAACCTTGCATTCTCCAAACCTGGGGTCCATATTGTCGGGTCCCATATCACCAAAGGTGTCTCTTTCGGGGCGGAGGCGATCATTGGTGGCAGTTCACTCAAATTGTCCATCCCTGTGATTTCTCATAAGAGTGCTGTTTGGGAAAGGGAAGACACAGCTCCCTTTGCTACCAACATGGACTCTCCCAGTTTGGATTGAAAATACCATCTCTAGGGGACAGTCTTGCTGTCTAGACTTTCTGACATGATGGTCTCTTCCTTGACCTTCAGCCAGGGTAAGAGGGTATCACAGTTTAAAGTTCTAATGAACTGATAGCAAGTCTTATACTTCTGGAATTTCTGAGTTAGTAGATAGGTGGGAATTTTACCCACCTATGTTTTAAGACGCTTGAAGTTATTTTCTAATTTCTTTAAAATCAGTGCATGCATTCTGGCTAACAAGTCTACTTATTATGAGTGACTAGACATGAAATCTCTATTTAGAATTTGACTTAAAAGTTAAAAAGCAGGCTTCTTCTCTAGATCAGAGAGCAGGAAACTAGTTCCAAAAAAACCTAAGAGCAGGTAAAGGGCATTCCTAATGAGGCATGATTAGAGCAGCCATGCTGGGATGGGTCTCTCAAGGTCTTTGGAATTCCTGAAAGCCATCCTCTACTGCTGGAATCACCTTGATGGAACACTCCTGCTGAGGAACTGACTCCAATCCTCCCAGAGATAAGATGGCCAACTTCCCCATGAAGTGATTATGGAAATGAGCTCTCTATATCAAACAACTTGATCTCTAGCCCACATGGGCCCAAGAACAACTGGGTTGGGCCCTGATGGGAATTAACCAATGGGAAAAAGGCAGTTTCCCAGGCTTGTCTAGGTGTATAAATATACCTAGCCCTGGCAACCATCTTTGGTGATCTAGCCCCCCATGGCCCTCTAGTGCCATGAGTCCATTTTCAGCTGCCTACTTCTCTTGGAGGCAGTCTAGCACTGGAGTGCCATGAGTCTCTTCCTTGTTCCTTGCTCCTCATGAATTCCTTGCCTAGGCACTGTGAGTTCTTATGGGCTCCATAGCCCCTCATGGCACTCTAGTGCCATGAGCTCTGTTTTATTTCTACTTCTCATGGAGGCACTCTAGCTCCTCATGGCACTCCATGTCTGGAGTCCGTGAGTTCCAACCTTTCTCTTTTCTAATAAACTCTACCTTAATTCTCTACACATGTCCTGGTTTCAATCTTCAACTCTGGAACTCAAGAACCCTACGACATTGGGACGGTCAAGACTGTTTTCCCTGCAACATTTGGCGACCATGAAGGGACTCAAGAAAAAGAAAGGTAGATTTCAACCAGCTAAGGTAAAGAAAATCTGGGTCTGTCCTCTGCTCACTTCTCTGAGCAAGCTCCTCAGGGGAGGGAGAAGAGAAGGACATTCTGAAATGTGGGAGGGAATGTCTTTAACCTCCATGTGAATGTGTGAGTGAATGTCGGCCTGACGTGGGAAACCTGTTACACACCTCTGTGCTCGAGTTTGTAGTCCCAAGGCGAGATCCCTGAGATGGATCCATTCGAATGGTTTCGAATGGGCCAGTTCTGTGGTTCCATGGTGATATTTATGGTCTAGGGTGGGATAGGATTAGGATCTGATTGCAAGTCACAAAGGAGCTGAACCCACTATGGCTAAGTTATCACCCATGACTCTGCAAAGAGTGTGGCCAGACTGGCATTTGAATGATCTCTCCTGGAGGGATTCCCAACCTTTGTCTGTCTGTACCATATGGTGAGGGTCAATGGGACTTTGGCTCTTTGTCTACATAGTACAATGGGTATCAATATGAGTTTAGCTTTTGTTAACCAATGGAAGGAAATTCCTAGAAATGTTTGCCCTGTAAGGAAAGTGCTGTATGTCTGAGACAATGACTATGCTGATTAAATAGCATAGGAATCCAGGAAGCGTCAAGTATGTGTGGACCGTGGACTCTCCCCTTTAGTGGCATTGGATGGGGCTCTAGCCCCTCTGACCACACCACGGTTTGTGTCGGGCTGAGTGCTGGCTCCCCCAACCATGCCACGGGCAGCATCAGTGGTTGTCTCTGCTGACCACGCTGAGTATAGCACTGACTTCACTGTCAGTCGCTGGGTTTCCTTTTCCCAAGTCCAGGTCCACTAAGCTGAAGCCAAAAGAGAGATTTCCCCTTCCTATGTCCAGGGACTATATAGAAAAATGTGAATGCTTACTCCTATCAACTTGAAAGAGAATCAACTTGTAATATATTTTCAGACATGACCTGTATACATCTTAGACAAGAGATGACCCCAGTAAGATCTTAAGTTATAATATCATCAAACTAGACAAACAATGGCAAACAAATGATAGAGAATTAAGAGACTGGAGATCTATACCAAAATTACCAGCTAGTAGATCAGGAAAAGTTTTGTCTCCCAATAGAAATGCCATCAAGACTAAGGTGGAACAGGAATTACATCTAGCTTCCACATCAGCCAAACTCCCATCTGGAGGATGATAGGGTCCCCATCTGTAAGCGGGAAATAGAACCCATCCTGAGGACAGGGTCCTCATCTGCAAGGGAGAGGTTGGTGTGTTGCGATTAAGTAGTCTACCCTCAGGAAACTTTCATTTCTGTCTTGGAGGTAAAATCCTTTGTTTCTGTTTGTCTTTTTTGTTCTGTGTTATCTCATGTTCCCATGAAAAGCACAGATGCAAACGACCCCTTTAAACTTATTTTTTGACC
Source organism: Typhlomys cinereus (assembly GCA_023101885.1). Classification (NCBI taxonomy): domain Eukaryota; kingdom Metazoa; phylum Chordata; class Mammalia; order Rodentia; family Platacanthomyidae; genus Typhlomys; species Typhlomys cinereus. Next base: position 1,607,440 of record JALPQD010000122.1, on the reverse strand, counting down.
ATTTTAAAGATTTTAAACATAGGGCAAGTGAACTAGGAGTTAATGTGAAGAAAGGAAAACTCGTCTTTTACAGGAACGAATGGCCCACTTTCAAGGTAGACTGGCCAGTAGATGTGTGTTTTAAACTCTTAATTCCATCAATAATGCCTGCATTCTAGTTTCTAAAATAACCAAAAAACAAAGAAATCAAAACTTGACTTTTGCCTAAGGGGATAAATTGAATACCAACAGACATGCTCAATCAGACTAACCAAGGACCCCTTCCGACAGGGGAAAGATGGAAAGATGCTGTAAATATGACCAGATTGGGTTCTTTTAGATGGTTGTAAGCACAGGAAGTTTTCATGTGGCCTATGTCTCAACTATGGGAATCTCCACTGGAGGAAAGATTGCCCCCTGAACCCCAGAGCCCAGGGGTCAAACCCTCTGGTGGGGACACCAATAAAATGACCTTGAAGCTATTAGCTTCCCTCCGATGGGAAAAAGGAGTTTGCTGCTGATATCCAGCAAAAGAAGGCCCAAAATGCCAGGTTGAGCATCTCATGAAAACCTTAGATTTAACATGCAAATGGGAAGCCTCTTTGTTTCTATGTTAATGGACAAGAGAGCATAAACTTTTAGTGCTCAACTTCCCCCCTAGATTTTTGTCAATCTTTGATTTTACCAGAATGTTTAGGATCAGGGAAGTGACAGGTTCATCATTCACAAAGTAACTGAGATTCTTTACATGCTTAATAATAATATTTTTTATTTATATGCCTAAGTGCTCCATAAACATCCTAGGCAGGAACTTAATGAAACAATTTTACACTATTGTATTATTGATGACCTCACATCCATGGGATAAAATCACCAATGTTATGGTTAATCAGGCTATTCCAGAAGAAGTCTTAATACAAGCTCCCTCTCAGGTATGGGCCTCCTCTCAAAATATGGACTGAGCCATAAGAGCTTCACCAACAAAAATAATGTTCAGAGACGCACAAAACTTTCCATCCCGGAAGCTATACCCCCTAAAACCAGAAACTAAAACAGGATATGCAGTCACCACAGTGTTAGGAGTCATTGAGGCACAGGCCCTACCTGCTAACACCAGTGCCCAACTGGCTGAACTGATAGCATTGACTAGAGCCCTACTAATTGGCAAGGACAAATGAGTTAATGTGTATATATATATATATATATATATATATATATATGTAGATTCTAAGTATGCCTATTTAATACTCATGGCCCATGCTAACATCTGGAAGGAAAAAGGCATGCTTACTGCCTCTGGGAGCCCCATTAAGTACCGTTCCTATATCCCACAACTCTTAGGTGCGGTAAAAGCCCCTAAAGAATTGGCTGTTATGCACCACCATGGCCATCAGAAGACAGATACACCTAAAACTCAGGGAAACGCCCTAGCAGACCAAGCTACAAAACAGGCAGCCATAAGGAAACTGTCCATAGAGGGGGAGCCTAACCTTATAGCCCCTCTCATTTGGAATGGCCCCTCTGATATTAGCCCCAATCCTCACGAAAGGTAGAAAAAGCCAATGAGACCCTTAAAAAGTACTTAAGGAAAATAACTCAGGAGGCTCACATAACATGGATTAAAGCACTGCCTATTGCCCTCATCAGAATGAGAAACACACCTAGAGGCTTTCTAAAGCTTTCACCTTTGAGATGCTATAAGGATGCCCCTTTTTAAGAAATGATTTGATTTTTGACTTAGAAACTAACTCTGCAATAGATCATATTATACATCGAGCTACATTTCAACAAGTCCTTAAGGAAACAGCTGCTAAGTCTCAGTCAGAAGGGGTCCTCTGCTTCCAACCAGGGGAAAAGTATTAATCAAACAAAGGCCTCAATCTAAGCCTTTTATGGAGGCCATTTGGCAGGGACCCTTCACAGCCTTCTAGGCACACCAACACTCATTAAAGTGGAAAATATTGACACCTGTATCCATCACACTTGTGTTAAGAAGTGGACTCTCACCACCTGTGGCCACCGATTGCGAGGGACCCAGAAACCTGGAGAACTCTTCCTACACATGCAAACAAACTGGGGAATTACAACTACAGATCAAACGTAATTCTTTAGATAAGTAGTTTCATCCTCTCTTCAAAATATTAAATAACACGTACAACCATTATTACAGACAGGGTGGTTCCAAAAAGGAGATTTCCCCAACTCCTAACTCCCTTTTTCCCTACCTAGTCTACCTTCCCAGTTACAATGGTCTAATAACCTTTGTGTAAATCTTGAAGGTTTAACTGGTTTTGTCTCTTTCAGATGGACCTTGAAGTAATAAAGCCATCTACAAAAGACTTCTAGACCATCCCAGCATTTCATAGATGAGGACATCAGACTGCTTTTAATTCCATCACCCCTTTCAGCTAGAGTGGTCATCACCCTTAATCCCCAGAGCAGTCTGAGTCCTCAAATAGGTTTAGGGGGGAATGAGGCAGGATTAGAGCAGCCATGCTGGGATGGGTCTCTCAAGGTCTTTGGAATTCCTGAAAGCCATCCTCCACTGCTGGAATCACCCTGAGGGAACACTCTTGCTGAGGAACTGACTCCAATCCTCCCAGAGATAAGATGGCCAACTTCCCCATGAAGTGATTATGGAGATGAGCTCTCCATATCAAACAACTTGATCTCTAGCCCACATGGGCCCAAGAACAACTGGGTTGGGCCCTGATGGGAATTAGCCAATGGGAAAAAGGCAGTTTCCCAGGCTTGTCTAGGTGTATAAATATACCTAGCCCTGGCAATCATCTTTGGCGATCTAGCCCCCCATGGCCCTCTAGTGCCATGAGTTCATTTCCAGCTGCCTACTTCTCTTGGAGGCAGTCTAGCACTGGAGTGCCATGAGTCTCTTTCTTGTTCCTTGCTCCTCATGAATTCCTTGCCTAGGCACTGTGAGTTCTCATGGGTTCCGTAGCCTCTCATGGCACTCTAGTGCCATGAGCTCTGTTTTATTTCTGCTTCTCATGGAGGCACCCTAGCTCCTCATGGCACTCCACATCTGGAGTTAGTGAGTTCCAACCTTTCTCTTTTCTAATAAACTCTACCTTAATTCTCTACACGTGTCCTGGTTTCAATTTTCGACTCCGGAACACAAGAACCCTACGACATTGGGATGGTTGAGACCGTTTTCCCTGCAACATTAATTCCCAGAAGAATTCTTCCTGCCAGGGTCAAAACTTGAATTACCTAAGGAATTCTTAGAACCTGTCCATGGGCATTATTGTTACATTCTAAGAAATTTCTAGCACGTGCCCATAGGGTTACTGTGACCTTCCCCAGGGAACAGGTTTTAGGCCTGAACTAGGAAGAAATACCAAGGCCTGACAATTACCATATTTTTCCTTATTTCTCTTAAATAAAGCCATGTCCTTATCCCAAAAGATGTTTCTTTGAATCCATCTTTTCCAAACTGAGACATATTCTACCAGATTGGTCGGATAAGGACATGGTAGTCTATGAAGACTTTTAAAGTTGGACTGAGTATGGTTTGCATAATGAAATGGCAATGAGTCTGTGGGGGCCAGGGGTGGAATGTCATGGTTTGAAATGTGTCCCTCACAGTCTCATGTGTTTGGCAAGGTCATGGCACCTTGAGAGGTGGAGCCTTGCTGGAGGAAGGCAGTCACAAGGGGTGGGTCTTGAGTTGGGTTAGCCCCACCTTACCTCTAGGAGAAGTCTGCCTTTGCTGCAAGTAGTTGGCAGTTCTCAGCTTCCAAGATGTCTGCGGTGACTTAGCCTCCTCCAGCTTTGGCCAGCCAACCATGCCACCTCTGCTTTGAGAGATTGTACCTTCCCTCTGGAACCATAAGCTGAATAAATCTCCCTTTTTCCCTTAAGTTGATTGACTTTGAGTGTTCTCTCACAACAAAAGTTAAGAGTAACCATTACAATTTGTATAGATACATTCAGAAGTTGGCAGAATCCCCATATTTGTTCATTGACCCGTGGTGTAAGGCCAAATGGAAACCTTCAGAGTGGCCTCTACTAGGGAAAATAGTGAATGAGGAACAATATCACATCACTGGAGAGATTGCAGCATTTAGTGCCATCATCAAGGGCTTGAAGGATGCAGGGGTGGTGATTTCTACCACCTCTCCCTTTAATTCTCCTGTTTTGCTTGTACAGAAGACAAATGGATCATGGAGAATTGCAGTTGATTATTGTAAACTTAATCAGGTTGTGACTCCAGTTGCAGGTGCTATGCCAGATGTAGTTTCTTTGGTTGAGTAAATTAACATATTTCCTGGTACTTGGTATGCAGCTATTGACCTTGCAAATGCTTTTTTGTCAGTACCTATTCATAAGGACCACCAGAAGCAATTTGCTTTCAGCTGGCAAGGCCAGCAGTATACCTTTACTGTTTTGCCTCAAGGATATATTAATTCTCCGGCTCTGTGCCATACCTTGGTTCATAGAGATCTTGATTGCCTGTCTCTCCCACAAGGCATCACACTGGTCCATTATATTGATGATATTATGCTGATTGGGCCAAGCAAGCAGGAGGTGACAACCACTCTGAATTCTCTGGTAAGCCATATGCGCATGAGAGGATAGGAAATAAATCCAACCAAGATCCAAGGACCATCTACCTCAGTAAAATTTCTAGGAGTTCACTGTTGTGGGTCATGAAGAAATATTCCCTTGAAGTGAAAGATAAGTTGCTACACTGGCCCCTCCTACCATCAAGAAAAAAGTACAACATTTAGTGGGCGTGTTTGGATATTGGAGACAGCACATTCCCACATGGGTGTGTTACTCAGGCCCATATGCCAAGTAACTCAGAGAACTGCCAGTTTTGAGTGGGGCCCAGAACAAGAGAAGGCCCTTCAGCAGATTCAAGCTGCTGTACAGGCTGCTTTGCCACTTTGACCATATGATCCAGCAGACCCAATGGTATTGGAAGGGTCTGTCACAGATAGAGATGCTATCTGGAGTCTTTGGCAGGCTCCCATGGATGAATCACATCGAAGACCATTAGGATTTTGCATCAAGGCCCTGTCATCATCGGCAGACATCTACTCTCCCTTTGAGGGCAGCTTTTGGCCTGTTAATGGGCCCTGGTGGAAACTGAACATTTGACAATGGGTCATCAAGTTACCATGCAACTTGGGTTACCCATCATGAGTTGGGTGTTGTCTGACCCAGCAAGTCATAAAGTTGGACGGGCACAGCATCAATCCATTATCAAATGGAAATGGTACATACAAGATAGGGCCCGAGCAGGTCCTGAAAGAACAAGTAAGTTACATGAAGAAGTCGCTCAAATGCCTATGTTCCTCAGCCTGTCGTGATGCCTGTCTCTAAATATGCATCTATGGCCTCCTGTGGTGCCCTATGATTCCTATGATTGGCTACTGAAGAAGAAAAGACTAGGACCTGGTGCACTGTTCAGGTGCAACCCAAAGTGGACAGTTGCAGTGCTACAACCCCTTTTGCAAAAAACCTGAAGGACACTGGTGAAAGGAAGTCTTCACAGTGGACAGAACTTCAGGCAGTACATATGGTTGTGAAGTTTGCTTGGAAGGAAAAAATGGCCAGATGTTTGACTATATGGTGATTCATAGGCTGTAGCCAATGGTTTGGCTGGATTGTCAGGGACTTGGAGAGAATATAATTGGAAAATTGGTGAGAAAGACATTTGGGAAAGAAGCATGTGGATAGATCTCTCCAAATGGGCAAAGGATACGAAGTTATTTGTGTCCCATGTAAATGCTCATACAAAAGTGACTTAAGGAGATGAGTCATTTAATAATCAGGTGGATAAGATGACTCATTCTGTGGACAGTCAGCCTCTTTCCCCAGCCATTCCTGTCATTGCCCAATGGGACCATGAACAAAGTGGGCATGGTGGTAGAGATGGAGGTTGTGCATGGGCTCAACAACATGGACTTCCACTCACCAAGACTGACCTAGCTACAGCTGCTGCTGAGTGTCAAATCTGCCAGCAGCAGAGACAAACATTGAGTCTCCAATATGGAGCCATTCCCTGGGATGACCAACCAGCAACATGGTGGCAGGTTGACTACATTGGACCACTTTCCAAGATGGAAAGGGCAGTAATTTGTCCTTACCGGGAAAGATACTTATTCTGGGTATGGATTTGCCTTTCCTGCATATTCTGCTTCTGGTAAAACTACCATTCATGGACTCACAGAATGTCTTGTGCACCGTCATGGTATTCCACACAGCATTGCTTCTGACCAGGGAACATATTTTACAGCTAAGGAAGTGAGGCAATGTGCTTATTATGCTCATGTAATTCATTGGTCTTACCATGTTCCCCATCATCCTGAAGCAGCTGGTTTGATAGAACGGTGGAACAGCCTTTTAAAGACACAATTACAGCACCAGTTAGGTAGTAATAGTCTGTAAAGTTGGGGTAGAGTACTTCAGGATGCACTAGTATGCTTTGAATCAGCATCCAATATATGGTACTGTATCTCTTATAGCCAGAATTCATAGGTCCAGGAACCAAGGGGTAGAGGCTGGAATGGTGCCTCTTACTGTCACACCTAGTAACCCATTAGGAAAGTTTTTGCTTCCTTTCCCCGAAACTCTGTACTTTTCTGGCTTATAATTTTGGTTCCAGAGTAGGAGATGCTTTTGCCAGGAGATATGATAAGCATTCCATTGAACTGGAAGTTAAAGCTTCTTCCTGGCTATTTTGGGCTCCTGATGCCTTTGAATCAATAGAGTAAGAAAGGAATAGCTCTGTTAGGAGGTGTGATTGATCCAGACTATCAAGGGGAAATTGGATTCCTTCTGCACAATGGAGGCAAGGAGGAGTATAAAAGGGAGTGCAGAAGATCCAGTTGGGCGACTCTTGGTGTTACCATGTCCTGTGATTAAGGTTAATGGAAAATTCCAACACCCCATTGCAGCCAGGATGTTGGAAGGCCCAGATCCTTCAGGAATGAAAGTATGGGTGACACCCGTTGGAAAAGAATCAAGACCTGCTGAGGTACTTGCTGAAGGTACAGGAAATATAGAATGGATAGTAGAGGAAGGTAGTTCTAAATACCAATTAAGACCACATGACCAGTTACAGAGATGTGGCTTCTAACTACCCGGAGCACTTCTGGTCTACTTGAAAAGTACAAATGGAACTGTGTAGAATTTTTTGATTTGTTTTTATATGAGCAACAGTGAACTATAGAATGTGATGCATATATTTTTTAGATAATGCTTGGAGTACTTATCAACTTTGTATGAGTGGAAGAAATAAAAAATAAAATTTAAAAAAATTTAATTATTTATTGTGATATATTTTATTATTTATTTGTGATAAATTATTTAGCTTATACTGATATTGATATTATATTTATATTTTACATTTGATATATTTTATTATATATACTTTATATTTTGTAATATATTTTATATTTTATATTTTTAAAATTTTATGTATTTTTAAATATATTTCATATTTGAGAGATTTTTATGTCAGAATTTGAGAATTTTTTGATATTGAATTAAATGTCTTTTGTGAATATAATGTCCATGGGAATAATGGTTGGAAGGTCATAGTGTAATCATTATGTGTTTGTGTCAAGTTGACAAGGGGTGGAATGTTATGGTTACATTTTGATGTCAACTTGATAGTTGCAGTCTGTTTAGGGGCAGCTGTGGAAGGTTAATGGTTAGAATGGTCCCTGAAGAAGCCTGCAGATACTTGACTGATGGCTGTGAAGAACCCAGCCCAAAGTGGGTGGTACTTTCCAGTTGTGGACTGGATAATAGGAGGTACAAGAAGGAGGGACTTGCTCTTTCCTTGTCCTGTATCGACTTGCTGTGCAGTCCACTCTGCAAGTGTTGTTCACTTTTAGAGCATCGTGGCCTTCTTAGTTGCTGCTGCTGCCGCCTCTGACCTTAGTTAACTTGGAGCTTCACCTTTTCCACCATGTTGTTGCTGTTCCCGCTGCCTTTGGAGCCTGGTCTCTCTAGGCCTTGCTGCTGTTCACTGTTCATTGCTGATGTCAGAGCCCAGCTATTCTTCACTGATGTCGGAATCCAGTGTCTTCAACCCTCCAGATATTCTCAGGATCTTCTGGCTTTGTGGAACATTCCAGCCAGGAAAGAGGCTGCTGCGGGTGGCTACCTTGAAGGACACTATTTCTATTGTGAGTTATTTTTTAATAAATTTATTTATATATACTACATTCTATAGATTCTATTTTGTCAGAGAACCCTGACTATTACAGTGTTAAAACAGTGATTTTGCCCAATTAGCACATTTTAGAACTTTTGTACAACCTTGTGGATAAAAGTGTGGGTGGGGGGGCAATCTAAGTAGAATATGGTCATGTTAAAATCAGCCACTCGCCTTTCAAATTATATTTCAAAGTGGATTGAAATTTGAATTTTAATTATGAAAGTGGTGGCTTTTGTTCATCTGGGGTAAGTACATTCCTTTTGAGTGATTCCATGGTTTAAAAATTCCCTTTTGATCCTGAGGTAGAAAATATGACTTCCCGTTTTGATGGCACAATGTTATCTTTTTACTTTTATCTCTTTATGTTTTTCATACCAGGTGATTTAAAAATTCACTTCCTAGTCAAAAATGCATAGTATTTTAATGGGGCACATTCTGAGTGATCACAGATCAAGCTACAGTTCCTAATTATTTATCATGACATTTAAAACCAATCTGCTTGCCTGGGTAGTGATCATATTACTGTAGTGAGGCTAGAGATTTGTTAGAGATGACATTTTTCACCCGTTGTTACATTCTGTTAACAACCTGTCCAGTACTTTATAATTTTTGCTTTGATACCAATTAAATGTATTAAAATAGAGCTGTAATTCAACTGCTGATGGATGACGTGAAGCCACATTTATCATAGCCCAGTGATATAAACACAACAGAAAGATGCAACAGGCTGCAACACTTTAGAAACTCATGAAGCATTTCTGGCATTAATGTTTTTGTAATATTTGCATTTTTTCTCCTACATGCTCTGATTTTTTTTTACCTTTTTTCCTAGACAAAACAAATCTGAAATCATAAAACTAAGAGGAGAATATTTCAAAAAGAAATTACTCTAAAATCATAAAAAGTAACCTAAATGTTACCCATGTAACTAGGAACACATACCTAACTATTTTATTTCCAACTCAATAAAGATTTAGATAATTTTAAGAATAGCGGAATTTTCTTTAGTTTTTCTTTGAAAATTATAAACTCTTTCCATATTTTCATTGACTAAATAATTAGGACTAGCATCTATGTTATGTCCAATACCATGTTTTGTGATTAAACCACTAATAAATATATTAAGCATTAATAACATAATATCCTTAACATGTAGCCACTTATGTCTGATGAGGTAGCTCAGTTAGTAAATGCTTATCTTTGCAGTCATCAACATATGAATTCCATCCCAAGAAACCAAGAGTAAAAGAAAACTGGGCACAGTGGCACAGAAATATAATCCTAACACCAGAGAGACAGAGGAAGACAGATCCCTGAGACTTGCCAGTTTCACCTAACTGTGAGGTGAGAAACTCTGTCTCAGAAACAAAATGTGATATAGACCCTGAAAAATGACACAATGTGAAGATTTATACATGAACCTCCACACAAAAAATGGCCAGTTATATCTATATAATAATGCTTAGTAATTGAAAGGAAAACCTCAATTTTGTAAAAATATTAACAAGTGAATTTTGATTCACAAAATAAGGGTTATGTGATTAAGTTTTGTGATTGTGCCTCTCATTACTCTAATATTGCTGTTTCCCCAATTACTTTTCAGTTTCTGTGAATTTTCATGCAAGTTTTCTGGAAGTGTAAGATGAAGATTTTCTCTGTGAATTTTACTTACAATTTATCATCAAAAATTAGATGTTGGTCAGGAGAGCCCTAGGCCCCAGAAGTTTTAAAATAGCAGACACCATTGCTATTGCTCTTGTCTTCCTCCCAGAACTTAAGACTTACCTGTTGAATATATTTCTCACCTTGTTGAGGACACAGACAAGCTGAAAGAGAATTAGAAGCCCCTATCCTGGTTAACTTATTCTTAGGTTTCTGGGACTGAACACTAATCAATAAGTTTCCCAAGATGTAGACCTTGGGTGCGCTAATACTGAATTGCCAGATCAGATGTGCCCACAAATACAGTAGTGACATGACTGTAAGATGGAAACCAACCTTCCGGTGCCCACTGCACAGGAGAAGCACCTTGTCTGGCATTGTAAACTTGGGTATACTCTATGTGCAGATCATTGTCTCTGGGGGAACCTGCTACTGTTGTTCAGCTACATGAACATGTCAAATTTCTTTCTACACATTTATGTTTATACCTATAGACAAATGCTGCTGTTAGCTTTGATTAGAGAGAGACTTTTTTTCTTGCAAATAGTATGTTCAGTAATAAGCAGCGCACCCATATTATCCTCTATATGACGAAGAATACATTGTAGAATAGGAAACAAAAGAATGCAATCACCCAGAGATGGGCTGTGAAACACCATCTTCTGGGCATGACATAAATATTGTAATCATGAAGACAGAGACATCTTGTTTATCTGGACTAAGTGTACACACAACTAGCTCTCTGAATAGTCATGGAATGGTAGGAACTCATGTTACCCAATCCTTCTTGGAGGACGATTGGGTTATGATAAATTCTGACAGAGGGAAAGTCACTTTCTTCAACTGTGTACCCTTTGGTGATCTCTCCACACTCCAACAAACAGCTCCACAGCCATACTTATAAGGAGACCCCTGATGAAACTCACTGGGTAACAAAATAAAACAGAAAGACATGAATGTGAGATAGGAAAGAGGGAATGTATATGGAGTGGGAGAGGGATTAGAGAGGTTGGGTTGAGAGCAATCAGAGTGCATTAATATATGTATGAAATTACCAAAGAATAAAATGTAACAAAAATTACTAATAAGTGAAGGTTTTAAAGACTCTAATGCTTACATAATTCACATAATTTGATAGTATTTTATGATTTTATGCAGTTCTTCCATCATATATAAGTAGTTCTTGAAGTCCATATTGTGCAAACTGCATATTAATTGGAAAATCATAGTGATTGCAGAACTGAACAGGTTATAACAGTTACGCACAAAGCAGCCATTGTTATTTGTTAACGAGTTCTGAGCTCAAACAGAGAAAACACCACTTATGTTTGTCTTTTTCAGCAAATTTCCCTTTTCCTCTTGTGATTTTTACAGACATTCATACTGCTGAAACAAGAATTCTGCACAGTGCAAGAATGTAGTTCCCTTTCTAAACACAAGTCTAAAACAAAACATTCCTCACTTTAAGTGAAAGAAAGGACAGTTAAGAAAAATGCAGTTTGGAAATGATATGAATTTGGTTATGTTTTGTCCCCATGAATGGAATGCTTCATAAATATGGATGGCTTGGACAATGTCAACAAAACATGTATGTCACAAATGATGTATATCACTGTGGCTTACTAGGAATCAATAGCAGTTGGAAAAATCTGCCATTGAACCACCAGAAACAGAGTGGTGCTTGAACATCAATGCATTGACCCTGATTCCAAAAGGCAGGGATGCGAGATTTGACAGGTTGAGCTGGGACACTGAAACTGTTGTTCATGTGCTGCCTGGAATGAGATTCTGGGGTGAGATCAATAAAGCCTCAAACACTCCTGGGGCCAACTCCTTTATGAAGAGAACTACTGAGGCTGGCAAGATGGCTCAGCAAGTAAAGTACCCAATGGCAAACCTGGTGTTCTGAGTTCTATCTCTGGATGACCACTTGGTGGAAGAAAAATAACCATCTTCTGAAAGTTGTCCTCTGATATCCATCAGTGTGCCCACTATGGTATGTATTCTATCTATCTATCTATCTATCTATCTATCTATCTATCTATCTATCTGTCTGTCTGTCTGTCTGTCTGTCTGTCTGTCTGTCTGTCTGTCTGTCTGTCTGTCTGTCTGTCTTTCTGTCTGTCTATCAATCATCTATCTATCTTTCTGTCCATGTGTCTATCCATAATTTCTTTTCTCTTCTCTTTCTTTGTCTCTCAAATAATAAATAAATAAATATTCTAGAAAGATAATTGCTGTTGTTCTCAATAATTTAATGAATAATTAGAGTCTTGGCATGTTTGAGATATAACCCTGGAAGATATGGACTAGAATCAGGCATGCTTTTCTCAGAAAAATATTTTCAAATGAGTGATCAAGCAATGCGGCAAACAAAAAATTTCTACGTGACATATACTGGTGGTTTTCATGAACACACCTTCATAGTAACTCAACAAATTCTTATTGAGTGTATATCATGTTTTAAGCAGTTGAATGACTCCTATTCCTGGATTTGGGGATGAATATCAAGATTGTGTTTAAGATGCTACTGAAAGATCATTTCACATTTCAAATCTGTTATATTCTTTTATGAATTCTGGCAAACTATAGTGGTCTCCAGGCTTCGTAACACCTGATAGACAAATGTCCAAGAAAATACTCCCTTTTTATTCTGCTCTTAAAAATTCTAAGTTAACTTGCCCAATAAAAATGCTGGAATTTCATTCTGTTAGAAACTATTAATTATCTTTCCCCTGCTTGGATTGTGTGCTTTGAAATTTTTTTGTGTCAGTTTTGCTTAAAATATTCAAACTCATCTTTCTAAAGAACTGATTATAGCAGTGTTTGGAGCTAAGAGAGCGAGTCATTATTATTTGGTGGGCATTTAGAAAGACATTACTTTTTTTAAAATTTTTTTTATTTATTCAATTGTGTGTGTGTGCGTATGTATGTGTGCGTGCGTGTGTGTCTGTGTGTGTAGACATTACTTTTATTGGTTTATGCTTATCTTGTATAGGACATAAAATTTTTACTTACCAGACTTCCAGATTAAAGTATCACTGAACTGACATACTTACAGTCACTTTATATTTGACACAAGTATCAAACATATACTGGGAGAAAAGGCAGCATTTTCAAAAATAGTGCTGATAAAGTTATATATCTAATTATAGAAGTTATATATCTAATTATAGAAGCAATGAAAATTAGCCATTACCTTTCACCTTGTACAAAAATTAGCTTCAAATAGATTAATGGTATTAAACCTGAAATTCTGAAATTTCTTTTTTTAAATTTTTTTATTATTTATTATTCAATTGTGCGTGTATGCACATGTGTGTATGTACGTGTGTGTATGTGTGTGTGTATGTGTGTGTGTGTATGTGTGTGTGTGTGTGTAGAACCACGGGTGAATTCGAGAATCACCATGGAACCTCCACTTCCTCCTTGTTTACTCTGCCCCGGGATTCACAGGCTCTGCCCTACCAGAACCAGAAACGCAGGCCGCCCCCGTTTCTGCCCGGCATCTATACGTGGGGTTTAGGATCCGAACTCAGTACCTTCTGCCTGCAAGGCAGAGACTTAACCCCTCTCCAGCCACCTCTCCAACCTCCAATTCTGAAATTTCTTGAAGAAAGAATCTAGAACACACTTGAACTGTTTGGCATAGATGAAGACAGCCTGACAGGACCCCATTTGTACAAGGAATAAGATGAACAATCAATAAATGAGAATTCATGAAATTTAAAACTTCTGTTTGGCAAAAGAAACTGTTAATTGTGCAAAAAAGCAATCCACAGAATGGGAAAAAAATCTTTACTATGTATCTGACAGAGTATTAAATCTGCAGGTTACACAAAAATGCAAAAAATTAAACAATCTAATTAGGAAAAGAGGTTTTGGAACTAGAAAGAGACTTTTCATGAGGAGAGACTGAATGTTGAAGAAATATCTTAGAAAGTGTACAACTTTCTTGGCAATCAGGGAAATGCACATTAAAGCTAGTCTGATCTTACACTAAACAGAACAGTTAGGCTCAAGACCACAAACAAGAATGAATGATGACGAGGATATGGAGAAAATGTAGTATTTATTCATCGTTGGTGGGAATAAAAACTGGTACAGCTACTTTGGAAGTCAGCATTGAGATTCCTCAGTAAGCTAAAAAATGTAACTACCATATGACTCAATGGTACAACTCTTTTGAATATTCTCAAACGATTCTACATCCTATTACAGAAAGACTTTGCATCCATGTTTATAGCTGTTCTATTTGCGATAGCTATGCCTTATGTGTCTATCAACGGAGGATTGGGTAATAAAAATGTGGTGGATATGCACAATGGAATACTATTGAGCCATCAAGAATGAAATTATGAAATTCTTGGATAAGTGGCTAGAACTGGAAAATATAATGAGTTATGTGAGACAGAAAAAAACAAGTGCTTTGTGATATCTCTTGTAGAATAAGTACAGCATTGAATCTGATGTACTTAATTTGGTATTCCTGGAATAGTAATAAAACCATTAATCAAGGAGGGAGGAATGTGGAAAGGTCACAGGGAGCTAGGCAGGAAGTGGAATAATGGGGGAAAACGGTTATAAAAGGGGAGATGGTGAGTAGGAAGGGCTGAAGGAGTATCAAATACAATTAAGATTACAAGATGCAGCCAGATAGAAAATGCCTATATTATGAGTATATAAAAATTGTTTTATAAAAGAGGACAGATACTCTGTAGAGGAAAATACAGAGAATGAGCAAGATACAAGTTGTTTATTATAGAAAATCACAACTGGCCAAAATTGCTGAACTTCAGACATCTCATACATAAACAGAATATCTAAACCATTTCTCATCCTAGAGTTCAAAGAACATTATGGAAAATGGAATGGTAAGATTGTAAAAGACTGAGGGGGAGCAGGGATATGGCCACATATTATCATCTGGACATTACAGGCCTATTGCATCTATGAATTCACTGCAACTATATATAGACAAAGAAGATCTACACAGCATTTATATTTTATACTTTTCACTAAGGAAAGGGAAAGATCTCAAAAGGCTCATATCTTCCTGGGAGACTGATGAGAGTTAATGCTGATCTGGTGGGAAAGGAAGATGCTTTCTTCATTGGTATTCTCGCTGAAATATGATTCACCTTTTAGTAAGTACTCAGGCACATGCTATCAATGGCAAGCCAGATGAAACTCAGTGGTCAATGTCACAATTACTCTTTCTGCTGTTGTGAGACAACATTCAGACTCAGACAACTTAAGAAGAGGAAGGTGAGATTTATTTGACTTATGGTTCCAGAGGGCATATGGAAAAGCATGTCAGTGACAGAAGCTGGATGAGACCTAAGTTACTGAAGACAAGTGCCAACATAGGTCAAAATTTCAAAGTTCAAAACCTCCTATAAAATCAAAAGACAAATTACTTATTTTCAACATAGAATAGCATAGAGTATGCACTTCCAGTTGCTAACGTAGGAATGGCGATGAATCAAAATTCAAAATCTTGAAGCTCTAATTTCAGAATATGTATAATGTGTTGAAATAATCTCAGTTTCCAAACGGCTTTGTTTCCAGCCCAGCTCAGCTGCTTGCAGAACATATCACTGACTTGTGCTGCCTCCTCCAATGGTACATAGTTCTCTATGGAAGATGTTCCATATTGGTTCTGGCAGTTCTAACATCTTCACAACTCAACTGGCAACCCAGGCTTCAACTACACAACAAAAAATGCTCTAACTGGGCCTCTCTGGAGCTTTTCCAATCCTACAATGCACTGACTGTATCCAGCCATTCTCTGAAGCCTTGGAGGAGAAATCCATGTTCTTCTCACCCTTGTATGGTTAAAGCCTCTAAAACAAGGACCACATGGATAATTTTCCAAGTTCTGCAATAGCCTTAGGTTGGAGACTGTGTCCTTGGCTTCCTGCAGAATTCTGTCCTGGGAAGCCTGCAAATGTGGCCTTCTAAGAGCGACTCTTTTGTTGGTAGCATTTTATGTGCACAGTAAAGTGCTGGAAGCAGTTTGTTTTGGCAGATCCCTGGGCAGTCTGGCATGCCATGTCACTCCCTTGGCCTCTTTTTGCAACTTCCCTTGAGTCACAGTTGGCTTACAATCTTAGTGATGACACTGAGAACACTCTTTCTTGAGTTTTTTCTTTCTGAGGAACAGGCAATTCCCTTGTCTCTCTGACCTTTAGCAATTTGCTTCCAAAATATTTACATCCTTATGAGTGGGAGTCTTCTTTAAGGATCTTGCCCTCAGGATACAGAATCTGCTATTTTCCAAATGAAAATCAGACTTTGGTTTATTAATGGTGTTAATCTCTATAGTTATACCCGCCTTTTGCTGTCTGCATTCTTTTTAAACTTTTCCTCACATTTTCATCATAAATGTATAATTTTTGTTTCTTTATGTCTGATTTCATCAAAACTATGAACAAGAATGCCAAAAAGTAGCTATGAAGACTAACTTGTCTTGAAATTTCTTCTGACAGACAGTTGAATTTATTTTTAGGAAAACATTCAGGATGTGGGCAAGTTTTGGCTAAACTCTTTGTAAAAACAACACTCCTTTTGCCCCTAGTTCCCAAAGAGTGTCAACTGTTCTTTGTATAGTCATGAACTAGGCTTCCACTGTGTGTGTTCTTCTCAGTCCTGTTCTCCTTCAAGCTCTCACAAGAATGGACCTTAGGTCCCATTTCTAAGACACAAAGGCTTTCCTAGTCAAAAATTCCAACGTTTTCACAACAAATAGTTCCAAAGGCACACAAGCTGCAGCACAACAATGAAAATACCTTTCTACTTCTCAGTACCAAATTCTCTCAGTTTTTCCAGCTTTTTCCAGTTTTACTTTCTGAAACCAGATACTCCCAGTCTCACAGCAGCACCCCACTTCTTGGTACCAATTTCTCTTGGATTTACTCTTTCTGTTGCTTTGACAATATTTGTACAATCATTTTAGGGGAGAAAAAGAATATTTTATTTATTTATTTATTTATTTATTTATTTATTTATTTATTTATTCATTCATTCATTCATTTATTTTCCAAAGGTGAAATGCAGAGAGCAATGCAAGTGACAGAAGCTTGAGGAGGCTCAGAGTACTGCATACATCCTGATGAATGCCAATGGAGTCAGCAGCATACTACATGAAAGGATGGGTGGTGGAATCAAGGCTGGACTATCCAAACTTGAGCACTGCCCCCTGTGATGTGCCTTCCTCCAGCAAGGTTCCACCTCCTAAAGGTTCCGTTACCTCCCCAGATGTTAATACCAGTTAATAGTGCATATATATGTGTCTGTGGGGGGCAACTCACACTTAAATCATGGCAGTCACACATGAAAAGGCATAAAAATAGAAGAGAGACTGGTAGGAAAGAAGAAGGGCTATAATGGGAAATAGAGAGTAGGATTAGGGATTAAGGTATATAGAATCTCATAAATTCAGTATATTCCCCTAAGAAACAGCTAAAGAATTAAAACATCTGAAAAATACATTAAATTTTATTCTAACCAGTAGCCTTGGATGGCTTTAATATAGAGCAATGAACAGATGCTGTCAAGCACTTCTTGTATTTCTTGTGTTTGGGATGGCATGAATGACAGGTATACATGACACCAGTGTAGAAGGAAGGTGACTTACTAAGAGTATATGACAATGATTGATGCATAGTGGCATGAAGGAGTAATGGGGGATTTGTGAATGGCCATCAGTCTATCTGCCTAACTTATTGGAGGAGCAGAGAGGTCAAAAAAGGCTGACAGAAAAGGAAGGTTTTTTTTCTCTGAATTGCATAGTTTTGTATTTTACTCACAAATGACATTTATGTTCCGTACTGCTTCTGTAACCATCTTTATACATTCCTTAGTCTCCTTTTGTCCTGGACTTAATGTTTCCATTTGTGATTGCTCACCATGTCAAAAATTTTTCATACTCTATTTTCATAGCCTTATATCAATGAAATACAGGTATGAACTTGACAATTAGTATCTGAGTCTTTGGGTACATATATGAAGAATTTGTCATTCAGGCAAGCCTTCAGCAAGCCTGTAGTAGACTGCGTAATTGCTGTGGGAAGACTCTGCCTTTTGCAGATGGGACCACTACTTGGGAAGGTGGATAAGATGCAGGGGGCTAATTCACTGTTCCATCATACTTTGGCATGTTCAGACGCAGGCATTCTGATGAGCAAGAAAAGGTTCCAATATTTTAGGGATTTCTATGAATATAAGGGGCCATCCCCCTCTGCTCCTCATAATGGTATGAACTTATAAATTGGAAACAAAATCATAAGAAGAAAAAAAACTTCCTTATTCCCTTAAGCTGTCTAGCTACTTATTTGTCATTTACCATGAAGAGATATTGGAATACATTGCACAGTATATGGGCTTACATATTTGTTCTAAAAAACAGCATAGTTTTATAAAAGAATCATTGATTCACTAATTGAATTAAAACATCTATGTCCTTTTCTTAGAAATCAGCATTCTAAACTATATTCTTTCATTTATTCCTTTTAATCATTTCCAAGAAATATCCAAATTTACTCAATCTCAGGTTAAAGACAGTAGTCAGAGACTACATTCATTTTTGCCCACCATGAAATATAGAGTAAGTCCTATGTTTAAAAAAGGCTGACATTTTGAATATAGAATGTATTATGAAGCAGACAGTGCAATGAATCAACTATTTTTATTAAACTTTAGAATTGACAGACAAGAGAAATGCAAACCAAAGGTGGACAATATCTGTCAAGAGGAACAAATGTATATACAGGCAAACTTAAATGAATTAAGTTCTTTTTTTTAAATTTTTTATTATTATTATTTATTCAACTGTGGGCATGTGCGTGTGTATGTGCGCGCGCGTGTGTGTCTGTGTGTGTGTGTGTGTGTGTGTGTAGAACCACGGACGAATTTGCGAACCACCATGGACGCCTCCACCTCCTTCTGCCCGGGGATTCACAGGCTCCGCCCTACCAGGACCAGAAGCGCAGACCGTCCCCGCTTCCGCCTGACGTCTATGCGTGGGATCTGGGATCCGAACTCAGGACCTTCCGCCTGCAAGGCGGAGGCTTAACCCCTGAGCCACCTCTCCAGCCCATGAATTAAGTTCTTTATACAATGAAGAAAAACTATCGTTTTTTTTTTTTTTTGAGACTTTAACATTTTTTATTATCTCTGCTCATACAAAATAGACACACAGATCAATGGATAAGGCTTGAAGACCCAGATATAAGCCCACAAAACTACAGCCATTTGGTCTTTGACAAAAGGACCCAAAAAATCCAATGGAAAAAGAACAGTATCTTCAACGAATGGTGCTGGCAAAACTGGATCTCCACATGTAAAAGATTAAAACTGGACCCGTACTTGTCACCTTGTACAAGACTTAATTCCAAATGGATCAAGGACCTTGATTTAAGGCCAGAGTCTATAAAAACCATAGTTGAAAGAGTAGGGAATTCCCTCGAGCTGATTGGGCTAGGCCAACAGTTCCTAAACAGACATCCAATGGCAAAGTCACTGCTACCAACTCTCAACAGTTGGGATCTTGTGGAACTAAAGTGCTTCTGTTCAGATAAAGAGATTGTAACACGAGCTCAAAGGCAACTAAAAGAATGGGAGAAAATCTTCACTAACCATATATCTGATAGAGCTCTATTATCCAGAGTGCACAAAGAACTTAGAAAACTAAACACCAAGGAAACAAATGGGCCAATTAAAAAACGGGCCCTGGAACTTAAAAGAAACTTTACTAGGGATGGAATTAAAATGTCTAACAAATATCTGAAAAAATGCTACACGTCCTTAGCCATCAGGGAAATGCAAATCAAAACTTCCCTGAGAACTATCGTTTTTAAAAAATAATTTTAATTATTTTATGAGAGAGAGAAAGGAGAAAGAGAGAGATAGAGAGAGAGAGAGAGCGAGAGCTGGCATATGACTTGCAATGGCATGTATGCGTAGATCAAATTTCTGAAGTTTTCTCCCTGTACCTCGTGGGCTCCAAGAAATCTGCATAGGTTACCCAGGTCACTAAACTATCTCATTGACTCAGCCTGTCATTAGTTTTGAGCTGCTGAAGCTAACAGAGCCATTTTATGATTCTTACTCATGGCAAGGACATTGAAAGTATGGGTGAAGAGTTGTTATATCAGGTAAGAGTTTTTGAGTTAAGGATGCCTTTCACCTTGAGATATCACACTCATTAAGTAGCCCACTCAAAATATCTTCAAACATTGGACAGAGATTGAATTGGGCACACTCATGCAAAGGAACAATAAATGCTTAATGGCTTCCATGTCAAGTTTCATATATTTATTTAAAATGCAAGAGCTAAACAGCAAAACAATCACGCCAAAACAACAGATTTCCTAAGTGACATAGAGTCTATACATTGCTAAATGGCATCACAGTGAAAATCAGTGAAGAACATTTCTACTTTTTGAGACTTTTCTTGTATAACATTTAGAGACACAATTTAGAGACAAAAATTCTGTATTTGTACTTTCATGAAAATTGTTTAATATAGTGCTATTATTTACATGTTGATGGATCTCGTCCATTTAAATCCAATTGAAAATTGTGCCATAGATTAGATAATCTGTTATACTATACATCGTAAAATATATTTTATTCTGTGGAGTAGTAAAGAACTGTATTATAATTCTTTATTACTCCACAGAATTGTATGTATAATATAATATATAATATATAATAATATATATTTGGATTTTAACCTTCTTACTTCATAATCTTCAAAGAGTATGATAACAGATTTGATGAATCACCTGTTCATGAGCAGTCACACATCAATATATCTACAAAATACCTTGGTACAGACAAGCTGTTTACAGTAAAATGGCAAAATCTCTATCTTAGACCTCAGATGCTACCTATTGATATTTTTAATTCTCAAATGTGGAACAAATTGTCTGCTGGGAAAATATGTGGCCCAAAATTTTGCCTGTTAGTTGAAGGATGTTAGGCCAGATATAGAGGTGAATATTAAAGGGACTAAAGATGAGGTATTGATAATTTTTGTTTTAATTGCAACATTCCAATTCTCTTCAATTGTTTAATGTCAAATGAGCTTAATGATCTGTAGAGTCTTCAGCTTAGCATAAATTCTTTCAAGAAAATTTAATTCCTAAGCAACATCTTAAAAATTATTCTTAAATATGTGAAATGCAAACTTCTTTATAGTACTAAACTTCATGGTATCTCTTTTTTCAACATTTTTAATTTCTATGAAATTTAAATTATATCTCTGGTTTACTATATTTATTTAATTGTGCATGTGTGCATGTGTGCGTGCGTGCGTGCGTGTGTGTGTGTGTGTGTGTGTGTGTGTGTGTGTGTGTGTGTACAACCATGGACGAATTCAGGAACCACAATGGACGCGTTCACCTCCTCCTTGTTTACTCTGCCCCAGGATTCACAGGCTCTGCCCTACCAGGGCCAGAAAAACAGGGCGCCTCCGCTTCCACCCGGTGTCTATACGTGAGGTCTAGGATCCGAACTCAAGACCTGCCTGCAAGGCAGAGGCTTAACCTCTGAGCCACCTCTCCAGCCTTTGGTTTACTATATTTATATGTTTTATATTTGTGCTATGACACAAATTTGAAGAAAGCTATTTCAGTAGCTTTTTACCAAGATTTTGCATTTGGAGAGGTTGGACTTTTATCCTAAGAATAATTGAAAGACTGTAACATTTTAAAGAGAAAATAAACCCTGCATCATTATATTTACCATTAAAATAGAAAGTAATTCCAATCCAAAGAAGTTTAAATAAATAGTAATTGTTGAAATTCTTGAAATTGAAAGAATCAGAAAACAAATATACAATCACTTTGGATCACAAGTATCACTAACTTTCCCTCTGATACCAAGTAACAAAAAGTTGAGAACTATATATTCTGCTCTTAGGAATGGATGCTCATATCATAGTCTCTAAAGAGCAGTACTTATTATCAGATAGCAAGCACCAGCACTATTCTGCTTCTAATGGCTTTCAGAAAAGTCATTGTAATTCTGAAAGTCAAGTTTTAGCTGAGGGGATAACTTTGTTATTTGGCACTCAGGGGCAAGAAGGCAGTTGAGGTATAAGAGAACCAGGGCAACTGTGTCCCTAAAAGCATGCCAAGGTCATCAAAATGAGTGTTGAACTGTTCTTTAAGCTAATTAAGATCATTATGAGCATCCGCTGAGACACCCTTTACATCAACCATATTACTCCTGTACTTCTGTTCATCATCCAAGCTGCTTGTTGCATCAGGACTCATCCAGTGACTTACTGACCTGCCATTTTGTAGGAACTTCACATAGCACCACACACAATATATTTTACATTGCTGCCTGAATCCTTTCAACAGCAACACCTGATTCTAAAGTAAATATTGCTAATCTCAGCAACAACCTTTCCTGTCATCTTATGTGAGCTGCCTATGAATTTGCCTAGGATCTTCCTCTGAATCACTATTCTCTTCCTCATCTAGAGTCAGTGAATATCCATGGTTTCATTAACTACAAATGCTACAACTTCAGAACCGAAGATTAGGATTCCCCAGAGTTAAGTTGAATCCCTAATAAAGTCATAATTGGGAGGCTTAGAATGAGATGCTAATATACCCCCATACTTGTAAATTGTTTCAGAGGCCATACTCGCACTCATTTTTCTTAGAAAAATTTAATCTTTCTAACACATACCAGTGTCAATGAATATAAATTGTGTTATGATAAATATGGGATTATGCTATGTGATGTTACT
Organism: Typhlomys cinereus; assembly: GCA_023101885.1. Taxonomy (NCBI): domain Eukaryota; kingdom Metazoa; phylum Chordata; class Mammalia; order Rodentia; family Platacanthomyidae; genus Typhlomys; species Typhlomys cinereus. The sequence continues at coordinate 1,584,836 of JALPQD010000122.1, read as the reverse complement.
TTTCTGTTTATGGTTTTAGAATTTTGCTTCTTCAACAGCTTTTGTAAAGTATCCTCTTATTTTAACTTTAATTGGAAGCAATAAAGTTACATAAAATACATGAGTAAATATGGGATTATTACTGATATACTGTCTGTAGCAGTTACTCTACATGTTTTGGATCCAATCATGACAAATTAGCTTAAAGGAATAAGGGATTTATTCTCCCTTATGATAGTCTGGTTATGGTTCCTTGTCAAGCTTGGCAGGAGAGCCCACACCAACACCATGTGCCAAGGATATTGTCCACACTATATCCACAAAAGAGTTGAGAGAGGGATAATCCTTACTTTCCAGATAGCATTTCTGGTGAAGTATACATAAGTTTGCCAACTGTCTCAACCAACTCCCTCCATTTTATTCACATGCCTAGGGACTAGTCCCACTTACCATGGAGTTGGACTTCCCCATAGCTAGATAATCTCTTGCAGGTTCTCTCTGGGCTTAACTGTTTTGTTTGTTTCTTTAAATTGTTTTTTTTTATTTTAGCCTTTTGAGTGAGCATATAAAGATAGTTCATTTTTTTCTACTTTTACAAGCATATTGGGTATGCATCCTAGCTTCCCTCACTACTCCCTCCCCTCCTTTCCCTTCACCATCCTCTCCCACTCCCTCCCATCTTTTGCCTATGTGCTTTTATGGATCCTGGGCTCATTTTGACCTGTCGTCTACTGTGGGAACTCAGATCTACGTGGTATATCAACTTACCCCTCTTCATGCCATCCCACTAATATGTGCATTTTTCTATACTCATAGCTTTAGATTCAAAGGTTTTCACTGTAAGTGCCCATTCTCTGGGTATAATAACAGCTATCAACAGAGCAGTTTGTTGTACTGTCTTCTTACCTACAGGTTTATTGGATGTCTTCCCTGTTGATTTTTTCCTTATCCTTTTCTTTTTCATAGGTTCTTGTTTTAGTTTATAGAAACAGGTACTGTACTGTTATGACAAATGGATATTTTATCCAATCAGAACTGTTAATTCTCTACAAATGTGCCCAGACTCCAAGTCCTCAACTGTCAAATTGACATCTGTATCTAACTATGGCATTCTCTAAATGTTGAGGTTTATTGAAAAAGATCTATGGTTCACTGAAGAACAATCCCAAGATGCATTTGATGCAAAATGTTTGTAACACAAAACTTCATAGTCACTTATAGTTTCCAAGCCTTTGGTCTTAGCTAGGCCAACTGAATGGTACACGCAATATAATGGTGCTTGTGCACACGGGACTAAGAGCGGTACCAGTGGCACATCTTCCTATCTTTTGGTTCTTCATCACGTATTCTTTCTTTGAATAATATGATAACATCCGTCCAAGTAAAAGCCCCACTTAACTGTTTGCCGACTATTACACTGAACATCCCTATAGCAGACCTCTGAAACAATACAGAAGTATTTTTTTCACTTCCTTCAGTAAACAGTGCATCTTCCAAATATCCTGCTTTCCAATTCTATTGTGAAATTTTCAAGTCTCATGCGGTCTTCATGTGTTATAAGTTTGAGATTTAGTGATCTATAATTTTATCTGGAAGAGAGAAAACATAAAACTGGAGACACAGCAACCTGTAGGATAATGATGTGTGTTTACATGGGAGGTTGAATAATAAGTGTAGTGTAAGCAAAATGTTTGTGTGTGATTCCAATGTGTATTCTTTACACTGAACACTAAAACACTCTAGGAACCAGTACGCTCACAATCACATGGAGTTATTTTAAAACGCAGAATCCTAGCTCCATTATGGATGACTGAACCAGTCTATTTCACAATATCATCCAAATGTTCATGTGCAGATTAGATTGATAGACAATTCTAGATCTCCATATTTTGCTGTTTGGGCAGGAAAATTGCCTATTGTGCTTGTAGATGTCTACCCCCAGGGTCCACTCTAAAGTAGTTAAAGCAACAGAGGCTACAGCACATTATGCGTTTTATACATATATATATAGTGTTCCATACCAGGTAATTTCAATATGTGGCCAAAACCAAAAAATTTTTTCCTTACATAAAGTAGTATAAAGTAGCCTTCCAGCTTCATTATTTATAAAAGTAGTCAGTTGCACATGCTTATATGTGACAATAGGACATAATTACTTTCAAATCCCCTTTTAATGTATATTTAAAACTTGTCCATTTTCTATTGAGAAAAAAAACAATTCATCAGAATATATTTCTGGGATTGCCAATACTCGGTCCTTAAAAGCTTCATTCTAGGCTGGCCGCACAAAAAATATAAAACTAAGATGATCTTACTCTTTTTCAGCTCATACCCTGAATTACTTCAACTATATTGGCAGCTTCAGACAATTAAGTCTAACTATAGAATATAATCAGGTTTTAAACAGTTGAATGCAATTATTTCTTACCACCCATTGTAGCTCAATGAAGATATGACGTAGTTTCTAAAATATCTGGCAACTCTGTGACTGATTTGCTTTTAAATTCTTTGCCTGCATGGTCACCTTTCCTTTTACTTAGCAAGTGCATTAATAAGTGCATTTAAAGAAGGAGCTGGTCTCTCAGAGGTGAGTTTCTTTTAAAAATCTTTTAATCAAGATCGCTCTAATTTCTTTCATTTTGCTTTCTTGAGTGAACATTTATGGAGAAAGGCCATTCACAACCTTGGCAGAGAGGAACATAACTGCTGTAAGGGTTGGATAGCAAGACGCAAACCGCCCTTCCTGAAGCAAGGAAACACCGGGGAGCTCCTGTGGATCCGGGCAGCACATCTGCGATTGTACTTCTCCCCACCTGGTCTGCCTGGCACAATAACGTGTTTAGTTGGCAGGGACTGCTTTTAGTTACAATAATGGATTAAAAGTTAATTGAGATGTTGAATGGCTCAGATAATGGTACTTTTAGAACAATATAGATAATCTGAGTCCTGCTCATCCTGGCGTTGCCCCCGCTCCTTCCTTTGCCCTCTTGGACCCTCTGCGTTTATCAAAGGTCAGCTTCTTTCACATTAGTTTTTCGAAATCAGAATTTAATGAAGCCACTAACATGAAGGTGAACAGTTGATCTATCGATGAGCATAAGGAAACTGAAAAGCCAAAATAGCTTCGCCACCCATCCACTGACCTTGTAAGTCCAGATTGTCGGTGGAAAAACCAGTTTCCTCTCCTTTTTCGGGTTCCCTCTCTCCCTCCCTCCTTCCGTCCTTCTTTCCCTCCCTCCCCATCCTTCCTCCTTCCCTCCTCCATTTCTCTCTCGTTTCCAATGCTGGTGTTCCTATATAGAATAGAGCTTTTTAAAGATGAAAAGAAAATTTGAAAGTAGTGTATTCGGTTTCGTTTTCTGATTCTAGATATTATGCAGTATATGGTATTCTGAATTGTTTTTTAACATTGTGCTTTAATCTAGAAGATCGAACCCTTTAGGTTGGGTCATCTTTTAGCGGTGTGAGATCAATGGAGAGCAAGGAGTTATCTGAAAGAACTGTAATATTTAAGGCTTGGTAGTTTGAACATGCTTCCTTACTAATTCCATGGAGATAGTGTAAAGTTAAGAAAAAGACTACTATCTTAACATCTGTAATGAAGCATTTTCTTTTAAATTGGACATACATTAACGGATTTTTAAAGTTGGTATCCACTAAGAAATACCCACCTTTAAGTTTTCATTTCCATTTTAATCCCTCAGAAAATGAATCTCACGTGACTACGGTTTTAATAAAACCTTTTTGTTTTCTCTCTCTGTTTGCCTGCTTTGGAGAAAATGTCTCAGTCTCAGTGGCAAGGAAAGCCTGTTGAAAAATGCTGAAGTCCCACGGCTCAAAAGTCAGGATAGCGCTGGAATAATACTATGTACTGAGATGTGATTCATGTGCACTTTGCTAGAAATAAGCTCAAAACTGTATGCAACCATATATCTTCCAAGATTAATTGTCAATAATTTCATTAGAAATATAATCAAATACTTAATATATTTGTGTACTGACTATGCTACTTTCTCTTTCATGTCAAAATACTGTAACCTTAGAAGAAAACATGGAAGACAATGAAAATGTAAGGCAAAGGAAAATTTGCGCAGATTTTTGCATTAGCAGTTGAATCAGTTGTATTAGTGACAAACAACTAACAGGATTCTCGTTTCATTTTCAACAATTTGCAGCACTTATTTGCACATTTGTATCATACAGTTGTTCTATAGCCTTGTAGATTGTACATTTTTATATACAAATAGTAACTAATAGCACTTGAGAAGGTGGAAAAACTGGCCAGTTTGTTTTTATACGTGACTATGAAGTAACATTTCTTTTTTGCTAACACTAGGGACCTGGTGAAAAAAGTAATTTGACTTGATGCTCTTCTGCAGCTTGATGACAGAGCTGGAGGGCTGATATTTGAATTTTGACTTCATCATCCAGAAAGATAGACGACTTTCGGTGGGGCAGTTTGGTCTAGGATAATACAAAGACTAATTTCTCAGGCTAGTTATCAGGCTCAGAAGGTCAGAAGGTGACCCACCTCCACGGAAGAATGAAGATCACCAATTCCAGGTCCTATCAGGGTGATAGCTGTCAACCTTTCCTTTCCCAGCCTTCAAATCACAAGGACACAAATGGCTGCTTTTATTGCAAGTGGGTGTGACCTGTAAGGATTTCAGGTGCCCTAACTCTAGCAAGCTGATCTTTTGTCTCAGAGTCCAGCGCTAACTTAGGAGAAACTTCCATGAACAACACTAGCTTTAGTAATGTGTGCTCAGAGACATGAAAAAGGTCTCATCTTGAGTCCAGGTCAACCTATCTCAGCAATGAACACCGATAGTTGTATGGGAAGTGGTCAGGTGCTGATATGTCAAAGGGTGACCACACAAGGCAATCCTAGGGCTGGAGTGATGGCTCAGGGGTTAAGACTCTGTCTCCCAAGTAGAAAGTCCATAGTTTATGGAAGATACCAGGTTTTAAAAAAAAGCCTGGAGGAAAAGGGTGCAGCATGTACTTTTGGCCCTGCTGGGAGGAGTCCTGGAGCCAAGCAGAAGGATGATTCTCAAAGACAGCATCGGTCCACCACAGGGACCCCAACAGTACCCTCTGACACACAGACACACACATACACAACACACACACACACACATACACACACACACACTCAATATAGTAAATACACAAAACGTTTTTTCCAAAGGCAAATCAGGCTGAAAGCTGTAACCATATATAAATGGTTCTGCTGTTCCAACTGCTGAGCCCTCACACAGTCAAACAGAAGTTGTGTTCCGTGGAAGTTATTTTTCAGCTCTGGGGTGGTAGCCTGAACCTGGGAGAAGAACTCCAATTAGCTAGAAGGAAAGGAGTGTGGGTGTGTCTGATTGGGTGAAATTGAGAGAACTGGCCCTCTGTGTGGGCTATACCAATCCAGGCCTGGATGGAGGCAGGAAGTCCCACCCTAAGTGGGGGTGCTGTTCTATCTCAGACAGTATAAAGCCAGGCTGTCACCCTTGGGCCCACAGTTGTTCTCCAGCTGTCTTCCCTGACGAAGTGGTTGGCTCCTGGGGAAAAGAGGGTTTGTGGCTCCAGAGAGAGAGCGGCAGCTTCCTTGCACCTCAGAGTGTGGACATCGGGCCTCATCTGGACTGAGCAGTGGGCTGGCCACAGCCAGGCAAAGGTGGACTTGTGACCTTGCAGGGCACCGAACTGAGCATATGGGAGGGGTGTCACTGCAGCGCCAGAGTGGCATGAGGGAAGCTTAGAGCAAATTGGGGAGTACTTCCCCAATGCTTTGTAAACCACATTTCATTTACACAGCCTTTTATCTTTGGTTAGGAGATGACCTCTCCCATGGCAATGGGGATGGAGCCAAGGGTTGTGCAGAAATGGCAAAAGCGGGAGCTGGAGAGGTGGCTCAGGGGTGTAGGGTGAAGCTTATGAATTCCAGGGCAGAGTAAACAGGGAGGAGGTGGAGGGGGTCCGTGGTGGTTCACGAACTCGTCTGTGGATCTACACACACACACAAACACACACACACACACACACACCACACACACACACACACACACATACATACACACATGCGCACACATGCACAATTGAATAAATAATAAATAAAAAAATTAAAAAGAAAAGAAATGGCAAAAGAGAAAACAATAAAACATAATTCAGAACACCAGAACCCTACATGAATCACCTGGAACCAGACCAGCCAAATCTCTCCATTCTAAAGGTCAGGGAAACTATCTGAAAGAAGGTGGGGAACAAGAACATAAGAGCGTAAAGATGGGGAGGACCAACGATATGCAAGATACTCCACACAAGTTAGGGCCGCAGTAGCCAGAATCAGACTTTGCAGGGTCTTCTCAAGGACTGCCATATCAACGACCCCCCAAAGTCTAGCATGGATCATAGGCACTAGGATCCTGAGAGGCCAGGGATTAACAGTCAATAGTGTTCCCAAACCAAAGGGGAGCCTAAGAAAGGGCTCTGGGCAATGCCACTGAGTCCTTACACCTCGCTAGAGTGGAAGACTGAGAACGAAGATTGGTGTTCACACAAAAGGATGCTCCAGGGAATGGGAGGAGGGGAAGGGGGAGAAAATGGGAGAAGGGGGGGGCAAAGTCAAGGGAGGGGGGAGGGTACAAGGGGGGCTGGGGAGGGGTGGAGGGAGGGAGGGGACCCAGGTACCCATTAACCTTGTGTGATTGGGGAAAAATCAAAAAATATAATTAAAAGAATCAAAATGTCATCAAGCAGGACTCTGGATTTGTTTTGAACAGGAGTTTTTCCTGAGTCTCAACTGGATAACTTGACTTCACTTGGTTGAGTCCCACCCTGTAACAAGCTGGGGCAGATCCCGTCCTCCCATCCCCCCCTCATCCCACAGCAGCAAAGGAGCTGAGACAATGGTGAGAATGGTGAGATCAATACTCTTCAACTCCCCAGTTTTTTTCACTTTATGGGGGATTATTCCCAGAAGTGGAATAGCAGGGTCACATGGCATTTCAATCTTTAACTTTTTCAGAAATCATCAGAATGATCGCCAGAGTGGTGGTATAAGCCTGTATTTCCACCAGTAATGTAGGAGAGTTCCCTTCTCTCCATATTCTCTGCAGCATTTGGTGTTGTTTTATTGTGGATTTTTGCCATCCTGACAAAGGTAAGATGATATCTCAGGGATGTTTTGATTTGTAGTTCCCTGATGGCTAAGGATGTGGAGCATTTTTTACGATATTTATTAGACATTTCAATTTCATCCCCGGAAAAGTTTCCAGGTGCATTTTTACATTGGGCCATTTATCTCCTTGGCGTTTAGTTTTCTAAGTTCATTGTGCACTCTGGATAATAGAGCTCTAATAGATATGAGGTTAGTGAAGATTTTCTCCCATTTCTGTGGGTTGCCTTTTATCTCAACAGACGCTCTTGAATTTCATAAGATCCCATTTGTTGAGTGTTGATTTGAAGTGACTGTGCTATTGGATTTCTGTTTAGGAACTCTTGGCCTAGTCCAATCAGCTTGAGGGAGTTCCCTACCCTTTCAATGACAATTTGTATAGTCGCTGGACTAATATTGAACTCCTTGATCCATTTGGAATTGATTTTTGTGCATGGTGACAAGCATGGGTCGAGTTTTAAACTTCTGCATTTGGACATCCAGTTTTGCCAATACCATTTGTTGAAGATGCTGTTCTTTTACTATTGGATTTTTTGGGCCCCTTCGTCAAAGATCAAATGGCTGTAATTGTGTGGGCTTATATCTGGGTCTTCAACCCTTATCCATTGATCTGTCTGTCTATTTTGGAGCCAGTATCAGGCTCTTTTTATTATTATGGATTTATTTGTAGTATAGATTAAGCTTTGGTATGGTAAGATCTTCAGCATCCTTTTTGTTACTCAGGATTATTTTTGCTATCCTGGGTCTTCTGTGCTTCCATATGAATTTTGAGATTGTTTGGTCAACTTCTTTAAAGATTGCTTTGGATTTGATTTGTATAGCATTGAATCTGTATATTGCTTTTGGTAGGATGGTCATTTTCATGATATTGATTCTGCCAATCCAGGAGCATGGGATGTTTTTCTACTTTCTGGTGTTTTCTGTAATTTCTTTCTTCAGGGTTTTCAAGTTTTCATTGTAAAGGTCTCTTACTTCCTTGGTTAGGTTTGTACCAAGGTATTTCATTTTTTTAGGGGCTATAGTAAATGGGATTATTTCTCTTAGGCCTTTTTCACTTTATCTATCCTGGGCATATTGGAAGGCCACTGATTTTTGTATATTTATTTTGTATCTTGCCACATTGGTGAACTTCCTTGAACTAATACTTTTTCATTTCTAATTTTGTTAATTTGGGTTTTCTCTCCCTTGATTTTGGTTAATTTAGTTAGAGGCATATCAATCTTACTGAATTTTTCTAAGAACCAGTTGTTTGACTCGTTGATTCTTTGTATCTTTTTCCTGATCTCAATTTCAGATATTTCTCCCCTGATTTTTTAATCTCCTCTCTTCTACGAATTTTGAGATTGGATTGGTCTTGTATCTCTAAAGACGTAAGCTGCATTGTTAAGTTATTTGTTGGGGCTGTTTCTATTCTTTTCATATAGGCATTAAGAGCTATACACTTACCTCTTAGGATGGCTTTCATTGTTTCTCAAAGATTTTTATAAGTTGTATTTTCATTATCGTTCCCTTCTAGGAAATTTTGAATTTCCTTTATGATTTCTTCCTGAACCCAATTCTCATTTATCACCATAGTGTTTAGTTCCAGGAGTTAGTGTATTTCTTGCTGTTGGTTGTGTTGAGGAGGATGTCAAGCTTTAGACCATGGTGGCCTGATAGGGTACAGGCTAGAATTTCTACTTTCCTGTATATGTGAAAATTAGCATTTTGGGCCAGTATGTGGTGTATTCGTTCAGTGAATGCATATGATGCTGCTTTATTAAATTTAGTTTTAAAAATATATGTTACAATATGTATCAAAGTCATTTAATTGAAATAGAAGTTTAAAAAAGAATAAAATAAATTGAAATATGATGGTTTATGCAGAGAATCACACCAGAGCTGAATGTAGAAAATAAGTGCTATTCTGTTCATTCCTAAACAGGATGTCCTCATGTTGTTCTATTGCAATGCTCTAGGGAATTGTGAAAGTCAAGGAACTAGGAAAGCTGAGTGGTAAGGTAGGAATAGGCACTGGTAGATGGTACCTTCCGGACATGAAAGGGCTTTTGCACCCATGAACTCACTGCAGTGAGGTTTTCTTCCACAAGTTCTACACCAGATTTAGCCTGTCAGCATTTCACCATGGGAGAGGGAAGGAAAGCCTCATGAGGTCAGACCCTACGGAGAGTTGGTGCTAAGTTAGGGGAATGTGAGCAGTTTTTCTCAATAGTACATCTGTTTATATATCATCCATTACCCAAGATTCTTAGGTATATCACAGTATAGCCAACCAAGGTGAACATCAGTGGAATACACATGAAAGAAGAGTCTGTTTTTGAAGAAGGCTTACATGGAAATAGGAGGGAAAGATATGAACAGACAGCAAGGCATGAAAATTACATCTTTCCATTGTATTCATGTAATAAAATGAATCCATCTGTCAATATTTAAATTGCCTATGACTCAAAAGAAAAGGAATTCTGATTATATATTAACATGATAGAAACATCTAGATCAAGTTTTGCATTTCACTTTATACTACAATATTACTCTTACTGGCTTTTGTGACATCACACATTGTGGGCATACCATCAATTTCCCTATGCCATCCAAAATCCTTTTGTGGATTATTCTCTGCCTCCATCCTCACCATCTTCATTTTCAGATGAAATTGTGCCATTATGAAAGGTTCCCTTGGACAATGGAGTTTTGAGTGCCTCCTGCACATCTACATATAATCATTCTACAAACAATTATTGCCATCCAGTAACTGCCCAATATAGGATTGATTTCACCAGTTACAAAAGTCTTTTGCTCCATGAAAATGTGGAAAAATTAACTTCTATGACCCTCTTGACCATGTTTCATGCATTCACTGTGAACTTACAGAATTTCTTCCCTCTTAACTGTCACTTGAAGACATACAACCTACTCAATGATGGAGTTCTGTATTGGATGAGCAGTTGCTTGATGTTTTACATTCAGATTCAGAGAGTGAACAGTTAAAATACATCTACCCCAATCTTGCCAAAAAATTTTTTTGTGGCTCTGTAGAAATGCCCAATATTGGGATGTAACCTTTCAGACTTGAAATCTCTCCATGGTAATGCGAAAAGTGAAATCCCCATGGAATGAATCAAGCAGCAGAGCTCTTTTCCTTGTGCTTATATTCCATTGTGAAGTGGTGACCCAGGTTCTCTGTATTCCCAAAGACTCCCATCTTCTAATGTTCACTACTAGAACAGAGTTCATCTCACCAAGACTAGTAACAACATTTGCTAGTGAAGTCATCATCTGGTTATATTTTTCAGCTCTTGCTTGGTATGACTTCATGTTGTCTGGAAACTCACTCACAATGCCTAAACAGACTCCACTACTTTGCATCTATACCCTCAAGTCTGAGAGAAATTGGATACCCTAATCATCATCAGAGATGACCTGCCCCACCCAGGTCCAGCCAAAATGAATCATCAGGGAGACCTTGGCAAGAGGCAGAAATGTGTTTTTTGGTGTTATTTGATACAGATGAAAAAAGTTGTCATGGTCATTTAGATTGGAATGAAATGGCCCCATAGGTAATCCTAACAAAAGAGAACCCATGAAATTCAAGTAGAAGAGAATTGAAATCAACCTCAAAGTCACATGTAAATTGTGTTCAGAACTCTCTTTATTTCATAAGAAAAGCAATGTCGAAACAAGGAGAGAGGGGACCATGTTACAGCAGAGAAAATAGGCCTCCATCAGGACTTCAAGTAAGTAATGAGACACCTGGTTAAGTTCACAGACTTTCCTTCCTGATCATTTACAACTGAGGGGGTATGACCTCACCAGAAGGGGAGGGCATATAGTCTGGAAGATTAAAAAGTAACCATTTTGCAAATGGGTTATTGATAATCCCTCCCTCACTGTGGTTTCCTACTTTCATTGCATCTACCTTTGAATGTGCTCTTATAACAAGACTCCAGTTTAACAGTTTTTTGTCTCTGGCCAGGAGGTGACATACAATGCCCATCAGGATGGAGTGAAGGGCATTGCAGGAACAGCAAAACTGCAAAAGAAAACCAACAAACCACAATCCAGAACTTCAGAGACTCTATATGGACCACCTAGAACTAGGCCAGACTAATCTCTCCCCATCCTGAAGCTCAGGGAAATTTGCAGAAGAGGGTGCGGTAAGATTGTAAGAGCATAAGGATGGGAGGAGTAATGATATGCAAGATACTCCACACAAGTTAGGACTGAGCAATCATGATTGGACTTTGCATGCCCCACAATGTCCAACATACTATTGACCCCCACAAGTCTAGCATTTGCTAAGGCACCAAGATCCTTGGAAGCAAGGGATTGACAGCCACAGTAGTTTTCCTATGCTTAAGGGGAACACAGGAAAGGGTTCAGGGAAATGCCACTGGGTCCTTGTATGTCATTGGAGAGGAGGGCCCAGAGGAGAGTCAGGCATGCACATTAAAGGATTCTCTGGGGATTGGGGGGGAGGGATAGGGGGATGGGGAGGGAGGGATGGGGGAAGCATGGGGGTTGGGGGGAGGAGGAGGGAGGGAGAGAACCGGTGTACCTACTAAGTTTGTATGAGCAGAAATAATTATAAAAAATGTTTAAAAAGAAAAGAAAGAAAAGCAATGTCATTACAGCATTCATAATCTTTTTTCTCCCAAGAACTTATACAAATGTAATGGTGAATCCAAATATTCTAGCATATACTACATTTTTGACCCCTGCTTGCTCTTTCCATCAAGGATTTGTTGATGCTCTGCATTGAGAGGAATAGCCCATAGACACAGCCACCTTTAACTGTCCTTAGGCCTTCTGTAGAACAGAAGAAAACATTTATGATAGCCAACCTCACCTCTAGATATCTATAATACTGCAGATATGTTGCCAATCTGGCTGATGCCTTCCATGATGGTCCCATAAATACCCCTTCACATTTGGTCACATAACACATGTAATGAGGAAAAAGATAAATATCTTCTGAGATGAAATTAAGGAAATTGTTCAATGAAAAGACCCAATCACAGGAATCATAATAAATATAAATAGCAAAGACATATTGGGGTGGGGTGTCTATTCATTTCCTAAGTGCATAAAGTAAGGTCAGACCATGTTGGTATTTTCTGGAAGTCAAGCTGAATAGAGAGCAGAGTATTCATTATGGACGTGGTTTCCAACACAACAAGCTTCCATCAGATTCAAACAACAGTATGTACTCAATGATATTTAGCCCTAAGGTTCCATGTTGGAAAAAGTCAGGCATTTGGAAAGATGGGTCACCAGAACATCTTCCTATGTGTCTAGATTTCACTCTGCAGTTGTTGAAAAAATGTAGACCCTAAACAACTAGGTGATTAAAGCCTATTGTTCTCCACTTTCGTATTCTAGTTAGTCAACAAGAAATGGTACATACTGCACACCCAACCCCGAGAATCAACAATCAGAGGCAAAAAATGTATGTACTCCACTTCACATAAAATATGTTTTCATTCTGGAAAATTATGAAGAAAAATCAACAGAAATGTAATTCATATTGTCAGTATTTGAGGATATGAAAATGTAACACCATCCTCACTTATAATATAAGGTGCTTGAAAAGAAAAATGACTGTTTGTTACACTTTTACACTTCTCCCCTGCCTGAAAAAGTTATCAGCTATTGCTGGACATGCCTGTCAGTCTGGGATGTGAGTGAGAATGTAAGCAGTTATTTATCAGTGATATATCCTTTTCTAACAAAAGCAAATATCATTTCAGTAGATTTTCCCCAATTTGTATGTCATAATATTAGTTCTTCCTTAACACTGATAACAGCCCAATTTCAAGAAAGAATCCATATCACACTGGGCCAAAATAAAATTGGGAAGTCTGCTGGTGCTCTAGCTGACAGAGATACTGTTCCTTTCATAGGTTCCAGATGCTGAATGCATAGAGTACAATAGTATGAAGTGATATGTTGTATCATTGAATATGATCAGGATTTGGGAAAAAGAATTGCCCAGATACTCATGGCACTAAGCTGAGTGATCCTTTGTACAAGCTTTAGCAATCACATGCTCAAATGAAGCATCAGACATGGCCCTTTGACAAGGAATTCAAGTATATGAAACATTTTTCAAGGAAAATGAATGTATATGCAATGAAATGCACCATGGAAGAGGAAGAACTAAGAAAGAAGACTCCCTCTTTTGACTTGCAGCTTTGTTATGTAGGTGTATAAGACTAAAAAGCCTCCAATACAGGTCAAAATGGTAATAGGTAGTGTTTCTGCATATCAAAGTAATTCTTGGCTCATTCCCAGAGGTGTATTTTATCAGAACAGGATAGGACTAAATCTTGGCTCATTCCCAGAGGTGTATTTTATCAGAACAGGATAGGACATTTAGAAAGTATCCATTAACACAGCTCACTCTGCATATGTTTCTCTGTGTGTTTGTGTGAGTGTGTGCTAGTGGGTACCTGAGAGAGTATGTCTGTAAAGGTTAAAGGGTAACAAAAGGAATCACTCAGCATTGCTATACATTCTTACTGCTTTCTTTTATTGTTTACCAGGTCTGTTTTTCAGACCTGAAAGTGCATCATGCCTCTGTTACCACCTGCAATTTTTGTAAGGAATCTGTATGTCCACATTCAGGTCCTCCTTCTTGGGAGGCAAAGGCTTTAATGCATGAGCCAACTCCGCAGCACTCAAGGCACCTATAATGCATTGTTCATGCTGGCAGACAGGAAATAAGAGAAATGAAAAAGGCACCTACTTTAAATCAAGGTTGAAATTTAAAAGAACTAGACAACATGTTATCTAGTTCTTTTAAATTAATTGTGGAAAAGAGGGAAACAGTCATTCTGATCATGAGTATCACTGTCTCCTGCTTTATTCTCCAGTAGCAACTGCCTCCCATCAGATTGCACCTAAAGAGACAATGCTTCAGAAGAAGGAATACAAAAACCAGCATGAGCATCTTTTCTTTGTCTTCCAGAATGTCAGTTTGAGTCCGAAAGGAACCTGTAGCATCCAAGAGAGGGGCATACAGCACATTTATATTCATGACTATATCTGTTTTTATTTCTTCAGCTGCTGGGAGATGTCACCAAAATCTTGCCATTGTTTCTATCCAACTCATACAACCTGCTCTGAAATACTCTGGACACAGTGCCCTGGGGCTCAGCCCCTGTTGTCCAGATCCAGGTGAAAACAGAGCAAGCAAACCTGTTGTGACCATAACCTCTTCCTGCCTTAGGTCCCAAGAATTAATTCCTGCCTGTGTCCCCAGATGACATGATCTGGAACAGAGAAAGTGCCAGGAATGTGTCAACAAGCTCATTTTGTAAAGCTCACTTGACATCATGGAAGTGGATTTCATCAGAGAATTTGAAGTTAAGTTGTGAGAGGAAAGGGTCACAAAGGACCTATGTAGTCAGAGCTGTGAGAGACATGCAACATTATGTCCCAGATAAATGACATTCAGCAGGTATCAGGATATTTTCCTTGTGGTTGATGTGTCACTCCAAAGACTTCCCAGTAGCTGCACTTGTGTGCCACAACCTGAAGAAACAAGAATTGTGTTAAATGCAGAAAATTCCAGAGACTTTTTCCGATGACCTTCACATTGTATGCTCTCACCAGTGCTAATCACCCAGATGCAGACTCAGATAATAGATAAATAAACATGGAGACACTTTAAGTGTCAACTGTTACCACAGAGTGGCTCACTTGACTGTGTTTCATCTTTAATTCGAACATGGTCTTAGATGGCAGAGGCTTGCCAAGCAATAATCTACCAGAGACAAAATGCTCCAACCTCTATTTGTTTCTTTTTTATCTATTTAAAAGACACAATTTTCAGGACCAGGGCACAAGTAGGTGAGTTGTCCAGTGATACCTTATTTCTTGGTCCATGGATGGAAGATAGTGTGCTTGCTATGATCTTGAAGACACGGAAGCAACTTTAATTTTTCTCTTTTTGTGTGTGACGTATGTGTGTGTGTGTGTGTGTGTGTGAGAAAGAGAGAGAGAGAGAGAATGAGAGAGAAAACCACAGGAATGTGTGTGTGCTTGTGAAGGGCCAAGGGTGTCATGTCATGGGGAATTATCCTGTATAACCCTACTGCCTCACCACTCAGCTCCTTGGGTCTTTCAGTCTCCACATTCCAAGGATGCAAACACAGATCGACACCATTTCAGTCCCACTTTTTTTTGTGTTCTTCTTTGATATGTCCAGGTACCTGGAAAAGCTAGGTATGCCACAAACTTGCTGTCCTTAACAGATGTTAAGTATTATTTCTTTCTAGATTATATTCTCTACTCACCAATATTCAAGGCGTGGTTCTGCTTTCGGTCACTGCATAGACACCCCAATTGACTAGTGGGTGCTTGCAAAGCCCACACTTGCATGATCCTTAGTCATGTATCTTATGGTGACAGGGACTGACAGCTCATTCCCTTCTGTCCTTCACACTGCTGACAAGACCAAAGACTCTAAAAGCTTCACCTCTCCCTTAGATGCTGCTATTTCTCCCTTCAAGTATTAGCCCATGTCACTATGTAATAACATATAAACTTCTTTTATCCTTTGTCTGTGCTGTGGTGTGTCTGAATTTTACATAATAGTGCCATGAACTCAGCTGGACACTCCTGTCAAGACCTGAGCAGGAGCTGTAGTCTCAGTCACCAGGAACGACCACCCCACCAGGTTAGATACTCTTCATCCTAAGGTCCTTTAGGCATTTCTACATCAGACCCACTGGACATGCTCTGAAGGAATTGGAGTCATCCCCTCCTGCTGTTTACACTTGACGTCCACACCTTCCCCCCTTCTCCCAATCCTCTGTTCATGAACAGACATGGAGATTAAATCCTGGAGACTCCGCCCTTCATTACCAGCACTCCCATGGGTGGGGAACAGAAACTGGGATGGGCCCCAATTTTTTTATGTTGTTCTAAAAGTTCCAATCAGGTTTTGCAAAACTAGACTAACCAAAGCCATTTTTCCCAGGCTTGCCTAAGTGTATTTACCTGACCCTGTCAGCCAACTTGGTGCCCCTGCCCCTCATGGGACTTCCCATCTGGATCCTTGACTTCTTTCCAATTCCTTTCCCCTCATGGATTCCATGGTGATGCCCATAATCCCAGTGCTAATCTTGCCCTTCAGCAATACTGTCCCTGAGTTCCCTTCTTTCTCTCCTCTAATAGATTTGCCCTTAATCTTCTATGTGCCTTCTGCTTTCAATCTTGAATCCTGACAAAAGAATCTGGATACATAAGACCCCAGGAAAAGGCCCCAGCAACTTGGCAAGCCAGCCAGGAAAGGGGGTCATGCTGTGAATCGGAGTATGTGGATGTTTGTGGCTTTTATGGTTTTGCCGGAACAA